>CM067480.1:11539181-11596933 GCA_034552555.1 Semaprochilodus insignis
ATATATATATATATTTATTTATTTATTTATTTCTGACTCTTCCTCAGGTGCTTGGATCTGTAAAGAATCGAATTGAAGCGTTTGCTGCAGCTCATGAGGATTTTCCAGCCATGCTGAGGAAGGCTCGACGCTTCCTTGTGGCGCGAGGTAAACTGGACTGGACAGACTCGCCCACGGCAGTGCCTCCTCTGCGCCGATCGGACTCGCTGGGTTAGTGAAAGATGGATGAAAGGGTTTTTGTGTGTATGTGTGTATCATAATTTTCTCATCAGCCTCCTGTCATTGTCACATCAGGCTCACTAGGTCAGTCATGCTGCTCCTGATTATGATAAGTAAAAAGTAAAAAAGAATGAGGTTATTGAATAGCCATTTTGAATATATATTTGAGACATAAACATAATTGAACTGTGCTTGTTGAATCAGGTGAACTCCTTATTGGGCTATACAGGCCATTTTATGCATTTTATATGCAAATATGCAAAATTGTTTTTGATTTTGTGACCAGTTGTTTCTGTCTCTTTATTAAGGTGACAGTTAATCTTCATTTGGCCAGCTCTTGACATCCTAACCAACAGGAGAACTTGATTAGCTATATCTCCTTATATACCCTAGAGAGAAAAAAAAACGCTCTGCCTTCAGATTTGATCAACGCTTTTGTGAATTATTAGGCATTCTGGATATCAGTTTTATTGTACCTTATGCTGCTTTCTCAGTCATTTTAGAATCTTCTACAGCTCAGTTCAGATCTTTACAGTTGCTTCGTACTACTTGACTCCTTTGAAGCTGCACAAGACTAGCATATTACAATAATTACAGTATTACAAACTTTGAATCTGAGCTTCTGAATGGTGATTGGACCTGGCACGGTTTTGTGTCTTAGCTTTGTGTATCTCTGTCTTTTTCACAGTGAAAAGTCGGAAGCCGTCTCTGGGTGATCTGATCCTGCGGCATACCAACAGTCCGACACGGGCACGGCACGCTGCTCAAGCAGCACTGGCTCACATGAGGGATGGTAGTCAGTCTCTGCACAGCGCCCTCTTCAGGGGTGTGGTGACCGGGACAGGGGCATCTGGGCTGGAAAAGCAGGCAGAGGCGCTACGGGTGAAAAACACGGTTTACTGCGCAGTGATATTCTCAGAGTTCCTAAAAGAGCTGGCCGCTCTGGCACAGGAACACGCGGTGGCCATGCCATTTCCACCCAGCCAGGACACTGAAGAGTGAGGGTTCGCTGTTCAAAAAAATAAAAAAATACACACATTGTGACTTTCACACTCGTTCAACAACCCCCCCATCCCACCCCGTCCCCAATAGGAATCTTTGACTTATTTGTGGACAAAATGATGACCTTAAGAAAAGAAAAGTGTGAGGACAGACAGGTGTAATCTCATGTTTATAATAATTTTTTTAACTGTATAGGTTATGTAAGAGGATCATTGGTAAAGCTTTAGGAAATTGTGCATATAAATCTTGTAAATAGTCTATATAAAATATATGTGTATAATGTTTTTACACAGTACACTCAGAGCAACCTGTATCCTTTAACGTGGAGGTTTGGCTGTACACAGGCACTCCCCAAAGGAAAGGTTCTGCTTTATTTAACTTCATATCGATTTTCATGTTATGCTGCTGTGCAACTGGACTTTTTTATTATTGAGGCTGTATTTAGTAATTTTTTGCAATTAATCTGCCGACAAGTGTGAACAAATTTGTGATACTTGCATACAGATTTATACAGGTGATTTTAATAATGTTCTGTTCTTTGTAAGAAGGCTTGGGCCCTAGTAACTGTAAAATGAGCAAAGACCCCATCTAAACAAAAAATTACCAAGTTCGGTCACTGAAATTAAGCTTCATGGGTAAATGACAACATGACAATAATGTGAATAGTCGATATTTAGTTCATAAGGCAGCACCTGTCCTTTACGTGTCTTAGACCATTTTAGAGTCATGCCCAAGTAGAAACAGTTTTTAAATCAGAACTGGTATGCGCAAGGAGAAATGCCATCTGCAATTTTAGAAGGAAAAAAACATTTTTATAGAAACATCTGTCAACCTCAATTACAGAGTGAGACGTATTTAGCAGTTAGCTTTTGTCAATCATAAAGTGGTTTTCTCATCAATATATCGGGTGCATTTGTTGTGTATGCTGCCACATTTTGTGTTTACATAAGCATTGAGGATTAATCTTTTAAAGCACACAGGCAGCCTGAAGAAGAGTTAAAGGAAATGTTGGAAATGTTGGTCTTGCCTTCTGTTCTGAACTGGTTCTGATGGTTCACATGGCATGTTTTGAAGTGCAGGGTCTCTACTGTGTTGGCCCATGATGTGTCATTTATTTATGAAAGCCTACAGAAAATGATTAAACTAGAGAAGAGCTCACCAATCAAACCTAGTTATCTCAAGACAAAACGTCTGTTAGACCCATCACCTCAGGAGCTAACTCCAAAGGCAAACTTAGAGGATTAAAAAAGAGTTTAAGCTTCTACCCTATTTTCTCCACAAGAACAGCATGCCACGTTCAGAGAGGCTATATTAGGGATATGCACTCTCCTTATTTTTAAGTTTGTTGGATTTTATGTTGTTTTTTGGTTTCAGATGCGAAGCACCTCATGAACCTCATGTGTAGCTTACTCGGTCATGTTGGGGCTTGTGAAAATAAAAGGAAAACATGTTAATTTAACCATTACCTCCTATTTCATTGGTTAGGAATCACTTAAGAATTACACAGATTGAAACAGTAATTTTGTGACAATACAAGTACAGTAGCCACAAATGAAATATACTCTCATCATCAAAAGAAAAGTTGCACCCAGCAGGACGTGTCAGATTGCAACACTGCGCAACACTGGGAAGGAAAATAAAGCTTACCAAGAACAATAAATGGTGATAAATTTAGACTAATACGGGCAATATATACATACAGAAGTACTGTCCCTCAGTATGGCTTTGGGCCATCATGTTTGCTAACGCATCAAGCCAGATCTCTTAGCATGGAGTTGTAGAGGTTCCTAATGGTGTCCTATGATGTCCATCCCATGCAGCTTGAATATTCTCACACAGTTCCTGCAGATTTTGCAGTAGGTGGATGTTTACAACGTCTTTGGCAATGTTCACATGGTGTTAAGGGCAGTTGTTATAACAGTCTGCGTGTATGTAGTCCTGTTTCGTGCAGTTGTCTGCCAATGGAGCTGGCACTTACAGAATGACTCATGGAGGGCATCACTGCTTGCTGAATGTCCGCAATAGTGGCTGTTGGGTCCGTCAGGTACAGCGATAAGGCCCGTTTTTGCTAACGTCACATGTGCAGCCGAGCGTGAAACTTAAATCATTTGCTTGTTTCATGATGCCAAACCTACCCAGGAGTGTTTCATTCCTGTTGGTTGATTCCTTCTGGGTGCAACTATTTTTGCAACTATTTTTTTAATGATGAGTGTAACAGCAGAATATTTTGCTGAAGAGTAAAGCTTCAAAGATTAAAATCTAATTAAATATGGCTTAGTGTTGGCAGTGCTTTGTGGAAATGTGTGTGGCAGACTTTTCGAGACACACTTAAAACTGTATTTTTATCTTACTGACAAATAATTTGGAAAACTGGCATTTACAAGTTACGACTTGTAATGTGCACCAACTCCAGTTCATTGTTGACCTGCAAGTTTAAACTCTGACCACTTGTCCTCCCCATATGCTATCGAAAAACATTGTCTTTTAGCAACAAAAAAAAAAGAACCATCCAGACTAATAAAAGTGAGAGTCCATCATGGTATCTGGTAACTTTTTATATGCCATGTTTTTCAGGAGCAGCCATGCTCATTTCAACATAACACAAAGCCACATTCTGCACGTGTTACAACAGCATGGCTGCATAAAAAGTGTGGAATGTGTGCGTGCTACACTAAGCTGTCTGCATTCTGGACCTGTCCCCCATTGAAATTGTGTCTTGTTGACTCAAAATATGGCAACAAAGGTCCTGTACAGTTATGTAATAGAATGGCAAAAAGTCTGCTTTCAAAACTGGGTCAGTTTTCAGTCCCCAAAAAAGTGCTGTTAAAAGGAAAGGTGATGTAAACATGCTCCTGACCAGCAAAATGCTGGAAAGTCTTTCAGGCATCAAATTTGACACGAGTACCTATTTAAAAATGAAACAATGATGTTCGTAATATAAATAATCAAATATTGTGTTTTTATACTGCTGCATGTGCATATCGTCAGTGTGGTAGTGAAACCTTGTATTGTTAAAATGGTTACTTTAGGTTTATAGGAGAGTATGAGGGTGGTGCTTCGCATCTGCAACACTGTGTGACTTTTTAAAACTGTATTTAATATGGCATATCTTTCTGTGGTGGTGGCAGAGAGTGAAACATCAGTGGAAACGTTTAGGAAGCGATTCCCTCAATATCACTGTAGACGTCCACCTTGTTGGAAAAGCAATGATACTGCACTGTTTTTTTTTTTTTGTGCTGCTCCTCCTGAGGCTCAGAATAAGCGCTCCGTTTAGTTTCCCTTGTGGCTGGTGGCAGGTTTTCGTAGACAAGACGTTCCGATTTCAGAACAGTTTCCTCTTGTGTGAGGAAGGTGTCAAGTTAGGGAAGAGCAGAAGCCATCTCAGTGTTGTAGGAGGCAGCAAGTGATGTTGCATGAGATCAGTGTGCCTGAAAAATGGGTTTAAAAGAAAAGCTGCGACTGCACAGTGTTTCAGTTTAATTTTCTGTTGTCTATTGCCAAGACACTTTTGACACTTTAGTATCCATTGTGGGAGTACTGCATGTTCGAGTGTATGCGTGAGTTAGTATTTTCTTTTTGATATGTGTACTGCATTTTGATTCCTCAGAGAGAATTTTCTAGTTTGCGAATCCATTCACAAGCCATAAAGACAATACCTCAAGTTTTTTAATTTCTTAAGGCTTGTTTTAAAGCAAATTCCTCCCAACAGCCAAATCATGTCATGATATAATTGTTCCACTCTGTGAAAAGTGCTTGTTTTGATCTAATTGGAAATTGAATTCTGCTTTATTTACACATCTGCCTATTAAATCAGTGTGAAACTATAAAAGGAGAAAGCAATGCTGGTTTAATTGCTGTAGTTTGCATAGAATGACTTTAATTCATCTCCTAATTACTCATCCGCCCTACGCCTGTCAATTATGTGCAGGCTGTTCAGAATGTTAGTTTGTCAGGGTTTCTTTTTTTTGAGTGTGTATGCTTGAAGGAAAGCATGTTTGAATATGGCGTGCCATGCCAGATTGTGTCAAATGGGAGTTTTTTGTTTGTTTGTTTGTTTGTTTGTTTTTACTTCTTTTAAGCAGAAAGTATGCCATACACTTGCTTCATCGCCAAAATGTCACATTTTGTTGTGTTGGGTATGCCGTTTGTTTTGAATGTGCATGATACACATCCATGTTTAATTAATGAAAAGGCTCAACTTGAACTACTTGGCTACTGGAAAGTGTTGATTAGAATTGTGCACTCATTTGGTAATGATTTCAGTGGTGCTTTGAAAAGGCACAAATAGGATCTAAAGGTGTTTCTTGATCTTTTACAGTAATGATGTTTGCTTCAGTTAATAATCATGTTTGGAAAGTGCATTGGTGGAGACAGGATCATTTAATTGTGGCATTGTCAACTGCTGACCCTCAATGAGTTGTTGTCATTTTGTGGTTTTCTTTTAGCATCTGAAAGCTTTGTGGGTTTTCTTTTCTTTTCAAGAGTTAGGAGGAACAAATGAATGCTGTTTTTGAAACCATCAAGCTCTGTGATTAATCGGGTTCCGCTGTCAGTAATTTTTGCCTTTTGTAATTTTCCTTCAAATGTCTCTGTGATTGGTACTACAAGGTTACCTTGCGAGTCACCCTGTACACACACAGGCTCAAAAAGAAGGTATGGCTCAATGTTTAGATCCCAAATGCAAAATCAGCTGTACATTGTATAATAGCTATATATGATGATAGCAGAAGAGAGTTTTCTGTGAAGACAAATGTTTCACCAAGATTTTAATGAGTTTTAAATATACTTTATCAAAATACCCTACACAAATCAGCACACTGTGTCAGGTTGGAATATTCCTATTTTGAATGCCTAATGATTGATTTGGAGTACTGGTATTCAGGGTAAAAACATACAGAGGACAAAAGTGTATCGGCTTTGAAACTTAAATTTACCAAATTCATTTCTAGCTTAGACCCAGAGTTGTTTATTTTTTTATTTTTTGATTGTGGATTTATTTGTTTAATATGCTGTCCATATTCTAAAACTGTTGTTTGAGCCATGAAGCTTTGGATGGAGTTTGGGAAATTAACTGCTTGTTGATCATTTGCTTATTAGAGGAAATGTGGGAAATTTTTTGTGCATGCGCACGAGTTTGTAAATCCATACAAACTTGCAGAGGATTTTCAAGTATTTGATTTTTGTTTTGTTTTTTTAATTATTGTTGATATTCTTATTGTGTTTTTTTTAATGTTTGTTTATTTTCTTTGCTTAAATGGAGAGTTGATGTTGATATGTTTGTGGTGTGTTATCTATGCAAATCTATCCTTCTGCTTATAATGAAACAGTTCAGCTTGTATATACACAATACCCTGTAAACCACCCAACCCACAGTTTCTCTTCAGTAATCTCCGGGACTGTATGAAAACACATGCAAAATGATGAATGTTGGCAGAAGTATTTTTCTATATTTACAACCCTGCGGAGTACGGCTGATCTTAATTTCGGGGAGGGAGAAGAAAATCAGTGGTTAAATCCTTGGGTAAAATATGTAAAACACTAAAAGGGAATGTTTTTATTAATTTATAAATGTTTTACCTAGCAATACTTACCACGCCTTTGGTCTTCATTTGCGCATGTTTGGTTTTGCAGTCGTGCTTGCTATGTTGACCTTTTTTGTTTGTTTGTTTGTTATAATGGTCCATTATACAAAAAATATAAACCTCCTTCACAGCTTGAAATATAGACAAACCAATCAAGAGAGTAGTGCCTGATGTTGTATACCATAATTCTATGGGATACAGCACACTCGTAATTCTTTTCATACATGCAATGAATGTTTCCCCACGTTCTCTGTATGTTTTTTTATTTTTTCAAATTTGCCCTTTATTCACTCTCACTTGTTCACTCGTCCTTCCCTCCTTCCATCTCACTCAGCTGTCCTCTTTGTCCATTGGCAGCAGGGGCTCCTCTGAATAGTCTTGTTCCTGTTTATACTCTGCTGAGCTTTGAGTCTCCTTCTGCTCGTCTTCCTTATCTCTGGAAAAGTACACAGCTGGGCTGGGCACAGACAGCATGGAGGGGCGAATGATGGAGATTGCTGCCAAAGAGAGGGAGAGGCACAGTATGGAAAATGGACAAAGGTATCAAATTTAAGTGGGCACTCCAGCAAACAGCACTGCCTTAGCACTTTTCCTCAAACAGCTGGTGTGATACAGCCTGTGTAAATAGCAGCTCTTTGTTGGAACTGCAGATTAAAAGGAGAAATATGGTATTTGCCTTTTGATCCTGAATTTAATTCCATTGTTTTGTGGAGTTCCATATGCATACTAAAGCTGTTGTCATAGAAGTTCATAAAAAAATGAGTATTTGTCAAAAATAATTTCAGCAGACCTGACCAAGCATGCCCACCCTATTGCTTTCTGATGGGAGAGTTAAAATAAAAGGCAGTTTTAAGCTTTTTTGGAGGCAAATGTGAAATGTAGAAGAATGCTAGCAATGCAGGTGGGCCAGCCTGAATAATTTATGTAGGAGCTGGACAGAAATCGCATTACTAATGTGCAGTACTGTGCTGATCTCAACAAGAGATCACCCTTCAATTACTTAATTTCCAGTCATCACACATGTAGGAGCTAGTTATACTGTTAGACATCCCAATCCAGAACCATGGGTATAGATATGGAGCTCTGCACCACTGTACAGCCTCACAGAATGCTTTTTTTCCCTGCAAGATTTGAGTGTGTCTATGGGAATTTGTGCCAATGTATTCAGAAGAGCATTTGTGAGGTCAGGCACTGATGTTGGACAGTAAGGTCTGGCTTACAGTCAACACTCCCAATTCATTTCTTTGTATTCTGTAGCATGAACTTTACTGGAACTAACAGGCCCTAAACCTAAAAAACAGACCTTTATCCCTTCTCCACGAAACGGTGTTATTTATTTATTTATTTAATTCATTTTTGCTACAGGAATATTTGCTGCAGGAATATTTGACGTATATAAGACGTTGGTTGCTTTTTTTTTTTCCCTCCTTTTCCAAGAAATCACTCAAGCATTGGGTGATGTCTAGATTCTGAGGTTGCTAGTCCATTTTTCTGAGGATACCCTCAGCATATTTATATTTGCAATTTTGCAGTTTCGTTCTTTATTGTTCTTAGTAATTCTTTTTTTTTTTCCTCAGCAAATGTTTCCTGACAGCTACACATCCACTGAGTTGTCTTCTTACAGTGGAAGAATAGACAGGAACACCTGTTAACTGAGCTGAAGCAAGAGTGGAGTTTGATTTTCTTCCCATAATTTTTCAAATATAAAAGTACTGTTTATCTGACACTTTTGGTGTCTTATGGGGTCACCAGCTGCTGCCCAGGAGGCTGGGTTGTTTAGTACTATTTTAACTGGTTTGTCCTTGACCTTCCCATTCCTTGTTAAAGTGGATCATATATTTCATGTCCTCAGAAACATCTCTTTTTGAAAAAAATATTTAATGGCTGTTATTACTGTAAAATCAATAAATGAAGGATCTCTGATTATCTCTGATTTTTGCACATCACTGGAGATCCAAAGGTGGTAACACCTACTGGAAGGTAAACAGCAACATTTTGTGCATTGTTGCATGCTGTAGTTAGAGGGACATAAAGAGATGAAAGGTATTGAAATTACATGGACAGAACAGCGCTATTCCTCAGACTGCTGAAATGATGAAGTCTGTGTAAAATTCCACCTGTCGGTTGGAACTGAATATTTGAAGGATGACTGTGGTGTATGACTTGTGGTTCTTTTATAACGCTTAAGGAAATCTCGAAAAATCACAGATGTTAGAGATGGCATATCCGCATTGACAGGTATGGGTATCACACCAGTATTGGCAAAAAAGCTGGGACAACGGCACAATCACAGCTGCATCTGCTTCATGAAACTTTCGACTAGAAATGAGTAGAGATTGATGAATCTGCTACTCAGTGTATGCAAACAAGTGGCAGCCTACCCGTAAGTAATTGAGCAAATAGCTGTGCGGAGTTTGAGGTCAAACAGTGCGTGCAATGTTCCCACTACAATAAAATGATGACTGGACAGAATACAGTTGGAAATAAATGAAATGTCTTAGTTTTTAAGCTGGTAGTGTGATGTGATTGTTTAGTGTGCTTATTTCCCTGGAATAACAGCAGTACAACATAGCTGTGTTGTAGCAGTGTTTGAGTTTCTGCACTAGTTGTGTTTTTTAGGTGTCAGTAGTTAAAAAAAACAAAAGCACAGTGTAATGTATCTTAAAATGAAGCATGGAATAGTCATCACTTGTTTACAATGTATGAATGTTTACATCCATCCACTATTGGACTGGTTTACAATGTGCAGAAAGTATTATTGAATTATATATTTTTCTACATGATTTTAATAGTTTTGGTCAGTTAGCTGCAAACCAAGTTTTTTCTTTCAGGCTTAAGGCTTAAATTTGCAGTCCAGCTCCGCCTGGCCAGAGGGCAACACAGAGAGACTCAGGTAAGTGAAAGCCGGGGGGGTGTTGACTTCTAAACGCAGCTTCACCCTCTTTGTCCCTCCCAGCAGCTGCAGCCTGCAGGTGGACGAGCGGAAGATTTTGGTGAGCAGGTAGAGCCTCTGCACAGAGCCCAGCCATGGCAGACTGTCCTTAAGAACCAGCACTTGTGCTGGGGTCATGGGGAACGCCAGAGACTCATTATAGAAGTTTTTCACCTGGAGGGAGCAGGGATGACATGTTGTTATATACACTATACATCCAAGCATATGTAAGCATATACTTCGATTAAGTTCAGTCTTACTTTAACACTTACTTATCAACTCATTGTTCTACATTTTCTTCTTTCAAGCTAGACCCAGAAAATGTGGCATGATCATAACCAAAAAGGTGTCTTGTTTTTTTTTTTTTTTTTTTTTTTTTTTAAAGCATTTTGACTTGATGTTCATACCGCTTTTGTTCACAACACTATTTTCATCCATAACTCAGTATACACTCTGTAGCCGAAAGTTTCAGGACACTCATCTTACAGTAAGTAACATCATACATGTATGCTGCCAACACCTTTGCAACCATGGGATAGCACAGTATTCTGCAACAGAGGCCGTCCCCAAGCAGCTTTACAGGATTCTAGGTTTTACCCCTTAACGAGCAAGCTGAGAGCTATAATTGCAGGAACACTGCTTCAGAGCATGACAAGCGACCACTGAGACGAACAAAGAGAACCCTTTCTCCTTATCCACAAACAAATTGTGTAAATATCCGCATGTCCTCTTGATCCTATTCAGCCACATTATTGAGGTCATATATCGTTGGGTGCTCGCAATGTCTCTACATGTTTCATCCTGGTGTTCAACTCTACCACCGCAAAATAGCTTTCAGCTTTTTGTGCAGCTGTTTCAAAGCATCCCATTAAACTGCCAGTACTTTTCCATGGAGCTTACTCAAATTTTGCCATGCAATTTAATCTGTGTCATCAATTGTTTAAATAGTCAAATTAATTAATTGTAAAGGGTGCCTAAATACTTCTGCACATTGAACAGTGTTGCTTCAAGTGAGTGCTGCGTATAAGCTCAGTGGTCATGTGCAGAAATGTAATTGCCCCTTTAGTTCCTCAGTAACTAAATTTAGCAGATAACTGATGCTAATTTGCCTTCTAGGTGTGAGTGTGGGTGTGTGTATGTCTGTGTGTGTGCCCTGCAATGGATTGGCAGCCTACTCAGGGTGTTTCCTGCCTTCTGCTCATTGAATCCTGGTATAGGCTCTGGTACTCCCAGCAACTCAAAAGGGTAAAGTGGTTAAGAGGAAGAGTGAGTTGACATCAGTTAACTTATACATACCCAGGCTTGACTACAGTTGCACAACAGTTTTTCCCTTTAATAAATGAAATAAACTGTTTGTGTTTGCCCGTATTGTCTCATGTAACATACTTGCATACACACATATTGTATTAGGTGTCTTATATGAATCTGCTCTGCTGTCCTCTTACCTGTACTTCTACTGCCTCCATACCATTTACCAACTCCTCATGAAAGAAGTCACAGCGCACTGCCTCCTCCCTCTGCAGACTGGTTTTGATAGCACAGGACATAGCAGAGTCACTGGTCTCATCTATGGGGTTACAGAGTGGCCCTAGAGGGAAGAGAGTGCGGACCTTTCGTGTGCACAGAGAACGTTCCGCTCGTTTGCCGTTCACACACAGTGGATGGAACAGATTAGAGTCTTGGAGGTAGGGTACAGCAGTCACACTGAGGCCAAAGAGTCTGAGGACCACCTGCGGAGAAAAAGAAAACATATATAAAGAAAGTCATAATGGATAGTTGTGTTGTATCTGATAGACTTGTGTAGATGTATTGAGTTTTAGCTGTGAAATCAGTGGTCACTGAAGACGCAAGGTGCAGTACATGCAGCACCATTAAAAAGTATTTGGACATTTGCGCCTCTTAAAAAGTGAATTACTGTATATTAGGAAGCCGAATGTCAAATTACATTATTTTAATTCCAGGTCTGTAATTTTCCAACTGGCAATGTATTCTTCTTTATAAGGCTGCTGGGGTGTTTCAGAGAGTTACTGTATAGGGAATTGCATCAGGTTTACATCCAAAATACCTTTGCACACTTCTAAGATTTTGATCTCATCAATGAAAACAACCCTAGACTTTCATGTTTCCACCTCTACACTTTACAGCAGAGATATTCAACTCTGGTCCTGGATGCCCAGTGTCCATCATGGTTTGATAAATGGTCTATTCAAACATGACTACTAAACACAGCAGTTAACAGATGCATTGAATCAGGCACTTTGAGGAAACCACCAAACTGTGCTGGACAGAACCCAGCAGACTTAAAGTCTGGTTGAATTTCTTCTCCAAGCTTTCTCCATGCAAGGAGAGAGCTCCTAAGAGGCCATCGTTTAAAGAAGGTAATGGCATCGTCTTACAGTAATTTTGCATGTCCTTCTTTTGCAATGCAACCCAGAACATCTGTAAGGGAGTGCAATGTATTTGCACATTTATTTCCCCCACAGTGGCATTTTAGGAGCTCAATGCACAAAGGCCTCATTTACAACTGATCGTTTCATGCGTCTTGAGCATCAGGTCAATATCTGGAAAGAGATTATCCACATAAAAAGGTGACTGTAAATGCAGCCGATACACATTTAAAACAGATCTAAATCATATCACTCAAGCCGCTTTAGGAGGTGATCTGAGATTCATGTTAACCAGATTGTACAAGTATATGTATTTGTCTCTCCAAGCCATATTCAATAACCAAAACTCCTCCCAGCACTGTGATGGCTCCTCCCCCTATTCTGCATATAAGCAAGAAAACTTTAAACTTTTGAGGTTTTACCTCAGAGTTTAGTGCCGTAACATTTATCAGCCTGAGCTCTTTAAAGTGCCAGTTTTAGTTATTAGTCGCGTCTCGTTATGTTGTAATACACATGGTCCTTACCCACAATTAATACAGGAGGTGAATTATTGTAATTGAATTATCTGTTATATAAGGTAACAGTTGATGAGTAACCCCATGAAAAACTGTAATCAAACAGAGAAAAACAACACCAGCAATTGATTGTTGTATATGAGCAGATTTGCATATCACGCACTGCATATCAATTCAGGATTTCAGTCTGACTAACTAGAGGTGCATTCGGTTACCAAGCATAACTGCAAGTGGTTAAAATCAGTTACAATCCAGATATTTATATTTTTGCAGAAATGAACAAGTGTACACAGGTTCTACTGTCAGTGTCTGAAATTTTAAATCTGAAATAAGCATCATTTTAAAAATCATTTTATGACATGACCTAATGAACTGAATGACCAATAGTTGAACAGATAAAGTGTGCAAGATCTTTCTTTTTTTTTTTTTAATTCTTTACACAGTTTGAAAATGTCCTTCATGTTACATTAACGTTCCGTGATGGCTAGACCAAACATAAGAAGAAAATTATGCATGTATATATTAAAGTTAAGAACGTTGTTTCATTGTACGAGTTGATACACAGCATTAGCCTCACCTTGCTCCTAATGCATTGCCAAATCTCATCAGCTTTTTTTATTTATCGTCTGTTTGGGTTGGCAGAGTTTGTGGTAGTCATGCCTAACAGCAGCTCTGTCTGGCACTGCACTCCACCAGCAGGGAAAGTCTGGCAGTGTTCAGTGTGCGTGTGAGTGAAATGTGTGCAGGGAAGGAAAAGCGAGTCTCTCTGCTCTGTGGGAGACAGAACCACAGATGTGGCAGCGCTTATGATGTCATATATATACTGTTCTATCCACTGAACTGAGCTTGAGTTAGAATTTACTGCAGTCAGAAACTGCACAGAACCACACAGAGACCCACAGCTACCTGTTCACCTTTAACCAGTTGTGTGCCGTGTTTAAAAGCAGCCATTACTCCCAGACGTTCAAAAACCCCAACTTAAAATAGAAATTAATTCTTCCCAAACAGAGCTGTTTAGGTCCTCTGGTGAAAATTCCTCTATTTTTCATTTCGCAATATGTATTGTAAAAAAGATAAATATTGCAATCTCATTTTTTCTTGATTGTGCGCCTCTTAATGTGTAGTTCTCCACCTGCTGTTTCAAGGGTACATTCCACTTCTCCAGTTTTGAGGATCAGAACTAGGTTGGCAAACTAGAGCTGGCTTTACTGTATCCTAGTAACAGCAGGAAGCACAGAAAGCTGTAGAAGAGAGGAATGACCGAGAGGGAAAGAAGAGTAAGAGAGCTGCCTTACAGCAGGTGTTTGATGCGTGGGTCCTGCAAGAGCAGGTAAGGTTCCCTCTCTCACTAAATTCACAGAATGATGTCCTTGGTAAAATATGGTATATGGTAAAATAACTGATCACTGAAATCTTGAAACTGAAGGTTTAAATGAAGAGGATCTGTGTGTAGTGATGATGATGATGATGGTGTAGTAAAGTTTAAATGAAGAGGATCTGTGTGTGGTGATGATGATGTAGTAAAGTTTAAATGAAGAGGATCTGTGTGTAGTGATGATGATGTAGTAAAGTTTAAATGAAGAGGATCCGTGTGTAGTGATGATGGTGCTGTAGTAAAGTTTAAATGAAGAGGATCCGTGTGTAGTGTTGATGCTGTAGTAAAGTTTAAATGAAGAGGATCTGTGTGATCCTAGTGATGATGTCGATGATGTAGCTTTTAAATGAGAAGCATAGAAGCTGATATATGAAGCTGAATGTCTTTCTGCATTAATCTGTGAATTACTATAAGCAGATTTCTTATATACTTTTAATGTTTTTGGTCTGTTGTATGTGTCAGTTTAGGCTTGTGTGGTTTGTTCTAATAACAGATTAACGTAAATAAAAAGTGTTATATTCTTGAAGTCCTGTCCCTCTAACCTGAGCCCTGTTTACATTTGTAGAAACACTAAACCCTCATGTATAATGTAGAATGTAAAGTGAGAGGATATCTAATCTCCGGATAGGAGACTAAACACACACCCCACAGTGAGGTATATCAAATGGCCTGCAATCATGGCTTGGTTTTCCTAAATTTGTTATTGAGAAAAATCCTAAGATAAAGCCTGTCAGATTCAGTGTTCTTAAACCACAGAATATTTTGCACCTTTGTGCTTTAGTGTGAGTTTGTATACACTCATCATCATCAAAAAAAAAAATTAAAAATTGCATCCAGACGGTTTGCATTGCTGTTCTAAAGGAAGATGCTAAAGGTTACCAGGAACAATAAATTATGATAAATTTAGACTGATATGGGCAATGTTTATTGAGCGTGCAGAAGTCTCTCAGTATGGCATCTGGACTCCATGTTTGCTAACACAACATGCCAGATGTCTCAGCATGGGAATATAGAGGTTCCTAAAGGTGTTCTGTGATAATCCATCCCATACTGCTTTAATAGTCTCACACAGTTCCTGCAGATTTTGCGGTAGGGGTGGAGGTGGAGTGACACCTGGACGTGTGATGCCTCCACACACGTATGTGTCATCTCCACCAAGACAAAAGTGGGACTCTGTGTGCATGTAGTCCTGCATTGTGCAGTTGTCTGCCAAAGGTCCTGGCACCAGGAGGATGACTCATGGAGGGCTTCACTGTCTGTAATCATGGCTGTTGGCTCAGTCAGGTACAGTGACAAGGCCCATCCTTGCTTACTTCACATGAGTGGCCGAATGTGAAACCTGAATCATTCGCATGTCTCACAATGTCAAACCTACCCACCAAGTTTCATTCCTGTCAGTTGATTCCTTCTGAGTGCAACTATTTTTTTTTGTCTTACAATTCCCAAGTGGTGAATGCCAGAACCTTCATAAATAACTGCATAAGTGTGTTTTAAGAAGAAGTGTCTTCTTAGGAATGATAGATGAATGAGTAAATGAGTAAATGAATAAATGTTATAATGTTCCTGTTCTTGCATTCCCAACATAACATTCTTAGACAGGTCAGAATAACATGGAAACAACATTTACATTAAACAGGCTGGATCTAATATAAAAATTAGTGGAATGATGGAATAAAAAGCTTTAAGAATATATCTTCTCATCCTTACAGGCTAGGGAGTTTTACTGTTAATGAATCAGTAAGACACATTTAAAACAGATTTAAATCATAGCAGAGACTCATATTATACACTGTGGAGTTTTCCTGTTACCTCATAATAATTTACTGCATTATTGTTATGAACAACCCAAACACAATATTACATGCTGTACATTTTATGTAAATGTAAATAATGGGCCTAATACAGAAAAGCCAATCAGAACAGAAGTCATTTTCATATATCAGTTTTAAAGGTACAGCAACAAAAACAACTTGATTAATAAAGAAAGGGATGGAAAAAATGATGGAAACTAGTCATGTGAATAACTCACCATTACCGTTGGCTGCAAGATACTGATAATCTACATGACAAATAAGTCTACATATCTACAGTCTACATATGAAAAGACTTGAGATGTTCTTAAGAAATTAAGACCTTAAGGGGAATATTTGAGACCTCCTCAGTTTTGTTTTTTTAATTGCACATTCTTAGGAATTTTCTTAGTTTTTGTCCTAGGCCCCTATTGAGAATCTGGTCCATGGTCTTGGAGTCCTGTACATTTTAGAGTTTCCCCTACTTCCAACACCTGATCAAACCAATGAACTCAAACAAGTGAACTGAGCGAGTTGGAGCAGGGAGAACTAGCATGTAAGTGGTGTTTCAGGACCAAGTGTGAGAAACGCTGGCATAGAGTATGTCCTGAAGACATTAGATCCCGAAGATATAGATAACTTCTCTCTCTTGCCATCACTCATTTTTCACTCAGCTTCTTTGTTCATCACCATGAATTAAATATTAGATCTCCATGCTGATGGGTAATGTCACACTCAAGTGATAGGGGAGAGCTGAGATGGAGAAACGTGTGTGAGAGAGAGTTTTGCAATGACATTCTAGCTTTTAAGGCTGACTTTTCCTCCCACACACGCATGCACAGTCTGTCTCCTTCCCCTCTGCCTGTCTCTCTGCATTTGAAATGCTAATAAAGTCCTCAGTGCCAGAAATACTGTAGACTCCTCTCCATCTTATATTAGTCTCCTCAGTCTCATTCTGTATTTATGTCCCTCTGTCCCCTATCCTTCCATTTTTCATTATTCTTCTTAGCCTTCACATACCCATCACGTTAAAGCTCATTACTTTATCAGTCCACCTTCTCCATGGTTTGTGTCCTCTGTCAATCAGCAAGCCATCTGTCATTCTTTCATCTCTTTGGCCCCTCAGCTGGGTGCAGTAACTAGCATATGTTCTCAACTGTATCAGATTCCAGGTTTCCCTTTCTCAGTTAGTGTAGCTTGTAGCAACAGTGGATGCAGCTAGATGAATTACTCTGCTGTGTTAGTTTCTCCAGGCAACTCACCAGATGCACAAATATAGAATGGAGATATGATGCACCAGGCATCAGTTACGTGTCACAGGAGAGCACTAGTTTGAATAAACTAGAAATAGCTCAAAATAGACAGCTTTTCCAGTGCTGTCAAGGCCAGTGATTTGAGTTGAAGTGAAGCTCCCTCTGTGTAGCATAAACCACAATAAATGTATTTGTTTCAGTAGTAAGGGAGAACTATATATGTACTTTGTCCAGTATGTGTCCTCTTTTTAGACCTAAATAGTGCATCCAGCCAGGATTTCTAAATGGCCTAAAATGTCCATGATTTGGTTTTGCTTTCATGTTCATATTTGCTTTCTGTTGCTTCCTGCCCCTAGAGCAGTCATATTCTCAAAAGATGCCCTGCACTGCATGACAGTGTTAAAAGTCTGTGCCATGAAGGCAGTCAAATATTGATCATTCTCCTCAGTAAATTCATTCCCTGCAAACATTGCTGGATTTGAAGGTCTCTGGTAGGTTGAGACCTCTTAAACAACATACACAACAGGTACTGATGCAGGAATCTGGCCCAAACAGCTTTAGACATCTACACCAGCACTATGAACCCTCCTCCCCTACATCATGACATGAAAAAATGCTGACTTGAGAATTCCACTGATTCTTCCAAAATACTACATAATTCAGCCTCTGAGATCTAAATCATTCAGATGGGTTTGGTGTGAAATGGTAGACTAACTTATTGAACTTATACTTTCTTTGCAGTGGTGGTGATAGGAGCAAAGGTCATGTCTAGTTAGTGTTCAAAACCATCACTGAGCCTACTTGTGTCTTCTGAGTTTTAATTCGTTAAGGTTGATGCTGGTAAAATAATGGTCAAATCTAAACATGATTTTTTCTTTTGGATAGTATATTGTCATAGAATGCCATCTGTGTGCCTCTCTACTACGAGTTGATTCAAAATAAAACACGTTCAGTCAACCGTATCTCAGTATTCTCAAAAAAAAAGAGGGACCAGAGAATGTGTCCGTTTAATGTAATAACTTTGTGATATAGCTTAAAGAGGCAATAGATGCTTTGGTGGTCTGGTTCACCACTGTTGTGACATCACTATTGTTTCACAAGAACAGGGCATTTCACAACAAAACCACTCTGAATGACTTTGTTTACATCTTAATCACATAATTGTGGAAAAATTTGACCCTGCATGCATATTGACAAATGGCCTGCATATAAGGTGTTCTGTTCCTTACTGTGTTACTGTGTGCTTTAAGGTAGTAGTTTATCATGTTTGCTCCCTCCGTGTCCTGCCATTGAACATTTGTACATTCGGGGTGAACGGAATGTGGCAGTGCATGTTTCAGCTATAAAACACTAATGCATGTGACAGCCATAGTCAGGTTTACTCTAAATTTGCACATAGGAGCATATCAGCTGTGTCCTCTTACAAATGGTGATTGCCAGGTAGCTTTCATATGTCTTATAATTTTTAATACTCAAGTGCAACATGCTTTTGCCTGTCACTGTCTATATGATTCAACTGAAGTAGGGTAAAATAGAAATGTGTTCAGCAAGCACTGAAATGATTATGTGATCATTTTGAAGAGTTCTCATAATATGCTAATTCCTCAGATGGGCCTAGATTTAATGCCTGTTTGAGGTTAAGGAAGAAATTTAAAAGCTGAGATCATTCAATGTGCCAATTGCTGAGATGAATATCCTGAAAGTGACACTTTTTAGTTTCTAGTCATTTGATTTTTAATAGATCCATTTGTAACATGAGACACATTCCCTTTGTTTTTCTTCTATGCAGGTTCCTAGCAACAGGAGACCTTATCATTAGGAGCCGTCAGAGTCTATATCAATCTCACAGTCTTCCTGTCCCTTCCAGCCTTCTTAATCCAGAGCAATGATGTTTCCTGGGTCTCCTGTGAGCAGCAAGGCTTCTGCTAGTACTTCTCCACTGCCCTTGCTCAGCCCACTGGTACAGTCAGACACAGAAGGTACTGAGGAGCAAAAACAGTCTCCTACAATTCTTTCCCTTGCACTGCCTTGTTGGGCCACACAGGCACTATGTGACTTGGCACACAGTGAGACAGAGCTCAAACGGCTACAGGAGCAGCAAGCAGCTGAGGCCAAGGCAGTTGGCCGAGGTGTTGAGCGTGCTCTGCTGGGAGCACAGAGGGAGGAACGCCGCCTGCTGGAGAGAGTGGAGCAGGACCACCGTGATCTGCAGCGCAGACTGGAGCAGGTACAGAGGGACAATGCGGCATCCTTCCGAGTTGGACAAGCACTGGTAGATCAACGGCTGCACAAAATCTCTCAACTGCGAGAAGAAATTGGTAAAAGAAGTGAAAGACGTGTGGATTGTGACAGGGAAGGACATGAAGTGGAGCAGAAGCGTGATCGGCTTCTTAAGGCTGTAGCTGAGCTGCTTCAGCCATGGGAAATCTCACTTGCCTTCAAGCGTGTTTCTTTCAAACCCAGTGCCCAACCCAAAGCGGTGAACTTTGGTGTGGTCAAAGTGCAGGATCACGATGCTAATTTCTCTGTTGGAAGCTGTGGGCCACAGGGGCAGCTCTGTGCCCTCCATGCCACTGAGAAGCAGTGTGAGAACCAGGCACAACCAGGAAGAGAGGGTAGGAGCACCCCTGATGGAGCAGGACCAGGACAAGGCCAGGTGTTTAGCTTGTCAAATAGTTGTAGGAACCAGAGGATTGTCAGAAAGATCAAACTTTCTGCACAAAGTGATGAGGAATCTGGAGAAGAGGTGAAACCGCTGTCACCAGTAATGCAACGCTGGCCTCCGAAGAAGGTCCCAAGTGAGCGTGATTCATCACACGATGAAGAATGTGAATCACCCACATCTGAATCCAAAGGAGATGAGCTTTTCCTGGCTGTACCAGCATTACTTAGCAACGGCGAGTCAGAAGGAGAGGATTTTGTGTATCGACGAAATGGACCAACTAGACCACTTGCCTCACATGAAGCAAGGAAGCAGCGGGAGCTATCTCCATCTCCAGAACGAGGCTATCAGGAACAGAGGGGGCGATTCTCCCACAGTTTTGATTATGAAGATCTGAATAGAGACTTGGGTCAGTCCCGACAAAACTCCTTCAAAGGACCATCCCGATTTAGGCATGGCACGCTGCCATCTCCCCGGAGCCTCAGGGATCCTTCATGTAGCCACAGCTGTCAAAACCTTCTGTCACGTGACTGCCCTCTTTCTCGCCTAAGCACATCCTCAGATGATCATGCATACAATCGTGCTTCATCTCCTGCTGAGAGTGTAGATTCTGGGTACACATTCATTGTCAGCTCTCCTAGAAACTACCCCTCTGCAAATCCTCGTCTCTCAAAGTCCAGTGCTGACCTTTCTCACCCATATCGACCCCTCATCAATGTCAGAGAGCAGCCAAGCATGTGGAGGGTCACCAGAAATCAACATTCTTCATTCTCAAGTTCTTTCATTTCAAGAAACCGTGCAGCATCACGAACTGCATCTTGCCCTAGCACTGAAAATCATCCAAAGCAACATGTAAGACATTCGTGGGGAGTATCTCGCTCACTGTCTATGTCTGTCATAGATGGGTCACATCAAGATAGGCTAAATCACCATGCAAGTAGTGGGCCCCAGGATGGAGTTAAAATTCGGGAGGACAAAAGTGAGTCAATCCTTCCAGAGTTGGAAGAGGTTGCTGAGCCATTAGCTCAAGATGAAGTGCATCTTGTTCAACAATTTGGTAAGCAGGGTTCAGGACGTGCAGACCTTACACTGCCTGGTGGTGTACATGTTACACCACAGGGCCAGCTCTTCCTGGTGGACTGTGGTAATGCCCGTGTCCAGGTGACTGATCAGTATGGCAATGTTCTTCAGCAAGTGACTTCACCAAGTAAAGATGCTGGGGACTCGTCAAGGCGCTGCCGCAATTACTTCGATGTGGCTGTAAATGCGAAAGGTCTTATTGCTCTGAGCTGTGCAGCTGAACGAACCCTCCTCATCTTTAGTCGACATGGACGACTCCTCCAAACCTTTGGAGGGGGACCCTACATTGCAGGGGTGCCACGAGATGAGCTGGAAGCACCCAGAGGAGTAACAGTGACACAGAAAGATGAGTTCCTAGTTGCAGATATTCGTAAGGGCACCCTAACTGCCATGAGGCTTGAGCCCAAAACTGGTTCAAGGCTTGAGCGGACAGTAGTAACTGGGTTTCACAGACCTTACCTAGTAACAGCCTGTCTGCATTCTGGTCTTGTTGCAGTGTCTGAGCGGGGAAGTGATACAGGTCGAGAGCCCTGTGTGAAGGTTCTAGGACCAGGCTGGAACACCCTACGTATCCTGGGGGTTTGCTCAGGCATGGGGCCTGTCCTTAACAGCCCCTGGGGTCTTTGCATTGACGAGAATGGAGCAGTGCTAGTAGCAGATTGGGCAGAGCAGCATCGGGTGGTGCTGTACTCGCCTGAGGGGACAGGCCGTGTGATGGTCAGTGAGGGCCTAAGCAGCCCTCGAGGGCTTGCCTTGCTACCCAATGGATTATTAGTGGTGTCAGACAGCATGCACCACTGCATCAAGATTTACCAGTACAAATAATACTTCAACAGACAAGTGATAAGTTGTGGCAGCTCCTCACATTTTGAAAAGATCCACAGTTACTGTTAAGGCACAAACCAAAATATTACTATTAGGAGTGGAGTTACAGTATGCATGAACATTGTCATAAACACCACTAAAGAACACTGACCAACAGCATGTTTCATTATATATATTTAGGTATATATACACACACATATACATAGAAGGATGACCATTGATGGGACGGTGAGCCATTTGTCTGTGACTTACGATATTCATAGTGATTGCTTGTCCTTAGAAAATCTTCCACTTGATAGAAAACTAAACTAATTCTATGACATACTTTGAATAAAAATCTGCCCTCACAGTTGGAGCTGATGCATATGATGCATATCGTGTAGCATGAAAAGTATTGTGATGGTAGATTTTGCCATATCGTCCACTTCTTACTATTTTATAGGGCAGAGAGAATAATAAAACAAACACAAAATTAAAAATAGCAGAATTTTAGAATTTGCAGAATCATTTTAACTCAACTCAAACTTTTATTTGTGGGGTTGTTTTTATAATACCTCCAAAACCTCTGATATTTTTTATTATGAGCTTTTTTGTTAATGCTTGCTTCTGGTTGTTTGACGTGGCCTTTTGAAATGATAAATAAATACAACAGCTTAAAGGGCAGTGCAATATAAACAATTCACCTTCCTAAAACACAGGAGCATGGTTTGTAAGGGCGTAGCATATGAGCAGTTTAGCTCCAGCTTCTTACCAATTGTAAACATCATGTTTGAACAATGTCAGGAATGTAGAATGTTTGTCACGGATGAATCTTTGTAATCTGTGACATAAGACTGATTTGTGGAATCTTGAGAAGTACCTTTAAAACCTCAGGCATCTTAAGAGTGGTTCTGGAATTCTTCCCGGCTAGCTGCAGAATATTAGGAGTCAGGCTTCTGTAATGACTGTGAATGACAAAGTCTCCCACTGTGGGCAGTGGATGATGACTAACCGACACATATACATGCGCACACATGGAGTGGTTGCTCTGGGGCTTGCCTTTAGGCTAAATGCAGAGTCTTGCTGGTTCCCAGAAAACCTAGATTGATAGGCTTTAATCAAAATGATATTTTTAGGTGTGTTATATATGTATATATATATATATATTTAGGTATATATACACACACATATACATAGAAGGATGACCATTGATGGGACGGTGAGCCATTTGTCTGTGACTTACGATATTCATAGTGATTGCTTGTCCTTAGAAAATCTTCCACTTGATAGAAAACGTAACTAATTCTATGACATACTTTTTCTTCTATAGTTTAAACACACATTTGCCCCTGTTTATACTTTTAAAGAATGTCCAGTTTTGTTTAGAAAGAGACCCCTATATCTTATGTCGGGATTTCTGAGAGTGTGCCTCAAGCCACCCTTAATTCGACCAATGTTTCCACCACAGACGTAATCCACACATGCTTTCCCACATGTGTACTGACCTTTAACAGAACAGTGGTTTCACATAGTCACCTTTTCCAAACAGATGGCAGGTTTAATTTTCAGACCATGTCAGAGCAGGATGTAAAAGTGTGAGAAAATATGGGCAGATGAACTTTCCACAGATCATTGTCAGCTAGCGGGCAAATACTGCACAGGAACCTGTTCCACCTGTTCTGCCTTGAGCTGTTTTGGGAAGTCAAATATAAATAATGGTACATTTACACGGAATTAGCTGTTTATCCAACCACCCATTCAGTTTGAAATAAGTCTTTGACAAGCATAACCAATCGATTTTTGGTCACAAATTAAGCCTAGTCCTAGACTAAAAGGAAATCGTAACATTTTTCATTTCAAAACAGTCTCATATTAAAATTCATTAAATTACTGATCGACTCTTTTTTCCGCTTCTTTTTTTAATAGTTCACACTGTGTGTTATAACTCTCCATTTCATTTGCTGAAGCTTCTCACAGCCATGTTTTTAGGTCTCAAACACCCCCACAAGCAACTACCACTGCCCAGTCATTCCCCAGGCCTCCAGTAGGGCGGGAATGTAAATAAGCCCTTGGTGCTATAAACCTGTAAATTACCTTCACAGTGAAATGGAAACTACACTTTGACAAACATGAGATGCAGTCATCTAAGCAGGAGAAAGCTGTGAATGTAAACTTAGATCTAAAGGGTTTAAGAAAATTGGGCATAAACTAAATCCTAACAGAACTCACAGGAAAGGTGTACTTCATGCTGAAATGAATGGTTTGGCAAAAAATCTAATTCACCCAACATTACTTTTTCCAGCCCAGTCACGTGGAGATTCTTTGGTTTAGTGCTGGAGCGCTGAATTCTAACACTAGAATTCAATAATCTTTTCTGTAAATGCGTCCACAAAATGTAACCATTTAAAAAAAAAAAAAATGTGGAGCTGGTCGCTGGGGGAACTTGTGTTTTGCTGAAACCCGACCTCCATTCACTTGCATGCAGGCATATGGATTACAATTCAGATTTCTGTTGTTTCTATTTACACATAGCTTTTAATCTCCCACCTCTACCCAAAGATTATGTTCGTAAACAGAGACAACAGAAATTCCAGGTATAATATAGCACCATATGTGTGAAGTGTGTTTCTAGTGGTTGTTAGTAGGGGTCAATTGGTACCATACTAAGTATCGGTATTGATCAGGTATGCTCATCTGATATGATCCATTAGCCTAAACTATCACATAAATGCTCAACTAAAGTACTGCATTATTACTAATACTTAAATTCCATTTTGAATGTCTGATGGTGCTGACCAATTAAAATGCTGATGAAAGTTCTGTGTGAAAAAGTTTAAATAAAAAGAAACAGCAGTATTGCATAGCTGAGTCTTGCTGTGGGCTGTATTTCTTCCTTTAGGGGAGTAGAATATTCATTACTCAGTTTGAGCATTACTCAGTTCGAGTTTAAGCAAAGTGCATCCAGGCACATGTATTATTAACGGTATTGGTATTGCACATAAAAAGTGGTATCGATTCTCCCCTAGTTGCAATGTTTGCCACAAACCTCCAGCACTAAAAGAAAACATGCCTATAAATAAGAACACCATGCATGCCTTCTTTTAAGAAACCCTGGGCCTCATTGAGCAAACTATTCGCTGAGTGAGTATGACTATGTACATAGCATCTTGAAATGATTTTAGGGGTGTTACCTTCCTTAACGCTCGTAAAATGCATCCAACAGAGTCTAGTGCAGGAATCCATATTTATAATAAGGGAAAATAAGATAAATTGTACACCCCATTGTGCAAGTTATCCTTGATTACAGAGGAATGCTTGTAACCATGACTGCAGATTTTCTACAGCTCTAAACCTCACCAGCCAATTAAAATATACTACTACTCACCCCAGGACACAACCTCTGAATAAAAGATATTTCCATGCCATGGAACAACAGGCCTTTTCATGATGTTTGAATCCTAATAAAACAAACTATCAAAAAGCGTCTGAAGTACATGCTTGGATCTAAAATGAAAGTCAAAATATTACAGTAGTAGTTTGCCCCAGTTTGTTCTAGTGGGCTCCTATGGCAAAGCCTCAGTATGCGGTTACATATTTATATCAGAATTTTGCTGCTCCTTCCCTCTGCACGGTACTTAAGGAAATGAGATTATGAATGAGTAAGGATTATTAATGGAGAGCTTTTTCTACCCTGAGGACACAGGTTTGGCATGCAACATGAGATGGCGGGTGTTTTCTGTGTGTGTTCTTGGTTGGTGTCTTATTCTAAGAGCCTTGAGTTGTGCACCGCATGCACCAGAAGTGTTTTTTGTCTTAATGTAAACTGTATTTTAAAATTTGACTGATTTGACTGTATCTCCACATGGGTGGATGTTGTGGGTGTGTTGTGATGCTTCAATGGTTATAATGTGTGCCGTTCAAAGGGTTTGTACAATGCATATATTTGTGGATGTCTGTTTCTGAGCGTTTGTGTGCATGTCTTTGTGTGTGGGTAGGTGGCTGTTTGGCTCGCTTGGCCCTGTTTGCTTTAGGGGATTTATGGAAGTAGCAAGCAAGCAATAAAAAGCACTCTTCACTGGGAGTTAGAGATGTGTGTGTGTGTGTGTGTGTGTGAGAGAGAGAGAGAGAGAGAGAGAACCACTGTGTCTATAAACAGAGAACAACTCATGAAAAAATGTTTGACATTTTCACATGTACTTAGAAAGTGAACCACACAGGGATAGAAAGGAAGAACTAAACAAACATCTAGCAGAATTAATAGCTAAAGCTTATAGCTCCTTTAAACTTAAAACCACTGTAGAACATTAACAAACACCAGTTCAGTACCAGTTTTAACATGCCCTTGTCCACTTGGCCTCAGGGGAATCCCCAGTGCCATCTTAAGGGCTGTTCCATTACTGTATTAGCTCAAGTAAAGTGCGTTAGATGAGTCCTTGGAGGTGTGGGAAACTGAGTGAACACGTATTGACTTCAGCAGCACAGCTTCATTCAGAAATCACTGTGTCCTGACTGCTTTCACAAACCCAAAAAGTGATGGATAAAGCTGCATGTAAGCCACAGCAGTAAACTACTATATAAAATGCTTTATATTTCCCATACCAATTCATTTGTTGGCACAGGTTGCAAACAACTCCATTTGTTAAACATGATTGCTGAGACAACACCAGTACCTCACACTCTGTCTTGTTAGCATGCTGATGGCTAGACAACTAACGGCAACAGGGAGAAAGGCAATAGGCCACAGCTCTACACTCAAGTTTGTTACCAATGAAAGCAATTATTCACCAATTCGAGGTATGTTCAAAAATGTTTTACATTGTAAAGTATGCATGGCTAAATGATTAGCACACTAATCTAGTTGTGGACGAGTGTGTTCAGCTTCTCTCTGTCTCCTTGTGCTGTGAGTAGCAAACATAGATGTGATGCATGTCCAAGTGGTGAGTTGCTAAGGACATGAAACAAGACCCAAGCACTTGTGTGTCCACAAGGATACATACACCACCTTCTAGTTAGCGAATTCAGCTAGTTGCCAATCATTGGTTAATTATGCACACAGCTTGTATAACCTCCAAATAAAAGCACTGACAATACAAAACAATGCTCTAGAGCAGCCTCTCATGAGCCCAAGGTCACCATGTCCAATCCAAGTGTCAGCAGTTTTGGGCTGTGGAGCAGTGGAACTGCATTCTATAGAAAGATGGAGATATATTCCAACATCAGTACTTGACCTCAGTAAAGCTGTTGTGGCTAAATGTAATCAAATCCTCACAGCACCACACCAACATCTAGTGCAACATCTAATGTACATTTATTTTTTGCATAGAAGTAATAGAACATGTTCATAGCAAACCGACCCACTTAAATTACTCTGTGTGTTTATGTGAGAGTAAGAGAAAGAAATTTGGGCCAGGCCGATTTTCCACAGGTGGAGGTTTGTTGTAAGCCTGTACAGTCAGCTACTAAAAAGGTGATCACTTATAAAGAATCATGAACATAAATATCCACTTCTCACTTAGCAATCGCAATTAAAGTAAAAGATGCACTTTAATTAAAGAAGTCCCATTAAACTGTGGCATACAGAATGTTATAAACAATGTAAATTACATCTGGCAGAACTTATAATCCTTTTTTCTTAAACTCTCTTTCAGGTGTTTATGACCCTGGCCATTATTCTTCAAACGTACTCTTTAAAAGTCAAGGCCCATCCAGCTTTTTTGCTGCTTTTTCCTTGTTCTCTAACTGCAATCTCTCTTCCTTATTCCATTCTGCCTTTTCATTCATGTAACAGAGCCTTTCTATTAGTATTGCAGAGTCATTCGGTTTGCTGGTTTGCTGATTTAGTGTTTAGGGGAGAGAGAAAATGAATCAAACCAAGTAAATAACTGAAACATAAATACACGCAGATGACCAATATAGCATGGAAACATCAATGTTGGCAAAGTCAAAAAAAAGAACAGAAAAAAGCCAACATATATCCTCAAAAATAGTCATCACTGATGACCAAAAACATTCCTAAAAGGAGTACAAAATCCTCTGAGGGACAGATAAAAAATACTGTGTTTTTGGTGATGCGTTGATGCATGAGCCCTTTTTGGCATCAGTCTTTTTGGCTCTTGGCACAATGCTAGGGTGCTATCCAGACAGGGTGAATGAATGAGTAGTCCAAGACAGAAGAAACACACTGTCACAAACATTGTCCCCTCTCTCTCTGTGCCTGTCAATTTCCTCCAGAACTATGAAAAAAAACATCTCAAAAGAACCAAATACACTAGGTGTGTGTGTGCACCAGCTGAACAAAAAAAGTTAGATGACCTCCGCATGGCTGCCTGCTGCACATGTGCTCGCAGATTCTTTTATGACACATTATAGTTCTGTCTATTGTGTTCTGTAATCACCAATGCTATATAACATTTTCCTGTACCACCACAATGTTCCTGTGTGTTCCACTGTAAGCATATTTTCCTGTGATTGTGCGTGTGACAGAGAGAGAGAGAGACAGCTGTTCTCCATTGTGACGGTACATAAAGAAAATGTCCGGAATGTATACAGCATAAATCCTTTGAAGTCCTTGGTTCCTCTTTGTTCCTTCTGCCTCAATGGTCTTGCATGAGGTCAGAGGTCAGAGTGTGGTGGGATCTCATCTACCATTTCCCTCCACCCTGCGCAATTCACACACTGCAATTATCCACACTGCCCTCCCCTTCTTGAGCTCCTAATCACCAAGGGTTGCCTACAAGAGACAAAGTTGTCATTAGCATTCCAGACATTCTCTCCCAGTAGACATTCCAAGAACAAAGTATTTCTTACTCTTTACTTAGTAATTGTTCTCAACATGTCGAATTTCACACTCTAAAAAAGTACCCTTCTATTTATATGCTCAATGTATTACCTTAGAGAGGTGTTTCTCTCTTGTAAAGTGCTGCACTGGTTGGTCCCTCAAACTGCAATTTGATTGCCTGTTTAAGGTTGAGCTGGGGGTCTGTTGTTGTGATGCTGAACACAGACTTTTCCAGTAAGGCACTATGTGGGGACATGGCTGAGAGGTCAAAAGCTGGGGAAAGGGATGTCTTTTGAAGGCCTGTCCAGCTATCTCTTTCTGAATGAGACTGGAGGTGAAGAGGAGGAAACCCTAAAGGTGGACTGTCTCTGCTTTTGGACTGTCTGATGGCCCCCTCTTGGTTTGGCGTCAATCCCAAGGACACCATTACTGAGTTCCATTTGCCTCCTCCACTTCCAACTTGCTGAGGGCTCTTTGCAAACTTGTCCTCAATAAAATGAGGGGTTTTGGATTTCAATATGTAGTCACCAGCTTCTGGAGACCCAAGCCCTGTAAGGGGCACATCTGAGCCCTGCAGTTCCAAGACAGTACACTGTGTATGGGGAGGGTTAATTTTGGTGATGAGCTTCTGCTTGTTCCTGGCAGCACTTCCCTGAAGGCTGGCAGCATTTGAGCCAGGCAGAGGCAGGGTGGATGGCCGGCTGCGGCAACGGGGCAGTGAGTGTTGCTGGATCTGCTGAGTGAAGCTCAGGGTGTCAGCAGGGACTGTCTGCACAGTAGCCAATGAATGGCATGTGGAGGAGGATGTCTGAGAGCCAGGCATTGAATGGAATCTCTCAGCTGTGGAGGCTGGGGAGCAAGAAGCTGACAATGAAGTTGATGAGGTGGAAGAGGTTGTTGGGGCTCCATTGGCACCCACCTCTCCAGAACTAACAGAGGTTTGAGTCTTGACCATTGATGAATGGGAGGAAGAGCCTGGAGTCCCACATGGCGAGGGTGGTATGAATCCGGGAAATGGCTTTGCACCATAGCTCTCCAGGAGACGCACAATGTTGAAAAGACCTCTCTTTCCTGCAACTTTTACTGGACTACGGCCATAATGATCCACATGATCTGGATCTGCACCTTTTTCCAGGAGCATGGCCACAATATCACTGTGTCCCTCCTGAGAGGCGATGCTGAGTGCTGTGGCACCTTGCTTTTTGCAGGCTAGGTCAACATTAACCTCTCTGGCTCTGAGGAGCAGTCTGCCTGCAGCTGTGTTACCTCTCCATGCCACAGAGTGCAATGGAGGTCGACCCTCGGAGTCTAGTGCATTTGGGTCTGCACCATGTCTCAATAACAGGCCAATCCCATCAAGGTCACCTTGCCAAGCTGCTACATGCAGTGCCGTTCGCCCCTCAACATCTCGTGATTCCAGTGGGGCACCCCCTTTCTCTATGAGTAAGGTGGCAATATCCAAGCGACCCTCCAGAACCAGCAGATAAAGAAGAGGTCTACCCTCTGCATCTCGGACGTCAGTGTCAGCTCCCCGTCTTAGCAACAGTTCTACCACTTCTGTATGTCCCTGCAGGGCACCAGCACTGAGGGCAGAGTGACCATCATACCCTCGATGATCAATGGGCGATTTTCGGTCAAGCAGAAGCCTTACTGTACTACCGTGGCCCTCTTGTGCCGCTAAAATAAGGGCAGTCCGACCTTCCACGTCCAGCTCACTCACCCTTGCCATGCTGCCTTGCTTGGTTAGCACAGCACAGACACTCTTGTGGCCTTCACAGGCAGCTGCATGCAGTGGCGTCCAGCCAAGATCATCTTTATGATTCTCATCTAGCCCCCGGTCCAGCAGAGCTTGCACAACCTCAACACTGCCCTTAGCTGCAGCCAAGCAAAGTGCTGTGCGACCTTCCCCATCAATCCCATCTACTGCTGCCCCCCAGAATAGCAAGCGGTTAACTGTGCCTGCATGCCCCATGGCTGCTGCTGCAAGGAGGGGTGTGACTGCAGAAGGGTATGCTCCAGCACTTTCATCTACGTCTGCCCCAGCTTCTAGGAGGAGCTCTACTACTTCCTCATGGCCCTCATAGGCGGCCAAGAGTAAAGGTGTCATCCCATCTCTGTCCTTATGCTCTGGATTAGAACCTCTTTCCAGCAGCAGACTTACAACCTCTCCATGTCCCCTCCCTCCTGTTGCTGATGGCACACACAGGGCAGCCACTGAGAGAGCAGTGCGGCCATCCCCATCTGCCAGGTCCACTTCTGCACCTGTATCCAGCAGGATCTCTACTGCTTCTTTATGGCCCATGTAGGCAGCAGCAATGAGTGGAGTGCGCCCCTCATGGTCCACGCGGTCCACTGTAGCACCATAGTTGAGGAGGGTCATCAGGACCTCTTCATGACCCCCCCAAGCAGCAGCTCGCAAAGCTGTGCGGCCATCCGGATCGCAACCATCCACCTCTGCTCCTGCCTCAAGAAGCATCTTCACAGCTTCTTTATGGCCACCCCATGCAGCTGAACGCAGGGCAGTCCATCCTTCGCTGTCGACATGCTCTAGCAAGCTTCGAACAGCTGGAGTGTCACATCCTTGGTCCTGAGCCCACTCCAGCAGAATTTGCAGCACACCAATATGGCCCTGCCTGGCAGCAAGGGTTAGGGCCGTCTGACCCTGGTGGTCACTCAGAGAAGGGTCTGCTCCACGGCACAGCAGCAGTGCAGTGACATCCGCAAGCCCTGTATGTGCTGCAGTGGACAGCAATGTCCGTCCATCTGATGGGTCTGTACGGTTCACGCTAACCCCACTGTCCAAAAGCGCTCGCACCGAATCTTCCCTCTGCAGTGCCCGGCGTACTATCCCTCTTCCTCCACCCACACAATGCACACCTACACTTGTACCACTGTCTGGGGAACAGGTGGGAGGGCACACTCCACTCTTCATCAGAAGCTGCAACACATCCTGTTGGACCAGCACTGGGGTGTGCAGGGGTTGAGAGATGCCAGTAGAACTGCTTGTTCTGAGAGAGGGGACACCGGTCCATATCATCCACAAAGCAAGAAGAGATGACTCCCCAGCATGGATTCCGCTACTGAGGAGATGGTGGCCCAGCTGGCATACCTCTTCTGTGTTAAGACTTTGGGATCTCAGTGACAAGGACATGGCAAGTGAAAGGTGACCATCCTTCACACTGCAAAGAAATTTCTGTGTGCAGTACTTTATGTCAGTTAACCACTCTGCAAAGCTGCCATGAAATAGGAGTTTACTGTCTTCGGGCCCATCCACAATCAGTGGTGCCAAAGCACGCATTAGGGAATGGAAGTCCTCACGTCCTAAGCAGTTGTCCCTGGTATGTGCGGCAGTGTAGAGCTTCTCAGGAGTGAGAGGTTGTGGGGAGGCCAGCAGAATGTTGAGCAAGGGTCTAACATGGACAAATAGCCTGCGGGGAAAAAGCCGCTGACAGAGCCACAGGTAGAGACCGTTTAAAGTGCCTGGAATGTCCCGGATCTCCCTAAGTCCTACCAGACCACATGCTACACCATCTAGCACTCGCTCCAGGAAAAGGAAGCAGCCACCGCTCTTGATGTGCAGCAGGTTAAGCATGTCGGCTGTCTCTGGCGTGAGCTGCCGGCGTAGTGCCCCCTCCTGATCCAGCCTTCGCAGAATGTAATGCTGCACATCCCGTACAGCTGCAGATTTCCGCAAGTCATCCAGACACAGCTTCCGAAATCCTGCAGAATAAAGACAAGAAAGATGAAATCTGAGAGGGAAGGACAAAAAAAATGAAAAGAATACTAGAGGAGTGGTATGTACAAAGAAATGATGAAAGAGAAAGCTGGGCAACATGCTGTGTTTCCTTCAAATTCTTTCTTTTTCTGGCAGCCTAACTACAAATGGGAAGGGTTTAAAACTCCACCCATGCCTTGGAGGCAACTGCAGACTTATAGTAAAGAATCTAAGGTAGCTGCAGGCTTCGTAAATATCCTTAACGCACAGTCCTTACAGTGTGTGGGTTTGTCATCAATTAAATCAAGATCAACTCATTCAAAAGAAAATGGGCAGCTGAGAACAAAGGAGTAAAAGATGTATAGAGAACGCACGGTGTAAGGAAAGACAATTGTAATTTAGATTATTTGGCTGGGCTTACAAACACAGAACAAAGTCCATGTGATTCATGTACACATCTTCAGTAAAGATGCTTGTCAACCTTTGGCCAATTAATTCTGACGAGTGTGGACTTACTTTCCGGAGAGTGCAACATCAAAGGGCATTCAATATATCCCATGTCACTAATTCAGACGAAACTCCATGCCCTTCTGAAAATTTAACTGCTTCAGGGATTCCAACATTCTTGTTTTGCGCAATCCTTTACACATGAAACCATTAATTACAGACAACACTGCAGTACTATTGTGTCTTATATGTCAAAAGCTTGTCAAAGCTTTATCTTTTGAAAGTATCAAGTAGTTGCATTGATGGAATGATCAGAGAAATGTTCCACCGTACACACAATATTTTGCTTGCAGTGAGTTTGAAGGAAGTGGGTATAATGAACCTGGCTTGAACTTGCATAGTTCCCATATGTTAGTATACCTGAGAACATCTTGCAGACAGCTTTGTTCTGTCTGCGTGCAGAGCAGACCAGCAAAATCCAGGAAGGGAAAAGCTGGAGGTGCCTGAGGAGAAGCTCTGCTATTGAAGTACTCTGAATGGTTATGGCTCCATTTGTCAGCCCCTCACCAGTCCCAAAACATCCACCATAGCCAGCGTCCAGAGAGTCCACCACTATATACATGCTCTGAGCTGGAGAGGGTAAGGAGAGCAGGGGTTCAAGTACCGCTCTGAGAAAGACAAAATAGAGAGGTGTTATTCACTTTTAATGAATATCAAAAGAGTTTGTTTTTAGTCTGCTTTGCCAGAGGAAGTTAGTAGCAACATCAAAGAGGCACAGATAAATAAATAATTCCTGGATAACCAAGACCACAACTAAGATTATATGTTTGAAATAAACAGCTTTCAGCTTATACACTAAAGAGAACACTTCAAACACCAGCCACTAAAAATCTGTGCTACATTTTTGCATTTTTGCCAGATGTCGTATGTGAAGTTACAGTCATTGTATCAATCATGATTCCTAAATTGTATAATGCAGCTTTAGAAATATTATATCACATTCTGATTTGACTGAGAAAGAGGGAGGGGTGCAATAACAAATAAGACAATAGAGAAGAGGAAGGCGAGAGGGGAAGGGGGGTTCACAGAAGAAGCAGAATAGGAAGTATAAGCGATCGGGAAGAAGGGGGAGAAGGGGGATGACAGGGAGGGAAATCAAGCAAGGGTGGGGGAGTGCTTAAAATGACTACAGGAAGCAGAAAAAACTGATGAGATACCACTGTGCAAGAACGAGATTCATGCCAGAGCAGGAACAAGGCAAATTCATTCATTTTGAAATTTAGAATGAAACCAGCCCTCCTTTCTCTTCAACAGCATTTTTTAACACCTCCTGGCTTCACACTCACAATTTCTTCCCACTTGTCTCATCCTCCTCTTTCTGGCCTGAGGTGTGGCTGATGTGGCATGGTGAGTCAGTGCTATGGAAGCTCAGAGATTTCCTGTGCCTTCATGCATGCTCGGAGACAGCAAGATGTTGGCACAACCGCATAGAGCATGCTGCTCCCTTATCAGACTCACACTGGAAAAAGTGCCAAAGATAACAGCACTCTGATCAAAGCTTGGAATCCTTATATACAGTTGCCCTCTCGACCGCACACTTCAACCTGTCACAATGAAAATATGGAATTACTGCACCTCGGACACACTTAAAGCTGCCTATCCTTAAACTTTTATTGAATTATTACAACTTACTTGATGACAACACTTTACAACTGTGTTCCTAAAGCATAGTAATTAGCATTCAATCCAGTCGTCGCAATTATAGGTGAATCATGTTGGATTTGATCTACTCCATTCAAACTTTGCCTTTTATCTCCACCAAACATTTGTTACTCATGATGGTAGTCATTGTTAAATGAGGTCAGCAGGACCAAGGCAGCTAATACATTTTATAGTGAACTGCACCAAAATTGGCAAACTCAGAGCTAGTCTTAAACATAAAGGGTTCTTTACACAATGCCATAGAATAATTCATTTTGGTTTTGACAAACCTTTCCATTGATGGTTCTTTAGAAAAGTTTTTTTTAAGTTAAAGAACCCCCACATAGTGGAAAAGTTTCAGGAATATCATTACAGTAGAACCTTTATATTAGGTGACATTCTTTACACTCACAAACCTCTTTCAAACTTGGTTCTTTAGAAGAAACAAGGGCATTCCTCTTAGAAACCCTTGTGCCCCATTTTGTGCAGTTTATAACATCTGCTTTGGTTGGGGTCCTTGTTTATATTTTAAAAACTAAAGCTGAGGACTGTCCATTAGTAAAGTTCCCTTTTTATTGGACAACCTTGATTTTAGGCATACAATTTCTGATGAAACTGAGAAATGCTGCTTTGCAAGCAACCATGATCAACAAAATGCAAAGATTCAAACAGCTTGGTAGCCCCTTCTCTCCAGTGTGAATGCTTGCATAATTTGATAAGAACAACACATGCCACACACCCAGATTAACAAAACTCTATAATCTACTTCCTGTGCGGTTCTCTCTTTATGGCAGGGGTCAGTGGACTGTGGGTGAACCTTGACCCCTGTAAAGACTGGATGCACTCAAAGTACATGACCTTTTGGTTTACTACTGCCAAAAGGGAGGCCTGAGGATGCTGTGGTTCAAAGGGATAGTGGCTGACCTGGCATGTTCCAGCTGGACACTGGAACAGATTCAATTAAACATTCAATTGAACATTCAATTAAAAACTGTCACCCAAAACTGGCACTGCCAAACCTCTCCACGACAGTCTTAAACCTTGACTGTTATTTCCATCTTTCATAAACTGGGACATGACTAAGTAGAACAGTTTATGGCAAACACAAATGAAAGCTTACAAACACAAACCCAGCAAAATTCATGATAACTAGCAGGCTTGCATCATCAACAGCTATGTTTCTATCCAAAGCATTTTTACCAAAATGTTTTACACTTTATAAACTGTTTTATAAATTGCAATTATAAATTGTTTGTGATATTTTGAATGTTAGCAGAAAAATATTTTCTACTTTGCTACTTCAAATATTATGACAATTTACACTGGAAACACTGCCAAGAAAAATAAACAGTACATTTATGCACACATTTAAAGCATGATTTTATTGGAACCATATTGGCCTGTAAATATCATCATTGCTGCTGAGATTTCGTTGATAATTTAAACGGATATTTGATGACACATTTATCGTATGCCGGAAAAGTATTGTTGACATTTAGACAACGCTGGCTATGCTACAGAAGTGCAGAAAAAATGTCCACGCAGGCCACACAAGCAGGTTGCAGCTACTCAACTGGTTGATCAGCTTTTTAATATCTAAACATATTACAACAGCTCAAAAGCTACAACTACTACAGCAAAATTCATTACTCTTTGTTTCGAGGATGTTGGGTTTTAAAGACTGCTCAAATATATTTTTAAAAACAAGTTACACCATCATACCCAGTTGTTGACCATCCTTTATTTAATTTCCAATGAAAACCTTCATTGAACACACATATTTAACAGAAAATTTCACAGAAGGCTCATCAACTAAAAACGATAAACATTTTCAGTGTCCATGCTTTGTCTTTATTTCAGCCATTCTTTGTGAAACTTCCTTTCAGGTTTATTTCTTTAAGAAATCTGCAGTGATATATTTTTAAACTTAGTATTGAATTGAATTAGTATTGAATTCTGATTTTTATGCAATTTTATATCTAACCTTCTTAGATATATCTTATATACCTATATCCTTAGTTACATATAATAACCTGAAAAAGCACTTTTTAATAAATGAGAGGTCCTCTGGAACTTTTGCACAGTACTATATATAATTTGAACCATTTTTACATGACAATGACATTTAATATGCTGATCTTTGTAAGCTCAGGGCTAGTCCTAGTGCAACAAGTGACTCCGTCTTGACAACAGCTGGCCTGAGCTTGTAAATCAAAACATCCTCACAATTTAAACTGAAACTAACTAAACCTGGCCTTATACGCATAAACATTAGGACAACTAAGCTGCTAAATAAGCAGTGAAATTGTACTAATAATGTGGTGTGTACATCGTTGACTTTGTTAGTAAATATGGCAGAAACCTAGAAAATCTAATTTACTGCAGATGTTCTCTCCATCCTCAGTTACACATTCACACACACGTTTTCTTGCTTGTGCTGGAGAGAAAACATCCTAGCAGTTTGCCGGTTTGTGTGTGAAGGGTGTGTGGAATGTGGGACTGTACCTCAGCTCTGTGATCAGTCAACAGGGAAAGCTAGTGTTAGCAACAAGCAAAGGCTCGCTAGAGAGAGCAAGAGAGCGAGAGAGAGAGAAAAACAGACTTGTCAGATTGGCGACCTCACCAACTGGTTCCAACCTAACACAGAAGGGGCAACTTTTTCAGTCTTTGCTCCCCCTCCTCACTAAAAAGGGTCATAAATAGCATCTGCCATTCATGCCATTCAAAGCCTATTGTGATAGCTGTGAATAGGCTGCATTATTGGGTCGAGGGAGATAAATAAATAAATATAAGTGCCACGGAAGCTGAACAATCAGCCCTTTCCTGTCTTTGACATAGAGAACGTCTTTCAGAGGGGTACCAGACGATGGCTTGATGTCAGAGAGAAGAGGAGGACAAAAGTGAATGCAAACAGGGTTTAGCCCAGATGCACCAACAAATTGCCATGGGAGAGGGTGGTTCTTCAGTACACTTGAGTGCAGACAAAACAGTTCAGCTTTTGACATTCTGATGTGAAGATGAACACCAAGCTTTTATTTCCCCATATGTGGATCCCTGGTGTAAAAATGTGAGAACATTGCAGTGAGATATAACAGCTCCAGATTTAAGACTGCGAGAAAAGAAGGGATCACAGAGCACCTAAACTAGAATAGAACAAATCATATAATAATATCAAACCCAGTGGATAAAGCAAAACACATTTCACCCATTATTGTGGTGATTGTGATCGTAATGGCAATGATAACTTGGGTAGATTAAGATCTGTTTGGGAAAACTTGGGTTTGGTTAGTAAAATATGTTCTTCTGGGCAACACCAGGGAGATCTTTAAAGTGTAGTTTTATATGCAGAGCCAAGGGGAATTGCAGAGGGAGTGTGCAAGCTGAAGCCAGAGTGTAACTGTGAAACATCAGGGCTTCTCACAGGAAAACAGAGCAAACATGAAACACTGAGAGACCTTTCAAAGGCAGAAAGGAAAGAGTCCAGCAGGGATTTAGTCTGCTAACAGAAGCACTGTATGAAAGAAAGATATCAGAACAGCTTGAAATTTATGAAATATGAAAACATTGATATGAAACAATAAGCAAATGCTCAGGGGGATGTACTTGGGAGGCAAGACCTGTTAAAAGGTTAACATGCCTAAAAACACATGCTTATTACAGAGACAACTGCTGAATTTCTTAACTAAAGTCAAAAAATGAGCAATGGATCCGTAGATATATTGTGTTGGTTTCTGGGTACAAAACTGGAACTTTGGTTTCAGAAAAACATGGGACATTCAAAACATGTGGTTATGTGGTTCTGGGCATCAGTTGAATGTCTTAAAATTCTGGGTGGTCCATGAAATAAAACTTAAAACATTATTTCCTTTTAAACCCAATTATGATCCCTCACCTTTTACCAGTTTACCTCCTCGTTGTGTAATGTTTCAAAAACTCTTTTTTTGCATTTTTTAATCCCAACTTTATGCGTTGCAGACTTCAAATGTCAGCTAAATAAATTTTCCAGAGAATTAACAAATCACAGATTCTTGATTTTATTGCATTTTATAAAAAAACATTCCCACTGCGGAAATGGGGTTTATAAGCAGTAGAACTTAAACATGTGACATTATCCAGGACGATTTATAAAAGTGTTTGTGTTCTGTAATCAGAAGATTGATATTAGGTATAAAATGGCCCAGAGTCTAACAATAAACTCAAGTTAAGATAAGAGGAATATGAGTTAATACTGATACATTTATACACAGATTAAGGTTTTAGTTACATGTAAAATTACTGTTAATTTACTTCTTAAACAGACACTCTGGACAATGAAAAATAAACACTGCTATATCTTTTGTAAACACTCTTACAATCATCCTACAGCTGTGCTGTAGCAGTCTCCAGAGTCAGATTTTCTGATTTAAAAGCAATGAAAACTCTATTCTGACAATGTATCTTCAAGTTGTGAGGAACTCTTGGGGAAAAAACAGCAGCTGCTTCAGTGTGGATTTTTGAGTGTAGGCTGTTTTTCATTAGCTAGTGAATGCAGAAAGCATCCATATAACTAGCGTCTCTGCAAGGAAGCTGAATATCATATGCCAGCCATATAACTGCAGTAGCTGTCTTAAAATCATCATTACAATGAAGTAAACGGACTCCAATGACTGAAACGAACAAGCTAAAATCTAAAGTTACCTGGGTAATATATATGATCTAAATACTTTATATTTATATCTATCTAAATACTTTAATTCAGTTTGGCTTCCATTTTGGTTCACTGGTTTCTTTATCATTTCTTTTGACAACCAAGGTAAGAGCTATACTACTGCTAGCTTGGTTGTATTTATTAACCTATAGATCATTCCACATACAGCCCAACACCAGACTTCGAATTTGAACCCGGTCAGTAACATGGAACAACAACAACACAAATGTTTTTTGTATAAACGCAAGTCAAATTCCATTAAAAGGATATAAGTTATGAGAAACATTAATGTGAAATTTGAACCGGGCCAACATTTGAGAACAAATGGCAGAACCAATATCAAGACAAACATTTCAGGCTCTGATGCGAAAGACTCACCTTTTAAATGTGTCATCCGGGTCTCGTTGGCAGTGAATTGGCTCCAGGCTGGCAGCAACAGAAGGACTGCCTAACTTGTGGCTGTAGCTGGGCGCCAGCAGTGGACTTTCCCGTAGCTGCTCCACAAGTCCCAGCACAAACCTCCAAACCTCCATACTGCTTGCATCCTCCTGCTGACAGTAGTGCCAGGCCAGGCACCGTGATGCCAGACATGTCGCTTTGCCTGCTTCTGACTGAGGCCATACCAGCTCTGTGCAGAAGGCTGTCTTACCCGTGCCTGGACCCCCAGTCACTAGAACTCCGGGAAGGCAATGGGTTGAGTCCTGCGGCCCTTTGGTGGCGTCCCGCGCCTCCAGGCACCTCTTAAGCTTCTCCAGGGCCCATTCCCGACAGTGGAACCGCCGGCCCCGCAGCAGGCTGGAGCTCCTCATCTGGCCCGGAGATATGAAGTGTTGATGGCCCTCGCAAATGACGGACCTTGCTCCATGCTACAACATGAGCAGCACAATCGATACTGCTAAGAGTTAAGAGTTCATTTTGGGATTACCCAAGCATCCATTGGTTTAATCTTCTTGCACAGAGATTCATACAGTACTGAAGAGTTGTGTTAGAAGGTCACTTTTTCCCCAGCTGTGAAGGATCCGAGAGTGTCCGAGAGTGTTTCTGGCTACAGCTGCGGTTCAGTTCTGCTTTTGTTAGCAGCCTGGTTCATCATGTTGCCTGCTGAAAGGACACAGCACACATAAACCTTGAAGTCCACAAAACTCTGCAGAGCAGCCAGCTTGTTGCTCTAGCTGACACACTTAACAGTCAAAACTACAGTGGCTCTACAGTTCCTTGTCGCCTGTGTGTGCGTGTAAAGTGGGATAAAATGAATGAATGAGAACGCCTTCACTTTTTACTGATGAGTTGGTGTCCCGCCCCAGAACATAAACTAAGGCAAACTGAGTAAAGGGTTTACTGTTTCTATTATTCTTCTTCAGCATAAACAAAGACATTATACTATCTATGATAACAGTGTAGCACAGACATGCAAATAAAACTGCTTGAACGGAGAGTAAGTGAGTGTGCGTGTGAGACAGAGAGAGAGAGAGAGAGAGAGAGAGAGAGAGAGAGAAAATGAAAGAAGAAAAGCACACTTACTTTACCTCAGATACTGATCTCTTTGTCCCTCGTCCCTCCTTCCTTAACATGCTCCCAATGGTTTTCAATTCCAGTGTTTCTCTTCCTGCTTTCCTTCATATCTAGCTGTCCGCCTGTGTCCTTCTTTCCTCCCAGCAGGTCTTGCGGGTTAAGCTGACAGGATTGGAATCTCCTCCTTCTTTCACACACACATACATACACACTCTAACTCTCACAGCTGCTCACCGGTTTTTCTTGTTCTCCTTTATCTCCTCCCCTCCCGGTTACTGACATGTCAGGGCATGAAGCAGAGAGGAAGAACGAGAAAGAGAAAGAGAGAGAGAGAGAGAGAAAGAGAGAGAGAAAGAAAGAAAGAAAGAAAGAAAGAAAAAAGGAAGGAAGAAAGAAAGAGAACAAGAAAGAAACAAACATGTCAGAGTTTGAGTAATTTATGGGTTATGGAAGCTTGAGGTCTGTTTTGAGGTCAAAGTTTGTCTCTAGATGGGCGTGCTGTAACTTAGCGGCCGGCTCTCTTCCTCTTTCTCTCCCAAATCCCTCAGGAAGAGAGAAGGAGAGATTTTCTTTTTTTGCTCTAAATATACATCACATGCTCACAATTCACTAGAGGCCATCAAACAGAAGAGTGCCTCCACTGTACAGCCGGATGCCTCATTCATTTCAACCAATGACAGTTGCAATGCAACAATGCACCTGAACTTTTAAGTCAATATTAACAGATTCTATTAATTATAACCCAAATTCGAATCTTCATCTTAACCCAAAACCTGCACCTAATCCGAACACTGCTGATGATCAGTTTGTTTGTGATTTATGATCATCTATAGAGGATTCTCAAAAATAAAGTGTGATCACAATCTATTCACAGGAAGCCACACCTGTAATACACAAACCCGTTTATCAAATCCCACCAAAGCATAAGTACAGCTTACCTGGACTCGGACACACCTATGGGCAACTCAGCTAGTACACACCACGTGTAATGTGGCCACGCCCGTCCTTTTAACTGTCACCCTCCCACCGCGGACACATGTTCTACATTCTTTTTTACTTTCATACTTGGTCTTTATAGGACTGCCCTGCAAAAATCTTACGTCAGAACACAAACGAGACATTCAAGACATTAACACCACATACAGACCTACAGAACAAACAACCAACAGACTAATAAAATGTGAACACGAGCTTTAGAGGCCTGACGTAACTGAGCGAGCGACTCTACACAGTGTAGTTACGGACTGTGTTACTACAGAAAGAGTAGATTTAAAAAGAAAAGAGACACAGCCTGGGCTGTATGCCCCCCCACTGCCCAACGCTGGCTGATCCGTACTTCTTTTCGTCCGTCTCCAGTCGCAGTAAATGCGGTAAATGCAAGCTAAAACGACTGGAAGTTGACTCCCTCAGGCAGGCTACAGGTGCCCCAGCTAGCACAACCACTAACAACCGCCACCATCCACCGGAGGCTTCAGTTAGTCCGACAAACGGCGGTGAAATTCCCTCAGAAACACATACACACGGCAGACGTGCTTCGTGTGTGGAAACGTACCTGCTATCTCTCCCCTGCTCCTGTTCTTCCTCCACAGCCCATGCCGACTCTGTCTTCACGGAGCTCCACCGTCTCTGCTGGGCTTTAACGTTGCTGCTGCTGCCGCCGCCGTTGTTGTTGTTAGCTTAAACGAGGCTTGTTAGCTTCATTAGGCTGACTCCAGCGAGCCCTGTAGCGGCTGGATGGGTCGGCTCACTGCAGCAGAGCTCCGAAGAAGAGGAAAGTTTTTTTCTAATTCCACTACCATCGACATGCCTCCATCGGTGCGGTGATCCAGCAGCCCTGTTCACTCACTTGAAGCCCCCACGGAGTTTTAACGCCACCACCACGCAGCCTCTCCTAACGATTTCTACACCAAGTCCAGCTGCGCCCACAGCCTGACTCAGTATTAATATTTAAATCCGTTATCGACTCATTCCGTCAGACCACACAGGCTAACTTCATGCATATCAGGAAATCAGGTGCTTCTGTTTCAGCTGTTTCGCTCGTTTCAATTAAATTGTGTTATGAACAAAGTTTTCTGTGCCAAATACCGCAAATAATGTACTTCCGTACTGGTGAAGTAACGGAGAGAACGCGACACGGCGGGGCTAGGCTATTTCACGCTAAACTGCCTGCCGTTCTCACTGCTATCAAAAATAGATCTTCTGGTATTTTCGACAGTAAATTACATGACTTTTCTGTGACATATACAAAATAAATCTTTACACGAACCCATGCCTTCACCTATTACTATTTGTAATGTCTGAAAGAAACTGCAGAGCGTCTATACTGACATGTAAAATAACGAAATTACTACATATGCATTACTACATAGGCTTGGACAAAGATATGGGACATTTATTTGTTGTTTTATTTCTTTCCAGTAAGTTACCCTCAGTAACTCTATAGAGGATGTGTTAACTTACTTCAAAAATCAGTCATACATGTACCTGTAGCCCTTGACATTGTGTGTACATTTCATGATAGATGGCCCAAAGGAAATGGCCAAAAATGACATTGGATAAAGAACCAGTCTGTTTGTAAAGTAAATTATGTTTCACTATGTACTCTTCTCTCCTCAGTTCATATATGGATGTATATATATGGAAACCAACTGCAAAAACAGCCTCTTTTGCGTTTATCATGGTTGTGATGTCATATGACAGCCCATTCACACTGCAGAAAAGAACTGTGGTTACTGCAGACAGTCTCAGTTGGTGGAGCAGGAGAAGTGGAGAAAAATGATGTATTTGTTGTGTTGTTCAGGCTGTTGAGAAGCAGGTGTATCATTATGGCCTCTGAAAGCTTCAAGACAGTGGTTTAATTTTTTTCTGACGTTCTTGAGAATAGCAATCAGTGCAAACAGAATCATTAATGTATGTCGGTCTTTAGGACATAGAAACGAAAACAGCCTATAAAACAGATATAGAATTCTCTTTTTAGTACATAAAGTATACAAGTGTTGGGATATCAGGGGAAAATAATATCTCTGAAAAAAGTATATTGTGGTTATTGTTTTTGTTGGTTTGTCTCTGTAACCCCAGCATATCAGAATAAAAACTATTAGTTTAAAGAGCAGAATGTACATAGTTTCCCATTTTAGAGGACTCTAAGTTAATTGAAGTAATCTTAAATTGTTTAGCCATTAGTTGCAGTCAATGACTGCATGAAGTCAGTGACATCTTTGTTGTAGATAGTCTACTGGGCCTGCAATGCAGTTTCAATTGCTTGTTTTCTTGTTTTTCCCAGTTTCTCTTTAGTGGGGTTCAGGGCTGGCGACTATGTGTCAGTAGAGAACATGCCAAACAAAGCACATAATTGTATAATGTATTTTGGCCATTGTCCGGTTGCAAGGGGAGCTTTGAAACATCCAGTTGATTCTCAGTTTACCTCAATTCATTCTTGCTCATTCATTCAAGTTGTTTGCTACTGCACCAAAAGTGTTCCTGCTTTTAAACAATGTACCAAACATTCAATTTTAACAGGTCGGATATTTTGTCAGTGTCACTGATGTATTTAAAATTTTTAGCCTCATGATGCACTGACATTTCTTTGTTGAAACACAAGATGAGGAGAGATGCAAATGCCCCATTTAGAATTAGTGTAGCTTTTGAGCTAATACAATCACTTTTAAGAGAAATAGCTCACCCAATCAACACTGCTATGAGAACGGATACAGTACAGAATTTTTCTCAGCCTGAACTAAAGGCCTAACAATAGTCTTGTCCTGTTTTGGAGAAAAATCCTTTGTACGTCTGTAAACCACAAAGCAGGAATTCACTGAATAGGCCAAATGTGTTCCCATTTCCTTACATCAGTTTCAGCTGGTTTTACAGTACATTAGCTCTATGAATGTTCAATTGTAGATCAATTAGTGCTGACTGTACGACCTGATTGTTTAATAGCGTTGCATTTAACAGCTATTTAACAGTTGCATGTAACAGCTCTATGTCACAGCTAACAATTATTAAGTTTCTACATGTCCAAAAACAAATGATGGATACATTAGATAACTTATATAAGATAATATACATGTAATATTGCACTTGCAACCTGTTTGGACAGATTTAAAAGGAGAGTCTGACAGCAAAACTATCTGTCCACAGGGTCTGAAATATCTACACAGACTGTAACATTTAATGCTGTGCTTGGGTTTTATCTGAAACATGAGTAGTTTCTCTTGAAAGTGATTACAATATCCTAAACAACTATTTTATTAATTCAAAGTTGTTAATTTGCTCTGCATATTTCACTGCATAGTTTCTCAAACTTTGGACAATATCAAGCAACATCGCTCAGCGTTTAACACTGAAGAGACTGAAGGGAGGAGCAACCTCAACCTGCAAGTAGCGGCAATGCTGTATGCTTTTATCAGTGTTTGCCAGCAGATCATCTTAAAGCTCACCAAAAAAGGGCAACAGCTCATTTCATTCTAGGGCCAAATCACAGGGTGTAAATGGATGCATTGTTTACCCTGACTAAAGTCACATACCTTCTATGCAGACATCAGACAACAACTTAAAATACTGAATAATTGCAATGTATTGAACCTTGAAACCTAGCAGTGGAATATGCAACATGTGCAAGCTCACAGGAGACAATAAATAAAGACTTAAAAAAAACAGTGTTTTTCTAGTATCTTGGTTAAATAACTCTCAGGTTTGGTACAAAATACTGCTGTATCAGTGCAGCACTACAGGCATCACCCTCCAGGAAGTAAACTTGTTGCTGTTGTGACGTAACATTAATTTGTCCAATAAGAATTATATAAACCAGGTTAAAATAACTGTTTATCCTATTCATGGTACTTTAGCTAAAGATTTGTTTTTGAAGCCAAGACTCAAAAGGGATACAAACTCTTGATAGTGGCATAGGCAGCAGTGGGCTTCTGCTTGTCTAGTTCATTTGCAAAGAATTTGCAGCTGAAGATTCCGCTGTAGCTGTGGTTCTCTTTAACCATTTACTGTTAGTTTCTTTCATTGATGAGGAGGCTGCCTCTCTCCCCCACACTCAAGGCTCTTTGCTATCAGTAACTATGCATATCTTTATGTTGCTTATGCACTAATGCCAACCTATAGAAGAGAGGTAAAGTGCATAGCATAAAGTTCAGAGAGAGTCCTTCTCTCTTCTGCAATGGTCTCACTGTGGAGCACAAGGCCATGTAAATACAGAAAAGACAAAGTTCACAGATGTCAAATATGAAAAAGGCATCGCGTGTTAGAAAGGCTATATATGTTGTGATTGAACACAGAGAAATGCAAACACACCGCAAGGCTTGCTAACTCTCCTTTCTATACTATTCTCCCTTCAAACTGTAATAGCAGCATTTGTATTGTATGGTATGGAAGAAGTTTGTATTGTATTGATGTTAGAAATGTGCAAATCTGCTTCTGAGTAGCAATATATAAATAAATAAATACACGACTGCAGATGACAGAGCACACTCCATGAGCTTTGGAGTCTCAGTGATTGAAAATTTGTAATGTCTTAGCTTTCAATGCATTACTTCTAACCCTGATGGCTTTTTCATATGCCCGCATTGTTGGTTCACTTGAAAGTAGAACAGGAGCAAGAGGGTCATTACTTGGATGTAATCTCTGATCACCATAGAGACCGTGTGGGTGTTTTATTATGTTCATCTCCTCAGGCCTGCAAGTCCTTCCTAATCAAAAAGCCAAGTGAGGACACTGATATTAAAATTGTATCATTTGAGGAAGACCATAATTGTGGCTGTACTCATTGTCTCTTTACAAACACTATCTCTCTGTCTCTCTCTACCTGTTGTTTCAGGGTCATTGGAAGGCCATATGTACATGGAACATATGCTGTTGTTTGCAAATGTTTTGGCATCCCGGTCACTTTGAATTTTTTTAGACTCGTCTTTGGAGAACATACTTCTGCACACAAATAGCATGCTGATTCAGCTTTGCCAGAGAACGTATAAAATGTACTATATATGTTCACTGTGCGTGTTTAAGGTGGTAGTAACTTCAGGCTCCTACAGACGCCATTGCACGAGGATGATGGGGCTATAAATACCTGCGGGTTCACAGACTGAGAAGAGGTGGAACACTGCAGTAAATGTATTTTTCGATGTGTGGAATGGGTTGCAAAGCAGATGTTAATGATTGGCTAAAATGGGTGATGGATTTGGGCGCCCCAAAGGCCATAATTTGACAGAAGTAGCTGAATTTACAGGTGTATGGAAGCGTACGGTCATATGGGTCTACCAGCAGTGGCAAAAATCCCAGTCTACAGGAAATTCTCCGGTACTGTGCCAGGGAAGGCATCCACCAAATCTGGCCCAACTGCGCAATTCTTTGATGCAAGAGTGGCTGAATATTACTGTGGCCAACATCCAGAAACTTGTCCAGTCCATGCCAAATCAAACAGAAGCTGTTATTTGGGCTTGTGGAGATATTACACAGTATTAGATACATTTCAGTCACTTAGGAAATCTATATCTACACAGATGGATTTTTTTTATTTAATGTTCTCATATAAAAAATCTGCTTAAGCAAATTTAGATACACACAAAAAAGAAATTTGCCAGGCAGCTAAGGAGTATTTGGGTTCTGGTCTCTTTTTCAGTGATACATTTGTGAACAGCTTTTGATGGGAGGACTCAGTTTTAGGATCTGAAGGATGGAAGAGTTAAATTGGCAGTGGGGTCTAGAGTGGACAAATAAAATGCTTATAGATCTGACACTGGCAGTGTCAGAAAGCACCAGAACAGGAAAGGCAGTTTTGGTCAGTTGTTTTCCACACACTGTTTGTATGGCCATCACCTGTTGTAATTGCACTGAAAGACCTCTGCTGTTGCGCTGTATGTAAATGTGCATATAAATGGTCCTTCTCCAGTTGAACTATCCCTTCAGCAGGACCAGAGGACCCTCCTGACCATGAAGCCGCTCGCCCAACCTTTTTTATGTAATGGCTCTTCTGTGGTTTGATCTCAAAGAAGCACTATTGGCACCTTTACTTTAGAATATGTTTATCTTTAAAGTAAACTCTTTTGACCTGACAACAGGACAAGCTTGCTCATTTAGTGTTTTCAGAGATTAACGACTCTCTCTAGCTCAGTGCTGCTTTGTTTCCTTCTGACTACAGGCACTACCAGGCTTTCTTTTTGTTTTTGTGTTCCTCAGATATGTTTTCAGAAATTTGCTCTCTCCTTTCTCTGCTCTTGATCATTCTCAAATCCACGCCTCCTCACTAACTAATCCTTTCTCTGTAACCTGGTCCACTTCAGCTTTACTAAGCATCAAATGTACACTTACTGTCGCCTACTAACTCTGAATAAGGCAGTGTGTGTGTGCACAAGGTTTATGCCATGCTGTGGGGACCAAAACCTGTTTTTACACTCACATTGTGAGGACCTCTCTTATATGTGGGGACCACAAGATAAAATGGACATTGTAGGCATTTTAAGGTTAGGATAAGGTTAGGTTTAGGTTTAGGGTTAGGTTTAGGGTTAAGGTTTGCATAAAGTTCCTGGTGGAAGTCTATATAATGTCTTGAGAATGCACAGAGCCAAACGTGTGTGCGTGTGTGTGTATGTGAGTGTAATGGAATAAAGCTCTTTCTAGCGGTATGTCATTAGGAAGACAGGAGCTGATTTCTGGTTGTCTAAGGTTTATTTGTCTGACCTGAACATGCGATAACTGATTCGGCCTATTAACCTTGATTAATATGTGTCTGAGGGACAGAAAGCTCACTGTGTATATGTAGAAGCAGGTTAACATGGTGGTAATGGCCACAGTGCCCCCTGTAGGTGCGTTAGCTGAAGTGGAGGCCTTGCTTGGATTTCTCAGAATTAAGATTTCAATGTATTTTATATAGGAGCTGAAAGAGAGCACAATCTCTTTAGGCGAACGTTGTGGACGTAATACAATTTGTTTTCCTACATGAGTCAGCATGTATGTGCTGCACTTCAGAGGTTCATCATTTACTCTCTGTTGCCTACAAACTCAGAGTGTTTCAGGCGTTAAAATGATACAACAGTAAGATGACAAAATGAAGTGCCTACTCTAGGTGGCACCACACGGCACCAGAGGTGCCCTAGATTTGACAACCCCAAAATAGCAGGTGAGATGCCTTCCTGCATTATAACAGATGCTACAGGGCGCTCTGGATAGAATCTAAATGATTCTCAATCAATTAGCACTCAGAAGCAGCAATGCTAGTACACTACTGTTCAACACCTTTGCTGTCCAAAATTCAATAGAGCAGTGATAATAACATGAATTAGGAAATGATGAGACTCCCCATCCATAAACTGGCTGAATAATGACACATTTCTGCAAATTATATTCTAAAATAAAAAGGAAGATGATAAAAGTTGCTTGTAGCGTTAGTGTTGTTTCACCTGAGGCCAGTAGAGGGCAATTTCATTAGTATTGTACTATACATATACTGTATGATTAGACCACAGGCAGTTTATTTGTTTGTTTGTTTGTTTGTTTGTATATATTTTATTAAGAAGGTAACAGTTTAACAGTATGTCACAAAAAAATAAATAAATTCAAATGCAAAAAAATGTGCACTCACTGAGCAGTTTACTAGGTACACCTGTTTTCTCTTTCTCTGTATACTTTGTTAATCTCCTTTCACTCTGTTCTTCAGTGATCATGACCCCCACAGGACCACCACAGAGCAGATATTATGTAGGTGGTGGATCATTCTCAGAACTGCTGTGACACTGACCTGGTGGTGGTGGTGTGTTAGGGAGTATTGCACTGGTATGAGTGGATCAGACACAGCAGAATGATCTGAGAGGTAATACCCAAATAATAACTGCTCTGTGGTGGTCCCGAGGGTATCCTGACCATTAATGAACCGGGTAAAGGTGGGATAACAAATTCCTATATGGTAAGTGAAGTGTAGAAACAAATAGAGGTACCTAATAAAGTGCTCAGTGGATGTATAAAAAGTACACATCACATCTTATATGAGATAAATACAATTTATCTTCAAACAAATTTAATTTTTGTTCATCAATTTAGCAGTTTTTTTTTACAATACATATATTGAATCAATAGCTGTAAATCTTTGTCATTTAAATGTCATTTTGGATTCTATTTCATTTTATGGATAAAATATTTACAAAGAAAAAATAAAAATTAATACAATATCCTCCATTACATCCTTTCAAAAATTCCTAGAATAGAGAATATGTATTCATTCATCCATTTTGTCATCACAAAAGTTACAAATATCCTCCACCTGGTTATATTTTAAGACTGTACTGTGTTAACAGTAGGAAGGGACTGCTGGTAAGTGATCCTTGGTTTGCAAGCTGATCAGCATGTGTGTGTGTGTGTGTGTGTGTGTGTGTGCATTGTTCTGTGTTCCTAACATTTGTACGTCTCATATATTAAAATGATTAAGCATTTAAAAGCTATGATTTTGCATAAAAGCTTTATAGGAGTTTGTTCATTTTGGACTTACTCTGGAGTGCCCTCTAGAGTCTGACAAAACCACATTACTGAACGCAATTCTACTCACTACAGATTCTCTAGTTAGACTTTAATCGTCCTAGAAGAATAAACAAGTGTAATTCTTGTTCTAGATCAGCATGATGCCCAGAGTGACCACTGTCAGGGTGCTGCATTTAATGCCATTGTTCCTGATGAGCATGGTATCACCAAGATGCACAGACCTATAGATTCAGGGCCTGCAGTAGTTTTAGGTTTACTCCTCCTAGCGGCTAGATTTGGGTTTACTTAGCCTACCTGTTAGAAGTTATTAGCTAGCTAGATGCCTTAACCTTGTGATTGTTATTATCATACTCTAGGTTCATAAACAATAATAGAAATTACTTCTTCTAAACACACAAGACTAAGGCTAGAATGACTCATATGTATCTTATTGTCTTAGGTGCAGGTTGACTGAGTGGATAGCTGAAGTTGTAGGCCTATTTCCCCAGCAGCCCAAGGCTGTGCACTCATGGGCTGGAGGTTAGAGAACCAGCCTTTGCTGGTTTGATACCATGAACCAACAGGACATGAGACTGGAGACCTTGAGACTGGCATCTAACCCTCAACTGCAATTGCAAATGGTTCTAAACTCTAAAATTCAGTGTTTGAAGCATAATAAATACTGCTACATATACAGTATTCGTGTATGCAAGAGCACATCAACCTTATCTGCAGACCTGGGAAGCAAGCAGCAAACCTGCAATTTCCAAGCATGATCCCTTTATCCTTGCACCTACAAAACTGAAGGCAGCTTTCTCGATGCCTTGTTGCTTGTGTTGTCTCATAAGTCGGTGCTTTTGAAGGTAGCATTGTTTACTGTGTCACTTCCGGTGTTTTCTGTTGTTATTCCTAACGGCATCAGCACTGACACAGATTATTATAGGATGTGTAAGGCAATGAAAGATACATCCACCCTGCCCTCAACAGATGCAACACTCCACATGCGTATCTTCTTCTTCTGGGCAGTAAGACAGGAACCAGTTGCTCTTGCACACATTCTCAATTATCTGTTTTATTAACATTATTAACATTTCTCTCTGTGTCCTGGTGTCATCCCTTCACTGATAATGGAAAGCATCAAGTACAGCATTACACACAATACTAGTTTTCATTCCATCCTCTCCAGCTTTTAGTTTCCAAGGGTGATAAAGAGTTTAGTGAATATCAGCACAAGCTGCAAGAGGGCTGTGCCAAAAATATTACAGTCACCTAGATGCAGCTGTGGAATGCAGAGAGACTGTGCCGCTGATTATGTTAATGTTTGAACGTGTTTATTTGCATTTAAGAATATGTTTGTTTGTTGAAGTGATTTTATTGTGGATATTGTCAGTAATGAAACACCTGTTTCATTACAAAGAGAGCATAAGTAGTATTGATTAATGCAGCAATGTTGACTAAATGTTGAATAAATAACAATATTTGTATAGTTGTCATGGCAGTTTTTTAAATGTGACACTGCCAACATATTTGTAATAACAATGTTGTAATAAATATTACATATCTTTTACATAAATTTGATCCATACTTTTATTCTCAGATAGCAAGGTGCTCTGCAATTTCATGACAAATGGGTCAAAATCACTTTGAATAAATTGTCTTTACCTCAGTTTACGGTAAATGTAAAGACAATGTCTGCCTTCTCCTGTAAAGTTACCACTTATTTCCTTTGGACTGTGACAAATATAGAAATATAACAACATAGAAAACATGGAAAATTTAAGCAACCTCATAGCAACATCAGGAGAGCAACAGTTTGACCAGAGACTGTGATTTTTCCTTTGGTGTTATAGATCATGGCAGCAATGATACACAGAGGGTCCACTGCAGCCAGGTGCACATGGATGCCATTACCTATGATGATCTTAGAAAAGCCTTTGTTTTTAGATGTGTGTATGTGTAATTCATTGTTACTGCTGTATTCTGTGTTTTACACTGTTTCACTGATCGTCAAGCAGGTGTCTTGGCCAATGGGAAAATTGAGGATGATGTGGCTACAGCCTTTTTCATATGATGGCAGGTTATTTGAGTTGTTTATCATATATTGTAAATGCATAGTGTATTGCAGTTTATAGTTACTTAAAGTGTAAGTTACTATTAAATAAAATGACAATTATCAATATACCAAATACAGACTTCTGAATGCCACTATATATGGTCAGGATTCTTATACATTGAACTATTCAGTTTGAATTGTCTTCTGTAGGGAGAGTGGTTGTTCATCGACAAATCTGGAGTAGACCATGTCCTTATTGAAGGCTACCCCAAAAGATGACCTAGGTAATGGGGGGCTTATATACGCTCTTTGTATATGTGTATGTATATATGTCTTTTTTATTGAAACTCAGTCACAGGTGACTGTGGCATCGCTTAGAAACAAACCTTCACGTTATTTTACATAAATTAATTTGATCTAAAATAATATAGGCTGATCTTTAACAACATCAAGGATTCAATAATGATTTGATATATTGCACATTTTTGCATAACCACACAATTTAGCACTAAAATCATTATATGGAATTCTGTATAGGCCTATATCAATCTCAAGTAAACAGTGATGTGTCCAACTATGCCTTGGCCTCTTTTTTTTTTTTAAACTGTATTGGAAGATATGTGTGCAAACCACTTGATTACATAGAGTATTATCAATTCCCTCTTTCACCTCTACTCTCTACTGACTACCTAACAACACCATCAGCCTCCAAGCTACCAACCACCAGCACTGTCACTTTCCGCAGTGGTTTGTTCTTCAGAACAAGGTCTTCATCTGGCATTTAGCAGATCCTCTTATCTACAACAATTTACAAAAGTGCTTTGTTGATTAACTTTGTTGAATAGATTAAACTCCTCCTGAACAAAAGCTTCTGCTGATAATAAGACAGATACAGAATTAAGATATAGCACAAGGGCAGTCTGCTGTGTGCAGCCACATTCTTTCCACCACCTGCTCTTCAATGTTCTCAACTTCTTCAAAGTTGTGAATTCAGGCAAATCTATCAATTATCACCCACATCTGAGATAAGTATAGGATGTGGTGCCCAATTGTGCGATACACTATTGTTAGTTCAGCAGCTTAGATGCGGAAGTTCCACAGACATTGACTGATTAGTTGAGAATGCCACTTGTGTTTATCTTGATCTTTTGATCAGTTTCATGGGCTGTCATGACAGAAACACTGTCAGGTTTTATAGTCAAATGAATTTTGCAGACATTGAATCGTTTGGATTCATGCCTTGAATTTTGCTTTTTGAAGCCATTAATGGTCATTTTTCATTTTTCATTTCAGACAAATCCAATGACTGGTGATAGCTCAATTTACGATTGACCACTGAGCTAAAAAAATGTCAGTTATGCTAAATTGACAAAAACATCATAGTGGAAGGGAGAAGTGATAAATGAATGCGTGCAAATAAAAGTCACCCAGACGCACAACCTTAAAACCAGAAGCATGGCCCAGCTAGAGCCCAGAGGGGAATACTGTAAAATAGTTTGCTAAGTGATCTCTCAGCTTCATTTGGTCTCCCCTGCCTCTGAAACTGTAATATGGAATAGGAGGAAAATAGAAAAACAGAATAACCTTGCATCTTGTACTTTGCATGTTTAATTTTCCCAAAATTAAACTTGAGCTTCTTTGTTTAGAAATATTTTAATTTGTTCTGTATTTTATGTTTGTTAAGGTCTTGCACTTCCTTGTGTGCAATTTTGAGCCATTCTTGATCTAACTCATTCCCTATTTGCCTGGCAGCTTTAACACCTGTTCCTGATTTCTGTTTTGTATACTATGTTGGTGACCTGACTGTTTACCTGCTTTTCATTGTTGAGTATGTTTGGTTCACAGACTGAAGAGACCTGCTTGAAACCTTTCCTTAATGTTCCATGTGAGGGCGTGACCAAGCAGGGGCAAGGAGGCTACTTTAAGAAAAGACAGGCTAAATGTTTTTTTCAGAGAGACAATCATGATGTTTTCATTGTTTTCATGAGAGAAAATGAAAGTTACAATGTTCTAGAAAGATTCCAAAAACTAATCGCTCTTGTCTTCTAACCCACCTAATCCTACTGGGCTGCAGAGGGTGCTGGAGCCTAGGGACGGAAGGCAGGGTGCACCCTGGACAGGCTGCCAGTCCATTGCAGGACAGACACAGACAGACATACACATTTACTCACACACACACACACCTAGGGGACAATTTAGCATCTCCAAATCACTTGACTGCATGTCTGCGGGAGGAAAATGGAGCACCTGGAGGAAACCCACGCAGACACGGCGAGAACATACAAACTGTACACAGAAAGGATGCCCCACTTGGGAACTGAACAACAGCGCTACCCACTGCGCCACCATGCCGCCCAACATGTATAAAGGGTAAATAAAAAGATTCTCTTTTTAACGATAGAGAATAATGGTTTGTAATGCATAGTGCTAACCTACTGTAAATCACAGAAATGACAGCCCCAGGCTCGTGCTTCATGTAAGGCCCTTTTGTAAGTGGAACTACAATTTTTATCTATTTGGTATGTAACAGTATATATAACAGCTGCACTTGAATACACACTAGACACAGACAGAGAACAGTAAGCAATTAAAGTGGCTTAATGTGAAATGCTCTGTTCTAGAAAAACTTAACCCAGAATCGTGCACAGTGGTGGTAATAGGAACCAGAAGTCTGAAGCTTTAAATGCCTCTGAAAGCTCCCTTACAGAACGTTATTACATGACACTTCCTGATGCCTGAGACGTTGTTTTACAATATTTTTGGAATCCTGGTTCCCGTCACCACCACTGAATCTGGAAGTTTCTCTACAATGAACCATTTCACATAAAACCACTCTGAATGATCTTGTTTACAGTGCAGACAAAATCTCCTTTGCTTATGCTAAAAATTTGCAATTGAAATCACTGTGTATAAAGTGTAATACTAAAAAGAATTTAAGAAAAGTAAGAAAAAAACATTAATTATTGCTTGTTCTTCTGAATAAAGTTGAGGACTGTGCTCTGTAGGTGAAGCTTATGCCACTTTACTGCATATCACCTTTGGTCAAGGTACGTGCAGGTCTGCTAGTACTGTATTGTACTGTAAACAAACTGTTTTCCAATATAATAATTGCACAGTGGAAATCACCAGTGTTATGTCAATTCATATGTAGTCAATGTAGTCAATTCATACTGGGTCTTCAGTGATCACCACTGAAGTAAGAATTACACTTATGCATAGAATTTACTTCATGAACATATGCAGATTACTTCCTCATGAATAATATACACTGACCGGCCATGTCATTAAAAACACTTTTGTCTTGTGTCTACACTCACTGTCCATTTTATGAGCTCCACTTACCATATTGGTGCACTTTGTAGTTGTACAATTACAGACTGTAGTCCATCTGATTCTCTGTATACTTTGCTAATCCCCTTTCACCCTGTTCTTCAATGGTCAGCACATACAGAGGAACACCACAGAGCAGGTATAATTTGGGTGGTGGATCATTCTCAGCAATGCAGTGACACTGACGTGATGGCAGCGTGATAGTGTGTCTACTAGAGTGGACAGTGAGTGGACGCAGTGTTTATAAACTCCAGCAGCACTGCTGTGTCTGATCCACTCACACCAGCACAACACACACTAACAGTGTCACTGCAGTGCTGAGAATGATCCACCATCTACATAATACCTGCTCTGTGGTGGTCGTGCAGGGGCCCTGACCTTTTGAAAAACACAGTGAAAGGGGACTAACAAAGTATACAGAGAACAAGATGAACTGCATTCTGTAACTGTAGAACTACAAATGCGCCTATATGGTAAGTGAAGCTGATAACACAATGAGTGTAGATACAAAGAGAGTGCATTAATGAAGTGGAAGCGATGCAGGCCTACACATTTTTCAGTGTATCACTGCTGTTTGCAGTATTTTATCAGAGATTTTCTCCGGCTTTAGTGGTTTGTTCTGTAGCAAAGAGATTAGTAGCAGGTTGCATGGGACCCACCACTGCAGAGGCAGCAGGGTTCATGGGGCAATGGATCTGGCAGGGAGCCCTTAGTGCCGAGCTCCAGTGGCCTTGGCTCTACCTCAGGAGGGATCGCTGGTGGTAAGGGTTCGCACGGTCACTGACTCAGGCAACGTGACTGCATCTCACACTCATACATCTTACACAGCATTAAAGGAGATTCATTTTCCAGAGAACATCAAAGTGAGCAGAGAGAGGGTTGGTATTATCAAGGAACTATCAAAGTGCAGTTATCTCATACAGTCACCTTCAGTTGCATAGAATGATCATCTCAGTCTTACCTGTATTGCATGTTTTTATTTTTGCAGAAATTAAAATGTACAAGTAACATTTCATACATGCAGTCAGGAATATCAGTTGAGTCAGACTGATATGAAAGATCAGAAAATATATTTTCATGTCATCCTGGACTTAAAAAAAAAAAAGTTGTTTCTCTACCTTAAAAGGCATTGTGATGATTTAAATTTTAAGGCAAACTTTCTAGGTACAAGGTCAATCAGTGCTTTCAGGACAGGGTTTGGTATAGACTGAATGTAAGCAAACATGTTAACACACAGAGAGAAATGGCTTTGTATTAATCATGGTTATAGCAGAGGGATCTAGATATACCTCCCTTTTCAGCAACATTCCTATAGTAGTCATACTGTGTAACTTACATGATATACATTCAAACTTCTATGAACTTGGAATCATGCCAAGCAGAAGAGCTGAGGCAGGGAAATTTTGGTTTTATCTATACATTTTATCTTGTACAGTTTATCATGTACAGTTGAGTCCTCTGGATGGTGGGAGTAGTGTGGAAGGCCAGTGTCTTCATGCAAAGGAGAATAAAGGTGATCTCTTTATTCCATGAGGCATGTGAAGTATCTTAGAGGTAAACCTGTGGCGACTGTGTCAAGTGCCCATGTCAAAATGGAATATATTGTAAATGTTGCAAATATACTCCATAGTCTAAACAGAATATATTGTAATATACTTCCAGTGAGTTGCATTTGCATAGTATTGAAGTCACTAAAGTTATTATTTCAAAGATATGTGGTGGCAGCGATAACAACTGGTGGATAAACTTAAAGTGATTATATCTCATTTCTATACAAAGTCAAGTCACGTCAAGTAAGTCAAGGTTTGACTTTTGCAACTTGCTCCTGTCTAGTCTTTCTCTGTGGGCCATTAGGGCCTGATCCAGAATGCACCAGCACGACTCAGCACGATCAGATGCTTGACTACAAAGCCAAAAATGGACCAGCCCCTCCCTACCTCACGGCAATAGTCAAAACTTCAAGCCCTTCAAGCTTCAAGTACAGTATAGCTTGACCCACCATCCTTTAAAATGAATGGAAGACAAGCATCAAGACTGCTCTGTCTGGCACTCAGGTGGTGAAACAACATGCAACTGGCTGTCCGAATAGCAGAGTCTCTCAAGGCCTTCAAACAAAAACCAGAGACTTTTTGTGAAGCACTTAACTGAACATGAATCTAAGTGCTTATAGACATGCATTTTATTACACTTAAGCTGTGTTTAACTCTGATTTTCTTTATAGGTTTCTGCACTGACTTTTGTTTTGGCATTGTTTGAGTTCAGAGGTAGTTTGGACTCCAACCTAACCTATTTGTACTAGTTAAGATACATTCTCTGAGTGGACAACAATGTACAGTATATATTGTACAGTATACTATATGTTATATACTATATATATATATATATATATATTCAACAGAAAGAATAATTTTTCTTTTCCTGTAGTTACTGTTTAGATATCATGTATATATGTGGAAATCAATGGAATACACATTT
>CM067480.1:11597296-11641749 GCA_034552555.1 Semaprochilodus insignis
TGTGTGTGTGTGTGTGTGTGTGTGTGTGTGTGTGTGTGGGCACCTTTTGCCAGATTACTGAAACTTTCACAGTTTCTAAGCACCTTTTATTAACAACATTAAATCACAGTTTATGCTGCTATACAGAATATAGTACACCTATCCCTCACAAAACTCATTATGTATGTAATGCTGCAGTTAGAGGAAAGGCACTGCTGCCTAATGGAATGATTGTATAGGAGCTGCTTCTGTAAAGAGCTGACCAACCAGAAAACAGGACAATGTAGAGCAGCAGGGGAGACAGTGGTAGTGTCACAGAGTTAATGCTAACAACTCTGAACTTTAGAGACATGGCACGTCCTCTTGTCATTAGATTATTCTATCTATCCCTTGTTAAATACTGTAGTCATAGCTGGTGCTGGGACAGGCAAATAAAGTGTGCATTTGATGCATGGAGCAGAATTAATAATAAATATCAGAACTTAGTAACCAAAATATGTAGTAGATATTACAGTGTTCTGAAATCAGGTCTCATGTAAAAGACCAAATATATACAATTTTAATATTATACATTTTGATACATTTTAATAAAATAATACATTAAATAAAATATATAATAAAATTGTGAAATAAAATAAACTATTATGGGAAACATGCTATGTATTTATAAGCTATTTATCTTATATTACTACTTGGACTAGTGGCAATATAATATTAACCATAATAGGCTCCCACTGTTCTTAGTATTTTCTCTCTATCATACAATGTTAAATCAACATTAAATGATAATATATAAAGTCATTATTGGCATACTGATATTAATGTTAAATATAAATATTGATCTTAATGATATCTTGAAAATCATTTTAGTTTGATTCATTTATCTGTATGAATGTACAATGTAGAATTTTAAGATTCTGCTTTGATCATCTTAGTTAAATGTAATTACTGTAAGTACTACTAAACACTATCATATCTGTTTGTAACACTACAAGTATATAACTGACATGTTTACATAACAGCTCTGTATAACCATTACATATGCCATATAATTAACTCTAAAGGCAGCATTAGGTGCATATTTACCCATTAATAGTCCCACATGTTCCACAGTGTCCAATAAGCAATAGTGTAGAGCAGTCTTCTCAAAATAATATCACCTCTGGCAAACCATGGATGCAGCTCCTCATAGTTATATATAAAATAAATGAAGATAATATTTTTGAAAGAAATTAATAGATTTGCTAATTCATCCTTGATGCAAAACGGTGGGACGGGGATAAAAGTCAGCACATAACGTCATAATCTGTCAAATAATTCTGGCTCTGGACAGTCAGCATGTGTTTAGAGTGTGGGTGTTGCTTAAATGTGGATTATAAATAGGTGAGCACAGAGTATTTGCATGCATTGCAAATATGAAGTCTGCATTCATTTGTTTATGTGAGAACACTGAATATTTTTGGCATAACGGTCTAACTTAATATCATCTTTGTCTAAAGAAAAACAGGTATCAACAAAATGGTAACTTTACAGTAGAGACAAAAACCTTCTTTGCTGTAAATGCAAGTTAATGTAAAAAGATATCAGAAAAAGATTATGGAGAATGTATCTATTGGACAATCATTGGACAATCAGAAATGTATGTATTGCATGCATTTATGTATTTAAAAAATAATTACACAAAGCACAGCAGCTGATATCAGATTACATAGGAAACTAAACATCACAAAAAGGGAGATACTTCTTTGTTTAAGTTTTACATCTTTTACTTCTATATAAACCATATCAGCATTTCTTTCTTGTTTAGGAATGTTGATGCCAGACTAAGGATTCAAAATCCTTGGAACAAGCTAAGGATGTGTTGTCTAATGAACTCACAGCTTTCATAAGTGTTAGCATTTGTTCTTGCACTCACATAGCAAAAATCCCTCTTTTACTTTCTAGGAATATCTATATACTTACTCTTACAATGCTTGCTGGTTAATAATGTCAATTATAGTCAGAAAACCTGTATTACACTCCACTGACCAGACAGAATAATTCTCTTATGGGGGTGTAAAAAAGCAAGAGAGGGACCAAGAACGTAGGGGTTTAGTCTGTTAATGATCACCGTATCAAAGTGAAGTGCAGAGGTCAGCAAGTTTTATTTATTTTACTAGATGAACTTGACTAGATTACTAGAATAGACTGGACTCTGCTAACTCCACTGGGCATTCTGGAAAATTCCTCACAGAATCTGGATGATTCGATAATCCCAGAAAGAACATATTCTTTCAATCATTATTTCATCATCATCTATTTTTTTTATTAAGATTGCACCTCAATCACAAAAAAGATATCTTAGCAAGTGAAAATATTTTAAATCTTGTAGATATATCAAACATTTCACATTTTGATACAATTTGTAATGACATTATTCTGTTTATTTCAAGTCATTTTATAGTCGTATGCAAAAGAAAATTGCCTTAACATTCACGAAGACCACATTTAATGTTTATTTATTCCAATGTGTTAATTTCAGCAAAAAAAAACAAAACAAACAAAAAAAAAAACTGTAACTGGGTAATAAAATATGCAGAAGTGTGTTCTTTGTAGAGGACGCATTACGCAAGACATCTTAACCTGCTAAAGTGGTGTAGTCTCTTAGCATGAGTCGTAAGGATCAGGCCAATATTCTAATTAAAGCTGACCAATATGGATTATTCTATTGTACCTTGAACAACAAAAATGAATAATTATGATCCTTACCATACGTACAGTAACACCTTTAGGTGGTGGTAATGATTAATGGTTAGCTAAGCAGAAAATATATAAAAAGTCAAATGGCCAAATTAACTTAAATTCATAGAAAGACGCCTGGACAATATATTACATATTGTCATTGCCAAAACAAAACAAAAAAAAGCAGTGTCTCAAGTTTCTCGACTTTAGTTTTTTTACATTTATCATTTGAACACCAAATTTTGGACACTTTTTGGACAATTTTTGGTCATAAGTATATTGACAGCCATTGCTGGAGACCTATTAATAGTCATTAAATATTACGTAATGCTTTGCATATCAGCAAGATTAAGGAGAACAGACTAATGCAGACCAAATTTATGTACTTAAATAAGTAATGCACCATTACTGCTTATTTGCTGAATTTATCATATTGAAAAGGCCTCACATTTTTACTTTGTTTCATTTTGATTCCCAGTAAGTTACACTCAGCAAAACAAAATGGACATTAATAAGGCACAAAAATCAACACAGAAAATGTTTGTGGCGGACGTGTTTAATCTGGCCATGTGTGTTAAACCTATATTGTACAACTGTACGTCTCAGAGACCTGATCTTTACATTACTCAACGCATGATATCCCCCTGCACGTTGTTGCCATATGCACCTTGACCAGCTCTGAATGTGGGGTGCGTGTCATGTGTGCTTACGTGCAAGTATGTGTGAGCGTGTGTGGATGAGCGTGTGCGTCCCCACCTACGCTCTGTGCAAACTGTGGGCGTTTGGGGAACACTGATTGGTGCCAGCGGCCGCTTGCCTGAGCGACAGCCCTCTCTCATAGACACTATAAATGCTGGAGGGCTGCAGGTTGTTTGGCACCTACTCCAGCTGAGCTCTCCCTCCAGCAGGACCAAGGGACCCTCCTAATCATGAAGCTGCTCACAGTCTGCCTTGCTTTCTCTGTCTTCCTGGCAGTTCGCTCGTAAGTGCTTCCTCTCTTTTAATGTTTTTATATTGAATTAATCTTTGTATCTGCAGATCTCATTCCTATCGTTCCATTTGAAACTGCTGCTTTGCATAATAGTGTGCAAATGCCTCTTAAACTATTTATTAGACAGATTTTGAATGCTTTGCACAGCATAATAATGTAAAGATGCTAATTCTTGTTTTGTTCCTCCTCTTCTCAACCTTGGTGTTCAGGGATCATCATGGTGAACACCATGCTGCAAGTAAGTGTGAGCAATTCAACAAAGCATGCTTCTCTAGGAGCCTCCTTTTCATAATGCTTCCATGCTCCTGAGTACATACAAAGAATTCTAATGCTTAAATGCAGCAGTGGTCATCAACTCTGCTACCAGAGATCTACCTTCTTCTGGATTAATAAACCTAATGAACCCCAGCTGCTCCTTTCATGTGTATGTTTGGCTGATTAAGGTCTTTATATGTAGGCTGGAGGTGAAACCAGCAGGAAAGTAAAGAGGGTTGGTGACCATGAGAGCATGAGGGAAATACAAATGATTTAGTGGTTAAAACACAACATAATATAATTTTTATCCCAGAATTAATTAAGAATGTGTTTATCTTAGCCCTGGAACCTGATCACCATTCCTTCCACCATGGTGCGGTGATTGACCGCTGCAAGGGAATCGAATTCGATGCCGTTGCTGTGAATGAGATGGGAGTTCCCTACTTCTTCAAGGGTGAGTGAGAAAAAATAAATTCCCACCAAGACAGGTTAAAAGGGCATTTGTAAGAAAATATGTTTTATTTCTGAACACCTCTGAGAATGAAATAACAAATCTAAAGGCTAACCTTCGGGCCTTTATTACTCGGATTAGGTGACCACCTGTTCAAGGGATTCCATGGTGAAGCTGAGCTTTCAAATGAGACTTTTGCTGAGCTGGATGACCATCATCACCTAGGACATGTGGACGCAGCTTTCCGCATGCACTCTGCGGACAGCCCTCAACACCATGACCATCAGTTCTTCTTCCTGGTACTTCATAACTTTCTCCTGACATGTTCACTCTGTGCTTATGGTCTGCTGAGCCTTATTTTAAAGGCTGGGCTACTCAAATTGAATGTCTCACCTTCCTGTTCCACTGTGCGTAGGACAACAAGGTCTTCAGTTACTACAAGCACAAGCTGGAAGAGGGCTATCCCAAAGAGATCTCTGAAGCATTCCCTGGCATCCCTAATCACTTGGATGCTGCAGTGGAGTGCCCCAAGCCAGACTGCCCCCATGACACTGTTATATTTTTTAAGGGTATGACAAACATATTTCCCAGAATGATAATGATTAGTATGCTGTACACTTTACACCCCAATCCATAATTCACTTCAGACATTCCTTTCTCATGCTGTAGATCATGAAATCTACCACTATGACATCAAGACTAAGAAGGTAGATGAGAAAGAATTCAAGGACATGCCCAACTGCACCGCTGCCTTCCGCTACATGGAACACTACTACTGCCTTCATGGACACCAGTTCTCTAAGTTCGACCCTATCACTGGAGAGGTCCATGGAAGATACCCCAAGGAGATCCGCGATTACTTCATGAGATGCTCTCACTTTGGTAAGTAAAAGAGTGGGAGAATGCAAGAGTAACTGGCTTTGTAAAGGACATCTTCATTTCAGGACTTTGATGACATGCTATTTTTGTGTCTTAGGTGAAAAGTCCACTGAAGATCACGTTGATAGAGAGAGGTGCACCCGTGTGCACCTGGATGCCATCACCGAAGAGGACGATGGTGATATATATGCTTTTAGAGGTTAGTCCCACTGTCTGGCAAAACAATGTGTTTCACACACACCTCAGGGCACTATAGATGTTAGAACTGACCATTTGCAACATTCTGTCAAGTCCTGCTTCTTTCAGTTACAGTTATCCTAACAGAATAAGAACTAACCACATGAATTAATGCCAATGTAAAGCCAAAAAATAAAGGGTTCTGGTAATGGTCTTCACATTAATCAAACCAGTGGCAAAATTGTTTAGCCACTGAGACTAAATAATATATGGATTGAGTGAGAAAACTACCCCTTCAGATGACCTAATGGTAAAATTAATGTTAAAGTTAACCCTGTGGCTATCACAGTACAATGTTCAGGAAGACTTAATGTCTAGCATACAAGGACTTTGAGCAAACATTCATAAAACAATACAATATGGGTGCATTAATATTACATTAACAAACCTTCATGAAAGAATACAATATGAGTGCATTGACATTTATCTTTGCACTAAACATTTAAAAGCAAATGTGAAGAATGCACAGCCCTGTTATATCTAATTACATGCAAACATTAAGCAACTAAGTTAAGAAAAGCTCAGAAAAGCTATCATTAGAAATCATATTGAATGAGCTTATCTACAGCGAACACTAAAGCAAACACTAGCTGGTAAACACTGGCATGTTTACTCTTCTTTTTATTGGCTACTTGCCCTTAAACAATCTAATTGGAAGCAAGACCTTCAATATGATTAGAATGCACTGTTGGGGCAGTGCTGCTTCCTCTCATGTTGAAGAGTTTCAAGTCGAAGCTACAGCGATTGTCTATTGCCTCTTGTGGTACAAAGCGGTATTGTGAGACAGGACAGGCCTGTACTTGCTGGTTAGCATGCTCACTTCAGTAGACATAACATGACACATACAAATCATTGACATACTGTGTTTATTTCTTCAAATTCTGTTGAAAATTTTAGTTAATTTTGGAACATTTTACACTAAAAATTTTACATACTGCTCCTTTAATGAAGCAGTACAAATGATGATGTGCTGAAAAGTGCAAGATATATATATATATATATATATATATATATATATATATATATTCCAATTCTGAATGTTGTACAAAGCAGTTTAATTGATCTAATTTATCAAGCCAACTGTCAACCGCTAAGGTAACAAAAACTAAGTAGGGTTAAAAGTAATGGTAGCAGGTAAGTCTACCTGTGACTAGTTTGGCATTGGGCTGTGGTATAGTTTGATCCAAAACTTTTCCAGCTTCAAGAAAATGTGTGTGTCTGTTTTTCACCGCAGGTTTGCTATGAGAAGTTTCCCCTTAGTTTTTTCCTTTGCTTGAAGGAAGAATTATTGCTTAGGGACAGTTGTGGTCAGTTGAACTCAGACACTGGTTTTAACTTCTCCTCTCCTCACAGGCCACCACTTCCTGAGCGTCTCTGGTGATAAGTTTCACTCTAACACTATTGAGAGTGCCTTCAAAGAGTTGCACAGTGAAGTGGATGCTGTCTTCTCCTATGATGGTCACCTCTATATGATCAAGGTTGGTGATGTACAGCCATAGGTTGCTCCCAAAGTGAGAGAGGAACCTTATTGGGTTATTAACCATTTCATGTGTATTATTTGTTTGCAGGACGAACAGGTGTACGTCTACAAAGTGGGCGAGCCACACACTCACCTGGAGGGCTACCCCAAACCTCTGAAGGAGGAGCTGGGCATTGAGGGTCCTGTTGATGCTGCCTTTGTTTGTGCTGACCACCACATTGCTCACATCATCAAAGGTATGAACATATTGAATTAGAAGTGGTCATTTTGTTGTTTTTGTGATAGATGTGCCAGCTTTGTCGTAACACTGGCCGCTTGTCTGTTGACTATCCTAATGGCATCCCATGATCTGTAGGTCAGACAGTCTATGATGTGGACCTTAAGGCTACCCCACGTGTCCCAGTGAGGGAGGGAACCATGAGTCTATTTAAGAAGGTCGACACAGCCATGTGTGGGGCCAAGGGTGTGACTGTTGTGATTGGAAGCCATTTCTTCCTCTTCGAGAGCCCCAAAATATTGTTTACTGCCAAGGCCATCCCTGAACAACACAAAGTGGCCCAGGAGCTGTTCGGCTGCGACCACTAAGCTCGTCACACAGAGCGAGGGAGAGAGAGAGGAGACGCAACACAACAACTAAAAGTGGACTGACCTTCGGGGTCTTACTGCACACCCTCCATTAGCCATGGCATTGTGCAACACGAAGCAGTTGCATCTGGTGGCATGTTCGTATTTCTCTCACTTACGTCACTCTGGCTGAAAATTTTCCTACCTCTAGTGCTCTTTTCAACTAAGCTTTACCTTCAGCTGACACAATCAAAAACGTCGTAGCATTAGCTACCGGGTTCCTCTGCCACTGCTGTGCTGTGCACTGTCTGTTCACAACAACAAGGCTAGTATGTTTTTCCAGTGCTGTCTGTAAACACAGAGAACCATCTATGCACTTCGTGGCTGATGAATAAACTGAAGTGAAATCATTTCAAGTTTTATTGTCTTCTTGTTGCACTGCGTACTTCAATAGCATTCTTTTAGTTTTGTTTCATTTTTGGAATTCAGGATAAATGTTGTACAAGCAAAACCTAGCATTGTCTATGTGAATTACTGCTGTGAATTAAAGGAGCAATATGTGAGATTAGTTTAAAACGTTCCAAAATGAATAGTGAAGAAATAACAGTTTTGACGTTATCTCAAAGACATGTGTATCAGGTCACAGAGATATCTAATGAAGTTGGCATCCAGTCTTAAATTAGCACTTTGCATCTCAAGAGGTGATAGTGAGTCACTGTAGTGTGGAGTCTGCATTTAGATAGTTTAAGGGTAGGAGGCACAAAAAAGCAAGAGTAAAGGTAACGATGGCTAAAGCTTTTGACAACCGATGATTATCACCACCACTGCCTGCTCTTGGCAATAAACCATGTTTAGCAGTAAACAAAAGAAATGATAAATAGAAGCAGAAAAAGAATTAACACTGACATTGTTTTCCACCACTCCAGACTCTCTTGGAAAGTAAAGGGATGAAGTCTGATGCTGAACTCATAACATTTTCTCTAGACTGGAGTAAAGAGAGAGAAGGAAGGACTGTGCCTTTTCTGGTAATATGTTGCACCCTATTGTTTGGAGCGTTAATTGGACAGGTTGCATCATCTTACTGATTGCTCCTTTAAATAGTAGGAACAATCAGTCAGAACTCATTTTTAAAGTTTACACAAGCAAAACCAAAAAAAAAAAAAAAAACAAACCCACACACAAACAAAACAAGACAACTGAATATGATTGAAGATGTATTCAGATCTATTTGTTTCTCTGTGCATTGAGGACAGAGTGTGTTCGCTGAAAAACTATAGCAGGAATAACTAAATGCTAATGCTGTAATGCTTTTGGGTCAGCAGTTTAAATTTCATGCAAGCTTTTAAAAACCTTCAAGACTTCATCAAAAGTTTAGTGCTTTAAAACTGACTGCTAAAACGCACAAGCACCTCTTTCAAATGGATTCCCGCTTCAAAACGAGAGGGTTTGAATTTAGGAGGAAGCAGAAACAAAAGAACACCTTGTTGACTTTGGCTGTAGCTCGTGGCGTGGCGTCATCAGTAACGCTGCATGAAAGACGGAAGATACAGTCTGAATGCAATTTCCTAGAAAGCGAAACTAGAAAGTTAAAGGGACAGAAACCGAGAGTGATCGCGCCAGCTGTGGAGAAAACGAAACTAGAAAGACTCGGTCTGCTCCTCTCTCCTCCTCAGCACACACATCACTGCGACTGGACACGAGTCTGCGCACAGCGAGGTAAGCCAACCTTCTCGTTCATCACACAATGGGTACGGTGTTTATAACGCTTTATTTACACAATTAATATTAGTGTCTTTGTAACATCGAGACATTACTATAACTTTGTTATTTATAAAAACAGACAAATAGACTTAGCTGAGCAACTTTAAATTTCCTTCCAGAGATTCCACCTATTAGAGGCCTCATAATAATGTGTAATAATATAATTATCTAACCATGAAATGCTCATAGTGTAATGCATTAGTGCACAGAAAGAACACGTGGGTGCGACGTTGTTATTGTGATAGGACAAAATGGACCAGACGCTTGCTGTAAAACTGAAGCCCTATAGCCAGAGTAATACACAGATACCGCAAGCGGACAAACGCCCAGTACGCACAAGATGACTATGTGACAATAGCTGAAGAAACTACAGAGACGGAGGAGCCGAACTTCTTTCCACATACAAGAAGTAATCAAAACTATTTTTGTTTGTCAGAGCAATAAGAGTAACAGTAAGACATTGGAATGTCACGTGATCTGTAAGAAAAGCAAATCCGGCCAAAAAACAGCAAAGTGACAGTTTGTCATTCAGTTTTCAGTCTGGACGCGCTGTAAGTGTCAAAATAAAGGCAAATGGAAATTAACATCGGCGCCATCTGCTGGTCATTTACTTTTCACACTTTGCGTAAGTCTACCAACATGTAAATATATGTTGAACAGTGGGCGGGGCTAAAACCACGGAACTGCCCACAAACGTCGCATTTATGTCCGATGTAAGTGATAGCAACCTAGCAGGGTATTACTTACTTCCTGTCCATATAACTACTTCAGAAATAATATCAACATGTTCTTATAATGTACCATAGCACTTTAACACTGTGCTACAACTGACCTATGTTAGTTATCAAGCACTGTCACGACAAACAATAAGAGTATGAAGTGGATGAAGCACTGACTTAACTTTAAACAGAGCTGCAATGCTGCAACTTACGTGTGGAACGGCTCTTTCACTACTTTCTCACATGTCTTTCTGTAACATGCCAACTTACATAAATTTCTGTTCTATGCTAAAATTAGTTTTGTTCTGCAGAAGTATCTCATATCTACTATGTCTCCGAGGAATTCCAAAACAGTGGAAGAATTTGCTAACAGCCTAAACTCACACTATGAGGACAAGGTGCGTCCCTGCATCGATCTTGTGGACAATCTCAGGAGCCTAGGAGTGGAGAAGGACCTGAGCTTGCCAGCCATTGCTGTCATTGGTGACCAGAGCTCAGGAAAAAGCTCAGTGTTGGAGGCACTTTCAGGAGTGGCCTTGCCTAGAGGCACAGGTGAGGCACACAAACAAGTTCTCAATGTCATGTAAGACCAAGAAACCACTCTGCTTCTGTGCCTAACAACATTCCTGAGTTGTGGTAAAACTACAGTGACCCACAGCATTCAGTGTAATATATATTTATTTATTTTTTTTGTATAATATTTTGATGCAATATTGTAACATTCAGTTGATGAATGCAGTCATGTGTACTTCAAATGTTATGACTCCAAATGTGGCTTGGCTAATTAGATTTTAGAACTGGCAAAATCTGTTTAGAGATAACGCTGAAATAACCTATATTTCGGTCTCAAATGTAAAATCAGCATTACATGATGATGATAATGATGATGGTAGTTAATGGTAGTTATGATGATGATAATGGTAGATAATTTACTTGAATCCTTGGAAGGTGTCATTAACCAAGTTTTGGTTGAGTTCAACATGCTCACAATCATAAGATTCGATCTTACAGTGTGGTTAGCAATGTAAATAGTAGATGTGTGCTTTTTACTTAAGTGCCAGTAAAACAATGCTCTACTTTCATTTGCTTGATTACTATTCATAGGTATTGTGACCCGATGCCCTCTGGTGCTGAAACTAAAGAGAGTTGAAGCGGGTGTTGCGTGGTCTGGACGGCTCTCCTACAAGGACCAAGTGCAGACAGTCCTCAAGCCAGAGGATGTGGGACATGCTGTTGCAAATGGTCTATACTTCTCATCAGCTCTTTTTTTACAGTTCAAATAATATGTTACCTTATGTCATATTTGAGCCTGGGAATAATGTGGTGCTGTGTTCTTCTATAAAGCTCAAAATAACTTGGCTGGAAAGGGAAAGGGAATCAGTCATGAGATGATCACCCTAAATATCGAATCCAGCAAAGTTCCTGACCTCACCCTTATCGATCTACCAGGCATTGCCAGGGTGGCTACAGATGGCCAGCCATTAGACATTGAGAAACAGGTGAGAGAAGATTTCAGTTATTATAATGAAATGATCATGCAAAAAACGAAGGCAAGTAATTTAGTGGCTTAAAGAAATTAGTTGCTTTGTTGTTTAGGCAGTGCCTTCTTAATCTAAAAACAAAAAAACCCACTGCATTAAGATCCTTCAGGTTTTAACTATCTCAATATCATCTTTTAACTGTTGAACAGATCAAAGATCTTATTGAGAAGTTCATTAAGAGGCAAGAAACTATTAGCTTGGTGGTGGTGCCAGCCAACATCGACATTGCCACTACTGAGGCACTGAAAATGGCAAACAAAGTGGATCCACTTGGGGAAAGGACACTGGGTAATACAGCAGGATGATTCAGACCATTTCAGGTTTTGATTATGTGGATTATGTTGCTAAAATAAAATTGCTTGGAAGAAACAAAAAATCTGTTCATTTATACAGGTATTCTGACCAAGCCTGATTTGGTGGACAAAGGTGCAGAAGAGACAGTGGTGAGTACAGTCTGTAACCAGGTGATCCAACTGAAGAAGGGGTACATGATGGTAAAGTGTCGTGGCCAGCAAGACATAAACTCCAACCTGAGTCTGGCTAAAGCCCTTCAGAACGAGAGAGACTTCTTTGAGCAAAGTGCACATTTTAGGTAAGAAATATTTACTGTCACATTGTAAAGGAGGCTATGATGTTGGAACATTAAACAATGACATAGAGTAGCTTATGGGTAGTTGCAGAGTACACCAGTGAGGTTTCACCCTTGAAGATACTACTGTAGTCTAGGTTTGACAAAAATGACTTTTGGACATATTTTAAGGCAGAACATTACAAACAATATATGTCTATTAGAGATGGATGGTGTAAGCTACAATACAAATGGCTGCTCAGAGACAGCTGAATATACCACAGAACGTGCTTGATTTCAGATTTCACCAGTCACTCAACCTTGCGCTCTCAAATATCCTCTAAACAGGTATCAGATACCTGGAACCAAGCCTGTACTGTGTGCTAGGCCTAATAAGATGTCATTAGCCTAGCCAATAGGTAACTCAAGATTTTCTCTCCCAGACAAATAGGATCTGTATTGTACTGTACTGACACTGTGTGGGTCTGTAGCCTGCTTGCTAAGCTAACGTTAAATTAGTCAAGTAGGCTACACATCCTGACAATACGGAACAGGTCTGATTTTGCATTTCTGTCCCATTTATAGCAGTCAGATTTTTAGTATTGTCATCCAATATTTGGTGCCTTAGTTGGCCTGAATTCAGCATGCTCTGTGGGACCAACTGTTATTCTGCTAGCTATGGTAATGTTTTCTTTTAACAACACAGTTTTACATTTAGTAATTGTTTGGTTTTTTTGGGGGGGAAGGGGGGGATTGGGGTGACGGAACTTTTTTTATGAACCATGCAAGCAAAGAAAACTATTATTTCACTTCGCTTGCATGGTCCCTAAAAAGTGATTGTGAAAAGTGACTCCATCTCTAACCAGTCATACTGCATACTGTGTTATTATTTAGAGATGGTTTTAAGGTATTTTAAAACAAGTGGATACTGTCCTACCCTAATTTCTGTGACATTCCTGTCTGTTTTTCAGGCCTCTCCTGGAAGAAGGAAAAGCCACAGTGCCTTTCCTGGCAGAGAGACTAACGAAAGAACTGGTAGAACACATTGGTGTAAGACAACAGTTAGTGTTTTTCAGCCCAAATAATAATAATAATCTACATTTTTATTATTGTTATCAAATGCAAGCTAGCAGCAAGAAGGCTAGCTTGCATTTGATTGAAATATACCTTTATCTTTTTTCTGTTTTCAGAGGTCACTACCACAATTGCAAAAGCAGATTGAGCAAAAGTCAGAGAGGACAGCTAAGAAGCTGAGAAAACTTGGAGATGGAGTTCCTTTTGAGGACAATGAGAGGAACAACTTCCTTATTAAGGTTAAGACCTATAAGGGACTCTAAAAAAGACAGTTGTCCTCCTTGTTGATTTGTACAGACGTGGTCTACTTTCTACTTCATTTTGCTTCATTTAACACTTATTTCAGTATTTTATTGTTTTTACAGAAAATAAATGAGTTCAACCAGGTTCTTACAGATGTGATAAGGGCTGAGGAAGACCTCAAAAATGGAGACAGTAAGGTTTTCACCAAAATCAGGAATGAATTCGGGAAATGGAAATCCCACTTGGATAAGAAGTCCACCACACGTGAGTTAGTTTCTTTAAGTCCGAGCCATAGAGTAGCCACGAGCTGATATGAAGAAACAGGGTCTCTTTGTGTGTACCATACATGTAGAAGAAAACAGTCAATCACATATTTTCATGTATTTGTGGTTCTAATCTTTAGAATTATGTAAACATGCACATAGCTGGTGAATCAGTTAGATCTATCAAATTTTCACACCATGTCACAGACTCTGGTTCCAAAGGAAGAACCCAGCAAGCGGAACAGTCTAATTGTAGAAAAAAAAAATTTAGTTGGGGCTTTGTTTTGTGTGATAGAAACCAGGGGTTTGCAACCACACAATATAGCCATCTAATGCAGTAGCCAAAAGAACCAGTGAACCTACATGTGCCTTCTGAGTTCATATATATGTAATGTTGAATGTAATGTAAAATAATAGCTTATCTGAAAGATTTCTTCGGAGACTATTTTGTCTTACAACACTACAATCTCTAATTGTAAAATCTTCACTTGAATTAGTAGAAGAATGGATAAGTCCTTAAGATTAAGGCATTGAGAAGTTACTTGTAGATTTAAACCAAGCCCTTATTGACCACCTTTTTAATAAGCTGAAACTAGATACCCCTCTGCTATAAGACACAGTTGAAGTCAAAAGTCATAGGAAGTGACCAAAGAACTGCTCACCACTGTGTTGCACAATTTGGGAGAACAACTTCCAAAACTGGACATGCAGCCTAAAAAATGAGTTTTGAGTTAGAAACTTTGAAACTGTGTGAAACAGACCGCTCTATACATGATGACTACCTTGGCAACAGTGAATTCTTGCCTTTTCTGTAAGTGAATAAGTGTTATCCAGAAATTTAGACTAGATATGAATTTAAAGACCTGTTATAAACTCCTATCACATTTTTATTCTATCATTGTCTAGTTGAGGAAAACCTCCGCGATGAAGTTGAAGAGTACACAAGGATCCGGAGGGGAAAGGAGCTCCCTGGATTTGTCAATTACAGAACGTTTGAGAACATTGTCAAGAAACATGTAACAGAGCTGGAGGAACCTGCCATACAGTTACTGACAGATATCACTGGTAAATACAAACAAATTTACCCAATATGTACAAAATACAATATTTATACAATATTATTTTAATGTACAATTTACTCGCAAGCGTATGCTTTATCTATGGAAGATCTCTTACGTTGTTTTCTTTCTTTTCTAAAAGGTATTGTCCACACCTGCCTGAATGACATTGCAAGCGATCATTTTGAAGCCTTTCCCAACTTGCTGAAAGCGGCTAAAGAGCCTATTGAGGATTTTTGTGAGCAGGAGTATGAAATCGCCAAGGAGACAGTAAAAGCTCAGTTTAAGATGGAGAAGATAGTCTATTCTCAGGACGGTATCTACAGCTGGAAATTAGAGTCTGTCAAAAAGAGGCCAGAACCGGTCGTATTTTTGAAGAGTGCTGACGTCCGGGAGATGGCTCAGCACCTGAAAGCCTACTTCACGGTATGCTGTAATTCTAGTTAACAGTTTGAACATCCCTATGATTATTGTGTCTAATTGTCTTTTAAATTATGAACTGAATGTGATACTAAGCTAATGCTAATTAGCTCACAGATTCTAACCAACTGCCTAGGTATTGAGATTTGGTACAAAATGAGACAGAATTAGTTAGTACTTATTAGTATTAATGTAATTGTGTTGATACTATAGAAGAATTGGATACTAATACCCAGCCGAATGCATGAAGTGCAAATTTTGGTAGCACGATATAATATCTCAATATCTCATAACATCTTCATAATGCCTTCTGGCATCTCTTAAAGGGTTGTGAGGAGCACTTGCTTTGGCAAGAGCTGTGTTAAAAACACTGTAACACACAACCATACAGCTTTTATAAAATTAATAATAATACCAGTATATTATTTTTTTCTGTGAAGCAATACACTCTCACTGGTACATCTACCCTATATTTACTCTCATTTTGGTCCTGTGGGGGTCCTGACCTTTAATAAACTGGGCTAAGAGCTACAACCAAATTATGGAGAGAAACAGATGGACTATAGTCTTTAATTGTAGAACTACAAAGTATGGTAAGTGAGCCAAGTAAATGTATAATGTGAATAGATAATTGTACCTATTAAGTGGAAAGTGGGTGTAGGCTTACAGTTTCCAGGTAGGTTATAGGTTGCCAGTAGGTTACAGATGCCAAACATTTCAAGCATTTGTTACAAAAACAATACAGAGCATGCTGCTAGTATTACATTTAGTATTACATATACTGTGGCTTGGGGTTTCAATATCTTGAGAAAAGGTTAAAAGCCATGGCAAAAGCTTTATTAGAATTTGGCTGTGGGCAAAAAACTTTTCAATGTGTTACAGCATATGCCTTCATCAGGATGCTCTAAATGCCCTCAGTTAATTAGTTACATAACTTTTTTTTTTGAGCAACAAATTTTAAAATACAGAACAATACACAAAAATGAACAAATAAAATGACCACCGATATTAACACCAAATTTGTGTAAAGGTCTGAATTCACATTGTCGAAATCTATTAATCATAGATTCTTTATGTCTATAGAAATAGGTTAAAATCAAGATCTTCATCTTCAATCCAGGAAAAAAAAAGTTTCTGTTCTCTATTCTCTTTCCTTCATGATCAACATGTAATATTCTAAGTATAGAGAGATTATTAGAATGTTTCAATTTAAAACGTCTAGTCATAGGGTACTCGACATTACCTTTCCTAAGAGGAACACTTGTTCTGCCAAGCAATCTTGCAGACTCCCCTTCTACCAATATAAAACAAAATTGACAATTTGACCATTCAAATCTATAAATAAATAACAAGGGTAGTTTTACAATTGCTAAAATGAACATCCTAGAATATCCTTTAAAATAAATTATTTAAAAAATCTAATTTAAAAATGCATCACTCTGAAAAATCTTTGTTTCTCTTAATAGCTTGTTTAACTTTGTGTGCTTTGTCTGCTATTGTACTACACCTAGGGACAAAATATACATTTTCAGGCACTGGTGCTTGTCTATGTAACAATTCAATTGCAAGTCACCTGTTTTACACTTGATTTTGCTTTACAAAAAGCCCAATTTTAAGAACCTGTTTATACAAACCTTTCCTCATAATCCTGTTTATCACAAATAAAGATCACAAAAAAACTCTCTGGAGTCTTTGAAATTATATATTATATATAATATATATTATATATATTATTAAATATATTTTCAATCAATTTCTGTGTAAAAACTTTTAGCATGTGGAACAATATTGTACAGTATTAACAGTATTCGTCTATCTGTTGATTTACTAAAAATCCATGAATGTAAAAAAATATTCAGTCCTTCCTCGGACCCTGCTAAATAACCTCACTGAAAAAAGAAGCTCGTAATAGGACATAGTTCTCTTCCCATTTGGTCAAAAACAAACCTGCTTAAGAAGGACTATACATCACCCCATGGCACAACATTTTATTCACCTTAAATTTTATCCTAGAACACAAGTATATTATGATTTAATATCCATTCACTTCATTGTAAGATAAATTCAGATGCAGGTAAATTTGTTACTGGTTCAGTTTCCACTGAAACTTCGGCTTCCACTAACAATTTTTATTAATTTTAGAAAGCCTACAAAAAAGTTATAATTTAATACCCATTGATCTTGTGACTCTTTGTATAGAGTTGTTTTCTTGTATTGATTTCATTTATTATTTTTTGTGTATTTATTGTTCTGTGTTCTCAGTCTGTCATTTAAAAAAACTGCATCAATGCAGAATTTAACTGATGTGAGCATCCATAGCTTTATATTGTTTCATAGTTTTATATAGTTTTAATGGCTTTTTTGTGTTCTTCCAGATCACCACCGAGCGTCTGGCTAACCAGGTGCCTCTCATAATTCAGTATCATGTGCTGCACCAGTACATCTCTCAGCTTCAGACAGCCATGCTGGCCTTGATCGGTGGCAAGAATGCAGAGAAGCTTATCCGAGAGGATTCTGATGTGGCACGCAGCAGGAAGCTCTTAAAGGAAAGCTTGGACCGCCTAAGAAAAGCACGGCAGGTGCTATCCAAGTTTGTGCGCTCTGCATCTTAACTGCTTCTGGAGAAACTGGAGACGAATCTGATTTGCTGAATCTGCTCCTATTTCTACACCTTACTGTTGCATTACTGTTGTTGCCCTGTATTTACAAAAAAGCATTTCTGTTATTCTTGTTTAGTGACCAGTTTATGAAGGATCATACAGTGAATGAAGCCATACAGAATGTTAGATTATTTGAAGTTTGCTTTGATGTCACTTTCTTCTATTTAAATGACCTGCACAGGATGATGGAGTTTAGAAAGCAAAAAGTTACTGTATTGAACTGTTTTTTTACCTGTCTGTTTTCATGCTATATGATTAAGATTCTTGCATTAGTCTTGCATCAATATCAGAATTTGTATAGACTCTATGATTCATGTTGTTCGTGTGGTTGCTGACCTGCTGTGACATACAGTTTCTCTGTTCAATTTAAGGCCAGTTTGCAAAGAAAATAGCAAAGAATGCAATATTATATTATTTAAATCTGCATTTCAAGTGTTCTTATTGAGGATAATACAGCACACATGAATAAATAAATAAATAAATAAATAAATAAATAAATAAATTCCATAATGAAACCTGTTCACAGCAGTCTATTAATAACAGTATTTAACAAACTGATCTCATGAAGAGACATGATTAGAGAGGGTCACTAAGGTCACGTTTAAACGGCACTTAAATTAAGTGTCACTGCTCCTCTGTACCGCTGAATGGCGCTCTATCACTATTTTACAGAAATGTAAGCCCAAAGAGGAAGACTTTACCGTAATGTTCCTACATCGGGAGCAGTGGGTTCAAACTTACACTTGCAAGAATAAAGGAACTCGTCTGTGTTCTAGGGTTTACGTTAAAATACGTCTATTTATGAAACATCTCATTCACGCTAACGTTGAGGTAGAGGAAAAAGTCGACGCAATACAGTATTTAAACCCAGATTAAATTGTTCTTCCAAGCTGCCGTGAGTTTATCGCTTTCACAAATCAAGCAGTGGCACGCTTGACCTTCTTAAACGCTGCCCTTGCACTTGCTCTTGAACTTGACAAGACTGCCTAAAGTTTCCTCGCAGCAAGTCGCTTTAGTACAATGTTAGCTGTGCGATCATTGATCTCTAAATCATGTCCCCTTATGGTCAAGACTCAGCTCGCCCGTCTGATCTACACAAGCGCCAGCTATAGCAGCGCCAAAGTCGCTGTGGTGAGTAAACATGCAGCTCCGGTCCGGAATATGTGCCTTGAAAAAGCCTGCAGGTGATGTGCAGTTTGCTTCCCGGTTTGCTGTTTTTGTCTTTGTCAAATGTATCGAACAGCTTTAGGGTAGGCCTTTCAGAACAGCCGGGCCTTCTAATGTCAGACGCTGTTTGATGGTGTGTTCTGTTTTCACCTTGTGGATCTGCAGGCATGCAGTGAAGCCACACACAGGTTAGCCTCTATTAACATATCTGTAAACAAACAAACAAACAAACAAAAACAATAAAGGAATGAAAACCCGTCCACATTAAAATGGCATTCCGGCCTAAACTAGCACGTATTGATGCGGTATGTACTGTACCTCATAGAATTCACATTTTCGTCGCAAGTGTACTTTCACTACAGTGCCCAGCATGCATTGCGTTAGCAGCTCATACGACCGTTGGGAATCCAAACAGCGCTCAACAAATCCTGACTGCGAGTCACTGACCTAGATGGCCGGGATGGGCGATACCCCTGATTTTCCATTCGATCCGATAGCAAGTAAAACCATGGCTAATATCCCGATATTGATATTGGCAAGTTTGTGGGGTTTCAGCAATGACAAATGGTAAATGTGAACAATGTTATAACAGGAAGTCTGACAAACCTTCAGAAATCGGAGTTCTCTGTTTGCTTCTGTTTTACATTTACATTCACAGGATTTAACAGATGCTTATATCCAGAGTGATTTACAGAAGTGCTTAGTGTTCAGTCAGAACATCACTCAAAAACTTCAGTTTAGTGTTCAGTAATGTTCAAATAGTATGTTCACTTAAACTAATACTTTACATGTCAACTGAAAATGTGTATGCATTAGCTTAGGGCTTGAATAGATATGCTTAAAAATGAATTATATGTCTAATGTAATACCACGCGTATACTAGATAATAAAGTATATCTAATGTTCTGCTGGGTTTTTTAGAGAAGTCTAGGCCACATGTACTGTGTTAATTAAAGAGCCATCTTATGAGACTTTTGCTCGTGAGTTGTTTGATCATTTGCTCAGGGAAATATAATACAACTCTGCTAGAAAGACCAGCATAGAACTGATCACCAGCAAAATCAGCATATGTTGTGTTTTAGATGCTAAGACTGGCCAGGAGCAATGGAAGTTAGTATGCTGGTCACCAGTAAAACCAGCTAGTTTTGTGTTTTGGTGCTGGTAAGCTGGTTGATCTGCGTGACTAAATCACAACATGCAATGATATTTATTCAGCATTACACACATTGTACTGCTTTACATACAGTTTAACTGGCCTTAAGGAGACATAAAGTTGGTGAGTGTTCTGTAAGTACTGACGATGTCCATTAAAAGTGGAAAGTGGCGTATAGCAGTAACTGTAAGTGTCATATTGCCCTCCTCTTGTACCAGCTATCTTGTCAGTATATCACTCGTGCATTCATGTCAAAATTTTTAAGGGAGACATTTGTACTACTGCTATTTGGTTCTAGCAGGGTTACCACAGACACTATCCTTTAGTCATAGCATCCACTTATCATATGGTATAACTTATATTGTCAAAGTGGGCTTTAAATTTGTCTTTGTGTACAGGTCCTGTCTGGATGTGGCGTGTATGATGGCACAGAAATCCATGAGGCTTCAGCGTGAGTTTCTCTCTCTGTGCTTCTCTGCACTTCGCCATGGCTTTATCGATTCCTTAACATTCTTTGCCTTTAGATACATCACTGTGATTATAAATCCTTCTTATTCTTATTCTTTTAATTTTATTCACACCATTTAAAAATACCAGCTGGCCGTTACACTGTGTGAAAGTTTTGGGAAGAATGAACAAATGGAAATGGTCCAAAATGTTGCATTTTCATGTGTATGTAGGATCCTTGTGCACCTCAGTCGAGGGGGTGCAGAGGTACAGATGTTTGCTCCAGATGTGGCACAGATGCATGTGATAGATCATGGCAAAGGGCAGCCTGCAGAGAAGGAATTGAGGTGAGTTTGAAATTGTACCCCATGAGACGCTCTTTTCTCTCTACAACTCTGTTATGTATAGTTACTATATGTTGTGTGTTGTCCAGAAATGTGTTAGCTGAGTCGGCTCGCATTGCCAGAGGAAACATCACTGACCTGGCCAAGCTGAATGCCAGTAACCATGATGCGGTCATCTTCCCTGGAGGCTTTGGGGCAGCCAAAAACTTGTACGAACTTTCCCCTGTCTCTTACTGTGTGGTTATGAAGTAATGCCAAGCTAGTTTTTCATCTAGTCTTTCAAATAGTCTACATACAGTGGTGCTTGGAGTTTGTAAACCCTTTCTGTATTTCTGCATAAATATGACAAAAGTTCTTAAAGTAAATGAAATGAACCCAGTTAAACAAATGAGACAAAAATATTGTACTTGGTCATTTAGTTTTTGAGAAAAATAGTTAATTATGGCATGTCTGTGAGTGGCAAAAGTTTGTGAACCTTTACTTTCAGTACTTGGTATTGACTCAAATGTGCAGTGACTAGTGATGCATCAAAACCTTATTTCTTCAGAACGAGTACGGGTACATATTTTTCATGCACCATTGTAGGCCATTTCACACTAACCCAACATTCCCCTACTAACACCAGCATTCTAATGTTGTCAGTTGACATAATACTGTTCTACAATAAAAACTTGACAACTCAAATGATCCAGTTGTGAAGGGCATTCTAAAACAATATGAAAAGAGGGAGGATATTCTAGAGCTATGTCAGTAGAGGAGGCATTTTAAAACTGAGTGAAGGAAAACATTCTAGAACTTCGAGTACAGGAGAATGCTCTAGAACATTCTGAGTGGAGGAGAATATTTTAGAGACTCTACAATCACACACAACCTTTTTCTTTGTATGTCTTTGTACATCAGGTCAACATTTGCTGTTGATGGAAAGGACTGTGATGTGAACAAGGACGTGGAGCGTGTCCTAAAGGACTTTCATAAAGCAGGGAAGCCTATCGGGTGAGTTCACTGTGTACTAGGGTGTTAAACACTGATTTCTTTCAACAAACTGATGTTCATTTTTTGTGATTGCCAGGTTGTGCTGTATCTCTCCAGTGCTGGCGGCGAAGGTCCTGCCTGGTGTGGAGGTGACGGTGGGGCATGAGGAGGAGCAGGGGGGTAAATGGCCCTACGCTGGCACTGCTCAGGCCATCACTGCCCTTGGTGCCAAACATAAGATCAAGGAAGTTACCATATCCTTCTCAGCACTCATGAAGCTGTGTTGATACATTTTCTAATATGTTTTTACTTCTTTCATTTGTTCCAGAAGATCCTTTCATATTTGATTTGTAGATACAGTTTGTTCATATCTTATATCACTTGTTTGATTTAATCCTTAACTTTTCACTCTCACGAAGCCCACGTTGATTTGAAGAACAAGGTAGTAACCTCTCCTGCGTTCATGTGCGATACGAAGCTGCACCACATATTTGATGGGATTGGCGCCATGGTCCGCGATGTGCTGAAGCTTACTGGGAAATGAGGGCAAGTGGCACTTAAAGACCTTTACTTGCACTTAGACATATCTGCACTCAGTTCACATGAATGTTTTTTTCTTTTGTCTGTGCATTCTGATCATTTCAATTTTGCGTGACCTTGAAAACACATTCAGAGTATATACAGCAAATAATCATAAAAGTGATTGAAAAAAGTCAGTTTAATGAAGTAAATGTTATTAAAACCAAAATGTGCTGTGAATGTAACCTCAGTACAACTTGCCATTAAAAATAAAAAAGGCTCTGAAAGCAAAGCCTTCTCCTTTAGGCTCAAGTGTATGTTAGAATAGCAAATACAAGTTTCTTCAATTGGACAGCTATTAATAATCAAAAGCCAGTATAAACAGCACTTCCCGTCTGCATTTCTAGTCATTGTCCACTAGAGTGTGCTCTAGACTTTGAGACAGCATGAACTCAAAGTAGTTCAAGAAAGTAGTATTTTTAAGATTAAAACAATACTTGCATATGTAATATACTGTTTGTGCTTGATAGTGCAACAACAATGTATAACTTTTCAAAATGTGAAATTAAAATATGATTAAAGAATGGTGTTTTATTCTTCTTTCAATGTCACTCTTATTTATGACCCACGAAAAGAGAAAGTAAAGTTCATGGATTTCTATATTAATGACATGCATATGAGTTTGCAAACTGCATTATGTTGATATTGAAAAGACCAGTATCTCGAGATAAAAAACATGGGCTCTCATGAGATTAGATTAACTGAACATAAAACATTTTCAGGGGGTTAATCCTGGCTGTGTGGTCATCCAGATGAAGTTTCACCCAGCAAAAGCAGATCATTTACTCAGGAGGGTTAACAAAATGCAAGAATGCTAAATGACCTATACTGTACTGCACAAAACTATTTTAACCCATGGCTTATCATCAGCAACATAGTTTATCACTGCTGTCCTAAAAACAAAAAGTAACTCTATTCTATTCCCAAATAGTAGCTTTACAGGAGAGAGCAGAAACATTCTTAGCATTAATACAAATTACAAAAATGGAGATACATATGTTTTTTTGGGACATATGTAAGATGTTAAGCATTACAAACTAAAAATAAATATTCTCAAAGATTTGTACTGTGAACAGTGTGTGCACTCTGCAAGGGAAAGATGGAACTGTGTCTGTATGCACCTGTTTGATTTCTGACAGTTTACAAACTAGTGATTAGCACTGTGGGTAATCTGTATATTGTTTCAAATGCTTACTGAGGCTGAAGAACTACTGCTGTTTTGGCCTGATTATTCTTGTAATTTTCTAGCATAATATTTTTGTAACAATGTCTAATTTTACCTATGGAGTGTGCTTTAAGTACAGGACCTACATCGAAGACCTGTGGGAATCAAATAGTCAATGTTTACATAATTATAATTAACAGAGTGGATGAGGGTTTCTAACTTGAAAACCTTTGGGATGTTTCGAGGCTCAAGACGATCTGCCAGGACTGCAGAATCAACACTCCAATCCTGAAGTGTGAACATTTCCAGGATCTTTGGGTAATAAGATATATAAGCTTAATTTCCACGTGGCCATGTTTACGTGTCCATCTATATTACAGCACAAAAACATGACCCAGCCTTTTGGTGTACCAAGCGGATGTAATATGTGGGAGGTATAAAAAGAGAAGATCTGCTTCAAAGATAAGTTGTGGGTGTGTTTGGTGTAACAGGATTAGTTCTACTGCTAACCGCCAGCACCGGTCATCATATGGCACCATGCGAAGGACCACATGGCCCAAAGCAATGTGGGATCCACCCACCCACACTCTCATTTCCTGATTACCCATCCACATCTTATTAGAGCACGCTTGGCAGAAACACAGCTCAGCGTTACGCCCCCCCAACAACTATTTCTTATTGATGGCCCTGAATATGTACCGTTCTAACCATTTTACATGATGATGTTACTGCATTATGAGTTAAGTCTGCTTAAATTGTTAAGATGTACAAAAAGTCAAGTGAAGTGATTTGATGTGAAATGCTCTGTTCTAGAGAAACTTATCCAATGGAAATTGTTCACAGTGGTGCCAATTGGAACAAGAAGTCTGTAGAGTTTGATGTCTTTTACAGCTCTCTCACAGAAGCTATTTTTCTTGATGTCTAACCACTCTGAATGGCTTTGTTTTAATCTCAGCAATTGAATTAGTACAGGGAAATTACTGTCTCTGGTAATCCCCATATGGTATGGTTTAGGTAATTTACAGTAGTTTGATGTAAAATGCTCTGTGCTAGAAAAACATGAAATTGAATGTGAGTTTACAATGACGGTGATAGGAACCAGTCATTTAATGCAACTAAAACACATAGGCACTAATATAAGAGTAGCACAACAGTTTGCCGATATCCAATATTTTTCACACACTTAATACTGATGCTGATGTATTTATACAATTTTGCAACTGGGACTGTATCCTACTACATTAGCATTACAAAGGAACAGAAAACTAAATTCATTAAAAATCTGATGTATCAGAATATAATAAATATAAAATCAAGTATCAGTTTGATCAGATCTGTCAAATCTAAACATCTGTTCAGTTTTGATGATTTTTTTAAGCTATTAACCACTGATACCAATATGACCAATGTCCACATCCCAAGTTATTACATGAATTGGTTACGTATGTGCTGTGTAAGACATTGTAAGACAATAAATCTACAAAAAGGTTTTTTACCAAAAGTGATTTTTAAATAAATGTTTATTTCGTTTATGGTGGAGAGATACATGTGTGGTGTTTTAAGGCAAAATAGTCTCCAGAAAAAAAGTCTATTTTACCATGATCTGCTTTGCATGTCATGTAAAGCTCAGGAGACACATGTAGGTTTATGAGTATTTTGGACAGTAAATGAAATGGGTATATTTGTGTTGTAGACATGGTGACCCCTGGTTCCTATCAGCAAGTCTGTAAACACCTTAAAGTTTCACACAAGAAAGAGTTGTACTAGTCAAATCCAGTCCTGGCTTTGAAACAACTTGTTTCGGTTTCATGGTAATCTAGGCTCGGAAATTGTTCTAGAGACCAGTGGAGTGCGATGCCTGAGGTAACTGGAAGCTGAACTTTTTTTCTGTCATTAATGAATATCAGCAAAACATTCAAACAGAATAAAACAGATTTAAATAATGTCTCTGTCTGTTGAGGATGTAATCAATCCTTTCCATGATGATAAAGTGGGTATCATTTATTTGTTGATGTTCTTTGGTTCCAAAACTGAAACATTTCCTGAATATGATTATTACTGAGGTCATTTAATAATAAACATGACAACCTGTGCAGCAACAACTTTGGTGACATTTTATGAGAATGCTGTCGTTGATCGTTTCACATAAAACTGCACTGACTATTTTGACTCATTGTTTGAAGACCTCCTTTCTGATTCGTCTCTCCATCATTTTATTCATCATCTCTTCTTTGGGGTGTCTATCAAATCCCTGAGAGTGTTTTCTTTTCTCTTTCTATAGAAAGGTCAGGCAGATGCTGTGTCAGATGCTGGTTGCCTGAGCTCTAGCACACTGTGCTGGAGGCCTGTTCTCACGCCGGGACATTTATTTCCCTCTTTCCCAGGCAAGACTGTGCTTTGATAGGCCGTTTTCCACTCCGCTTTCCTCTGGCACCTCCACCCCCTTCACATAGCCATCCAGTCGGGGGGCCTGGGCAAACAAGCCCCGGCTTCTGCCCAATTTGTTCGGACAAAACGGGGGATTTAGGGCCTACCGCCACTCTCACAGGGAAGAGCGCTAAGTGTTTGTGTGCCAAGCTGAGACTTCAGCACACACACACACCTCCGCCCTCCCCACTCGACGGGCGGCCGCTTGCTTTCTCTCGGCCAGGTCACGCTGCCTGCCCTTTGACGGCCTTTAGACACAGACACCTGCTTCTTGCTTTGGCTTTCTTCTTATCCGCCCCTCCCCTCTGTTCTAAACTACTGCTCTGATGTTGTCAGTAGTTTGTTTGTGGGTTGTTGGATCATGTCAGCAGTTTGTGTGAATGTTTTGGTGTAAACGCGATGTTGGCTGAGTTTTTGTGTGTGTATGTGTGGTGGGGTGGGGGTGGGGAGGGGGTGGATGGGTGTGAATAGGCTAAAGCCTCAGTGCATTAGTGTGAGTGGGCCAGTCAATCAGGGGCCAGCCTTGGGCCTCAAACCCCGAAAACCTCCTGGCATCCTGATCAGAGGATTAGTCAGCGCTGGGTCAAGAGCAAACCAGCCGTGCTGTCTTTCTCTTTCTTTCTTGCTCTCTCTCTCTTGCTCGCTCTTACTTGCACTTTCTCATTGTTTCTGTCTCTCTTTTTCATTTGCACTTTCCCTGTCCCTCAGTCTCTCTCTCTCTCTTTTTCTCTCTCACTGTCTCTTCGTTTCTCTCATTTTTAAATTTGCACTTTTTTCTCTCTCATTTTATCCCNTTTTATATTACTAAAAACATAAACTTTTGAACATTAGTGTGTGATATGTGCATGTATAACATTGTGGCGTATTGGTAATTAATGCTGAAGTTCCTTAGTAGTGAAACCAATCATGTCAGTCATTTCAGTTGGCGCATTATAGGCCCGAAAACTCTTAGAATAATTCTTGGAATAATGCGGTTAACCAGTTAACCAGCTAGTTAGCTGTATTGCTAGGCATTTACTTTGTGATTTATGTAGCGAGCTTAGTAATTCTTTATAATTATTCTCCTCTCTTGAAATAAAAATGATACTGTGATGAGTTTACATTTTTATTTGCATATTTTCATTATTTCCAAAACTCCAATTGTCTGTTGTGTTGTGTCACAATCTTATGATGAACAGACTGATATAAATATTCAAAGGTATTTAAAAATATTGTTACATTGGCATTTGTTATAATTTAAGAACACTTTCTCTCTTTCTTCTGCTATAAAGTTGCCATTTTGTGGAGATAAAGGTTTTGTTCGTGACTAATGAAATAATCTATTGAGTAATTTTGTTTATTGGTTTATCTATTCAGTAATCTATTGAGTAATTTCTTTGATTACTTCGTGTAATTGTCAAGTTGCAACACTTGCAGCCTCCGATGGGAAGTTTTACTGTAAAGTTTTAGTTTACTCGATCCATCACAAAGTTTATTTTGTAAATGTGTTAGTTTGTTGCATGTTTCATAAGTCTTGTGCAGATTCCAGTGAATCCACAAGAACTATTACAGGCTGCATATTACTTTACAGTGCAGGTGACCTACTGTGGCCAGTCCTGTGCAGTCCTCAGGGGACAGCTGGTCAGTGGGTTTGTCTGGACCATTCGAACCTCGGATGGGTTGAGGAGGTGTGTGTGTGTCCAGGGAAGTGTGTCCTGTCTGTTAGTGTATCCCTCCCCTGACCCCTGGTCACCCCTCCTCCTGGCCTCAATTGTGGGTCGTCTTGTTGGCCCCAGCATGAGGTCCCAGCGTCCTCGGCTTGTGATGGTGGGGGGTGCACAGTAAGGGGCCTTTGGAGTGAAGAAAGCAGTAGAGGGGGGAATTAGCAGCTAAAATAGATGCTCCAATCTCCATATGCATACCGCTGACAAGTGTTATACAGAGAAACCCGCGGCCAATACGTGCGCAAGGTGGCCCAATGCAGCAAGGCACTGAGGGGGGTTTGGGCATTTTGGGCAGAAATCTGGGGGGGTAGCAATATTGTACTAATTCACGCAAAAGACTCTCTATCAAAGAGAAAGACACACGATAATTAGCCAAGGGTGAGAGGGAAAGAAAGGGGAGAAAAAGAAAGAAAGAGGGAAGAAGAATGGAAAAGAGAAAGAGAGGAATGGCCTTGGGTGAATTTGACGTGTAAATGGTGTGTTGATGCGGTGATTAGCATATGGTTGTTTGGCAGTGGAGCTTATTCACGACTGGAGCTGAATGCGGCCACTGTGTAGATGTGACTTTTTTCTTTTCGCCACCACCTTTTCAGTCCCATGCAACCCCCTTTTCTGTTTCGACTCTGTCGCTGTTGTTGCCTTTTTCTGCCCTGTGTTTGAATGTTGGGAATCCACGTTATCACTCTTCTGGTGGACAAAGTACACAAATGATATGCTTTGAAAATAGAGATATATTTGATAAAATATCTGTATTACTGCTTGTGTATATATGTGTCAGAAGTAAAACGACTGAAAGTTGTTATTGGTGCTGCACCGATGACAATGCCACACTGCCGTATCAACGTCGATACTGGCACTATAATTTTTTTGTGTTTTATTTTGTCCCTTGAGGTCTACAACATGTGAGTGGTTTTACCAAAAATGGTTGTAGTTCTTTTTGACATGACCATTTTCCAACCTATCTGTGTCCCTTTCAATTAAACAGGCTGTTTTTGCTACTGTGCCTTCTACTGAGTACTCACAGCATTGAACATTCAAATGATATCGAATAACAAGTCTTCAGGAGGTCTATGCTGAAAACGCCAGGTGTGCACATCACAACCACGGACCTATCAGAAAATTACTGCTGTCCATCAACAATTGATCTGCATGCAACACCTCATATGCTCTGCTACTCACATCTGGTGAAGACAGCTTCATTTTTATAATAGGAGTGTTTTAATTTTATTGTTGCTGCTCGCTGTCATTGTTTGCTGTTTAGACACAATACTAGATGGTGCTGTAGACATAAGGTAAATGAGCTCCATACTGATTGGCCTTGAAAATGCAGTCCAGGCTGAAACACTCTTGAAACACTCTTGCAACTTCAATATGAATGGACAGAGCTAAACATTTGTAGAGTAGCTAAATAGGCAGATACATGCAAATATGTTGGTTCTCATGACATCACAGAAACAATCAATTCAAAACAGGCTGTTTCCATATATGGACCGTATGAATTGGAAACTTAAACAATGTTTACTCATTACTTCATGCTTAGTTTTCCACAATATGGGCCTTTTAAATCGGTACCAAATAAAATAAGTATCGGTATCAACAATAGACAATACAGATACTACAAAGCAATTTCTAAAGCACACACACACAACCGAGTGATGCTTGCATGCACACTAGTAGATGGTCCTCAGTTGAAGCTAGAATGCTTGAGACAAGCAGTGTTTAAATGATCATTGCAAATTCTGTAATTCAAATGTAATTATCACTTTAAAGATAAACCATGCCAAAGACGACAGTTACTCTTTGTAGTACTGAAACTTTCAATATGAGGATTTAAAATGTTTGATTTGTGACAAATAACCCTGTTTTAAATAAAATGATATCAGGATTTGTATCTAGGTAGATAAAGTGAGAGAAATTAGTACTCAGTATGGGAAAATCCTTCTGGATCAGGTATCAATATCAGAAAGGAAAAGGGGTAACATTGCTTCCCTAGTTACTATACTTACTTATTATTCTTGTTCTCATATTTAAGTAAATATGCAAGTTATGTATTTAAAGTCAACTTGAAATCAAAATGGACATTTTTACTATGTATGTTCATATCCGTGGACACATTAAGAACAACCCATTGGCTACTGATGTCATGACTGTGCCACCATGTTCAGGCAGACAAGAGTAATTATACTAACCGATAATGTTTTAGCGTGTTTTTCTTCCACCAGTCATCAAGCAAGAACACCCATCTTACCTCCAGGCGTACACGTATGTCGGGAGAAAAACGCCTTTCTTCTTATCACTTTAGTTTTGGACCACTTGTAAAAGTAGTAAATTATTTTTTTGTGGGGTTTTTTTTGGCCTACTTTTCACAATCCAGTCAAACACTATATATATAGAGTAAGTGGCATTTGTCAGAAACAGGTTACATTTTGTATAATTCAAACTCTCAGAGTTTCTGACACTTACTAGTGAAGACCAATAATGTTGTTCAGGTTTTCTCTACCTCTGAGGCCCACTGCGCTGCTCTTTTTAGTGTTTTCCCTAGTCTCAACACACCTGATCCAACACATCAACTCATTACCAGCTCCTTATTGAGTTAAAGTCCTGTTAAACCAGGAAAGGCACTTTTATAAATGTTGACTTTCTACGAAGACAATAGTCTAGTTTAATCTCTATTTTGTAAATCACACAAATTNATTTCTTTTCATTTCCAGCAGATTTCAGTTGAATTATTGAGAAATAAACTGGCAACTCCTGCCAAATGACAAAATACACCATCGCTCAATTAAAAGTTTAAAGCTTCACTTTTGTATGTTTTGGGGGTTTTGTAGAACTCTCTGAGAAAAGTGTAATTGCATGCAGCATGCATAAACGTTTGGTAATGTCGGTTGTGTTTCAGACTCCTCCTTCAAGCAAATGATTCTGATAAATGGAAGCATGTTGAAAGAGCATTCAAAGAGTAATCAGTCATAACTTGGTGAAGGACATTTCTTCTAGTATTGTCACTCAAGATAACAAAGTAATAAGGCTCAAGTGGGCAAGTGTTCAAGGGCAACTTATTTAACAGGGTTACCCAGAGTACTTCAGGGCCTCTGATTTGATTTGTTTGTTTGTTTAGTTTTATCATTGTATTATCATACACTTTTTGCCAAACTCTACCTTCATTCGACCAATCGCTGCATGACAACTGTTATTATCTCTCAAGCTTTGGTTCGCTGTTAGTGCCCACATTTTTTAATGTGAAATAATGTGGGCACTGTAAAGCCCTGAAGATCTGTTTTCTATCCATCCAAAATGGTTGTCAGTGCCAGTTTTCTGTAAATTTAGTATTTGGTACAGTGTTCTCAGTTACAGGAGCCAGAATGTAACTGCAGCACCATTCAAGGTGGAATGGAAAATTCCATATTGTGCGTAACTAGACCCATAGAGCCCACAACCACCTTTAATTGCAGGGCCCATGAGCTGGTTAAAGCATTCCTGTGTTACAGTTTCATCATGGGTAAGTGTGTTATTGAGCAGTGTGTGAAGTGGAACGAAACTCCCTTACATGTACAATCATGTACAACACATCGTACCTCATATAGGCTTTTTAAAAGTAAACAACATATAATATGATTTTCCAATATATCAATGAAGGTATTATCAATAGTAATCAATATAAAGAATTATTCTCCCAAGAAAGTTGTTTTGTTTGGTCTTACTTAGGACTGCTGAAAAATTATAGTAATGTATATATGAATATATGAAAGCATAATAGTGTTTATTGCAAAAATCTTTGTTTTATAAGAAGCTCACCAAATTACCAGTGCATTGACAATGCTAATGCAATGTGCAGTCTTATTAAGCACCAAGTAATCAGTACTGTACATCCATTTTCTCCATGCTAGGGTTAAATCTCAAATGGCTCCTCTCTACTGCACCCAAACAGCCCATCATATTTCTAACATTTGGGATTCAACTATTTGTGTACAATTACCTGTTGAACAAGTAGCACACTATATGGGTATAAATGCCATAGCTCACTTACATGGCACTTTATAAGAAAGAAGCAGTCAACTTCTAGGAACATCAGTACACTCCTGCACTACAAAGATGATTCTGAAAAACTCAACACCTCTTGCTGCTGCTGCCCTGTTCAGTTTCAACCAAAGATTTACCAACCAAGATTATAATAGCACCAAAAACTTTCTTCCAGCAAATCAATGCAGTTTCTTAAAGTTGGCTTTAATTGCCAAGCAACATAAAAATCAACGATTATTCCAGGAACAGCACAGAGGTTTTTAACTACTGGTCACATAAATGCACAATGTTAAGTTGTTTTGTGTGGTTATGCACAATATGTCCAAAAGTTTGTAGACACCCACTCATACAAAGTTTAGACAATGTTTGTCAAAGCAATGCCAGGCTCTATTCCTCTGGGAAGGCTTGTCACTAGATGTTTGCTCTGAGGATTTTCTTGCATTCAGCCAAAAGAGCATCAGTGTGGTCAGGTACTGATGTAGTTAGGTAGTTCTGGTATTGGATTGTGCTCCTCTACTCCAGAGAATGCATTTCCACATGCTGGGGGGCTTTATGCCACCCTAGCTGTGATTTTAGGCTCGTATGAAGGCACTTCACTTTTATGGCATGCTATGCATTTATCCCAACCGTTAGGTGTGCCGTTTAGTATGCTGCATGTTGGATATGATACTTTTAACTACGAGACTTGTGGTATTATGGGAAGACTTTTGCATTTTTGTGAGCACTAAAGTATGATTCCTCCCTCTTTCCCTGATCTCAACCGGAGACTAGAAGGAGACTGTCAGCTTTTAATAGTGGGTTCTTGTGTTCTCCTTGTGTTCCTCTACATGACTCTTGAACTAGTATGCTGGCAGGTCACATATTAGTATTTTGTGTCTGTGTTTGTCCTCCTGGAGTGGTCTGTCTGGCTATCAGACTGAATGGTCAGGCTGTTGGAGGTCAGAGTTCATTGCCATCTAGGTTGCAGAAGGACAGCTCTCCATCTGGCAGGCACTCGGCCAGTGAGAAAAATGTCAAGGTTCAGATGTCAAGATGGGTAATGTAGCATTTATATGGTTTATATATGAACACAGGTGTGTGTGTGTGTGCGTGTTTGTTTGTTTCTGTGTATGAATTAGAAAGAGATCTCCTCATATAAGAGCAGTAACTTTACCCCACTGCCTCTCTGTAGCCTTTGTTTTCCTCTATTCATCTTATTATCACTTTCCAATTGTTTTAATCAGTTTTGGTGTTAGACCAGTAGTGCCCCCACCCTGCTGGCAGGTAGGTCTTGCAGCTGGTAAACTGCAGCATAAAGGCTCAAAAGCACTTCAGCACTGTGTTGGCACCCAAAGGAGAGAGGGAAAAATGCTGTTAATTTCATCCACAGAGATTCCACTGCTGTTACGAAGGCACTGGTGGACTATTAGCTTCAGTGCAGTGATCAGCAGATGACCCCAGTGATTATCAGTTTGGAAAAAAAAGAAGAATTGATAGCTAATGTGTTTTAAGAGGAAGACAAATGCTTTGATCCTTCTGACTCTTTTTCTTAATCTCCCTCTTTTGCTTTTTGCTTTACTCTCTTGCATTGTCTTTTCTTTTATCATACTTTTCCTCTTTCTCTCCCTTGTCTTTCTTTCTCTTTCTCTGTCTTATTTTCTCTTTATCTTTTTGTTACTATCGCTTTTTCTCTATATTTCTCAATTTCTCTTTTTCTTTCATCTTACTTTTATACTCCTTTATTTTTTCAACTGCCCTGTCCCTCCCTCTTTCCCTTTTTTCTTTCTCTCTGCCTTCTCTCTCTCATTCTATCCCTTCTCTCACTGTATTTCTCTCTCTCCCTCTCTCTCTCTTTTTCTCTCTCTCTCTCTCTCTCTCTGCGCCTGTCAGAGAAGCACAATGTCGATGCATTAGTATGCTAATGAGGCAGAGGGTGACAGGTGGCCTGTTAGACGGCTCAATTAAGCTGCTTGTTAAAGGCCAAGCTAACGAAGCGGCCTTCACTGCAGCCCAGCAAACAATGTGGCTGTGCAGGCTACAAATTGGTAGTGAGTGCTACTGGATTTGAGCGCCTGTGTGTGTGTGTGTGTTTGAGCGACAGAGGTGGAAAGAGAAACTGTTTCTGTGTGTGTGTGTGTGTGTGTGTGTGTGTGTGTGTGAGTTAGTGCAACTGCGTGTGATGGACATGACTAATAATGACTAATAAGGCAGGCTGCAAAGAGGAACTCTTAGAAATCCCATAAAAACTCCTCTCCCACCCTCCTCCCTTTCCAACGCATTACCTGACACTCACATTCTCCCATGAAAAACAGAAAAACTAAAGCAGTCCTCACTTTCGACAAGTTCTTTCTTTTTGAAGGTCCCATGTCACTAATTTTTCTTGTATTTGTTATGTTTTCCCCTGAGGTCTACTCCTAATCTCTATCTGATTTTATGTATCTAAAACAGCTGTTCATAGTTTCTTACTTAACTTTCTCCCTTTAATAATATACATACTCTTGTCACTATTGTTCCTTTATGACTGTTATTTGTAAAAAGCGTCCTTTGTGATTGTCTCATTCAAAAGCATTCTGAGCTGAATCACTCCTTATAACCTCAGTCAGTGAGCGGGACTCGGATGTTAGGCGGTACTGTGCAAAAATTTTAGGCATCTTAGAAAAGTAGGTTTAAAAAAATAACGTATATATAGTAAATATAAGTACTATCAATGCAATAAGAAATGATTTTATGTGTGGTATGTGTTCATTTAATAATTTCCAATTCACCTCTTAGAGGAAGCCCAGTATTATTTACAGTTATCAAACATTGCCTGCTTTCTATGCACTAATTTATGTTAAATCAACTACTAATTAACTTCAGTTTTTTTCATTTAAACTTTTTTTTATTATTAGTTTATTTGTATTTGTTTACTTTGACTTATACTAAAAATTCAAAACCAGTTATTGCTAAAATAAATGGCTTTACTTAATATGTTTTTAATGTGTTTTGCACAATACTGTTTGTAAATGTGTAGAAACATCATAAAAACAGTGAATTCTGAACATGCTAAGAGCTTAGTTTCAATATATGATCTGTGTAGGAGGAGGAGGAATGGTATGCTTTGAAGCTTCTACCGTATGTACATTATACTGTTTCATTTTTTAAAAGTTTGGTTTTGCATGATTATGGGTGATTTAAAATGTTAATGCCACCTAAATGTTTCAGTATTTTCTCTTAAGTATACATTACATGAAAGGTTATCGGGACACTCCTCTCACAAGTAAATTCACAGGTGTATAAAATCAAGCACCGAGCCATGCAGTCTGCCTTTACAAACACTTGTGAAAGAATGGGTTTATAAAAAAGTGGAAGCATTTAGGAACCGTAACGTCTTAGACCATGTGAATTGTAGGAGGTATAGCGCAGGATCGCCGACTGCTGGGTGCATAGTACATGAAAGTCACCAACACTCCAAAGTCACAGTTCCAAACCTCCTTTAGCATTAACATCAGCCAAAAAAAAAGCACTACTGGACTCTGAGGCACTTTAAATGTTTTCTGTGGAGTGATGAATCACACTTCTGTAACAGGCAGGCTGATGGAGTCTATGTTTGGCGAGTGCCAGGAGAACGTGGCCCCCTGACTGCATTGTGCCAACTTGCCAACTATAAAGGCTGGCCTAGGCCACTTAGTTCCAGTGAAGGGAATAATGATACTTCCGCGTACAAAGACATTTAGGACAACTGCATGCTTCCAGTTTTGTGGGAACAGTTTGAGGAAGGTCCTTTCTTGTTGCAGTATGACTGTGCTCCGGTACACAGAGCAAGGTCCATATTAGCATGGTTGGGTGAAATTGGTGTAGAAGAACTTGACTAGACCACACAGAGCACTGACCTCCACCCTATCGTACACATTTGGGATAAACAGAGATTGCTAGCGAGGCCTTCTCCTCCAACCTCAGTGTCTGACCTCACAAATGCTTTTCTGGATGAATGGGCAAAGATTCCCACAGACACACTCCAAAATATGGACACCGGCTCCGTACTAATGCCTATGGATGTACAATAGGATGCCATAAAAGCTCCAGTGTCCCAATACTTTTGTCCAATAATGTAAATTATAGTTTAACCGTGTTAAAAATAGTATGACACTTGTTAAACACTACTAATAAAATGTAAAATGTAAAATACAATATAATGAAATTAATTTGGCTGTCAAACCTTATTGTGGGTCTTATGCCAGTGCCACCATGTTTCCCCATGTGATCAAGTGGTGACACTATGATATTGTGGTGGGCCATAATGGATTGACAACATTAACTTGAGCTGTACTTAAAAAATGCATTAGAAACGAGGAAGAGGTCAGCCGGTAAAGAGGCTTTGCATATATGACATGTTGTAGTAAAGTAAATATGGCCTTGACATTCCTCAAAGTGATCCTTTTTGGTCTGGGAATGTTAGGTTAGTTGTTGTTTTTTTTTTTTTTTTTTTTATTTGGGCGCATAGGGCCTAGACGTTTTGTTGTGAGCTCTCTCTGTCTCTGTGAGCCGGTGCATTGTTTATTGTGTTCGAATGAAGTTGTAACACAGACACAATAATCAGTTTGTAACCCTGCCCGGCCCAGGCTGGTAATCCGTGGGTCTGTGTGTGCTGAGGCGTGAAATGGCAGCACCGTGGCCCGTCACCCCGCTCTTCTTTCTGTCTGCCTCTCTTTCCTGCCGTTTGGGGGTCGATGTTGGCAGCGGGGGTGTGGTGTGGGGAGTTGATCAGAGGCACTAATGGGGCCCGACAAATGGGGTTATGTACGGAAGGGGGGGGACAGAAAACAGCAAGGGGCTGAAAACAGCCACCCTGTTCGTTCGCGAAGCTGCCGCAAAGCTGGCCGCCTCATGAATATGCTAATCTGGGTTTACCCAAATATGTATGGAGAGAGAGAGATGGAGAGGGAGAGAGAGACAGAGAGAGAGAGAGAGAGAGAAGGGAAAACAACAGCACTCATTAATTAATAAAGAACAATGTGGCTTTAATGACAGTGTTGTTGCTGTGGGAGGATGCTGGATGCAAATGAAAGGGTCAGCGACATCCAGACAGGGGGACAGTGATGGGCATTTTGGAGAGAGAGATAGATAGAGAGAGATAAAGAGGGACTTTCTATCCTTAGATGACAGGAAAGGTGAATACTAACAGGCAGCTAGCAGACAGACATCCTGGAGAAGCTAGGCGATAAAGGTTAAGAAAGTGATCTCTGTCTGAAGGCTGACGCTGAGCTGGCTAATTAGATATGAAAGCTGCTTTGAGTTTGATCAGACCTGAGTGGACATTTAACAAGATACACTTTCTTTTTGATACTTTACCAGACTTCTCTTTCTCTTTCTTGAAACTTTCTCCCCTCTCTCTCTCTCTCTCTCTCTCTTTCGCCTCAGTCACCCCTCCCTCTCTCTCCTCCCTCTGTGTTATGACATGGTAATCTGTGTCTCTCTTTTGGCGGCTGAATGACTGCTTGAATGGCTGCGTTTTCTGCTTACATGAACCTTTTGGACGTGGATCAGCCATATGCCTGCAAACATGCGCGCCAACAGGCCCTCTCTGATACAATGAGCCAAGGATGGGATGGGGGTGGTGGTGTATACCTTAACCTGAGGGACAAGCATATTCTCACACATATATTTGTGGGTGCCACCCACACTGCGATGGGGTGGTCTTGATGAAAATGCTGTCGCAACAGGGGGTAGCTTTGTGTGCATGAGAGTGCATTTGATTCTACTTTTTTAAACATCAGCATTTTCAGTATGGCCCTTTGTATAGCAAACAACTAAATACATTTTTTATGTTTTTGTGAAAGTTGCCCTCTACATTCTGTGAATGCTTTATGATGAATGGATCAATACACATGTTCCAAAATTACTTGTAATAATTAATCCTGTTGCAGTTATTACACAATCGCATAATCACAATTACTTTGCACAGTTGTTAGCTTTGCCACCACATGGCAAACACAATGTGCATGTTGTGCGTTTTCACTCACAGGGTTCAGGCAGATGCATTTAAATGAAAGAAGGTCATGGGTCTTGTGAAATGTTCCAGTTTCTGACTGGTGCAGTAATTCCTTTAGGGGGCAGCACTGAGTAATGATTGTTTATTTTAACTCTAACTGTGTCTGTTGCAGTTAAAAGCTGCTAAGTAGTGACAATAAATTGTCAGTTGAAACTTCAAACTGTCAGGCCTAGTAATAAAATCCAGGTGTGACACGCGACTGTTAGAGCCTTCAATCTTCAGTCCTGGAGAGAAATATCCATACTTGGTCAAAACTTGAGGAAAAAACCCATGTCAAAGTAGCACTAAACTAATGTTGATTCACATTAACCATTTTTGTCAGGTTTTACCAGCTTAAAAACATTCCACATTTTACTTTAAGTGACGGGCATATATTAGATATAAGACATTTTACCATGTAGCAGTTTCACAGTGACTCACTCAGTAGAGAGGCCTGGCGTCTGCTGTTTTTTTTTCCATTTGTTTGTTTCTCCAACAACCCACTGATTAGTCTGCAACTAGTATTTACAGTCAGTGACAGGACTTCTAGAAAGTCTAGAATCATATTTTATTCCCACACAGTTGATCCTGCCTAATGGAAATCAAAACCAATGGGAAACCTTGCTTAGCTACAGTATATCTACCTAGATACCATACAGAAAATCTATTTCTGATTGGCCAAGAATTTTTGTTTCCATCCAAAACATCCAAACATTTTTGTTTCCATCCAAAACTGAATAAAACAAAAGTTGTAGAACCATACTTGTAAACTTTATACACAAGTATGATTCCACCATTATTTCTTTCTCCTTTAAGTTGCCAGAGATACTAGGTGGGAATACATCATTTTTGGAGCCTTCATTGTCTTTTATGTGGTTTGATACTTATGCTAACTTGCTGCTCTCGGGGACAGTGGATAAAGATATCAGTCCTGAATGATATAATGAGCTTGCTGAGAGAGAGAAAGAGATGGAGAAAGAGAAGAGCTATTGTTTTTGAAGGGGACCAATCTGTTGCAGTGGTGGATGGAGTCTTGTGACGGGGAGAGAGTGTGTTAAGTGACATATGTGACACAGAGGGACAATAGGATTATGGTCCTTTTCTCGTTGGCCCTGCCTCTGGACAACTGGGATTATCATCCGGGGGATGAAGGCTCTGGGCCACTAAAGCCTCCCCGCCGCGGCCCACTGCTTCGTTCCCTGCGTGGGGAGTGAGAGAGAGGGGTTAAGGGGGTCCCCATGGAGAAAGTGGACCACCATCAGGATTTCCATATTCATCAGAAATCACATCTCTTAAGACATAATGGCTTTCTCTCTTTTACTTTCTTTCTCTCCGTCTCCCTCGCTCTCTGTGTCTCAAATTCACACCCTGTCACCATGCTGCCTGTCTTTCACTCACAGAGATCTGAAATTCTCTTTCACAAAAGTTCCTTTAATGTTTCACCATTTGTCTTTAAGCGTGAGCGCACCAACACAAAAACAGAGGACAAAGATCTGCTTTCTTAGACCATTTTCATTCAGTCCCAATTCTCAATATAGGGTGGCTATATGCTTATGGAAATCTGTGGGCTACCCAAATGCAGAAAGTAGAACAGAGGCCTTTAGCTACAACAACTGGAAGCTAAAATTAAAAAGTATAAGTATTCTGCTTTGGGATGATGACATGTTCCCTAAAATGTTGTGTAATCTGGTGGACTGAGGGCCCAAAAGACAAAACACACTATACACTCAAATGTATCCAGACACACCTACTAATTAGTGAATTCAGCTACTTTAAGGCGCAGCCATCACTGATAGAAATGTTTGATTGCACACACACATTTTGTAAAATACTTTGTAGAAAGCATTGCCAATAGAACGAGGCGCTCTGGAGCAGCTGCATATGAGCCTAAGCATTGGCTAGAAGGTTGTTAGGCCCACCAGCATAGGACTGCATTCTTTGAAGTGACCATCCAACACCTTTGGGATGGGCTGAAGTGGACTTTGAAATCCAGCACAACATCCTACATTACCATCCTGACCTCACCTATGGCCGAATCCTCACAGTTCCAACATCTAGTTGTCTTCGGAGAAGGCTATAGGCTGCTTCTACAGCACAGGTGGTCAAATTCACTATTAATTCTTCTTTCAGAAGAAAGGTTAAATGAGCCAAAGCTGCAGGAAAGCATCTTGTTAGCCTTATTTTTTTGCACATCACTATTGTATGTTTCCTATGCTTTTGGTCAGTGTTGCATTATTCAGAAATCGTGGTGGCTCCCTTACATATGAAGCTTATGCGACCTCAGCTAATTAATTCATTATCAAGTAGATATTAAACAAGAAATGCAACACAGGGGGCATTCGAGACTTCTTAGAGAACAGCTGTCCTAAGGAACCTAAGGAACATTCAAGGGATGTTTTTTTAAACAGCCGTTTTTGTAAATGATATGTATGAGTGTAAAGAACAATGTTCATATAATGTAAAGGAAAGGTCTTATACTAATGACCTATCTGTACTACTCACAAATGTCTTTTTTCATAACTATTGTAGCGAGGTTGGACAGACTTTTGGATATTGAACAGTCCAGACAGTATATAGGTGTGATGGCACACTTTTCATTAGTGCACATCATTTTAAAACAAGACAATGGTTATCTAGTCTTTCAGTCAACGTTTAGTTACAACTCTAGACTAATGACTAAAATTAAAAATAGATTGACACTGACTATTAATTAAATGTTAATTCACTGGACTGGCTCTGCTCACATCAGTTGCTATGAATGAACACATTTGTGAATTGCAAAAGGATACGTCAATTGAAAGTTTTTTTTTTTATTAGAATTGTACATCCAACCAGAAACCAAGAACCATCTGGGGATCCTTATTTTTAAAGGTGTAGAATAACACAGTGACTCATTTGATCAAGTATAATAATAATCATACCGTGCAATTGTTACCCTTTGTTTGTGCTTAATAAAGACTTTGTGAATGCCCTCTGTAATTATTGCTACATCAGACCATAATATAATAACTAGACCAGTTGCTGCCTCAGTGTCATTGCAGGAGATGCCAGGCCCTACAAAGAACAAATTTGGTCTCTGCTCTAAGCACATAAAGGACTTCATCAATGAGAATCAGTTGTGTTAGAGTAAACACAGTGTAAGCTATACAGCATTTGTTTGTGCAAGTCCTGGTTAGGAATCACTGATCTAGGAGACCACAGTATACAAATATATCAGCGAGCTGTAACACCAGTGTCACAACACAATCCTCTGTGATATGTGATATTTGTGATAACTCTATAAGTTAATCTTATCTTTTTTCATGATTAAAATTTCCCCCAAATTTTGCCAACCTATACACTCTGGGGAGTTTCACAGTGTTCTCCCTGCAAAAAAAGCTTGTTGTTCATTAACATATTAGGTTGTATGCACTGCTCTTTTGAGGTCTATCTACAGATTTGCTGTGATGTTTAGAGTGATGGACTGTGAGGGCAATGGCAAAACATTCAGCTTGCGTCTTTTGAGGTAGTTCATTGTGGATTTTGAGGTTTTAATCCTGTTGTATAAGCCATTCTCTTTTTATCTTCAGCTTTTGTACAGACATTGTGATGTGTGCTTTCAGAATTTGCTGGTATTAAATTAATCAATTCTTCCCTCTGCCAGTGAAATGTTTCTCATGCCACTGACTGCAACACAAGCCTGCTTGATCAGTTCTACCCTGTGATACCCTGTTGAAAAGAAACAAGTTAAATGAAGTTCAGCATTTTTCTCCGAACATGCCATTGCTCATTGTGGCTGAAAAGTTCTAATTTAACTTAAGCCGTCCACAGGACTTATTTCCAAAATATATCAGGCTTTCTCAAATGCTCCTTTGCAAACCTTTGACACCAAGTTTTTTAATAAGAATGCAGAAAATGTTGTCCTCTAATAACTCTTCCGTGAAGGCCGTATTTGTGAATGTCTTGCTGCACAGTAGGACAGTGCACCATCGCTCCAGAGTGTGCTAAATCTTCCTGAAGGTCTTTTGCAGTCAAGCAGGGGACTTGCTTTGCCTTTCTAGCGATCCTATGAGCAGTTCTCTTGGAAAGTTTTCTTTGTCTTCCAGACCTCGACTCGACTGTTCCTTTTAACTGACATTTTTAGGGTTAGGGTTAGGGTTAGGCTGAGGAAATGACTACCTGAAAATGCTTTGCTATCTTCTTATAGCTATCTTCTCCTGCTTTGTAGCTTCATGGATGCTGATGGTTGGCTGATAGGTTTGTTGAGTAAAATTTGCATCACCTGGCCTTTTGCAACAATGACTGTGAACAAGCCACAGTCCAAATCACTTTAATACCACAAACATTGTCATGATGTCTCACGTTGTCTGGAGAAACTCCATTTGGACTCTTCCTGGCTCTGTCCACTCTCCTCTGCTACTCACCTTTGCGGCTGACCACAGACTCGTTAGGTATGAAGTTGCTGATATGAAGTTGTCTCTGATGTTGCCTATCTGTGTTTTAACCCCTGCCTGTCTGGACTCTGATTATTGCTGCCCTTACGTAAACCACTCTGTACATGCAACTTGCTACAACCCCAACATTACAAACATATGGACACAATATGGGAAGCGCTTGCCATATTAACATTTTTTGTCATCTTAAAGTGGATTTAAATGCTACAAACTATTTTTAGGTATTTTTATTAAACATTCAAGGGATTGTATAAGTAAGACCTGAGATATGATCTCCACCTTTAAAATATGATTCTGATTTTACATTAACCTACTTCTTGATGTTCTATGGCGTTCTCAGTCATTATAGGATTCTCTAACACTTTTAATCATTCTAGATAACATCCCATTCAAATGTACATACCTGTTCTATTAATTATTTGAAAGCTGTTTTGATATTGATTACCTGTGATCCTTAAAAGTGTAACCCTTGTTATACCCTAAATCAACGACCAGTCTCCTTGCAGTTGTGTCTGATCAGACTGGCAGTTCAACCACTGACTGCTCGCCTCGCACCCCTCGCTGGTGCTATGTGTGTAATGGAACGTGGGGAGATAATGATGAACTCATGGAGGAAGTGTGAAGGGGGCAAGTGAAGGTTATCAGAGTTGAAGGGGTAGAAAGTGTCAGGAAGAGAGAGAGCGTGTGTTTAACAAAAAGAGGCACTTGTCTGGCAGAGGAGTGTACAGGCAAGGCCAGCAGAGAGAGGGAGCAACAAAAGGCGAAGAGAAAGAGAAAGTGATGGAGGATGCAAGAGCTGTCTGTTGTGGAGCTCATTGGTGTCTTAATTGATGAGGTCATGTGGAGGGCTTTCCTCAAACTCAGGGAATCGCCGAGAGGTCATAACCGAGTTAGCTCAGGGTCAGAGTACGCTCCTAAGGGCAACAAGAAGATGCCACGTCATGTGACTTTCTGTCTGTGTTACTAAAATATTATCAAAACCAAAGAAAACAGATAGGTGGGTTATTTCCTGTTCCGAAAGAAAATCATATTCTTGTATTCCTCTATGACTGATAACCCTAGTTAGCATCCACTAATCTTTACCATGATGCTTGTTCCAAACGAGCTTTTCCTTTAGAGTTGAGTCAAACATGGTTTTCATTGTTGGCTCTTGTTTCATTGTTTATCTTATTCAACTCTTATTACAGTTCTCTGTCCTATTACAGTTTCATTCATTTTACCTCAGGAGGTACAATAATTTAAGTGACTACTGATGAGATTTCTGATTTTAGTCCAGTGTGAATATGTCTTTAGTTGGTACAGTCTGACAGTAATAACTGTGGTATAAATTAAATCCCTTCTGTGATTTAACGTACCTACAGTTAATTCAGTAATCGCAGGCCCTATAATATACAAAAACCCAAAACCTGTTTATAAACATAGCTATGTGATTGTGGCTGGTTATTGTTCTTCAGCACTCAGACATGTACATCTGAACTTTGAAAATGATCTGTGGAAGGTTGCAGTAAATCCACAGAACCTTACTTGGTGAAACTAATCCAGCTTCAATAGTACTTCAGATGAATAGGTCTGTTCTTGGTGGCAGTAAAGGATGAACAAATAATGCACATATGTCCTCTAAAACTTAGGCATCCAGATCCTGTCAAGACAGTTACCCATGCAAATAGGTTGGTGATGTCTGGGCACACAAATCTGATCTGATCACTAACAAATAGCAGTGCAGATACTTGTCTCAAATGATCTGATTTGAAAAACAAATCACATTTGCCTGCAATCTGAACATAGGTAAAGTGCTCTCCTACCAGTGATGGGACATGGCATCCCTGGGTCTGGTAGGGTGGATTAGGGTTGGAGCTAAAGGTGAGGTGACTACTATGTTTAAAGATATTAAATCATCTGCAAGCAAAGGCGCTGAATGATCCTGAACGAATCCAGCATTCTTTCTTCTGAAAGGAAAGCTTCATATTTATTATCTTTTAATTTAAGTAAGAATGTGTCTTAGAATCTCAAAAGTCATTTGCTCTCTGCCCTGAATTACTGATTCAACTAATCAATTAATTACCTGGTTTACTTTGTTAGAGCAGGACAGTCACTGAATTGTGCTGGACTCTGGCTCTCTAGGACTGGAACTGACCACCCCAACCCAATAATCCAGCATAGGAGGTCTGCAAGATCCCAGGTACCTGAATGTGG
>CM067480.1:11653258-11749129 GCA_034552555.1 Semaprochilodus insignis
CACTCTGGGTGGTACGCTGGCCCCCAGCAGGAAGCACAATGCCCCCTGTATCCCTGTGCGACTCATAGCCTTGTTTTACAACAGGGGAGGAGACACCATCAATGCCCCAATGATGTGAACCACCCTGAGCCTTTTCATAGTGACAAACGGGCTCCGCCAGCCCTAACACACACACACACACGCACGGACAACCATATAAAATGCATGCAAGTTGAAATCTTCCATTACTTCCTTAATGCAGTGACTCTATGCAGTAAGCATTATAATGGTTAGCAGGCCACATTGTTAAACATGTTGTTGAATATGAAATGCTTGATTGTGTATAGAGTGAAAATGTGATCTAGTAACATAACTGTAGCCATGCCACATTATTCATTGCCAGTGCTTATGTTTTGCAAGGTACAATGCAATTTCAATCTCAGGGGAAATTTCATTGCTCAAAAGATGTTCCTTTTATGGTGATTCTCCTGAAATCTCAGATCAACTTCTGGTAGTTCCTCACACAAATGTGAGACCAATGTGTGACTTTAGATTGACTTTACATGATGAAACTGTGATGCAACTTTTGTTTATTGAACCCTACATGAGTCTAAATTGCATGTAAATTGCATAATTGACTTGAAACCACAGCAATTGCATACATCTCAGCTTTGTGGAATAAGTTTCATGAAATCAAAACAGTAATACTAGAATTAGAACCCTTTGCCATTTGTGCTTACACAGAGGAATTTGCCTACTACATTTAACTCATCTGTGAAGTGAAACATACTTGCACACACTATTGAACACACATACTAGGGGGCAGAGATCATACTTGCCCAGAACAGTGGGCAGCCCTATCCATAATGCCTGGAGAGCAGTTGGGGGTTAGGTACCTTGCTCAAGGGCTCTTCAGTCATTCCTGTTGGTTCAGGGAATCGAACCAGCGACCCACCGTTCCCAAAGGAGCCTCACCCACCACTGACCCAACATCACATGATCATGCTGAATGACATACTTTCAAACGATTGGATCACTGGATTCAAATGGATCACTGAACAAAATAAAACAGAAGAAAAAAAAAAACCCTTAAAATGAAAAAAGACCTCCCCGACTGACTTAAGCGTGGTAGTTTCTTGAGACATGGCAACAAACATGAGTTTCTCAAAGGTGATGTCCAAAGGTAATGCTTGTGCCATGGTCTACAGAGCTATATTAATTTTCTTAATGCCCCCTAAATATACACAGAGCTCATTCATTTAGAATCCAAAGGATGAAAATTATTAAAGCAGACTGAGATGTGCCCTTCAATTGACTTTGGTTGTTTGTGTTTCTTGGACAGGATGAGTGAGGCATCAAGTGCAACCATATCATAAACATAAATCTAAATGTGTGAGTTAACAGGATCACCCCGACATAAAAGCTTATCATACAAAGAATAAAACAGCAGCAACAGCTGAAAAACAAACAAACGTGATAAAAGTGCTACATATTTGTCAATTACCCTCATAGATAACTTTATATAAAGAGAATGATATGGAGTAATCAAATGTGTTTCGTGCACCTTTAATTGTTTAGAATTGCCTTGCTGTCTGCCTGTATGGAAATTATATTGCAGGCAACTCACAACATGCAACTAGTTGCATATGTGTTTCACTGTGTTAAGCCAGCCTTAAATATTAGTGCTGTATTTCAACCTGTTGTAAGTCTCCCTCTCTCATTCTCTGTCTCTCTAGCTCTCTCAACCCCTCTCTCTCTCTTTCTCTGTCTCACACTCTGAAGGCCCCTCCTTAGCTGGCTCTCAGCAGGGCTGAATTGGTGTTGCTTTAATTCAATCAGCCAACTCCTTTCTTGCACCGCTCTTCGGAGGCTGCAGCAGCCAAATGGCTTGATGACGACGTAATTGCAAAAGAATTGAATGAGGGCCACCGCCAAAGAGGGAAAAGGGCCTAACGGCATTCCCCTGCAGTGATACACACAGTGACACACATAAACACACACACTTTCCCTTCATCCGACCTCTTTGACCAGACTGTGGACGTATACAATAGTAATAGTGATTAAACACAATGGAATGTGTAAACCTAAGGCAAAATCAGGTCCCCTAGTGAGCGGGTACTGTTTGACATACATGGCAGTAAACAATTTATGAAAGCTCAAGATTTTTCACTTGAGGGTGATTATCTGAAACATCTGTGCAGATGTGGGACAGTGGCAGACTGGTGTTCTTAACAGTGTGTCCTGAGATGCGTAAGTGTGAGAGAAAACAAGGCTAGAACAAAGAGCCAAGAGCCACTCGGGTTGTGTATGACGCACACGCCTTCTCTTTCCCATTCATGTCTTTCTTTTGTCTGTGCCCCAATATTGCTCTATCTCTTGACTGCTGGGTGACACGTTGGATAGGACTGCAGCCCATCTGTCTGGTTAAAGGCCAGTGCTGGAGGATGCTGGAGAATAAGGGCAGAGGGTGAATGTAACAGGTGGAAGAGGGTTATAAGAGAGGGGGGTGAGGTTCGTTTAAGCAAAGAAGTGTTTAAGAGCCCTTTATAAACTCTAATTATATTTTACTGTGCTTTTGAGTTTTAGTATCAACGTCACAGCTTACATGGTTGTGTATTAGTGCTTTAATTTATTTATACTTGTATGTGGGCTCAGAGTTCACTTGCTCACTCTCATATATGGATCATTCAAAACCTTTTTGGATATAGACTACTTTTTTATGTTAATTGTGTTTATTCTTGTTTTTATTCAACTGAATGATTGAACATTCCATTTTGTCACCATGTAAATTATCATATCACTTCTGAAACTTCACTAAATGTTTCAATAGTGACCGTTGGTGAAAATTTCAGCTAATTTTGAACTTAGCCAGTACATGACTAGCAAACACAGTTTGGAACACACAGTAAGCAAGTAACAACAAGTAATCAGACTTTTCATGAAAAAATGTAAGTTTGTGAGGAAAAAAGTGTTTTAGTAGTTGTCAGTAGTTATTAATGTTACACTCTAATTTTCCACTTCAAAACGATGAGATGTAACTGCTTACCATGTGGCCATGAGGGACGGGGATGGAGTCATTTCCGGCTCTAAAACGCAGTGGCATTGCTATAATAAAGCTCTGCCTATGGACTAAAACTCTTTGCGTTTCAGTAGTAATGTGGGAAAGCATTTATTTATTTATTTATTTGTTTGTTTATTTATTTATTATTTGAAAAAATAATGTTAAATCTATATCTTTCAACTTTACTTTAAAAAAAATCAAAAATATACTTTTAAAAAGCATATATTATAACATATTATATATACAATATATTATTTTTTAGGGTTTAGTACAAAAAAAGTAAAATATAAATAATGTTTTGTGTGTGTCTGTGTGTGTGTCTGTATGTGAGACTGCTATTTAACTAATTTGTTAGACATAAAACTTCATAAAACTATAATATTATTTGTGTAATTTATAGTAGTTATGTGTTAATCATTCTTACAGTGATGGTTCAGCTAAAGGTTTAATGTTAGGTTAATGTTAATGTAACTAACAATTAATGGAAGCTTATAGCTTTAGCATTGCCTAAATCTTCAAACATTCTTCAATCCCTGTTAAGTCATCTCAAACAGACGTGCTTAACTTGTTTGAGAAAAGTATGGAGAAAACTCAGGCCTAATGATAACTACTACTGTTTTTAGCCATGTAACATGTTTGTTTTTATGTATAACAGTATACTACATAAGCAAGTCTGTTAGAAGTCAACAATTCAAAACAATTTAAGGTAAATAGTTATTTAGGCATGCAGGGCCCATGATGCCAATTATGTAATAATATCTGGGTATAAGCTTCCTTTGATTGTGATCTATATTAACCTTGTAGCTCTAGTGCAAAACTGAACAAGCATGCTTCAGATGCTGAACATGTCTTGGCTGTCTGACTACACTTGGATTTAGAGGAAGGTTGTGTACAGTAGATTTTGGGTGAAACCATCACTTTTCAAATACTAACTTAACAGTCATTCAGAGTGTTTGATATAAATGGTACATTGAAATCTGAATATTTTATTTAGCATCCAAAATCACCAGTGAACATCTGAGTTATAGTATATAATGTTGATATTTGTACACCTGAAAAACAATAAGTTTTGTTTAGGTACTATTAAGATCCTGCATGTACGTCTTCGACATGAATGATGAATGCATATACATTGTAGGCCAAAAGCTAAAACTATTGTGAAAAAATGTCTCAGGTGTTTCTCAGCTAGGAAAGTCATGACAAATCTACTGAACAGTTTTCTGTAAGGCCTTAAACTCTTCACTGCTCTGGTTCCTATCACAACCACAATGACCAAATTGGCGACCAAAACATCTCTCTAGAAAATAGCAGGTTGCACCAAACCACAATCATTTTAATTATTCAATTATGTAGCAATGTAAGAAGTATAAGTGAGCTTGGAATAAGAAGACAAAACTTAATGGGAGGGTTGGCAGAGATACAGAGAGCGAGAGAGAGATATAGAGAGCGAGAGAGAGAGAGAGCTGCATAGCTGCATTCTACTGATGTAGTGTATAGTATTCATGTGGAAATGATGTACACATTTGAATCGAGTACATTCAATGCTCTACTTTTTCTGTGATGCTCTTTTAGCATGCTGGAGGGGACAATAGTTTTGTGTTTAAACAGTTGGAGTACAGAGGGTGACACAGAGGGCAGCCATAGTCACACACAATCACCATCTTCCTCCAAAAACAAAACCACAACCTGCTCCAGCTCCTGTGTGTGCATGTAGGAGGGGAGGCATAAAGCTGCCAGCCCCCTCGTTAGACATTATGAGAGTGTGTGTGTGTGTGTGTGGGTTGGGGGGGGTGGGGGGGTGGAGTGATGGAATTTCTCTTCTCTGTATGCTAATAGCTGCAGGAGAGATCAGGCCTGGAGAAAATCTGCTTTCACCCTGTTCCTCTCTTCTCCTCCTCTCTTATTCATCTCTTTTTCCTGTGCATATATAGTAGACAGTGTGGAGGATATGCGTGTGGGAGCAGCAAAATGCTTGTAGAAGTCTATCCGTTTTGCTACACCATTTATATGTAATTACTTTATTAATTACTTGGTTGTGCATGCAGTGAATCACATTCGCATTTACGTTGGATTAGCATTCAACAGCTTCAGGTCTGTACTCCAAGTCTGATCATTTTGCTGTTTGTTTTGATAACAAGAAATGATATCAATATCAATATGTGGCAAAATGTAAAGGATGCTTTCTGTCTTCCCACAAAACACGACTGTACAAAAAATTTAAACTCAAAAACATAACTGTTCATGAAAGTTAAATAATGATAAAATATCTCCTTTCAGTAGTATTGGTTGAAAGTTCAGCGTTTCCCAGCTTTTTATCTTGTTTCAACAAGCTAAGAATGGGAAATCTAAAATTATGTTATGCTTTTGTTGTTGTTCATGGTAACTGTAACACCTAAATTAATTATCTCTCAAGACCTAGCATGTTTAATATGAAAAATATAGACATGACAAATGTGCAATATAAGCCATCTTCTGAGTGCTGTCTATTAATAGTCTCCAGACTCTAAATGGGCTAAAAAGAGGCTTGTGGAAGTCCACTCCAAGCATTTCATTCATGTTAAGCATTTAAATGGCAATGTCAAGAAATTCTAATGAGGTGCATGTAAGTTTAGACCTCCTGAATAACTGAATCATTTAGGCCATATGATAAATAAAGCGTCTGGGATAAAAATGTCGAAACGTCTCTTAGCTTTTAATGGAAACGATAATGTACAAATCCTGATAGTGAAAAGTGAAAATGTAGTTTCATCTTATGGTCTCAACAGTATCAGCATAGTAACTGAAGATCATTAGACGATATTCTTCCCTTTTTAGTGCACTGTTGGTCTGAAAAGATAAACTATAGTTGTCAACTGTGTCTGCAAGGCAGTTCAGATGATGTCACCAACATACACTCAAATTTAGTAGAACAAAAAACATGTGAACTGATGGATTCCTTTTAAACACTCATCAGAATACAAATTCATCTTTTTTTTTTTCCTTTTTCTTTTTGGTTGAGAACAAAAAACTGAATACATGTAACTATAGATAATATCAGCCTCCAACACACACATACACACACACATACACACACACACAAACACACACACTACCACCCCAGTCCCTCTCCCCCATCCCTCCTTTCCAGCAGGATCAGGGGAGCAGGTTGTGGAAACATTTGTAACATTTGGTGAGAGCAAATCCGACAGCTTTCTCTTGAAAAGAAGGACCCACCTTCAGAAAGAGGTTTCGCCTCTGTTCCAGCACACACACGCACACCCACCCTGTCCCCGACCCTGGCCTGGAACCCAGCGGCCCGAGCACACACGGCCTGCAAATCCCTCCTTTATCCATCCGCAGCCAGATGGGGTGACAGGAATAATAGGCAGAGCCCAATGAGCCCCCATTCAATTTGTCCTGGCGTGTAAAGGAGCTTGTAAGCCGCTCCATTTGAGCAGGGTGTAATAGTAGCCAGGGGAGCGGAGGCTACGTTAAGACTTAATTACCTACTAATGGCTGTTGTAGGGACAAAAGCTTCACATAGAACCCAACAACTCACACTTCCATCAGAGAGAAAGAGATGGAGAGAAAGAGAGAGAGAGAGAGAGAGAGAGAGAGAGAGAGAGAGAGAGAACTGTTCAATGGAAGTTTAAAATGCTTGGCTTGAATCAACCGTTCTAGGGTAAAATAAACATAAAATAAGGTTTTCAGCTTATTTAGAACCATCCACTGAAAGGCTCTTTAGGGAACCAAAAGAAGGTTCTTCTATGACCTTGCTCCGAGGTACCCTGTTGGACACCTTTGTATTTAACAGTGAAGTTAGGAAACACAATCATGGTGTGAACTCAGTTTATAGTCAGGAAAAAAACATGAAGTTTAGAACACAAGTAAGGAGGAGGGAAGGAAGGGTTTGGGAAAGGAACAACCAGAGAGGGAAAGTTCTCTCACTCCTTTCTTTTTTCCTCTCCCTATTCTTTATTCTTTTCTTTTTTATTTTAGAGGAAGATTAGCAGGATTAAGAGTGGCTCACATATGCTCCTCCTCACCATTGGTATTCACCACAACACAGAGCCAACTGCCACCCAGACTGAAAGTGTGTGTGTGTGTGTGTGTGAGAGAGAGAGAGAGAGAGAGAGAGAGAGAGAGAGAGAGAGAGATGGCTTGGTGGGAATCACTTAAAAATTAGACACAAAACAAACTGAAGAGGGTGTAAAATGTGCTAACCCCTCAAACCCTAAGGGTTCGTATGTGGCTCCAGAAACATGCAGTGAGAAGAGAGAAGAGTTCTTACTTAAGGTGGAAAAGGCAGGAGGACACTCAATACATTTTGTGGTATAGTATTGGGTTTGTCTTATATTCAACAACAGAAGTTGGGAAAATTGAACTCTTGACAGCATGTTCCACTCACCACGGTGGTCTATGGAATGTTTTCTGCCAGAATTATCCTGTAGCTCTAATGACAATGATATATCTGGTTTGCTATCATCTCTCTACCACTGAAAAGGTAACATAGCATTGGATTAGTTTCAGGCTTTGGTTTGAGGTTAGGTTTATAGTTTGATCCAGTGTTAGGGTTAGGGAAAATGAAGGACTGTTTGATAGATATTTAGTCAAATGTACATTAAATGCAGTATATGTGTCTACAAGGCTTTTACAGCAGGCTGTCCAAATAAAGTGTTCCCACTGTAGCTCTGTAATCAAATAAACTGTGATTCTGTGTTGAGCTGCTAGCAAGCAATGAGGGGTGAAAATGGGAGAGGTAAGAACGTCCTTCTGTGAAAGCAACACACACCTCTCCAAAAGACAGACATGCTGATATAAAACAAACAGCACCGCTGATTTGCTCATATCAAACAATAGTGAACGAAAGCCATACACAATAAAAACACTATTATAAATGCTGATTTCCTTACAGTTAAATTATATCATACCTTTATACCATGCATCAAACATTTTATCCATTCACATCCCAGGTAGAAATGGCTTTTATGGCTACTGTGAAACAGACTGTACAAATGCCTGTATCTTTTTTAGTTGTAAGGGATTTCTTTGTATGAAATCACAGCAGGTTGCAAAGGGGCTAGCAAACAAGGTACATCATTACGATGAAAAGCATTAACAAACATAAATTCCCAAACCATCCAGTATCCCAGGCTAAAGCATACTGCCATGGCAGGCAATCCAACTTCTTTCTTTGTCTCAGGATGTAAACATTTTTATTTGGGTTTTGAGATAAGCATCTTCAACTCTGCTGAAACCGCAGGACTTGCTTTTACAGACACCCCAGGCATGTCCTTTGAACACTGGCCCACTGCTAAAACCTGCTAAAACCTTGACCACAGTAATGGCAGATAGATGTTGAGAGTTGTTGCTTGATCAGCCGTTACACAACAACAACGTTTTAAATGAGTTCCTTTGTTTTTGCTGTGCCGCTAGTGACGGTCCCACTGTGAGTCAAAACAGCTGCTTAGAATTTGTCATAATTGCTCACTGGGGCCTCCTAGTGGCTCAGGCTCCTGGGCACCCACCCAGGGGTGGCTCAGGGGCCCAGAGTGACTGCTTGTACTGGGTACAGCTAGAAACAGCTTTGTTTGCAGCCCTGCAGTTTGTGGGTTTGTGCCTTTATTTGTCTTTTTATATGAGACCCGTCCTCATCAATCAGCCAGTTATTTGCTCTTCACAAATCAACATTCAAACCCCACACACAAAACGTACATCACAAAACTCATTATCTCATCAACGTAATGGAAAGAGAAGAGAGCCAGCATTCAGAATTAACACCCACCTTCATTTCAACAGCATCCAGTGCAGCACTCATCCACCCACAGGTGGCAAAAGCTCTCTCTCTCTCTCCCTCTCTCTAAATGGGAAAACTTTAGCCTGTGATTAGCAGATAAGCAGATGTGTATGTGCTAATGTCTTCTTCATTAAGAGCTTCAATTTTCTGCACCTGAACTGTGAAGTTTGGAGGCAGCATGTTGGCTTGATGCCTCCTCTGCTTTATGCTCATTCTGTTAAGTATGGAAAATGCTACACTGGAAGTTAGCTGTTTATGTATTGTTTGGTTTAAGCACATGGAAAATCCAACTTTCACATATGAATCTTTACCATGCAGTGTACCTTGCATCGGAGGATGATTTTTGAGCTTAAGATTTTTACAGCCTGTATCCTTAATTAGCCCAGAGGCAACAAGCTCAAAGAGCCCGGCTCGCTGAAGCCCTCCTCTGCCTCTGTAATTGCTCCCCAGGCAGTTGTCAGTCAGCGTACGTAAAGTGTGTTCAGCTCCACCGTGTGTGTGTGCGTGTGTGTGTTGCACAGTGACTTCTTCCTGGTTGACATTTCAGATAATCATATGCGTTGAGCTGAACTGCAGCAGTCTCTCCTTTCTTTTCTGTTGCTCAAACTCGTCGCGCTTCTAATCCAGACAGTTTCAGCATATATTACCATTTGGGTCCACTTAACAAGTGAGATTACCGGAATTCATAATGAACGGAGACGAACTCCGGTGATTAAAACGCAACTTCTCGCCGGTTTTAAACCGTCTCATTAGCATAAGCTTATTTAGCGCGGGTAAACAAGCAAACAGACGGGACTGTCCGCGCGGGAAACAACCAAACAACACGCGCTCGTGCAGTGCGCGACGAGCAAAATAAATAAATGAATAAATAAATAAATAAATAAACAAAGTAAAAAAAATATGCAGACGACCTTGATTTAGTGTGGACTTTAAAGACTGGGAGAGGCCAAGCAGCGGACAGATCTCTACCTGTGGAGCGCAGCTGAGGAACTTAACACTCTTACCAGTGAAGTGTGTGGACTGCTTTTCTTTTCTTTTCTTCTTTTCTTTTCTTTTCTGTTCTGTTCCCCTTTGCTACAGTGCCTGAGTGGGACCTCCTGGGCCCACTCTGAAGTCATAAATGAGAGAACAAAGTCCAACTCCAAAATCACATCATAATAATAATAATAATAATAATAATAATAATAATAATAGTATCAGTGTATTTGTGTTTATTGTAGGTCCACAAGCCTACTAGTTGGTCTCTCTTACTCTCTCTCTGAACAGAGCCGTTAAATCAGTTCTTCACGCTCCGTTTATTAATCGTTTTAAACGCATCCTAACGGCTAAAACCGGTCGCGCGCGCCATCAGCTGTCAGGCGCCCGCAGGGGTCGTCGGGTTAAAAAAATAAGCGCCGCGCGCGCGCGTGTCAGTGAGTGCACGCTGGAGTTCTGATCTTTATTCAGATCTTCACAACTCATCTAAATAAGGTTATGTGACTCGGAGACCCCACTGGCGCATAGATTACAGACATGAGCTGCAATTATTTATTGTTTATTTTTTGTCTGTTTGTTTACCCTCTTGCTTTGGTACTCACTGGATTTTAAGGTTAATCTTAACCTGTACCTCTCTCCTCTTCCTCTCTGCCTGTGATCAGTGTGTGTATTTGACAGTTTTTGCTGCGCGAGTTTTAAGCAGAAAGGTCTGATGTAGTTCCTCTTGATGTAGAGAGTTCTTCCTCTTCTCGGGTATTTGGGGGGTCATCATGTTCCTCTGCGGACTTTATCTGATGGTTTCTGATCTAAACTCGAGCGGCGCCATATGCGGAGCGGCCCTGAATCACTTAATGAAGCCTCGTTTCTCTGTAATGACATCAGATTTGAACGCCCCCCCTCTCCCCGCCCCTTCCACACACACACACACCCTTCACAGGCCCTCCCCCTCCACCGGTTCGCACGAAGCTGATTGGTCATTGACGAGTTTTCTGAAAAAAAAGCCCAACTCTGCCACATTGTCCCGCTGCCTCGGGTCCAGGTGCTGAGAGCGCGCGCGCTTATAAAACGCCCGCGCCACTTCTCGTGTGCCAAACACGCCGTCACGGACTCAAACACGGAATAACAACAACAACAAAGTGAAACTTTCAACAAACAGCAAAGAGACAGCAACAGCGCGCAGTGCACGTGCTCGTCGGTAAGTTCAGACTCGCTTGTGGGGAAGTTGTGAATGTCCTGATCTAGTTTACAAGTAAAGTTTTCTTCTCGCGAAAAAGCTTTAGGGTTCATGAGCCCGCGCTCTTAACTGAGTTTGTGTGTGTGTTTATAGGCTGCTCATTATCACTGTGTGTTGACCCCCTTCTCTTGTTTGTGTCCAGACTCTGCTCTCCACCAAAGTGACCCGCTGAGAACCGAACAGCGCGCGCTATGGACTCCGACACGAGCCGCGTGTCCAGCCGCCCGTCCTCTCCCGAAGCGGACGACCTGTTTCTTTCCTCCGCCGCCATGAAGAAATCGGCCGGCTTCTCGGGCGCCGTGTCATCCACGCAGGGCGACTCTCCGGGCGATCTGGGCGGTATCGACAGCCGCGCGCTCTCCTCCGTCTCTGGCATTGCGGACGACTGCGGTGGCGCGCTGGCCCTTAAGATGTTCTCCAAGAAGGACCGCAAGCTGCTGTCCGAAACCGAACTGCAGAGCATCCGGCTCAAGATCAACAGCCGGGAGCGCAAGCGCATGCATGACCTCAACATCGCCATGGACGGCCTGCGCGAGGTCATGCCGTATGCGCACGGGCCCTCGGTGCGCAAGCTTTCCAAGATCGCCACTCTGCTGCTCGCGCGCAACTACATCCTAATGCTCAGCAACTCGCTCGAGGAGATGAAGCGGCTCGTCAGCGAGATTTACGGCGGTGGCGCGAGTGCGGCGGCGGCGGCGGCGGCGGCCGCAGCGGCCGGAGGAGCGGCGGCGGCAGGAGCCACGGCAGCAAGTGCGGCAGGCCACCACCCCGCTTTCCACCCGTCCGCGTGCGGCGCGTTGGCCCACGCGGCGCCTCTCCCCGCGCACCCCGCCGCCTCACACGCGGTGCATCACGCGCTCCTCCCGCCTACTGCCGCCAGCGCGCCCGGCCTGTCCGCCGTGGCCTCTGTGCGCGCACACCACGGACTGCTGAAAGCTCCTCCAGCGACCTCAAGCTTCCAGCACTGGGGCGCGGGCATGCCGTGTCCATGCAGCATGTGCCAGGTCCCGCCGCCGCCGCCTCATGTGACCAGCATGAGCGCAGTGACCATGACGAGGCTCGCGAGCGAATCCAAATGACTGGGGAGCACATATATGCCACGGACTAGTTCAGTGTAGTGCGTTAAACTTTACTTGGTTCGAATGATATACATCCGGGACACCCGACTATACCGCCCATAGAACCGAAACATAGTGTTGTGTGAAATGAACAGATTCCGGTATGTTGTTAATATACTGCATTCAGGGGGCGCAACCCAGCACAGGGGTCCACAGACGGTGAAACTGTAAGATATTTAAAGTTGCAGTATATTAACTTCAGAAGGGAGTGTACTGGCACCACTCTGAAGAGTTTACACACACACACATCACCTCACAGTTGATCTCCTTCAGTGTATTCACTTCTGACAATAACTCTGTTTTATCCACCTCACACAGAGTCACTCACTCGAATCAAGTAAACCGAACGCACTGCTGTCTTCTCAGTGTAGCCTTAGTCTCGCCGGGACTGTCTGTGACTGGTAGAGATGAAGCTGATGGGGGACAGACACGGTCGGATCAGTGACACTAACGTAGCTTTTTTAACCTGTTTAGCTGGAGTAGGTTATTTTTACTTTCCACACAGACATTTCAGTGTAGCTCATCATCGTGAACGTGCTGTAACTCCTCAGTCCCCGCAGTACTGTTATTATTGTTATTGTTATGTGTAAATAAACTGTGTAAATATGTAGACAGTGTTTGTACAGTATGAGAGATTTTATATTCGGACTGAAACTCCCGCTTCTGAAGAACAACTCATATTGCACCTGTTCATCTCTCTCTGTCTCTCTCTCTCTCTCTCTCTCTCTCTCTCTCTCTATTTTGTTGCTTCTGTCCTTACTGCCACTGACCGACTCAAAGAATGACCATCTTTTATTTTTTATAAAGCGCGAGACGATATTTATTGACTTATTTTCGATTGTATTTTCAAATGAATGAGGGATGATGTGGGAGCTGTAAATGTAGTTTAAATAATAATAATAATAATGATAATAAAAAGGTTTAAAGTGATTTGTGTTGCTTGTCTTGTGCTTTCTGTTCTGTCCTTCAGCTGAAGCATTTGAGGAAGAGTCCTCAGTAGCCTCCTCTTCCTCATCTCACTCAAACCAGCACCGAAGTGTAAACTGATTTACCCTGTATCATTATCTAATTACAGATGATTTGATCCATCTGTTTCACACTACACTAACAGAAGCCTCAACTCCACACTAAAGCTCAGTCAGTCAATCAATTAACGCCTCAATAACTCACAGCGTTATTGACCACAAGGTTTCTGACGTTGAGACAGTATTTACTCCGAGTTACTATTAGCTCATTGAGGATAAATCCTGTCATTCATGAAGAGAAACAGACCTATGAACAGTTACTGTTTACTGTAAGCATGTAAGTAATAATAACTACATGAAGCAGAATCTGTTCAGTCCTTCAGATTTTTATCATTCATCAAAAAATAATTTCAGTCACATCCAACAAATCACAGTTCATCGCCGCTCTCAAAGTGATGACGTGTTACAAGGCAGCGATATGGTTATTATTATTATTATTATTATTATTATTATTATTATTATTATTATTATTATTATTATTATTATTATTGTTATTATTATTATTATTATTATTATAGAACACAAGATCACAAGATCAAAAATACCAAAACTGAAGCCACATATAATTTCCACTCGAAGCAAATCTGTTCAGATATGTATTTTCGTGACCAACTATTCGGTGCAAATTAAATCAAACGAATTAATTAATTGCTTATTTCGCTGAAGCAACAGAGCAATCATTTCCTTCTGGTTAAAAATTCCAATGACAGCAACGACAACATTAATAATAATAATATTAATAATAATAATAATAATAATAATAATAATGCATTTATTATTATTAAATTAATGATGATGATGATGATGATGATAACAACAACAACAATAATAATGATGATGATGATTATTATTATTATTATTATTATTATTATTATTATTATTATTATTATTATTATTTTGCTGTCAGTAGAATTCGTTTCTTTTTTTAACGGTTGGAGAGAACAGTGATGGCGGCTGGATCTCGTCCTCTTCCTCCTGACTCGATCCTCTGTCTGAATTAATGTGGATCTGATCTATGAATTAAACCGACCTCTGTAAAACCTGCTTGCTCGATTAATGTGACTCTTAAAGATAAAGAAAATGTATAAAAGAATTGATTCTGAGCTCTACGGAGGTCATTTAGCTGGAGGGCAGATTGAGTCGCTGAAGGAGTGCAGGAGAAGAGCAGGCAGCGGGCATAAATAAAGGAGTATACGGCGGGATACGCGACTAAACGGCAGCAGCTGGATGGCAGCTTTTCCGCTCTGCTGCACTTTTCCCCAATATGGAGCGAGCCCGGTCTGTGAATATTCATACCCAGCATTTGTTTGTTTCTCTGTGTTTTAGCGTAGGAGTTCAGAGGAATTCAGAGCACGAAAAGTCCTACAGCCTCCCGAGGACACTCTGAGCGAGGGGAGGAAGCGCGGGGAGAGTTTACTTCGGCTGCTTGTTGCTTTTTTGTGATGTAGAGCACAAACGCTGTAAGACAATAGACTACTCATGAAACACGGCACCAGCCTTCACAAGGTGAGCTCCTTTTACACAAGGACAGTCTTGTCACGGCCTATCAACAGGCTAATGAAACGTATCTCTCCATATTCCCCTTTTTAGCATCTTTTAGCATCATCATTTCTTGCTCAGAAGCCCCAGTCCTCCTACCTAAATACGGTAAATATATAAATGTGGCCGAAACTATAATCAGGAAGAATTCACTCACGGCATGTGTCATAACCTAGTTTGCAATAGTGTCTTCTAACGTCTCTCTGATCACTCAGATAAAACTGGGTGTTTATGTTACACTTGTCCTTTAAGGATGATATATGTAAATATGCTATTTTCTGATTGGCTGCCCCGTGATGTGTCTTATTCAAATATTCAAATCACTCTTTATAACCTCCTCAGCAAACACAGTTACGCTGTCACAACGTTGAAAGAGGAAGTTGATAACTTTACTGACGACGTCGTCGCAACGTATTGGCAACGTTGTCACAACCTTCTAGAATCATGAACAAGTTCCGTTATCCTTCTGCGCGGAACTCCATGGGATCTTGCCATTGAAATGGAAGTCAACAGGTAGTCATAATACTTAGTGAGTTAATAGTGAGGTTGTGACAACGTGGTATTCATAATATAATACTGTTGGAATTCATAGGAACAGTGAATTCACAACAGGCTGTTTATGTTGTGTTTCCATATATAAGGACTGTATCGCTTCCTTCATGTCCTCCTCGGAAGTTCCTACATGTCCTCCTCGAAAGTTCCTACGACTTTGGAGATTGTAAGTAGGGGGTGATGTGTTCATGTGGTTTTTAGAGTAGGTACATCAGATGACACTGTTACAAAAAACAGCACACCAACATAAGTTGCAAAACACTGTATATCGTCGCTGTCCAAAGAAAAACAAGTATCTCCACACTGGGAACTTTGCAGGAGAGGCCAAAAAGCTTATTTAATTTAATTTAAGTCAATGGAACCAGACTTTTTTCCAAGCGATTTTGGGCCACTATTATATCATGAAATTTTCACACAATGTAAATGGCAAATGATGCATAAAAGTAATAATCAACAAAAATTAAGATACAGATTTTTTACTTTGTACAGCGACGATATGCTGGTTTCCCCCAACTAAGTCAGAGAAATCCGAGTTTGCAGTGGAGAGCAAAGGGTAGGGGGTTATTTGATTAAAAAGAGAGTAAAAGTTAGTTTTCTATAACAGGGCCTCTCGAAGAGAGAAGTTGTCTAAGCGCTGAAGGCTTAGTCCTCGAACTGGACTCAAGATTGAGTTAAAGAGAATCAAGCAGGCTGCTAACAGCCTTGTCTCCCTTTTCAAACATCTGCTTGTTAGCGGTCTTAGCCGCCTAGCCCATTTGCTCTGCGTAAAATGCAATTACCCCCGAAAGGTAATGAGAATTACACGCTATCACGTTTCCAAATTAATCACCGTGCACCTCCCCCACCGACCCACCGACAGCAGTCCCTCCTTAATAAGGATCTCCCTCTTGCTCCTAGAAGACCATTCAAAAGCCACTAATGGGCCACGCTGCTAATTAGCACAGTGGGCAAAGCAGGTAGCGGAAGAAAGTGCGCCATTAGCGGTAATGAAACAGCGATTCAGGGGTTAAATGAGTGAGAATAATCTGCAGATATTGGATTATGTACATGCAGTGGGTGAATGTTGAGGAGCTGGTGACGCTTTCGAGCTGTGTTAATTATAATGTGAGTGTATGTGGTTTTGTTTGAGCGGTGCAGTAATTGCTGTGGTTATGCTAGCACAGCGGTTAGCCCACTGGTTAGCTCTGCATTAAGAGGCCACACTCTTGTCACCTCGCAGGTCTTGCGCAGAGCTGTGAAGGCTAATTGGTTTCACTGGACTCCAGTTAACTTCCTTCTTCATCTTGTGTCACTGAAAGACTGTTGAAGACAGAATGGATACTTAAAACTCTGGCTATTCACCCATGAGTTCCTTACAGTGTTTTCCCAAAACTGCTGAGTAGCTTACACAGTAAACACTACAGGGGAAACTGCAGTCATTAAACATGTTTTATGCTTCAGCTCATAAAACAGAATCAGAATTGTTCATGGTGATGATGATAGAAGGATCTGAACATTTAATTGCCTTCAAAAGCTCTTTGGAAGCTGAGTATGCTGCTTGATGCCTAAAGTTTTAAGATTATAGTTTTTGCCTAAAACTAATTTTATTCCAAGTCATTTGTAGTAAAGTGGTACATACAGGGGTGTGTTGAGGAGTAGTAGTCTCCAAAGAGAACAAGTTCTTTTTTAGATTTACTGTTATTTTACCGTCATCAACATTATATCTAAAACTCAGAAGACATTGTTTGCACATTGTTTTGCATCGTAAATGAAATGAAAATGGCTATATTGCAGACATTGTGAACCCCATTTCCTATCAACACCACTGCAAAGAGATCCAAGGCTGCAAGTTTCCTTGCACTGAGCCATTTTCTATAAAACTACTATGAATTGCTTTCTTACATCTGAAATTATACAGACATTATACAGACATTTTTAAACATGAGTGGAGATATTTGCAGATTTTCATGAGGACTCATGTTCTCTCCATAAAAAAAGGGGGGAAGATTCAGCCGTCATGAAGGGCGACAGGCCTTCTTTTCTTAAACTCACAGATTGTGTTGTTTACGGTTTGAATATTCATGGTGTATCATCTGTGTGTGTGCGTGCGCGTGTTACACTTACATTTCAAACCCATTCTCAAATCCCCTGGTTCAGTCCAGATGCAGGCCTTTTCAGACTCCGGGCCGTGTTGGTGCTAAGGATTAGACAGAGAGGATTGGAGCAATGCATCAAAGGTGGCATCAAAAACACCAAATGAAAGAAAGAAAAGAAAAGAGAAAAATAAACAAATAAAAAGAAGTGCATCTGTAGCTCTGTAAAAGAATAGACTGTGTTTGACAGAGAGAGAGAGAGAGAGAGAGAGAGAGAGGATAATCTCTTCATTGTAGTTTGCAGTCTTGGATCTCTATTACAGTTTAGGTTCATGTGTTTGATTTATTCATCATCTTTACTATTAATGTTATTCAGTCACCCTATAATCATGCCAAGAAACCATCATGCACTGAGATGGTATGAGTGAAGTGTGTGTGTGTGTGTGTGTGTGTGTGTGTGTGTATGTGGGGAGGGGGTGTTGTTACAGTAGCCATATGAGAGCCTTTCTCCCTGGGGAAGAACAATTCTCTTTTTCTCCTTCATCTGTTCTTCCTTTAGCAGCATACTGCACTGTCTGGAGGTTCTGGGCACCACTGAAACCCCTCTATGTATGACTTTGACTGTGCTATTTAAAGGTGGGAACCTAACAGAAGTAGCACAAATGAAACAAGCATGGGATTAGATATATTTATATTATTCAAAGCTCCTGGAAGACATAAAAAAACTATGCCTATATGTGAGCTATAACTAGTTCTATTCTTCATAATCTTCTTATTATTATTATTCATATTGTTCTTTATACTGTTCTTCTCACATAGATACTACATCAAGATTCATATACAGCAGTGCTCGAAAGTCTGCGAAGCCTTCAGATATTTTTATATTTCTGTATAAATATTACATAAAACAAAAGTAGATAAAGAGGAACCAATTAAACAAATGAGGCATAAATATTAGATCTGGGCTTTTATTTAATGAGGACAATGGTGCAATATTTCATATTTGTGAGTGGTAAAAGCATGTGAACCTCTAGGATTAGCAGTTAGGAATAGCACCACCATTACTCTCTTTAGGAGTGGTCCACCAACAAAAATCACTCCAAGAGCAAAAACTGTGTGTAGTCTGTGAGGTCACAAGGGAACCCATGGTAACTTTTAAGTTACTAAATGCCTCACTCACAGCGACTAAGGCTAATGTTCATCAGTCCACTATCAGGACAACAACAATTGTGTGCATTGCAGAGTCACTGCTCTCCAAAAAGAGTGCCTGTCTAAAGACCAAAATAGATCTTTTTTATTTAAATCAGAAGTGTTATATGTGGAGAAAGGAAAACACTGAAGAACTTTATCCCAGTGATCCTAGGCACACAAGATGTTCTACCTAACAAGAACTGTTAAAGAAGAATAAAGTTAATGTTCTGAAAATCAAAGTACTAGCATTAATCCAATAGAAATGTTCTGGAAGGCCCTGAAGCAAGCAGTTCATGTGAGGGAACGCACCAACATCCCAGAGTTAAATCTGTTCTGTACAAAGGAACAACCTAAAATTCCTCCATGCCGATGTGCCGGATGGATCAGCAGTTACTGGAAACATTTAGCTGCAGTTACTGCTGCAGAAAAGGGTCAAATCAGATACTGACAGCGCAGGTCCACATACTTTTTTCCCTCAACGATATAAAATGCTGGATCATTTTCCTCAGTAACTAATATTTTTGTCTCATTTGTTTAATTGGGTTCTCCTTTTCTACTTTTAGGACTTGTGTGAAAATCTGATTATGTTTTAGCTCATATTTAGGCATATAGAACATTCTAAAGAGTTCACAAACTTCCAAGCACAGCTGTACACTTATGCAGACATATATATACAAAAATATAGGCCTACTAAGTTCATTCTACAAACGTTCATTCACACTGATAATACACACACTCATTCTTCGCATCGCCACTGCAATGACTTAGCAAGACCTAAGCAACCACCTGGGGTACGATAACAATGACCCAGCCTTAGAAACCACCTGGAACTGCACAGCAAACCTAACAACACCCAAGGAGCCACCTAACTTCCACTTACCACAGATGTCCACTTATGCAGGCTTTTATGTTTAACAACAGAAATATCAGAAATCTCTGATGATGTGCATCATAAAGAGTTCATGAATGGAATTCCAGTCAGCTGCAAGTTAAAACTACAGCGAACAACCCAAGTACAACACAAGCACAGGATGTTGGTGAAGATTCATCATCTTCCACAGTTGTTTTTTCCTCCTCAGTGGATAAAGTGTTAACATATTAGTTTGTATGTATTTCGACTCCTTCTGTACCTAATACCAGCTAAGCTCTTCGGCAACACGCTCACACTAAGATGTTTACGTTTTAGAGAGAGTATAATATAACATTCTTACTCACAAATATGAACAGCTTCACTATTAAAACATAAAAAGTACCATAAAATAGCAACCAAGTAGTGAATTTAGTATTGGAATACTGGTACCTTGAATAGTTAACTGAGTACTTAAGAACCTTTGCCCCTGCATGACATGAGAGCTGGTTTCATATTTTACAGGAGAGGCTGAATTTGAGACTAGACCAGACTAAAATAAGTGCCACAGTGCTCAGTTACACAGTGATGTTTTGTTCATGTTGTTAATTTTTAGATTTCACAGTAAGTAACACTATCCTAATCCACACTGACCAGTTGGTATGATCTTAATGAATATCTGTATGCAGTATGAGCAGGTTGAGGTACGTGTTAAGGATATGTTTTTGTATGTTGATGATAGAAAAAGAAAGTAAATCTGAATAAATCTGTTTTCTTTGGGGACAGTTCTCTTACAATGACCTGCAGGTTCCCCTCCATCTACTGTAGTGTTATATGTTACAACACATATAATGTGTTTTTAATGTGTTAATATAAAACAATACTGCAGTCTCAGAAACCATGAAGCATCTATGTAAACATTTCATGTAACTTTATTTCAGATAGCTTTAGACATCTGTTTGATATCACCAACACTGTGAAAAATTCACTAAAAGTGAATAATAATTAAACATTTCTAAAACAGAGCATTTTAAATAATGTTATTTACATCCAATTGAATGAATGCTGAATGCTGGAATTCCCATTAAAAGTCAACCTGAAATCAACATCTGGACTTTTTGACAAGTGCAACAAATCACAGCATGAAAGGAATGTATAATTTCTGATTCACACTGATTGTAAACTATTCTGATAGATGTTGTAAGGTTCTTGTTTTGCTAGGATACTTTTTTGAGTCACTGTTTCTCAAAAGTTATAATACTGTTATTTGGGTATTGGGTTTACTCTACCTAAACCTGGCTGTTTCTATTTTGATCAATAACTCAAAAAGCAACCATATCGGCAGTATGCAAAGAAAAACAAGTATCTTCAAAACAGCAGCTATTAGAGGGCAAATGTTCTTTACTGTTGAATTATAATGTAAAAGGCAGCTGGCATATATAAGCAGAAGCAATATGTTATTTTGCAGTATGGAAAAAAGTTTTCAGGGTAAGAATAATTTGTTTCTTGAGTTTTTCATGTTTGGGAGAGTCTGAAGTTAAGGATGGTTAAAGCTCAGGCATGTGCATATGTGTGTATGAAATCACCAGTAGGGTTTGTAAGTGTGTGTGCTTTTTAAGACCAGCTGGACATCAGAGAAGTATGTGTGTCTGTGCGTGTGTGTCTTTGGGGGGTAGTGAGCGCCAGGTCATGAGCAGTGTGTGTGTGTGTGAGTGTGTGTGTGCATGCATCTAGAGGTCCATGATCCAAAGCCGATGAACTCCCATACAGGGTGGATCAATGTGTTTGCTGAAAGAGTCAGAGACACAAAGACAGATGGAGAAGAGAAAGACAGAAAGAGAAAAAGAAGGGAATGTATGACAGAGAGAAAAAGAGAGAGCTGGGCTTTGAGAGTGTTTGAGCGGTTAAAGAAAGAGGGGATAATCCTGTAAGAGGAGTGAACTCTTGGATATTCATGACTGGCCGAGTGTGGACGCTCTGTGAAAAGAGGACACGGCCTGGACACAACGCGACATCAAAGAGCACCATGGGAGCTCACACAGGCCAGTGTGTGTGTGTGTGTGTGTGTGTGTTACAAGACCTTTATTAGTGGCTGTGTGCCTGAAACCATTCAGAGTGGCAATGATCTGATGAGTGATCATCCTCAAAAACCTGCCCCCTTTGAGAGACAGACAGAGAGAGAAAAGTATGTGTAATTCTGCTTGATCTTATCTTTTTAATGCATATTCCTCGCTCAGCCTGTGTCAAAATCCTTTTTGGGAATATTTAGTGAAATTCTCCTGAGATACCAATAAAATATGCTAGTTTCTAAAGCAGTTTCTAAATGTGAGAGAGAAACGTGTTAGTCAAGCATGTTGCACATCCACAGCACAAAGCAGGTCACAGTCCAGCTTTATCAAGCAGCAAAGCTCAGCCCTGATTCCACTGCAACATATACTGACCACTGGTACAGATGTTCAATGAAATAACAGAAGTGGGAATAACACCAACCCATGATGGCAAAAATTTCCCACAAATCAAGAAAAGATACTAAAAAAGGACAAAAGTGGTTTTCTAATGCTTGAGAGACCTAAAACAGTTGAAGGAGTAAAGCCGGTCTTGCTCTGTAGCCAACCAAATATTTAACTAAGTGAGCTGACATTTGCTTTAGCACTTGTTGAAAAAGTTAGGGATACTAGTCCATTTAAAGATAGCAAAATGGCTAATACAGCCAAAAGAAAAGTCGAGTTAAATTTGTTCCGCTAAAACTGAAAGAGGTAGCATTACTGAGTATGGAAGAAAAAGAACAAACTAAACTCTGGTGCGTGTGCATCACTGGTCCGACTCAATGTTCAAATCTCAAAATCAACATTGTACTGATGAAATTACACTGACAATAGGAAATAATTCCCTTACATTCTCAGAAGACACGTCCTTCACCAAGAAGTTCCCTTTGAATACCATTTCAACAACACTCGCAAATGTCAAATTTGTCTGCTTGTGGGGATCCGAATCACAACCAAGGTTACAAAGAGTTCTTCCATACATTGTGTGCAATTTCACATTTCCACTAAAAAGGTCCCCCAAATCCCCAAATCATACACTATGCAACCTTAAAATCAGACAGCAAAATTATTTTAACTTATTTAAAACAACAGAAAAACAGTACTGGTGAAATGACCATCTTAAAATGTGAAGCATCCTAAGTTGCTACAACGGTGGAGATCAAACACGTTTATGGACAATTTATAGCTGTTTGATGATTGCATGAAAATAGACCTTTGTCTTTTCATTTCTGCACCTATCTTTTTTTGATTTGTCAGCCTATCAGGATTTACTTTCAGTCCTTCAGGGACATATTTTGACCAAGTCTGTAGCTTGCATGGAAGTGCTTAGTAAAGCCATAGAACTCGTTTGTCTCTAAAAGTTGTGCCTCTTTTAATAGAGGTGAATACTGCAATATAAATTTAAATGGGGTTTTTAAAGTTCACCTTATATTAAAACTTTTGTCAGTTATACCTTTGATCAAATTGTACAACCAAAAGCAATCAACACAGTAAAAAAGCAGAGGTCAGGCAATCCGACAAACTTTAATGATCTCTAACCACTCCCCTACTGCCTTTACATCGCTGTGCTGTTCTGTAACTTACTCTCAATCATTTTTATTCACTCTAAAGAATATTTTTCTCACGAATACTGTTACTGCCACTCAATGTACATCAACGTACAGTTGTCACAGCAGGCTGCATTATTTTATTTATCTTAGGTGCCATAGAAAATGCTATAAAAGTGCCCAATCTTATACACAAAGGGTCGGTGTGGCTACAGATTTTCATTCCAACAAAGCAGGAGAATCAGGTATGTTCCTGCTCGTTTGGAATGAAAACCTGCAGCCACATTGACCCTTTGCTGACAAGATTGGACGCCACTGGAATAGACATTTAGTAAAAAGGAGAATACAAAATGGACCTCCCTCCTCCCTCCCCAAGAAGTACTCTTGTGCTGCATGATCTTGGCAGTGGACATGGTTTGTTTCCGTTTCTTTTTTCTTCAGCAATTGTCTTCTTCAACCCTGCATTCCTTTGGCGGCCTGTGCTCTGTTCAAGTCCGTATCCTTTCTTTCCATCTGTCTCTTATTGCTTGTTCCTTCATCACTATACCAGCCCTCCTCATCCATCATATCCAATAAGCCTTCAGTATCCTATTGCCCCCTCTAACCTTCCTTTTGCCCTCTTACCACAAAGTGTAAGAGTAAAGTGCAACACACACACATACATGCACAAAGGAAACTTTATTAGACGATATGAGGTCGACTCAGGGCCTGTATGGCGGTTTCGCCGCTGTGTTAAAGATGTCACTGGCAGGCAGGAGATTCATCACTGTCAAAAGCAGCATAAAAAGCAGTCTGGGTTGAAGGTGGGATCCATGATCACTCCATACAGACTTTCACCATCAGCTTAGAATTCAAAAGCCATGTTAAATTGAAACAGTGAAAAAGCCTAGTCCAGCATTTTCAACTTAATATCTATCTAATACAACTTTAGTATGTGTTTAGTTACAGTGGACCAGAAAGTAACCACATTAATGTGATAAGCTGCTCCTTTAACTGTGCCATCTGAGGAGTTATGCTGCATGCGCCTCCCCTTTTATCAGCTGTCAATGTGTTTTTTCTATAACTGTATACAAGATGCATGTGAGCACATTCAGTACAGTTTAATAAACACTTGTTATTGATTAATTGAATCAAAGCATGACTAATGTTTGTTTTACATTCCTTTTTCTGTTTTAAAATAGTAGTTTATGACACAAACTGAATAGAAATCTGCAAACTTTTGGCTTTGTTGGAATACAAACATTCAATAACTGCATTATTACAGTTTTTCCCAATCGCTAAAACACATTTAACAAAACTGAGGTTGACTTAATCTTTTCTGTCACTTTATTGGCAAAGCTTGCAGATGTGTTACAGAACAGATTACCTATCTCATTCAAAAACACAAAAGTCCAGTGGATGACTGTGCGCATCAAAATGAAAACATGCCATGACAGCTATTAGAAAACACTCTCATACCTGTGTGGACAACATAGTGAAGAATTTTTAACTCAGCAATCAGTCATCACCAGTTCTAATGTAAGCATTGATAAGATAGATTTTTAAAGGACTGATGCACCTACTGAGACTGAGAAACATCCAGACAGTCGGTTCTGCCAGAGACGTTATGTTTGTGTTTCAATACAATTTACTTCTCAACCCCATCTGCCAAAAAATGTCACCTGAGATATTCAGAACATTTGCTTCTGCTTTTATTTTTTTTCTGTAGCAATATTGTGCCTAATAATTGTCTGTCTGTAGAAAGATGTGTAACAGATTAAGCCCAGCCATGTGCAATAATGTTGGTGCATTTCATTTTACTTTTGACTTACCTACTGAGGTTTTTAAACAATTGTACAATACATGTAGCAGTGTGTTGATGGGTTAGACCCTTCTTCCAGATACTGTCACAGACAGGCCATGACTGATTATCTGGTCTTGAATTTCATTAAAAAAAATTCTATTCAGTTTCAGTTCGTAAGGCTGTCTTTGAGTCCTCTGGTGAGGTCTAATTTTGATGCCCTCCTCCACCCTCGCCTTTCTTTCAAGAGTATAGAAGAACACATAGAAGAAGGAGTAATTATATTTGTTTATTTGCAACTAAACTTTTATCCTTTATGTTTTCTGTATCTTATATAGAGCCATATATTAAAACACTGAAACTGATTATGACTTACAAATGTGCTATGTAATAGTTAAATAACGTTGCTTTAGAAGCTATTTGTGTAAGTTTGACACACCCACGTAGAAGAGAATTCTTAAACAGTTACTCAAGACTTAACATACTCATTATCCATAAATCCAACATTCTGGTCAAACCCTTCAATGTACTCCTTGATTGTGTCTTTTAAATTGCCATCAAGCTGCCAAATTAGACCCTGCCATGCAATACAATAATGTTGGTGCATTTCATATTACTAAATTCAGGAACATCATTGTCCATGGTAAATTGATCATATTGTTATAGATGTGGCAGAAAGAGATCAGGTTGGAAAATGCAGCAATTTTTTTTGGCAGCATATCCAAAAACTTGGTGTAGCCACATTTGCTAAAGGGCAAAACAAATGAAGCCAGTAGTTTGGAGAACAGTGTTCCAGAAACCAAAGCAACATGTACTCTTTCTCAAAACAATGCACACTTCTTGCAGCTCTGCTGTAAGTTGTTCTTGCTCCATTTGGAGGCTCCCTGAGTGATAGCCCTCATTAGTGAAATTTGACACGTCCAGCAGCTGTCACTGAGTAGTTAGTGACAGCTATAATCAGTGTGTCCTCAGCAGGCGTGCCTGTGTGCGTTAGTACGTGTTTGGAGAATCAGCTCCAGCTCCAAACAGCCATGACTAACTGCGAGTGTGTGACAGCGAGTTTCGATTTGGGGTCTGTCATGTCGGCTGCGTTAGGGCTGACGGGACAAAAGACCCACAGGGCGACTCTCCCTGGCCCCTTCTGCATCTGAGTGGCCCAGGCCAACCTTTCCCAGAGCATGCTGGGAGCCACAATGCCCAGCCTTCAGCCCATTGGTTCCACCCTATTAACAGCTTGTAATCTTCTCATAGCTCTGGCCGTGAGCCTGCAGCTTCATAGCTAACTGGAAGCCTGATGGCAAAGACAGTTGCCCACCCCCTCCCCACACATAGTCATTCCTTTTCCCAATCTGTACCCTTCCTGCCTTGATTGAAGGGTCTTTTTTGTTGCATCTGAATCATCTGCCTGACTTTGAGGCCCTGTAATGCGTCCCTCTGCACCTGCCTCCCTGCAGGGATGCAAGTGGGAGAATATAGTTGTTGACATCTGTTAATTTCTCATTAGAACTTTGCTTTATGCAGGTTTTCTTTTGCGCAAGACAGCTCAGGATGCTACGCCATCCAGCCACAACCTGGCGAGGGCCCGGCCAGCCGGCGGTTGAGAGTGCGTAGCTGGCATTTAGCAGACGCTCAGAAGTCTGCATGCTGGCGATGAATATGGAAACAGCTGTTTTATGCTTCCTCAATGCTGATTTACGGTGTCTTATCTGTTTTGACCTTTTGGATGGTGGAAAACAGTTTGCAGTGTGAGCTGTCAAACTTGCGCAGGTAGCTGAACTTCTGTGAGGCTGTGTTTATTTGTTTGTTTGTATTGGGGTAATTAAGCTGAGGGATCTGGCAGCAAAGCATGGGTACATTTTTGGAGCCATATGCGCTGCATCATTAACGGAACTTTAACTGGCTGGTTCCTCCAAAGTTACTTGATCTGAGCCCCTAATATAGTTGAAATGTTTCTATTTTCATTTATTTTGTCCTCCTGTTCATATGAAAATGGCATTTTAGGTCACTGGAAATTAAATTGTCTTTCAATCATGCTTTGGTGTGGTTGGTGCTGTTTGCATGTATTGAGCATAAACATTGATGACCTGTTGAACAGCTTTACCTTATCATTACAAATTCTCCAAATTCATCCAAATTCTCCTTTTTTCATTTTCTTAATACTTTCAGACCGTCACTGTGTTGTTTTGTTTTTAGCATGCCATTAGATCCTCTCTGTAACTTTGTGCTTCTCATTTTGCATAATACACTTGTACACAGGAGAGGCTCAAGCTGTTTAGAGGGGCCAAAGTTTTTTTTGGGGGTGGGGGTTCAGTTGTCTGGGGTCAATTCTGTGTGGAGTTTGCATGTTCTTGCGCATCTGCATGGGTTTCTTCTGGGAGCTCTGTTGTCCTCCAACAGTCCAAAGACATGCAGTCAGGTGAATTGGAGATGCTAAATTGCCCCTAGGTGTGAGTGAATGTTTTTTGAGGCATGGATAACATTGTGCTCATGTTGTTTATTGGGTAGAGATGGCACTGCTTATACGTATGTAACACAGATGTATTATTATCCCACCTTTCTACTAACACTTAGGAGTAATCAACAGTGACTGGTATTGCAGTGTCACTGCTGCTGAATGCCAGGCTCTGCAGAGGGTGGTAAAAACTGCACAGCATATCACCACAGCTGCCCTCCCACCCATACAGGACATATACATTAGGAGATCACTGAGGAAAGCAGTCAACATATCTTCTAACCCCACAAACCCCAGACGTCCCTTGTTCCAAACTCTGCCATCCGGAAAGAGGTACCGGAACATCCAAGCCAGAACCACCAGGTTCTGGAATAGGTTTTACCCTAGAGCAATCAAACTGGTCACACTGGCAGAACAGAACATGACTACGACACTATAGACTGTTACTGATCCAGCCCTGATAACCCCAGCAACTACACACTGTGCTCCATTTACCCACATGACAGTATATACTGTACTTCACAATATGTGCACTTAGCACTAAGCTGTATTCAAAGCTGTACTGCATATGCTAACAGCTGTTTGCACCTCAGTTCTAGTGTCCTAACATTCTGACATACAGTTATTGTTCTTTCTCAATTAGCATGTGACTTACTGTTTATGTACATAGTGTATTGTGTCTTTTGTCTTTGCACTGCTACTTACTATTTATATATTTTTTAAATTACTGCGCTGGAGAAGTAGCCTGATAGTTTTTCATTATACTGTAAAACCTTGCATTAGTATAATGACAAAAAGTTGAATTAAATTGAATGTAACTGCAATTAGAGATGGCTGATATTAGCATCTGTATCACTATCCTGAAATAACATAATGCTCACACTGTGTGATGTTGTTAGCCATCTGTGTCTTTCTGTGAGGTAATGAGGAGTCTGAGTATTTCAAATATTATAGCTTGCTTATTGGTAATCATCTGTCGTACAAGCTGATACTCAAGATTTCAACATCATATTAATATCATGTATGATATTGTCCTATCGCTAACTCAAATCAAATCATGAGGCCAATCATTCTCTGAGCAGAGAGTTTTTGAGCCATTTTGTGCCATTTGTGATTTTCACACAGAGGAATTTGTATTCCGCATTTAACCCATCCATGAAGTGAAACACCCACACCCACACCCACACACCCACACTAGGGGGCCGTGAGCACACTTGCCCAGAGCAGTGGGCAGCCCTATCCACGGCGCCTGGGGAGGAGGTGCCTTGCTCAAGGGCACCTCAGTCGTTGCTGTTGGTTCAGGGAATCGAACCGGCAACCCTCCGGTCACAAGGCTGGTTCCCTAACCTCCAGCCCACGACTGCCCCCTAACTGTAACCATAGCTAACTGAAAGAAGAAGAGACATTCAGATTAATGTTTTGGCTGTAAACCTTTAAGTAATACCACATGTTTTGTTCTTACTTTAATCTCTTAAAATATATTTTATAGTATGTTTTATACTGTCCAGGTTTCACATTCACAAAGAACCAGAGAAAAAACCATACAAAGAGTTTGGGTCTTTGTTTGTAGACACACATCATTACATGTCAAGGTCTTTTCAAGCTTCTTCATCCTTGCTCTGACAAGCACTGTGTCATATTTCTTGATTGCTAGCACCTTTATTAGTAGGCAAAAAGTGTCCAGTACATCTATCTATAAGTTATGACCCTTTCCTGATGTCAAAAGCTTTGTAAGTTTATTGAGAGTATTGGCAGCCTTGTGTTACAACTTTGATGATGTGGAACCACTATGGTTGTTCATTGTCTGTTATGACTGTGGCTTATTGATCAGGATAGGGGTTCCTCTTATGTGTATACATCATGTATACCCGTTTCCATGGGGACATTCCATGTTTTTAGGTGGTAGGCACATTTAATTCATAATACCTTATTGCCAAACCTGTTGACCTCAGAATGTAAATTACAAGATTCATTAAAGAATAAAGTAATTAATAATTATGGAATTGTATCTAAAGAATTATATTTATTTTTAATGTATTATAATTTATTTGGCACTGTGGGTTAGAAATAATTGACTTTTTAATAGACTTTAAAATATTATGAGTGATAAGATGCTATGAGGCGGAACTCTTTCAGTTTATAATATCAGTGCTGAATGTGTGTGCGTATGTGTGTGTGTGTATGAGGGAAGGTTCATCTCTAAACACTTGTCTATTTAAGATAAAATTGTAAGATTTGAGAGGGAAGACCCCTGGGCCAACAGTGACCTGCTTGGCCAGGCGTGCCGTAATGTTTAATGGGGGTCCACAGGAAACAGGCTGGGTGTGAATGAGCTGATTGAAGCTCCAGGTGCAGCTCCAGAGACCCTTCCACAGCCTGGCCAGCTTGGCCCAGCCAGAGTGCACCCAGGCCACCACAAAGAGGGCCCTCATCCTCCTGCCCAGCTCAACCATTCCCTGCCCCTCTCCAGCCTTGTGATAAAGGTCCACGGAGGGCAGGGGTACGGATGTGATTCCCCCCCGGCACCACACCGCCCCATTCAGCCCCCGCAAGCTGGAAGGAAGGATGGAGAGAGTGGGAGGGGGGCGGTGGACACCAGGTTCTTTCTTTGCCCCTCTTTTTCATCTCCTCTCTCTGTCTGTGTGGCAGTGCAGGTGTCCCTTTCTGGCCTCTCCCTCACTCCTTCTTTCTGTTTCTGTTTCTTTTCATGGAACCTTGCACACACACACACACACACACACACACACAAACAAAACACACACAGCTGACAAACATCCCAGCTCTAATCCATCACAGGCATGCTTTTATAGGTCAGATCGTAGGAAAACGCACACACGCAAATGCACATAATACTGGCAGGTTGTGCTCTGTTGCCCTGCAGGTGCCTGGCATGGTGACTGCTCTTTTAGTATAGTTTCTCTTTCCTGTTTCTGTAAGAGCATGTTTGTGGATGCCATGATACCATTCACCAGTCAAACAACACCGGTTACTATAATCATTTCCTATTACCCCCACTCCCTGCTCGTCCATTCATTTAGGGAAAAAATGGAGATTCACTTCCTTATCCTCCTATTTCCAGTAAAGCATCCATTTCTCTGCATCTCCCTCTCTTTTTTCACCCTGTAACATTCTCTGAGGGGCAGGTTTACAGATAGACCATCAAGAAAGCAAACGTGACTGTTTTGCATGTGTTAGAGAGAGAGAGAGAAAGAGAGAGGAAGAGTAAGAGGGAGAGAGAGAGACAGAATTAAAACATTAGGTCATTAGTCCTGTCTTCTCTTCCTCATTTCCTCTCTTCTTCTGAGGGTGTTATCCAGTCAGATAGACTGCATGATGCAGTGGAACTGCTTGAAGATGATCAGACAAGGATAGACCCATCACCTGTCAAAGGAACTTCTGAACACACAGAAGACTGTTTTTAGTATTCTTTCTGATTGTCTGCCATTCAATATTTATCAACCATTTGAGGCATTCTTCTTGAAGGATTGATTTGGACTGCAGGAGCGGCAACAGTGTTTAATGAATCCTCGCATCATTGGAACCCAAGTGGAATCGCTGAACCAAGGATCAAGGGTCATTGTCATAGAGGGACTCTCAACAAGATTCAGCCGTAGATGAGACTTTTTTGAGAACACCCGTGGCTTGTGGTGGAAGCAAGTTTTTGAACAAGTGATTTGAGACTTGAGGTGGCCGGTAACATGCAGCCTATATCTAGTCTCAGGTGCAGAGAACAAGAAGAGGTATCTTTGCAGCACCTCATGCCTAGATCTATCAGGGTTACTGGGGCTACAGGATCAGGAGCACCATCCTCTGGTGTCATAGGTTTTCAAGGGCCCCAAAGACACCCCAAACTCCCTCGAGAGCTCAGCCTGCAGGAGCAACAAGAGCTGAGGCGGAAGATCAACAGCCGAGAGAGAAAGAGGATGCAGGACCTCAATTTGGCTATGGATGCTCTACGGGAAGTGATGGTACCTTATTTTTCTTCTCCCTCCTCACATCCCAGTGCTGGAGGAGGTGGGCTACAGCACCCTTACCTGCCTCCCGGAGCTCCTACAAACGGCCGTCGCCTTTCAAAAATATCTACGCTGGTTTTGGCACGCAACTACATCCTTCTGTTGGGCTCATCCCTCCAGGAAATGAGGCGACTCCTGGGTGAGGTCAGCATCGGGATGAGTGTTGGCGGGACAGTACCACGCCTCCTCCTCACTAGAGGGTGGCCATTTCTTACAGGTCCAGGACAGCTTCTGCTAAGCCCCCCAGAGGTCCAGCCACTTCTTCCAATCAAGTGTTCTCCACTGCCGCTGAATGACCCCTCAAATCTGGAGGAGTCGTGGGGTTCAGGAAGAGCAACAGGATCCTCACTCTGCCCCTGTGGTGTGTGTAGGGTGCCCAGAGTGGTGCACGGCCCACCTACATCAGGCTTCCAAAAATAAGCACAGGACAAAACCTGAAAGAGGATGCATGCTTCTGAGATTTCCTAAGACAACTGCTTTGGTGTTACCAACACAAGCTCCTCTTTCTTTCTCTTTTCTTGTTATTTGTTTTCTTTATTTTCTTCTTATTTACTTCTTTCTTCTCATTCTTATTTTGTATGGGTAGGTGTCAACCACTACTATGTTATTTATATGTGTTAGTCATTCCCATGCCTGGTACTAGACTTCCTGACCTTGGCATTTTATTATTGTCTTGCTATAGTGCAGCCACTCAGGAAGGAATTGTGAATTAGTTGATTAGTTGGATCAGCTGTGTTACAGTAAACACCAAAATATGCTTGGCAATGGCAGGGCTGTTTCTTGCTATTAGCAGCACAGTCAGTCTAACCCCAAGCCACCACAGAGGGTACACACTTTTTAGAATTTATTTAATTTAATTTCTTAAAATGTGAATTAATGACTAATGTTTGCTTTATTCATGCATACAGTACGGTTATAAGAATATTCTTCGGGTGGCTTGCACATCTGGCCCTCAAGTAGGATGATGCTTAGGGTCTCCAAATGTTACAGAATGTGTTGGGAACCACTGTTATATGCAATTGCGCAACTGAAGTACAAAAATATGTAAAACAATATGTCACCCGCATGTTTGGTATTAACAAGAAGGTGAAATGACCTTGAAAGCCCACTTTTTGAGACACACCTCTAAAATATGGAAAGGCACATGATGTATCTAACTCTAGATATTTTATAAAGGCAAGGAAACCTTTTTCTTCTACTGATATTGACTGTGCTCATCACTCATAGCAAAGATAATAAAGCAGTTTACAAAGAAATAGCTTATATGTTTGTGTATGTGTGCTCTGGCAGCAGCTCAAGAAACAGTGAACATTCACTTTTCAACAGGCTTTTGCATCTTACACTTTCTTCCCCTTTTCTTTGTTCCCATGTTGCCTCTAAATGAATGTGTGTGTGTGTGTGTGTGTGCTCTTCATCTAAGTGAATGTGAGCCTTCGCAGACTGAAATAATTACTCCAACCCTCTCCACGTGATGATGAGGTGCAGCTTACAGCAATACTGGAGCAGTCTCTCTCAGCTCTGGTCTTGCTTCTTTAGCCCACCTCAAACTTCCATTCAACTGGGCCAAACAAACCCGAACATCAAAACCTGTCCCAATAATTACTTTGCTCTGCTCTCCTTCTCTTCCTCCCTCCCCTGTGCCCCGTCCCTCACTCAGAGAGGTAAAAGGCCGTTTAGCCAGGCCGGTGTGCTGCATACTCATTACGCTCTACTCACAATACGTTCAAACGCCCAGAAAATGTGTTCCCATCAAAAGAGCTCGGCCTCTAAAAGTAGAAACGACGTCCCCCTCCACCTCCTCAGCACCCAAAACTCTGACGTCCGTCACCCCTGGCGCTAAAGAGCAGGCCCCTTTTCAATCCAAATAGAAAAGGAGGCAGCGGTGAAAGAGAGCAAAGGCAGTCCCTGCTCTGCAAGAAGAGGCGCGTGAGTGAATGATAATACCGATCATAATCATAATAATGATGATAAAATAGTGGGAATAATTGGGCCGGCAGTGAGAGGGGGATTAGGCCAGTCGGGCTAGTGAAAGAGGGCAGCAGGTTGAATGGAAGGAGTCTGTTACCCATCGGGTGAGACAAAGGGAGAGGTAGATGCCATTATGTGAGATTAAGCCTAATAGAACTTGATTTTCTTACAAGGAATGAAAAGGAGAGGGGAGGGGCGTGAGCCAAGCAGTGAGAAAGATCAAAGACGGCCCGACTTGAGACCCCACTTCTTGCAATGAGAAGCACATGCACTCGTACTTAGTATTCTTCATATTTACATATAGCTGCCTTATGTCCTAGGTTGAAGAAGATTACCTCACTAATTTTAACTTTCATTCACCTAAATGCTGCTCTGTGTCAGTCTTTCTCTCTCTCTCTCTCACTCTCTCTGTCTTTTGTGCTCATGCTTTAACTCATCAGCAGTACTCAATCTAGGCAAACCAAAGAGAAACAGAACAGGAGAGAGTAGAACAGGGCTGTCCCATTGTTCCTCAAATACCAGTGTGTTGGTGCATAGCACACTGATATACGACCAGTAGCCTGAATCACTGTGTGGATGCGTGTTTGTTTGTTTGTTTGTGTGTTTCTGTGGTGCATCACTACGTTATGTATAACCCTGCAGACTGCTCAGCGTACTTCTTTATAAGGAGGGAAACTATTTGGAACATGCATGTAAACTTGGTTTAACTGAAAATGTAAGAACGTGTGTATGGCTTGAAGACTGATTGAGGGCCATCCATCCTTGGCTCTAAGTGAAAGGACAAGTGTGAGAAGAGTTCCACTCCTCCTTTCAGCTCCTCTACACATGGTGAGGATTTATTTCTCTTTTCTTCATAGTCTTTTTTTACCCCCTCACTATGGCCAAATTTCCAGCCTCCTGGTAACTAATAGTGGGTGAGAGAGTCAACGATATATCACACAGCCTAGCACACTACACATCCCAGAGAGAGTAAAGCACCATGAGTAAATGCTTCTTTATGAATGAATTTGGTTATTAAATAGTAATTATACTATACTATACTATACTATACTATACTAATTATACTACTATATATATCTCTTCTCTTCTCTTCTCTTCTCTTCTCTTCTTTTCTCTATTTTTCTATTGTATCTCTCTCTTTTTTCTTTCTTTCCCCATTTCTCTCCTGTTATTTGCCTATCTCACCCCTTTTCTCTCTCTCTCCTTATCTTTTATTTCTCTCTATCCCTTTCCTTTCTCCTTCGCTGTTTCCCTCTGTCTTTTTGTCTTTTTTACCTCTCGGTCTCTCTCTCTCCCTTGCTTGCTCTCTCTGTCTCACTTTCTCTCTTTTCTCGAGAAAGCGAGAGAGGGTAGAGAGAGTAATTGAGCTCAACGTGGGGAGTCTGGGGTATAGGAAATGCTGAGCAATAAATTTGAGCATGTGAATGAGAAAGAGAGAGGCAGAGGAGGAGGGGTGGAGCTATGGGCCCTGTTCTCTTCCCACCCCTCTTATTATTTATCTCTTTAACTTAGACCTCCTGTACCCCCCATGCACACCCCTTAAATTCCTGACTACTGTTCTACGGCCCAGCCCAACCCAGTACACTCACTCTACTGGGCCTAGCAATGACCTGCTCCATTAACCCTCCACTCTGAGCCCACCCCTAACACACACACACATAACAGTTCCTCATTATCCTAAAGCCCCTGTGGATTATGAGTGCTTCAGGGTGGCACAGCATGGGAACAAGCCTGATCTAACTCAGACACACAATCACACATAAAAAACATTGTATGAACTTGTGATCAGAAATCAGAACTCATAAAGGCAAGCTTCTGTCTCTGACACAGTGTCACTGATTTGATGCACTGCTTTTATGATGCAGTAAAAGCAGTTTGACTGCTAATGGTGTCCCCAAATGGAGATTTTACATATACAGTCTGGTAAACGTGAATGAGTGTGTGAGTTAAAAGTCCGTTTCCTGAGGCGGTTTGCAAATAGTATCTTGTAAAAAATAATAGCTTTAACCTAACAAAGTTCATGTTCAGACTGCCTTAAAATGTTGAGTTATTTGAAGCTGTTATTTCAAATGATAAGTTGACAGCACGCAAAACACAGATTCTTGTTTCTTTTCAGTATTCTCAGCAATTTTCCGGTGTTGCCTACGCATCACACAGGTATATGGATGCTACAGGTTGTACACACATGATTTGGGTTATTTTCTTATGGAATTAACCAAAATAGCATATGCAATCTGTAGCGTAATATCTGTGTGACATGCATGCACACAAAGGGGAATCGTTAACAGTTGTTACATTAGTGATATTGTTGTAGCATTGGTGATGGGTGGTGCTGATATGCTATTACTTTGGTGTTCCAGTTGGTTGTTAAAGTGTTGGTATGCTGTTGCTTTGGTGTTCCAGATGGCTGCTACAGTGTTGATATACAGTTGTTTTTGGTGTTCCAGGTGGTTGTTATGGTGTTGATATGCTGTTGCTTTGGTATTCCAGATGGCTGCTACAGTGTTGATATACAGTTGTTTTTGGTTGCAAAACCAAAACCATCTTGTTCCTAAGATTTTGTTGGAATTTACACTCTAGGAGGGGGCAAATTCCAAAGTGTGTCCCTCAACAAGTACCTGGGTGTTTGGTTGGATGAACTATGTAGTGAAGAAACTGAATGTTAGACTGTGTTTTTTTTTTCAATAATAAAAATCAGTAATACAAATTGCAGGAATTCAGCAGCTTGGAAAACAAACGTGTTGTACAAACTGTGTTCTTAAGTGTTTTAGATAATGGGGATATAATTTACACGCATGCTTAGATTGTGTGTATCACAGTGTGTCACACTGTACATCTTGGCCTTCATTAAGTCTAGACAGCAGCACTGGTATATCTGTATTTATAAAGCCTTGCTGGGTAAACTGTCTTCTTGTTTGTGCAATTGTCAGTGATTCTTGCTCCTCTAGAAAGCTTCTATATAAGGTACCCAAAATTAGTTCAGAACTGAACAGAAGATCTTTGTTTTATTTTACACCTTGGTCATTAAACGACCTTCAGAACATATTACAGCTCAGTGATCTCTTTGATCACAACATGTATCATTGAAGAGTGTAATTGATGGATTTTGAAGCTGGATTTTGTGTTTTGTTTTTTTTTTTATCTGTTGTTCTTTGTCTGTTTCGAACATTTTAATTCAATTTAAAATGTGTCAAATATCTCTACATTCTACAGAATTGCTTGTGATAAATAATTCATTTTACAACTAGCAGCATGCTTTGCTGTTACCAGCGCTAACTGCGTATTATTGAAGTAGAATTAGTGATTTATTGTAGTTTATTATAGTCCTGAAGAGGACACTGACGTAAGTGTTTCAGTCTTTAAACTGAAGAGGAAAGTAAATAAACACAGTCACTCTGCAGAGAGTCAGCGCTCTCTAACATGAAGAGAAGAGCAAACACACACTCGCTCAGTAACACACTCCGTGTCCCTGGGTGCCTCTGGTCGTGTGGTAATGACCTGCTGGCTCTCAGTTTGACCTTTTTCCCAGAGTTTGCCCCGGGCTAGAAATGCCAGTTAACACATCACAGAGGAAGGCCTCTATTCTTCTCTCCTCTTTTCTTCTTCTCTTGTCTCTCTTTTCTCTCTACTTGCCCCGCTCGCCCTGGCCGTGCAGCTGACAGCAAACAGGTCGCTCTCTTTCTCTTGCCTTCCCTTACTCCTCTGTTTTCTCTCCTCTTTTCTTCCTCCTCTTTTCTGCTTAATTGAGTTGTTTGGCAGACAGGCTTGTCAACCCGCCGCCACATCGTGGGGAGTCTGTGTGTGTGTGTATGTGTGTGTGGGTGTGTGTGTGTATGTGTTGGGAGACACAGAGCAAGGGTGAGCTGGCCTTTGTGCTCCTCTAGACGGGTTAGTTTTTCACAGTTAGTGCTGCTTGACTAGATATTCTACAGAGAGAGAGAGAGAGAGAGAGAGACATTGTTTGTTACAGGAACTAAATTTAGTTAGAACAAAATACTGTTGACATATTTATTTATATATGCCTATAAGCCATTCCAGGTTCATTTACACACAACTAATATAAATGACATTTTTGCATATGTAGTCGTATGGTCAGATTCCATGTTTTGCAGATTTTGTAAGGTAACACACCCCCTACAGAGATCACACCTAAAAATGGCGTATTTATGGAATATTTGGGAAAAGCATAAACTATTTTTGCCATTATTTTTGCACAGGCAACATTTTATGATTTTTGTCCTCCAATATGGTAAATAAACAGTAATTGCGCATTAAAATCTGCAGAATTGTGTTATACTGACTTATGTCTGGCACATTGTTTTCCAATAGTTTTAGTTTTGCAATAAGATTTAGCTCCAAAATATGATTTTAAAAACAAATAAACAGCTAAACGAATAAATATTGAATCTAATAGTAGTGGAGAGGGACATATAAGGCTGTTATAAGACCATGTACACATATATGATCCATATACACATAGACACATAAAATAGTCCATATGCACATAAAACATATAGTTTTTTGTTTATTATTGGCAACATTACTTATAAAATCAGAAGACATGTAGTTTCACTAGTAGCTTTGGATAGTGAATAAAATATCTATATTTGTGTTACAGATATCACTACCCCTGGTTCATATTACCTCACCTGTGTCTGGAAGCTTCTGTGCAATAAACTCACAACAAAATATTTGGTGGTTTTGTTTGCATCTCAACTATTACACAGAAATGTGGAGTATGGGTAGAATTCCCCTTTAATAATCTTTTAAAATTATGAAATAATCAAGTTTTAAAAAAGTGGGCTTAGCCTTGTGAATTATTTTCAACTGGATGAATTTTTCATTTTACATTCTTATAGACACTCTGAGCACCAAGACACCAAATAAGAGAGACACATATTAAAAAATATGTATGTTTCTTCAGAGTCTTATTTGACTCATTGCTTCTAAGTATTATTTGACTCATTGAGTGTTTGAGAAAGTTGCTGTTGAGAAGGACAGTTTCTATTAAACTTTCAAAGTGTTAAAGTATTATTTCACACTTGTAAAGTGAGTCATGGGATTAATCAATCTCAGAAAGTTCAGTGGTCGGGCATACACCAGAGAGACAATTTATCTCACTTCCCTACAAGCACTTTCACAAACAGCATTAGCTATATATCACACTTCAGCATAAGAGGCAAGCAAATACAGTCAGTACTAGGAGAGAAGCACAATAACAGCACTTAAGAGCGCCGTAAACAGAGCGTATGTACACACTGATGAGTCTAACTTGGCTCTGCAAAACTGGAGACTTTGTACTGAATGGCTCCAACTTGTCAAAGCAGCAAATGAATTACAGTTTCTATAGATTCTATTCATATACTCTAAAGAGAAAATAATTCATTCTTAATGCCTTCTGGAGTTTTTGATCAATGGTTGTAGAATGTAACACAAATTCATCCACATTATATTTATATAAAACATTTAAACATTAAACATTATTAATCATCACTCAAAAAGAAAATTCCTGCACATTTAGCGGTTTATAGAGTTGAAGCAATATGCACAGAAATAAACAGATTTTTTGCTCATTTAAGGTCGTCATTCTATATGCTTCTATACGTCATTGGTGTTAGAACAAAAACTTGTATCTCCATTTTTGTATTTTTACATAATTTTACATAATAACACTAGTTACAATTTATACTGTGTTAGAAATGTCATGATGAGTGCCAATATAGACAGTCCAAAAAGACTTACACTGAAAGTTAAGAACCTGTTTTCTATTGTCTGTTAAGTTGTATTTGTTATGGTGATATGTTCTTTTAAAATAGCTAAATCTGCAAGATGTGTGTCACATGGATATAGAACAAACAAAATTTCAAAAATGGTATATCCAAAATTTTACAGAAGGAGAAAAAAACATCTTACAAATTATGGAAAAAAAAAAAAACAATACAATGAAGATAAAGTCCTCATGGGGAGCACTATCAAAATTATTATTGTATTGCATGAATTATATGAATTATATCTCCCTATTACTTATATCTCCTCCCTTAAAACTCATATTATATTTACATGTACACATACATGCATTTAGCATTTTTTATTTAGATTTTTTGATCATTGATTGTGTGCAGTGTATTTATACACATTGTTTTATTGTTGAGCATTAAAATTGGTTGAAGTAAGTTATTATGTGATGTACATGTATTTTCAAGTGTGTATATGTATGTGTGTGCGTGTGTGTGTGCGTGTGCGTGTGCGTGTGTGTGTGTGTGTGTGTGTGAAACATGAAGATGTTTTTTTATGAATGTGAGTGATGCTGTCCTGCCCTCTTCTTTCTCCCCTGTGCACTCTGACACACATCAGAGACAGAGAAGGGCAAACCATGTGTGTGTGTGTGTGTCATTTACAGACAAGGTCTGGACTGGAGCCACTTTACTTCAACCTTCCTCCAGCAGCCCTCCCCAAACATACACACCTCTCCTCTTCTCTGAGGCAATCTGACATCAACACACACACACACACACACACACACACACACTCACACACACACCCTCTGGAGTTGTACTGACAGCAGAACTCAGCCAGAAGGCAGACAGACGTTGTGCTGACCAGCACAAACCTGAAGACACGGCGGCCCAAGGGCAGTCATAGGAGGGAGGAAGGGAGTGAGAGAAAGAGAGGGAGAGAGAGAGAAAATAAAAAGACGAGAGAAGCGGGGTCAGGCCTTCTCTACTCCAGCCTGCTGGAATGCCAAAACCAGCCGGCAGGGTCAAAGCCCAAAGCTCTGCAGAATTCATAAACGCCTGTGTCCTCTTAACTGGGCCACAATGTAAATGTCTCGCAACTTTACAAATTATGGTGGGGTTGCACATTTGTGTAGACAAGATAGAGTGAATTACCACAGAGTTAGTGATTTTTAATCAGCACCCATAGTGAGTGACTGCTTTACAGCTGTAGATACAAATTGCATCAGTGTTATGGTTAACATCAGGGCACATCAGTGTTATTCCTCTCAGTGGATCATTTTATGTAACAGGCACCAAGGTGTGAAATACAGGGGTTCCTGGCGGGTCACTAGTTACCCTCTGAAACTCTTAAAGTATGCAGCGTCCCTGAAAAAAGCGCCTTAAGATGGTGCTGTAGCAAATTGGTTTACCCAGTTCGTCCTTTGTAGCCTTGCAACTCTAAACATGCCTGAGATACTTCTCAAAAACTTGTAGTATGGCATTGCATACTTGTAAATCTGAACACTTGCTCAGTTTGCCCAAGAGTTTGATGGAAAGAGTAAATTGTTAGTCATTCCTCAAACCAAAGATAAAAGAGAGGTGTAAGATCTCAGTTTATGTATGGAAGAGCACATTATTCAAGTAAAGAACCTTTCAGAAACCTTTAAGTGTGCATCCTTAATCTTTATCAACTTGCTGGTTAAAACCACTTTAAATGCAAGAGCCTGTATGTGGTTCCTCATTCATATAACTACATTAAATGTCCAAAAGTTTGTAGACACCTGCTCATCAATGTTTTCTACAGTCAAGTGGATCAATAGTAAAAAGCTGCAATTTTTAGTTCTTGGATTTAAACCCTGCAAATGTTATAGTAGTAGTATTGCCTCAGTGTTCTAGATGGTTTCTTCAAGCAGAAACAGACAGAGGAATCAATCAATGCTGAAACATTAATTTATATTCTGAGCTGCTTCAGGGTTGCACAAGTTTATACCAGTGCTCATTGAGCAGAAAACAGGAAACACCCTGGACAGACCATCAGTCCTTCACAGGGCAATGAAGCATCTCCAGTTCACCTGATAGCCTATATTTGGACTGTGAGAGGAAACCAACGCAGGGGAGAACATGTAAACTCCACACAAGAAAGCCCTCTGAATGTCCCAGCCTGATATTGAACCCAAGCTCTTCTTGCTGTGAGGCGACAGTGCTACCCACTGCACCACTGTGCCAGGAACAATTTCATGAAAAAGTCACTCTAGGCTTTCTAGAAGTTCCAGAAATGTTACTTATTGTGATTATTAGTGGCAGCCTAGTCAGTGGGTTGTTGGGGTGGCACCTCTTTCTACTTCACTGTGAAACAGCTACAAGATAATATTTATGTTATTATGTCCATCACTAGCTCCAAATAAAACATTGAACATCTTTTAGAGACGTTAAATGTCTGTGTTTAATCTATAACTGCCAAAAAAAGGTTCTTGCAGCTTCTGCTAGCTTAGTGCTAACAAACTCTTAGAATTCTACTAGAAGCAGAAGTTAGCATTATTGTAGAAGAGGGTTTTTTTCTTACGTGTTGATCATGTTTTGGTATTTATGGCCAGGATTAAAGGCAGTGGTCTGCCTCTGATCATTTCTGGATCACAAATGCCTCTCGGACTCATTCCAAAAGTATTGGATGGAGCTCCATTACTCCAGAGAATGCAATACAACTCCAAAACACCCAATGCTGGCATGCTTTATATACTTCTAGCTTAGCATTGGGTAAGGTGATCATAGTCTCATGTTGGCTGTACCAGAGCATCCCATTTTACTGGCAATGTAAACTGGGTGTGTGAAATTAATGAGGCATGTCAGTGTCAAAGTATCCACCTTAAAATAGCTAAATGCACCATTTAAGGGCTGGACAGCAAGGGCTGTCATACATTTAGACATGTAGTTTACGTATGTAACTTAGTTTTAATTGGTACTTAATACCTTAATAAAGTTAAAATATGACTCTGGGGTTCAAACATTAGATCATTTTCAAAGTGTAGATATGTTGTTTGATTACATGCACTCATTTATAAAGCTCAGCACACAGTTCCATTGACCTTCACGTAAATCTTCTGCAATGCATCCACGATATGATGAAAGTTGTATAATACGGTTAATGTCCTCATGTCCTTACGCAGGGCGCTCTGCAAAGCGGGTGGTGTGGGTTACCAAGTCCACTCTGTTAGAAGGGCATGGTCACCCCCCCTCACACACACACACACACACACACACACACACACACACACATACACACACATACACACACACACACACATACTCATACACACACACACACACACAGGTCACTCCTGGTCTCTGCAGGTCAGGTGCTGCTTGGCTTGCCTAGAGGCTAATTTGCATATATTAGCATGCTGTCAGACAGCGTCAGAGAGTTGGAGTTGACCCAAACCAGAGTGAGAGAAGGAGAGAGAGAAAGAGAGAGAAAGAGAAAGGGAGGGAGAGTTGTTACCACCTCATTTTCTTGAACAATTGTGATAAAGGGAGAACAAACCACGTAAAATGTGTAGGGTTTGGAGCACCATGAGTTGGTAAAACATCTTCATCGAGCTGTTTCATAGATTCTGCAAGTCACTGAACCTGTACAGGAGGGATGTAACCCAAATGACATTCCCTCACTTGGTGTTTTGATGATGGTTTTGAACAGTGTTGTTTAATATGTTGTTCAAGAGTTCCTGAGCTTTTCCATCTAAAAAGCCCACATACTGCTCACTAGAAGCATGAAGGCCCACAGAAAAACTTTTTCCCTTAAATGTTTCTGGGGGAACACAGCAACATTTAGGGGTAACAATATGCAACGTGTATTACTAAACATAAAATATCCAAAGAGCAAATTAAGTGAAATGTTTTAACTGCAAGTGCACAAGGGGCAATAAATAAATCAAGCTGCTTTGTGTTGTTAATGGCTTTCATGTTTAAAACAGGGTATGTTTCTTTCTTATTTATCTTCCTAGTTTACTTATCTGTTATCGTCATAGGGACATTTGCTAGAGGTTCAGCAACTTTGCCGTTAGTGACCAATCAGGTTGTGATCTGGAGATCTGCACAGAATATGGTTTATATAATTTTCATTCTCATTAGCCATTTCAGTGACCCCTCATGTCCTGTGTATCCAGGCACTGGCATCCTGGCAGAGACCACTTTCATCAGAATAAAAATGTTTCATTGTAAGCCATAAGTCGGAATAACTTTATATGGATCTTTAGTGACTCTTCGCTGGATACAGTGGATGCAGTTCATTCCAGCACAGTGCCATCCATAGCATAATATAGCCGCTAGACCCCTTAACTGTAGGGGTCAAGCGTTCAGGCCTGTACTGCTCTCTTGGTGTACTTGTGGAGAGAGTGGTGGGTGAATCATGGCTCTTTTGACCACATCTCTGTAGAGCTTAGTGTTGTTTCACAACTGAACTCTCTTCAGGTAAAGTTTGCATGTAAGAGAAGCAGGTTAGCTCCAGCAGGGCATGTGACCATTTCAGTATATTGCTTAAAAACAAACAGGAAGCTGAAAACGTAACCATCATACAGAACATAATGGTTAACCTCTTTTACTAGTTAATGCTGTTTACTCATTACATTTACTGTACTGAGGTAAAATTTTGAGGAATTTGTCCTTTACAGTATTACAGTATTCTTAATTTTCAACAGTGAATAAAAGATGCTTGGAGATATTGCTGATGGTTACAGCATAGGTATATTTATTCAAATGGACAACCATTTACAAAGCTAATCATTTTATTATTCATAGAATTAATAATGAGATAATAAAGGTAATATTTTAATGATGTAATATCTGTATGATACTATACATTATGTATGTGTGTACTGTTGTGTGTGGGTTTATTGTGTTTTTATACTTCTAATTATTATCTTTTTAAGTTGGCTGTCTGCTGCAATCAGAATTTTATTGAGTAGTCACTGCATATACAATATCCTGTATTATTCAATAAAGCAATGTTTATTATGATCTTAGTCATTCGTAGTCATTCTTAGTCACTCTTATTTACTAATTTTAAGGGATAAACATGAGATAGAAATGGGATAATCAAGATTTTGAGAGGAAACTGAGTTACTGAATCATTAACACAAGTCTGGTGTAAAATGTAGTCTGTTATGCTGAACACCAGTAAAGGTGTAACACCACAGACAAAAAGACTAAATGCTGAGCTTTTTATGCATTGCTGTTTTAGTGGCATTTTATATTCACTTAATATTTCAAATGTGACCATCAGTTTGTGACACATGAAACCATCAATATTTGGCCAAATTGATCAGAAAAATAAAGAGACTTCAGTAAATGTGAACCTGTTACCGTTAGTCTTTTTGTTTTTATTAAGATATCCATATAGGATGTAATTAATGCAGGCCTGTGACATTTTGTGTTTCTGTAACTCTGCTGAATAATATTTCAACATCTGTGAAGTTACTGGTGTGACGTGTTGCTGTTTTGATTAAAATTATTAAAATAAAATCCCATTCATGTATTCATGGCTTCAAGGTTGCAGTGGTAGAATGACCCTGCTATTAATGATAGTTATATGATTTCGTCAACTGTTACTTTTAGTTTTCGTACTTATGGGGTCATTTGGGAAGAACTGTGCATGAGTTTTGGCTGAAACAAGTTATGCATGCTATCTATTTAATCTATTTAATAAATCTCTCTCTCTCTCTCTCTCTCTCTCTCTCTCTCTCACACATTCTTCTCTCTCTCTTCCCTCTGTATGTCCTCTCCTGCTGAGGGACACTGATGTGTGTTTACTGGTATTGTGTCTCTGTGCAGGGAGGCTTGTAGCACAGCGAGGGGCTCACACAGGTGTGAAATACACACACACACACACACACACACACACACACACACACACACAAACACACACACACACACACACACACACACACACACACACACACTTTCCCCAACTCATTCTGCAATGACGAATAGAATTTGTCCTTAAAGAAAGGATCAGTGTTGGAATACAGCTTAAGACTGATATATATATATAAAGGCAGTCTCATGTGGGATGTATTTTGTAGACTGCTCATCCAATGTTTCTTTTAAAATCAAGGCTGTAGACTGTGAACATATACATTACTTATACATACTCAAGGAGCCTGCTTTTCTTCTGTCTCTCAAAGATGAAAGCTTTAACAGTGACAGTTTTTAGACAGTTGTTAGAAGTTCTACTTTCTGTATCTTTTAATCCTTTTTTAAACTCCAGTTTTTGAAACTGACAATTTTTCTTTTTCATATTTCTTTTGACTTTCTCCCACCATGCGCAAGGAAATTGAAAAAAAAAAAAAAAAGAAAATGAAATTTGACGTGTGTTAAAGCAAATAATGATAAAAACAGTATGTGTGTATTAAAATGGGAAGAAGTATGTTCTTTGTAGAGGACGTATTACTTACTTTCACTTTACTTGACCAGGAGTGCAAAAACCTTTACAGTACAATGTAAATTCATTCATGTTCTAGTCATCTTCAAGTCACCTATCCTCTGGGTCACGGGGGTGCTTGATCCTACCCCAGTGCTCAATAGGTGGAAGGCAGGAAATACCCCACAGGGCAGACATACAAATTCTCAGGGGCAATTCAGCACTTCTAGTTCATCTTTGGACTGTGGGAGAAAACCCACACAGACACAGGAAGAACATGAATGAAACGACCCTGTGCAAGCCCAGGCCCAGGAATGGAATCCAGCCCCTTCTTGTGTGAGGCAACACTACCCGCTGCTCCACCATGCTGACTACAATGTTAACAACACTCTTTTATATCAATATATTGTCAGTTTATAAGTCAAATAACCAATCTGAGTTTGTTTCATGAGTTGTTCACACTCATGAATCATGTTAAAAAGTGTGTAACACCCCCTTTTACTTATTCAGTAACTATCACAGGACCTACAGGTACTTCTTGCCATGTTGATGTTAAGGTTCATGCATCTGCCATCAGAAAAAGACTGCTGGAGTGCACAGTGAGGCGTTACTACTAAACGGATGTTACTTTAGCAGTTGACATTGATGGACTTATGGATGTCTCACATTAGTAATTTATCAAATATAAAAATGAACTAAAATTCAACCACGGAATATCTTACCAAACTAAAGGTTGTAGTATGTTCGTCAGATGTCTCTCTGTATACTACAAGCAATATTAGATCTGTGTTTCTTCTGGATGTCTCACAGTAGTAGTTTATTAAATATAAAAATGTCTCCATGTTTTTACCGATTTATATTATATACCAATTATATTTTACTAATATAATGGTTGTAGTATTTTCATTAAATGGGTGTTTGTTTCATTTATTTTAGATCTCTGTCATCTTGTTGTCTCACAGCAGTAGTTTATTAAATATAAAAATGAAAAAATGGAATATCTCACCAAACTAAATGTTGTAGTATGTTTGTCAGGTGGGCCTCTGTACAATACAAGTGATATTTGATCTGTATATATAAAATGAGTAATTTAATACTATACTTAAAAAAATAACTACAATTCAAACAAAGAATATTTTACCAAACTAAATGTCTCAGTAAAGATATAGTAGGTTTTGGTTACGTTTTACAATGTATGTTTTTCACAGTATCTGTGTATTTCAGTGCGTTTCAAGTCTTAAAAAGAACCTGCACTTTAGAGACAGCCCCTTATTGTATTGGGCGCCTGCTGTATCGATTCTGGCTATAGTAATCAAACGTAAAGGAAGGAAAGATCGGGAACTCTAAAGAAATGTAACGACTGTAGCTTGTTTCCAGGTTTACCACGACTTAGAAAATGCGATTTAACAGGTTAAACAGCAGCAGCAGTTCTGTAGGGTTAGAGCAGAACCGCTGAGTGTAGGTCAGTGCAGTCATGGAGCAGGAGGTGAATGTGGAGCCTGTGAGCTCTTTTCAAAAACCTACCGTTAACTTAATGCTAGCTAATATTCGACTAGCCAAACCACACAGTCACGTACCTTTCTGTGTTGGTCGTGGTGGTCATGTCACTGATGTTTGACCTGCAGACCCTCCATATCTCTGTTCTCTGTACTACTTTCATCCTCAACATAATCCTCTAATCCAGACCTCACTATTTCTATCGTAGCCGTCTTCATTATACGAGCTACTTCGTACGTTGTTCTCTGCTGGTCTCTCGCGCTCTGATAGGTTGCCAGGTTTGTGCGCAACAGAAATCACCCTATCATGTTTCAACAAAAATCCCTAAACAATCCATAATTTCTTAAACCGAATGCAAATATTTAATAATTAATCAAGTCATTTAGAGTCATCTGCCTCAAGGCAAAGTCAAGTCAGAAGTCATGAATACGAAGCCAAAGTCAAGTCGAGTCTTTCGTCAGTGTTAGTCAAGCAAGTCTCAAGTCCTTAAATTTGCGATTCAAGTCCGGCTCGAGTCGAGTCATTTGACTCGAGTCCCCCAACTCTGGCAATATTACAAGCCGTGTTGCTCCCATTTTCACTCAGTTTCTGCACTTCAGTTATGTGCAGACTTTGCCTTTAAAGCCACTGCTGTCCCCACTAGAAGATAAGTTATGTGTGATGATAAATTCTCATGGTCCCATGACCACATATTGGATGTTTATGTGATCTAATACTGTAATTAAACTAATATGTACATAGTATAATCATAGTGAGGTGACTCACTTACAGTTCCTTTAACTTTAGTGGTTAAAGTGTTGGATTGTTTGAACACAAAACTTTAAAAGGAAAAGTGCATAAAAAACTTATTGTACGTTCAAGAATGACTGAATGGTCAGGATCTGAAAGGGCTGAAGTTAGAGAGAGTGTGAGATGTGGATGGTGGATGCTGTGCAGCAGGCAGACAGTCGTCATCTCTGTCAGATACAAAGCCCAGCCTGTTTCACTGCAGCCACGAGCAGCCTCACCATCTGTCAACAAACCCCCACAGTACAAACATTGTGTTACAGCCCCAAAACACACACTTACTCACTCACACACACACACACACACACACACACCTGACGGCCTCAAACTATTACATCTCAGCTTGAAGTGCTGCCAGAGGCCCAGAACAATAGAGGGCATCTCCTCCCTGTGCAGTGATATCATAGAGACTCCACTGAGCTCACTTTCACTTTCTCTCTCTCTCTTTTGCTACATTACATTACATTTAGGCCTCTTTGCCTCTGTCAAGTCAAATGGTTTTCAGGGCATACTGAATCGTTCCACGCTGGTGCAGATTTCCACAAGCTGCCAAATCAGAACCAGAAAATACTAAGAAAAACTACATAAAAGATGCATTAAGTGCTAACAGGCTAATCGCTACACATACAAAACCTGCCAAAATGTGTCTCCGTCTGTTTCACCAATACAATTACGTATGTCCTCATGATCAGTTATAATGGGTGATATTTGAAATCTGACACTGAGCCTGCCGTCAACTAAGGACTTTAGCATTAGTGTATCGCAGCGGAGTAACAGCTCAAAGCACCACAGAACAATTCTATTTTTATCTTCTGTCACTTCAACACCAGATAATTAAATTTGTGGGGTTTTTTTATTTGTTTTTATTTTCTTAACTGATATTTTAAGCCTCATTTAGCTGAAACCAACCATGTACTTTGGAGGGAGGCACCATACGCTGGCGTTAACTTAGCCCAGCAGCCTATGGCTTAAACAACAAGTTTTATATGGGTTTTCTGTCACTTTACTCACGACTTCTTGCTGGTATAGAGTTGAGCCTTTATCATCTACATTTGCGTCAGTAAAAGTTCTGTAAGTAAGAATCCAACTGTTTTTTGTGGAGAACAGAGCTGGCAACATGCTCAGCTAATGCTAACCATGGCTGCTGCTATGTCTTCTGGTTTAGCTGCAGTTTAGCAGCACTGTTTAACATTAAGAAAGTGGTATAAGATTTAAGCTTTAACATGTAACCAGTGGCGAATAGAAAAAATGTGCACTGCTTTCATGTATTTGGCATCTGTGTGAGCACAGAACTTTTCAGGTTTGTATTGCAGCAGGTGCGGCAGCACACAACTTACATAAATGTATGACCAATCAGCAAAAAGCTTGTTACGTCAAGCCACTGAGCACTTCTGGGACCCCAAGTCTGGTTAGCTAAAACTATGCTGAGAAAACCAGTCTAAGCCCGGTTTGTAAGCAGCTGGTGTGGAACTGTGTCCATGTGGAAAAGCCACCGGAATGGTTACCCTCTGTGTTCAGAACCTTTTGGCCCTACAGTGGAAAGAGACCTAACATTACACATCCTATTTGTATTTTTGTATTTTATATGTTTATTTATATTATAATTATATTTGACTCACTTAAAAATGAAATACTAATTGTGGCATGTGAAGCTTTTGGGAGTGGCCCTCACAGTTCCTATGACATCGCTGAATGTAACACGCTACAAGCCGTGTTACCTGCCAAAATAGAAATACTCCCCAGGTAGCATGCAGATGTGTGCCAAGTCTGGCAAAGCTATGGCACTGCTGGCCCACTGTCGTCGCTGGCAATCTGCAGTGAGCCATAGCTGGCCCACATATTTAAAACATTTTGCCCACATGTCCCAAATCAGATCTGGCCCACTTCTGGCACACATATGGCAGAGATGCCTACTTTAGGCTCAGGCATGGCCCTAATCTGATGTGGCTCACATCTTGCACTCCATCAATCCATGCAGCAAGTGGGCCAGGTGAAATTGGCTATCTGGGTCTTAGCATGCTACACGCTACAAGCAGTGTCACCTGCCAAAAGGGGTATTAATAAGCATTGACTTAGAAGGGTGTTCAAACTTTTGCACATGGCATAATTACAATTTTATATTTCCAAGTCCACAAAATATATAGTAAAAGTATTGTTTCATCACCCTGACCTGAACATTGAGCTTTCTTCTGATCACTTCATTGGACTGGTTGTAAAATAATCACTTAGGAGTTAAGTGTTATGCTCATGTTAACATGAGGGAGGCAGTTCAGATTTCAACAGTTTTGTGAGACAGGGTGGCGAGTCAGCTAATGATGGGGTGACCTGTTCAGACACACAGTTGTTCTCTTGCTCAAATGCTTCAGGTAGTTACACTCAAATACATGTTTATTTTAACAATGGCCTGACTTATTTTCTCCACTGACGTCCTTTTCTCTTGCTTTGTTGCTATGAATGTGCAAGACAAGCAAGAGCAACAACATGATACATCTTACAAACTTGGGGAGCAAAGTTGAGGAACAGGACAGAATAAACAAGCCAATAAAAGCCCATAAATCACACACACACACACACACACACACACATTTACAAGGAGGCACAATAAGATCTGGTCACCATACAGCAATACTGACAGTAGAGTACTGAAGAGCTATTAGAGAAGAGAGAGAGAGGCCTCTGTGCTGAGAACAGAGCAGAGACATAAGAGAGAGATAGATAAGGACAAGTCAGAGAGAGAGAATGCTGTCAGTCGGTCCTCACACACTGCTTACGGAGCCCTCCTTCACACAGATGCTCTTTCTTTATGTGTGTATGTGTGTGTGAAAGAGTGTGTGTGTGTTCTCCAGCAGGTTCTCTCATACACACAGCTGTGATTGGGGTGTGAGGGGACAGAAAGCCCCAGACTGCACCACCCATTGCCCTGGCAACAAGATACCACCTGCATCCAGATACACACACACTCACATGCGTTACCCTGATTCTGTCCTCTGCCTAGACTTTATAGGCCGACAGAACACAGAGCTCCTCTGTCTCTTTCTGTCGTCTTACCAAATTCTTCACACAGTTCACACACATTCAGTTCACATGCACTCACTAACAGAGATAGATAAATACTAAATAAAAAAAGGAGATGAATAAATACTCAGTGGAATAATATTACAGACATAAACATTAAGAGAAACCCAGTGACTTCACTTTCAGCTCTCCTTAAACTCTTTACAGAACTCTGTTTATTTTCTTAATCTCTTAACAATATATCTACATCTACATTTGGCATGCATTATATTCTCTAGGAACAGCAATACTTTTTCATCTGATTCAAATCCTAATAAAACATTTTCTGTAGTAAAACTCATTTGTGTAGTATTCATTAAAAGTTTAGAATCTGCACTTTCCACAGAATTTAACTGCTATTTTTAAGAACTACAAGGGAAAATATAAAGCGATAAGGCACAAGAGGCTAACAAAACAGACTAATAATAAAATCACGTGACGACGTTTATATAAGATTATACAACTGAAACTGTCCATTTTATTATAATAAACATAATGTTATAATATGCAGTCGTCGTCACTGACAATTCATCAGAAGCTATATCTGAATGTGAAAAGTGCTGGATCTGTATTAAGAGCTACTCTGAGAAGTAGAGGTTTTGGTGTGACTGGGTTGCAATCAGTTGCAACAATAACAAGGAAAGACACCAAGTCTACTGGGCTTAATTTCCCCAGTGATCCACCATGACCACACACACACACACACACACACACTAGGATGAGCCACTGAAATAAATGTTGCCAGGTGTGTTTCTGTGCTTTAAGTCTAATTCTAAATCTCTGGGTGTTCACCTCCACTAATGAGCAGCTCTGACTCAGCGCAGGAGAGATCATTTAGCAAGTGTGTGGGTGTTTGAGGGTGTGTGTGGTTGAGGTGTGGAACATGGGTTAATTTGATAGAACATTGGAGACTCAGTAGCTATGACATTTATGAGCAATTAAGTGCTGCTGATAGGGTGTAAAGGTGAAGCGAAAGAAGGATAGAGGATAAGAAGGTGGATATATATTTGACCCATTTTAAAAGAGTTGGGACTGTAAGAAAATGCAAATAAATAACTTCATCATCATGCACTGCTATACTAAGAAGCCAATCTGTTGTGACACATGCACAATGTGGTCTGGACATCCCCTAAAAGAGATGCATTAATGGTGCTGTCACAGATATGCATGACATTGGCACTAACAGACCCCCTAACCATGACAGATGCTGGATTTAACTCTATGATGGTAATATTTGTATGGTCTTTTTTCATCATAACCTGAAGAACACAATGTCCATTATTTCCATACACAGTTTAAAGGTCAGACCATAGTGCACATTTGCACTCTGTGTCAGTCCATTTCAGATGAGCTTCAGCCCAGACAAGTTGGCAGTGTTTTTAAATATTGTTGCTAGATGACTTCTGCTTTGTGCAATGGTGCATTAAAGTGCATTTATAGTTTGCAGCAATGAATTGTGTTTATTGGTGGGGTCTTTACAAAAGCCCACATGGCTCATTTACATCTTCCAGTCTTAAAAGGTGCATGAACAAAAACAGAGTTTAACTCTAAGGGATAAAAAAGGACATTTTGATTGGGTTTGGTTCAGAAGACCATGCAGACCTCAGGGGAAAAACTAAAACACAAGAGGAACATAAGATATAGGCTCTTTAAAGGGTTAACATGACATGTGATTTCCAGCTTCGTGTATGTGAGTGCAACATAATCACTGGGCTGTTGCCTATTGAATTTTGATTGAATCAGAACATTGTACCATTTATACCCCCAACAAAACCAGACAGGGTCTAAAAGAGGCGCCACACACACAGAGTGAGGGGCAGGTCCAATCCGGTCACGCCCGTCTCCATCGGCAACAGCTGCTGTGAGGCGATGATGTCGTGCGGCAACAATACGGCATGTGAGCGGCCACAATGGTGGCAGTGTGCGGACGCCATGCTGTTTCACTCACACACACACACAGAGTATCTGTGTTGATGCTGTTGTTTAGCTGCTTGTTTAGAGGCCTGAAAAGCAGGAGGCCTGTGCATTCAGCCAACCGAAAACACACACAACAAGGCACCGCGCAACGAGGGAAGTAGGTCATGGGAAGAGGGTTACAGTCAGGGTGCGTTGTGGGTAGGGACCCCATTTACTAGCAAAGTGTACACGAGACCAAGAGTGGAATATCACGTCTGCTGATGCCTTGTTTATCCACTTAAACCTGTTAGCACTATTGCTATGTAATCACACTATTGCATGGTTCAGTTATGTGCTTCTGACTCTAACTGCTTATTTTGATGTCAAGAACAGGAGCACAGCGAGAACTTTTATAATGCGGTGGCCTGGTTTCCCTGATGTCTAATGTAGAAAACCAATATTTGGTGCCTCATTAAGCAAAATGAGCAGTTAATCAGAAGGCTCAGGAGAATTCCCAGCAAAAGAATTCCCATTTTGGGCCAGTTACTGCAAGCTAATGTATAAAACCACACATATGAGCATAAGAAGCACTCACACTATTGCTAGATGTTACATTTATTGGTATATCGGTGGTAATTTAGGTATTAAACTTAAGGCCCCCCTTCAAGTGGTCCAGCCTTGGTTTGCTGAATTGTAACTTGTACAGTGGATAGAGACTGGATGAAGCTGATGTTAGCTTCTTATTCTTATTTAATGTTCTGATTTTAAATTATGTAGCTGTTACATTCAGATGCCTGTATGGATGCTAGCTTATAACTGTTGCACTCTTTAAGGTGCCACAGAAATTTGAGTAGCACTAACATCAGAATCTGGTACAGGCTAACACTGTAGGCAGTTCTCCACAGAGTTCATTCATTGTTTGCATTACCGATGTAGCAATTTTCATGCATGAATCACATGACAATGGACAGCAGCAGGAAGAACTGCAAAAAAAACAAGGTGGTCCTGAGAAAACAAGAATGAAAAAGCTGCTTAAGGACGAGTGAGAAATGTTGANTCAAATTTCAGTTTTGCCAGTTTTCATTGCTAGCCACCTTGGTTATCTCAATGCAGTATATACAGAACAAAAAGAGTTAGAAATGAAGAAGATGAAAACAGTGTGTGTAGAGGATTGGGCTGGTCTGTATCACTCCTGTTCGGAAAAATGTCCAGCCCTGCAGTAAGGTCTGCTGATTATTAGGTGCATTAATAAGTTATTTTCAGCATTTTCACCATAAGCGTAATTGTTCATGCAGTGTAGGTTAAACACACTTTCCCTGGTCACTGCTTTATTGATGACTGACTGTCTTGTTTAACTGGAGTGGCTGGAAGGGTGGCCATGCTTCACATTATGTGTCTTCCTCTATGGGCCATCAAGCTCTCCAGCTGATCCAGAATGTAGTAGCATGGGTTGTATAGCTATAGCTATCTGTTGCTGCATGCATAAAATTTAAAACTCTGATCCTCGTCTACAAAGCCAAAAACATACCCAGCACCTCCTTACCTTACAGCAATCCTCAAAAGTCGATATGTACCTTGAGCCCTTCGAGCTTCAAGTACAACTCAGCCTGACCTGCCATCCTTAATGGAAGAGAAGTGTCAAGACTCTTCTCTGTCTTGTCACCAATATGGTGGAATGAAGTTCCCCTGACTGCCTGAACAGCGGACCCTCTCGTGGACTGAAGACTCTAACCTATTAATTCTAGCAATGATACATTCTCTGACTGAACACAAAGCACACATAAACTGTCATGGCATCAAGCATTACTCTGTCATGAGAGTTATCAGTATCTTCACTGTGTAAAAGCACCTATATCTAACACAGCTGCTCTCCTTTACATTGAGTCACAATGTCAAGATGAATGGCCAAACTGTCCAAAATAACTAGAAAAAAGATCTACTTATTAACTTACGATAAAAGTGTAGAACGCTTTTGACTTCTTCTGGTAAGGTGTCATTTTGGAGATACTTGTTTTTCTTTAGACAGCGATGATACGAGATGTGCCATGCAGTTGGCTATAGGTAAAGTATGACCATTATTTTCTTTGTGCAAATTTTAATATTTTAATAAAAAAAAAAAATAGAAAAACATTTAATCAAATAATAATAAAACAAACAAAAACTTACTGCATGCTTTTCTTAATGTCAGCAGTAATAATGAATTCTGAGGGTTTCAAGTATTTACCTTACAGCATATTATGTACACTATAATTAACTACAGTACAACTGATACATTAGTGATGTAGCTCTCAGAGTGAGGACCTACATACAAACCCTTGAGGAGTTAAATCTTCTTTGATGATAGCTGACTATGTTTTGTTGACCTACCCAGACCTCTAATGAGTCATAGGCCACACCTCTCTTACTCCTATTTTCCTTCTCTGCTCTCTATCTCTCTTGCTCTCTCTCTCCCTTGGGTTCTGACCATTCTCATTAGAGATACTTTCACAGTCTGTGTTAATTGTGTCCTGCCTTTCTCAACACCTGGCTTGTTCCCACTTATAAAGATCCTCTCTCTCTCTCTCTCTCTCTCTCTCTCTCTCTCTCTCTCTGTGTGTGTGTGTGTGTGTGTCACTCTGTCGTAGTTTCTTTTTTCCAACTATATCTCCCCTCCCCCCTTTTCCAGTCTTACTTTTTCCTTTCATTTATTCTGTCTCTCTCTCTCTCTCTCTTTCTCTCTTTCCTTTTCTGTTTCTTCTTACTCCTCCATTTTCCTTCTAAAAAATAACCACTTTATATTCCTCTTAAATTTTCTGTTGTCTACCAATAACAATGTATTATTTCTCTCCCTCTCTCCCTCTCTTGCTCTCTCTTTCTCTTTCTCTCACTCTCTAATTGTGATCATAAGGTACTGCTCACTGTCACAACTGGGAAACAGCCTGTCCACAGACACACACAGCCTGTCCCTGTCTGCCCCTAAAGACTGCCTCTCTCTCTCTCACACACACACACACACAGGAGAATCCACTAGGGGCCAATGAGAAACCATGCTGTGATAGTGTAGCTAACAGGCAGTGTTGAGAATAGCTGGTCCCAGGTTAGGACACTGTGTGTGTGTGTGTGTGTGGTTGGGAGAGGTGCTGAACAGCTAACAAGACCAAACTGGGATTTCTAATGTGCAGCAGTGGGCCTCAGGGGCAGACAGTGTTGTAACCTGGCAGTGAAAACATGGTTAATTATGTGCCTATGTGTGAATGTGTGATGAAATTGAACACAATGCCACTGTTACTGTAAGTTGTGTTGCTGTTCACTCAGTCAGCAGTGGCCTTTAGATTTGGGGCCCATAACTGCATGCATTCTAGCTCACAGGTTTATTCTAACTAGTACAACTAGCTCATCGTCTGAAACAGTGTTTCATAATCCTGCTCCTGACGATACTTAGCACTGCACACTCTTTGCCCCAACACACCTAATCCGGCTCATGAAAGGCACCATAATCAATGCTGGATCAAATGTGTTACAGCAAGATATACTTCAAACTGTGTGTGTTTAGCCAGAAGTAGATGCAGCAAAAAGAGAAAGAGAAGAAAGACAGCTTCTCACCTCTACTAAAGGTGCGATAGAATGCATTTATTCAACATTTGAAACTGTTCTCTGATTTATACATAAAAGGTATGTGCAATGTGGTTTTACACTCCCATTTCACATGATCACACAGAAGCAATATTAACAGGAAATATAGACAGGAAAATATAAAAGACAGGAAAAAATAAAATTAATCTTAATCATCATACTATTTAATTATGCAAGTCACTTGGATTACTTGCTAGTAGCTAACTTTACCTATACTAGCTGCTTGCTTTGGATCTCGACATCAACAGAAAGTAAATTAAAGTTTTTACTCACTATGAAGTTATGAGCAGGCTGGGTGAACAAATCAGTACTCAGGCGAGTTAGAGCGTGAGTGACTGGCTGACTGAGGACATGTGAGTGTGACGTCATCGGATAGTGCACGCTGGGAAATGGAGTCCGGGAGATCAGCGATGTCAGGGAGACCTAAAGGCGTGACAGACTGCTACTTACAGGTTACTGTTGGGGTTGTGATGTTAATAAAGGTTGAACTGCTCCTCTCAGCAGTCTATTTAGCGTCAAACACTGAGCGAATCTGCTTGATACTGTCCAACATTTGAGAAACTTTCCAGATTGAAATGTGCAGAGGAAATGACCAGTCTTTGAATTAACGATGTGGGAGCTGGAGTGCTTCCAATTCGCCAGCTTGTTTTACAAACGTTCCATTCCACCTTAAATAGTGACGCAGTTGCATGTTGGCACCCGTACATGTGCTGTAGCATATAAGGTGAAACTGAATATTAGATTAAACAGCTGGTGGATTGGAAGCCACCTCCAGCATCGTATAAAAATGAACATCAACCACCGACAGTAGGGTCCTTGGAAAGGATATGAAAAGTGCTGTCACCCCATTCACAGCCTGGAACGTATGTTTCTGCTGTTGCTACATGTCACTGTTTCACTGCACTAGAACATGAGATGGTGTATGTAAAGTTTGGGGGGAGGAAAGTTTGGAACAGGCCTATTTTACTGTCTCTTTTTAAAATGCAGGACTTAAATTAGAAGGAGGAAGGGTACTGAACTCTCCTTATTCAACTATGCCAATATAAATAAAGTTTTCCATTCTCCACCTTTAAGCAAGTAACCAAACTCTCATTTTCTCACACTAGGAGATGACAGATTTGGAAGTACTTTCAGCTTATGCACAGGTTTTTATTGGTTTAAGTAAAATAAGTGGTGGTCAGTACCGTAATACTGGGTGAACATGTTAAGAGCCACAATAAAAGAGAGAAAATAGAATCTATATACAAACATATTGTGAGTAATATGTCTATATACACTGTATATAGTGTAATATAACCACCAGACTGTAAAAAGGACAATGAAATAATGTATATAACTGTGTGTGTGTGTGTGTGTGTGTGTAGAGCAGGTTGACTGTGGTCTGTTTGAAACCCCTTGAGTAAATGTAAAGGTCATTGTAACACTTGGCACATACGTGGCTGAAATGCATATTTTACTGCTGTGAGTCTGAATGTGTGTGTGTGTGTGTTAGTTGTTTTGAGGACAAATGCATTCAGACTACAATATCAGGGCCTATATGTGTTATAATTGTTATTGTAGGTAATTATTAGGTAATATTGTAGGTGCCCTTATGTAACACATATGAGATTTATTTGTTGTATAAACATGTATAATGCATACATGTTATATATATGTGTTCTTACATTTATGACATGTATGAGTCTAATTACTAGTACATATGTTGAAAAAAATAAAAAGTCTCTAAAGTAGCAACTTTAGTACAAGAATGGCAAAAAAACATTCTTTCAATGAAAGTAAATGTAGTAAGTCATTTTGGATGTTTATTGCAGTCCCTTCATTATGAAATTTATATATGTAAAAAGCAGTGGACGTTTTAAGATAATGTTAAAAAAGAAAAGCAAATCTTTTTCTTCTTATTATAATGAATAGCCACATACTTGCCATCACAGTCTGAACAAAAACTCCTATCTCCAAAATCTCCATATTAAACATATTGCAAAGAGTAACTGAGACTTCAAATTATACCTAAAAATAGTTGGAGATATAATTGGAGATTCAGCATTTATGCTCAACAGTGATGATCTATAAAGCACAAATAGAACATGTTTTTGTTACATATACAGATAGATTAAAGTTCTGTGCATGTACCTTTTAACTACACAGCACTTTTGGTCACACTGTTGTGCTGATTTTCTATGTGAAAATAAGCTAACACATCATCTACAGAGGAGGCCAATTTTATCACAAAATTGCTGTTTAGTTGTTGACTTTGTTCATTTTTTCCAGTGTGTTAAATTCAGCCATCAACTTTTAACTGTGCAGAAACGTTTACTTAATTTCACTCTAATATTTATGTAACTTATTTTTAAACCAGGGTGCTCAAACTTTATATATGAATGACTGAGATAGTGGTTCAGAGTAGCTTCAGTGCAGTTTCTGTGAGTGTGTATGTGTGTGTGTGTTTGTGTATGTGGTGTCTATGTAAGCGTACGTGTGTGTATGTGTGTGTAATATCAAGGCATGTGGTGGTCTCAGTGAGGGGTACTGCAGGGCTTCAGTTGGACAGCTGGAGAGCCAATCTGTCCTCTTTCTGGGCCGGCGACGGCAGGTCGCTACGGATCAAGCCGTTACACCTCTGCCCCCATGTGCGCACACACACACACATACACACACACACACACACATACATATCCGATATCACACAGACTCTTCCACGCACCCAAGAGCAGGCTGTTTGACAGCTCGACACACTCCACCCAGTGTGTAGCCTGAGTGAGGAGGGAGGGAGAGGGAAAGAGAGAGAGAGATAGAGAGAGAGAAAGAGAGAGAAAGAGAAAGGGAGGGTGCTAACAAGCCACTAAATGCCATATTTACGTATCTTGCCAGAACCTGGGGAGGTGCTTGCCTAGTGCTTGCCTACATCACATATACATCTTGTACCTAATGAAAGGACAAAAAGAGAGAGAATGTGAACGAAAGTGCTATAATGCGCTCCAGATGCAAAATGTATAAAATGGATCGTTCTGTTGAAAACATGGTTTAGACTTTAGAATAATATCCTTAATTATGTTTCATGTATGAACATAAATGACTGAATATTCCATTTTGATACAACCAAAACAATAATAACACCATCATTTTAAGGATAATTTAAAAAGTCAGTACAGGGTTAGCTGAGCACAAATAGAATCAGAACATTTTTCTTTAAAACACAAAAAGTTTATGTGCAGAAAATCTGTGTTTCGGTAGAGGCAATACACACTGACTGTCAGACTAACAGTGAGATCTAAACACCAAACAATGAAATCAACTGCTCACTATGTAGCCATGAGGGACAGGGATGCAGTCTCACTCCCTACTTTTGGTCGTGACATGTAAAGTACTTTTTGAATGAGAAATGCAAATAAATCTAAGTTTTCTTCTCTCAAATTTAGGAGTTATGATCATGGTTTGGGACAGACACCTCCTGATAGAAAACACACTACAAATGCCTCTGTATTATATTTAGCCTATTACTAAATATCCAAAGCATTAATACTTGCATTAATGATTTTTTAACTGTGGGAGTGCATTACGAACCATAAAAGTCCATAATTTCAAATATACATACCATACATATTTCAATGACTATAATTGCGTCTGATATCTCTCTGCTTATTTTCTCAATCTCTCCCTTCATCATCTGAATCTTTTGCTGCTCTTCCTCCCTCAGTGCAGCTATCCTGGCTGCCTCTTCATCTCATACAAACTGGTGAAGCTTCTCAAACTCCTCCTAAATCTGCCTCTCTGTTCCTCTCTCATATGAAATATGGTTGATGATGTAATGATGTTCAGAATCATAATCTATGTAGATGTTCATTCTAACCTTTATATGTTCTGATATGTTCTTTCCCAGTTCAGTTTCACCTCTTTAAATATCTTCAGATTCTCTTGTAGAGGCTTTAGCGCATAAATTGACACGCTGGACAAATCAGGGGCAGTAAATATATAAGGCTCCTTATTATGAAATCAAACATTGTGTCAGTGTGGAGACCATCTTCACGAGGAAACACAGTGGAAAACTGCTAGAACTGTAGTTATACAAGACACTGTGTTTGTATGTGTTTTTGACAGACATCTGAGGTGACTGACATGTGTTGGAGTGATGCCAGAGGTGTTGTGTGTGTGTACTTGTTTTTGGCACACTGTACTGTGTTTTCAGAATGAAGCTGGCACCATCTGTCTGTGGGACCCTGGGCCAGTGACGGGACGTCCCGAATCCTCCACGCATACATACACAAACATAGCCCCCTACAGTGTAAAGAGCCTAAAATACAGCTGTCCCATACACATCCGGCTTCTTAATTAGATAACCTTCAACGTAACACAAAAGCGGTGTATACCATATGAATAGGAATATGTAGCCAAGAGAACTGTTTTTGGGACCATCATAGTGAAGCCCTCAATAATCTTATAGGAGAATGAATTTTTTATTGCACGTTAATGTATGACAATTTTACAATAAGCAGTTTTGGACTATTTCTATTGGTTCATTCATCACAAGGTTTTTACACAATTGAAATGGGACCTAGTATTCAGAAATGATTAACACTCGATATCACAATTGTTAGAGTCTGTTAAGTAGCTTTATTAACTGAAAGGGGGGGAAATATTTACCAGTCAAAGGATTTATGAGTGTTTTGTCTGCATGCTGTGTTGTTTTAGTAGAGGAACACAGTGGAGTTGAGATTATATTGAGATTATAGTTGAGTTGAGACTATATTGTAGGATTTAAAAGATATAGGAATTTGAATGAAGTATCAAATTTGTTGCATAATTCAGTGGTTGAGATGCAAACAGAGTCATTCAGAGTGGTTTAATGCAAAAGGGTCTATTGTAGAGAAACTAACAAACTCTGATGTCTTTACAGTGGTGGTGATGGGAACCAGGGGCCTCAATGTCTACAACACAAATATATACCTTTTGTTTGCTGTCCAAAACTACCAGTGAACATACACTTCTCTTTATACATGTAATGCTAATAATGATAAAATAGAGGTCAATGTCTGGTACAGTTTCTCCATACAACACCCTCCATGTACCTCTCTACCATAAATGTAGTATTAAAATGTTTTTAGGCCAAAAACTCCTTCTCAAAACAACGTCTCAGGGATTAGGCAGCGTCTTCATAATCCCTTTCTGTATGTGGGCTTTTGAAGACTTTAGATATGTCTGGTTCCCATCATCATCACCGTGTGCAATTCTGAATTATGTATTTCCATCTTAACCATTTAATTATACAGAAATTCTTATTCCCTACCTCTCTCTCTCTTTTTCTTCTCCTTACTCCACCTTTTCCCTTCTCTCTCCTCATCTCCCACAAATGATTAATAAATAACTTTTCTTATCACTTGTCTCAAATCCTCTCTAAATTTTCTGTTGTCTGCCATTAACAATCTCTCTCTCTCGTTCTCCCTTGCAAACGAATGCACACACACACACACACACACACACACACACATTTATATATGTATGTGTGTGTAAAACAGTGATAGAGCAGGCCTGTGTGTGTGATCTAATAAGTTGTGATCAGAGGTGACAGGCAGACAATGGCATTGATGACATCATCACCATTACTTCAGCAGCACAAGCTCGATGCAGGACGCTGCCATGTTGGACTGGACTAGTCATGTGGCAGATGTCCCTGGTGCAGAATTTTACAAAAGACTGAGGGAACTTGTTCTCTAAAGAGGCCAGTGTTGATTAATATCGCCACAGACTTGCATGAAGAAATGCACAAAATGCACGTTGGTCCATTTTCAGCATTTTAATTGGGACTTAGCCAGTTACAATAAGGGTGAAGTGTGAGTGTGTGATTATCTCCAGCAGGTAGAGGAGATGCTGCCTTTGAGAGGCGGTGCGTGCTTCAGTCCACGAATGCAGCTTTAGTATCTTTTTTAAGGATCTGTAATGCGTCCTGCAAGTTCCTTTCCTTAGCTTGTAGTTGCTCAAATCAGACTCCAAACCAAATTCCTTTACCTTTTCATGAGGCGTACGTACACAGAAGAACAAGAAAAATAATAATCAGATAAACACTGACGTGTTAATGCAGAGAAACTATTCGGGTGCTATGTGATTTTCTCTGAGCATGTTTAACTGTACAAACAACGAAACAAATAAAATAATGAATACACTGCAATCTGCCCACTCTCCCACTCTCAGACTTCATGCTTTCCCTGTTAACCAACAGCGCCCTCTATGGGCAGATTATAGGTTTCGTAACTAGTCCCCGCAGAACTAACAGATGTAACACAAATATAACAGATATCTCCTGTGGCATGTCCCCTTTCATAATTTTCTCATGACATCATGAATAATATTAAAATATATATTTGTGTGATAAGTGTGATAAATAGTGCTGAGACATTTTTCACAAAGGTTTTTCATATTGTGAAAAAAGTGTAAACGAAGAAATGACATACTCTTATTCACATGTGAAGGTCTTGTGATTTGTATAAAAGAGAATGACAAATCTGTGACTCTCACTTTCACAGTGTAACTAAACACAGTGTGAAATCCCACCATATATGATATGCAAATATGCAGGTGCCGCTCTTAAAGGGGATAAACAGCAGTACTCTGGCGCCCCCTTTCGGTTCATACACGTAAATGACCTATATGGCCATCGATGCGTCTGTCCTCGACTGGTTTCGCCTGAACAGCGGGAACGAGAGATCCTTTGTAGCGCCTCTGGTATCATCAGTGTACACACTCACGCTCTGTTTTCCGTTTGGGGGATGGAAAACAAGAAATTCAAAATAAATCTGGACGATTCTGCTTTCAGCAGAGAAAGAAGTCCGGTTGGTAATCTGCAATTATAAATCGTCGTAATTTTAGAAGTTAGCTGTTTAGTTAACTCTTGTCTTTGCGTGCTAGCAACGCTAGTTAGCTAGTAGCTCCTCGCTGTCAAAGCAGAGCATAGTTTGTAAATGAAAAAGGATCGGTCCTAACAGTTTACTCCACTAATGAAAGCCCAGAATGATTTTCACAGTTTCATAGTTCGAGTTTGCGGTGAGGTTAGCTCATCTAGCACTACGGTAGCTAGCATAGCTCTCTGCAGGATAACCTTTGAGCTCTTCTGCTAGCTCTGTTAGCGCTGTCAAGATTTAACATAATTTGATGATGGACATATCGCGAGATTTGCATACAGTTTACGAAAAATAAACGGTGTTATAACTAGCTAATGCTGCAAATGGTTTCCACTCCAATCACTGGTTTGCTCATGAAACTGTAACGTTCGTTTGGGTTAAACAGTCATCCAACTGTCCAATGTGTCTCCACAGGTGGCATCTCTTTTCAAGCCCTCATCCAAAGGAGGCCATGGGGAGAGCTCGTCCACTCACAGTGCCCCGCAAGCTGCTGATCAGCCATTATCCTATGCGGAGTTTATTGTTCAGAGCAAAACCAGAGGAGCGCTTCATGGGCCAAAAACTCAGGATGGGCACCAAGATGCAGGGAAGAGAGTGGATATGCCTCCCAAATCTGAGCCAGTTACAAAACCTTCTGCACCTTCCACAGACCTTGAAAAAACTCAGACTGGAATAAGCAAACGTGAGGGTCCGGGACCCACTAAAGCAGCATTAGAGACCACTACTGTTCCAGAGGTGCAGCAGGAGAGTCTAGCGGAGGAAAAGAAAAAGGAGGAAGGTCAAAGCACAGTGGAACTCAGTGTCGCCCCACATCTATTGGGGTCAGGGAACAGCATTATTGTCAGCCCCCGGCAGGTATGGTACTGTCAGAATCACAGAGTGGGGCTTTTTAAGTATGCTTCAGTGTTATATATACACAGTATACTGGCGTATAAATATACTGTGCAAACGGCTCAGATAGCTGTTTATTTAACGTATAACGAATGCAGCTATTACGCTATTTATTTTTCTCCAAAAAAAGCAGTTACATAAAAGCCTCCATCTCTTACACCAAATCTGTGTTAGTACTTAATTTGTCCATACTTTACCACCCAAACTCACCTCAGCTGTCTCACAAATTTCTTTCTCATTTTTCTAATCTAAAATGGCTTGAAGAGAGATTAAAGAAATCTTCTGAATGTGTAAACAAAGGGGCAAATTAATGTAAAATAATTTAAAGAACAGAAGTTTCCAAAAATCTTAAAAGATACAGAGACCTGGGGCCTCAACATTATGGAAGGAAAATGTGCGTGTGTACATATACCAGGAAATGACATTTCGCCCCAAAAAATTCTGATGAATAAAACCCTGAGCACACACTCAAAAATGCGTTTCCTTTTCTTATAAATGTGTACAGGTGAACAAGCCTTGAGCTGTCCCTCCTTACCGCCCACAGTTATTCAGAAATGGTCCATGCAAATTATCTCATGCATGCTAAAATATGTGGGTTCCCTATTGATTGTTCAGTGGGGTAGTGGTGAGAATGGTGGAAACACTAGATTGCAAGGTAAACACATTAAACAATGCAGTGTTTAGGTATGAATGCTTTTAATGACAATTCATTCCTATTTTCCTCACAAATATTACTTAATAAATCCTTGTTTCTGTGTGAGACATTCCAGAACTGTTTTTGTGCATGCACACTGTGAGGCCTTTTGTTGACCACCAAAACTTTTACCATAAGATAATCAGTACATGAAAGGATGTGTAGCTGTCAAGATACTGAGAAAAGCCTAAAAACGACTAAAGAAAATTTGCTGTACTAGTAACACTAACGTTGACAGATGAGAGATAAGGTTGCTTGGCCGAATGAGACTAAATTTGCGGTTGAAAGTACTTGGATTGTCAGAAGTAGAAATGCAAACGTCTAAGACTTAGTGTGTAATAAAGGCTAATGGTAGGGCACCCCTAATACTGATAAAATAGTATGTAAGTTGCTGAAGTTTCTGTGTAATTTTTTTGTAAATATATATATTTTTGCTTTGTCCTCCTAATGCTGAAAAAGGATAACTTGAAACTTATTTCCCATTCTTAGTGGAAACTAAATTAATGGGTGGTCTTTGATTGTTGCACAGTCCTGTATAATCTTTTTAGGGTGCAACTCTAGGTGTTTTATTTTTCAAATTTAAGAGACCAGTTAGAGTAGTCTAGATGTCTTGTTTGTGTTTTGGAATTCAAGTATGGCTTTGTGTCTTTGCTTCATTTGGATTAATTTGGTTTTATGGACCACAACAGAGAGGAAACCCAATTCTGAAGTTTGTCAGGAGTGTTCCATGGGAGTTTGGAGAAGTGGTGCCTGACTATGTCTTGGGTCGAACAACATGTGCTCTCTTTCTCAGGTAGTGGTCTTCGTGTTNAAACTACGTTCATGACCGGCTAAAGCAGTTGGGTCAGTCTTTCACACTCCGAGTGCTGCTTGTTCAGGTTGATGTGGTGAGCAGTCGTGCATCATATCTTACTTTTTCCCCCTGAGCCCCCCTTAAGAGGTTTTGATGTTATTATGTACATAAAACAGTCATAATTCATTCTTATCTCTTTTTATATGTGTCATAACAATAAACAGGCTATTTTTGTTGCTGTTTTTTAAGACAAGCGTATGTAAATTAAGTCTTCTCTGGTTGGTTACCCTGTGTTTGGCATCATTTCAAAAAACACTCCTTGTTAACTTTAGTATGAATGGGCGGAGCTAAAATACTATATTCTGAGTAGCTGGATATTTCTAAATGCATTGATTTTTCATGACATCACATGAATAGTACGTTCCAAAACGTGGACTTTTTACAGTTTGTTTTTTCCACAATATGTGCCCTTTAAGTTAATACCCAGAGTATATAATGTTTCATAAGTGGAAATTAAACATTGAGGCAGACAGGTCCACAAAGATTAATGCAACTACAATAATTTCCAGTCTTTGTTGTGTAGAATTAAACTTCAGTGTAGACCCTTTTACAGCTTTAGCTCAGTCGTCAGTCTGTGGCTTTGTGCTTTGATATCTGGTTCCCTTTCTGACTTTGATGTTTGTCTTTGGTTGTCATTTGTCTACCTCATTTTCTGTCTATATATCCCTCAATCCTATCTCTCTGTCTCTCTCTCTCTCTCTATAAATATATATATAGTATAGTATATATATCATTTTTATCATTTATATATATCATATATATCATTTTTGTGCTGTTGAGGTTTAAGAATTAAGACACATTTTGCCCTGTGCTGTCTTATTGTTGATTCAGAAAGACCCTCATCATGCACTGAAAGAACTGGCTCGAATCTGCGTCATGGCTGACTGCACACTCATATTGGCCTGGAGGTGAGCTCAAAAAACAGGTTCGAGTTTTGTATGCTGCTTTGTCCCGTATCACATTGTGCCATGAAATAACAAATACAAAAAAAGATAACACTGTGTGTTTTTCTAAAGTCCTGAAGAAGCTGGCCGTTATTTGGAAACATACAAATCTTATGAGAAGAAGCCTGCAGATCTACTGAAAGAGCAAGTAGAGAAAGATTACCTCTCTAAGGTCAGAATTTACCAGCTGCTCACATGAACTCACACAAACCTTAATGGGTGAAATGTATATTATGGTATTACTAATATTGCTGTGTTAAAAAAATTGGATGCTTAAAGAAATTTGAAAAATTTGAAAACCCTGTATTAGTACCAGCTTGGCCGCAGCTTGCTTTGCAAATAAGAGTCATTCTTTGCTTCACGGGCGATTCAAGAGGAAACACAGCAAACCATCTGGTGTTCATGTAGTTATCTTTGTGTTGGGGTTAAGAATAATAACATTATGACTCTATGGGCTTATGTTAGCACATAGTTTGTATATCGCATTTCTTGAACTTAAATGTGACGTAAGGGTATAACAAATAATGGCAAAATCTCTGAGGAAGTATTTCAACCAGATGAACCAGTGTACTACTACTCTAAACACACTTCTCATGGACATTTCTTGTTCTCTTTTGGCCTTGCAGGTTACTGATTGTCTAACCACAGTGAAGTCCATTAACAAGACGGATGCTATCACGCTGCTGTCTACGTTCTCTGTAAGGGCTCGTGTTTCTGATGTCATAATTTATTTTTAAACAACAATATAGTTATTAGCACATGTTCTGCATGAACATGATTATTCCTCCAGAAAATTACCTAACTAGTATAATGTTTACTCTCTTCTAATTGCATTGTAATTGTTAATCATATGGACTGTTCTCCACAGTCTTTGGCGGGCATTATTAATGCATCAAAGGAGGACCTCGTGCTATGCCCTGGACTCGGCCCTCAAAAGGTTAGCATGTGTCCTTTTTTGCTTTTCATTTCAGATAGTAGTAGTATTATATTCTTAATCATACATAATATCTTATTTCATGTCTGTTTTTGTTAGGCAAAAAGGGTGTATGATGTGCTACACCAGCCCTTTCTGAAGCCTAAAAAGAAAGAAAGCTGACAAGACTTGGATTCCTTTCAAAAGAACATCATTGAAAAGTGTCACCCAGACCTGACTTCAAGTGGAATATTCAAAGCCTGGAACCTCTTACAGTGTACAGAAGGAGCTCGCTAGGTCTAGGCTCTGAGGTCTTGATAATCAAGACAGCAGTGTCTGGTAACAAGCTGCAGGAACCACCATGGTTTGCTGTTGACACTGATATAGTCCGCAGGGAAGGAATTCAGAGGTGCTGGAGTGCCTTTATCAAAAAAATACTTTTAAATTCAAATTATGTCACAGAAAAAAAATATTTTTACATATTTTTGTGCGCTATTTGTTCGTTAAAATAAAATTGTATTTTTATAATAGCAAGAATCATTCTTAAGAGAAGTGTATACTGGTCAGTGGTGTTTCAAGCAGTACATAGGAACATTATCAAGGAACATACTGTTTTACATTGTTGTGATCTCCTTACCCTTGCCTCCTTAACCATCCGTGCTTAAACTGTAGTTTACTAGTTTTAGTTCACTTTAATTTGCTACACCCAAAATCCAGTCTTAAATGTCTTAAATGAAAACGAATCTTTAATTGGTGAAGTTAAAAAGAGACTGACTTCATTTGGCACAAAACGGCACAACATCAGTAACTTTTAAACATATAATTTTATTTAAAACAGCGAATATAAAATACTGAGATTTTTGTTCTCAGTGACGTATAATCAGACATCTTTGCCCATAACTTTTTTAATCCAGTCCAGGAATGGGGAAATTTTGAGATAGACTCCAGGGTACCTAGGGTCATTGCATCTGTTAGCATATGTGTAAATGGCTAAACCCTGTGGTTTAGAGTTACACATCAGAGGACCTCCAGAATCACCCTGTGTGAAAAAGGGGAGGTATAATTACAGATTCAGTAATTAATATTATTATCAGAAGGAGCGCCGTGTATCTGCGTGCCAGACTGCTGTACCTGACAGAACGTGTTGTTTTTAGCTGTCTCAGTGCACATCATGTAATCGGAGTCATAATACTGCTGCCAAATGTCTTTGCATTTAGGTTGAGGTAGCACTCTGAGTGAAGTCTCGATCAACACATTCGATTCTGGAGCGTTTGGCTTTCTCATGCCCCAGCCTGCTATAGTACATAGCTTGTCAGCTGGTGTTTCGCTTTTGTTTCTAGGAAGGGTCAGAACTTTAACAGTCTTATTCAGCTTTGCATTGGACTTCAGCTGTAACACACAGATTGTACAATGAATTAGGGAAATGAGTGTTAGGTGCTCATAGTAGTGATAAAGAAGGAAAGCCCAGTGCCAGTTACCTTCAGTAGCATTATATCCACAGATAGGTTTTTCCAGTCACCTGCATTTGTATACTTATTGTAGTCTGGATGCCAGATTAATTTCTCTATTTGGATTCTCTGCTGGCTTGGTTCTGTTTTCTTTATATTATGAGCCCCCAGAATGACCTCTCCAGGAGTTCTGGAATTTTGCAAAGTATTGTAAAGCATATAGAGTTAGCAGGTTGCATTGTACAGCAAACATCTTACTGAGAAATGAAAGAACAGACAGAAAGGTACAGACACAGACCGACTACTACAAATACTGTTTTATATATATATATATATATATATATATATATATATATATAAATAAATATAAATAAAACTAGATGGCATACAGTTGATGCCAGTGGTTTACAGGCTAGAGACATGATCAGCATAGTTCATGTTAAAATAGATTTCTTTAGGCAAGTCAATTAGGGAATCTACTTTGTTTACATCAGAGATAATATTGAAACAATTTTCACTGTAATTTACCATATCAGATCCAGTGGGCCATATCTTTGTGTACAGCTGGTTAATAAAGAATAAGTATAAAGAATAATAAAGAAATGAAGTATGCAAGATTTAACAATTAAAATCCACTTTTAAGGTCCACTTTTTTGTGGTCACTGGTGGTCTTACAAACTGCAGGTTAGTATTTTTCCTTGACAGGTACTAAAGCAAAGAGACACTCACTTCAGACAGTGGGCCGCAGTCAGTACAAAGTCTTTTCTGATGAGTATTCCTCCACATTTATGACGTCCATTATGCTGAACAGACACCATGTAGGGTCTGGAGTGAGGTTTAGCTTCCTTCCCTCCAACAATACCACTGTCCATTGTTCCTGAGAAACAAATAAACATCACATGCAGAGGTCATAGCATAGTGTGACGGGTAATACTTTAAAGTACAGCAGGATGAAATGGTGAAAGGGTCTTACTTGCCAGGGTGAGGAGAGAGAGGAGTGCAGAGAGGTGGAGTAGCATGGTTAATCACTGCCGTGAGGAGATGGGGTCTGGTCTGTCTGCCTGGGTTTTATATATGTATACACACAAAACACACAGCAACACACCCACAGACGAGGGTGGAAATACCTGAGTTATTGTGGTGTAGCTAACCCATTTAACTCCAGACTATTTTTACTTCTTCTTTTTTGTAATTTGGTCAGTTACAATTCTAATTATAATCAATCACGAGTGCAATCATGAAGTATTTTGCTAATGATTTGAACACTGTTAGCAAATATCTTAGAGGAACATGTCTTAGTTAAACCTTGTGTATCTGGTCTAGTTTGCTCTTTGTAATTGGATGACGTGTGGTATTATCATGCCTAGATAAGTTAAGCTTTCTGAGATCATCAGAAAGAAAACTATTAATTCCTATAAGGAAATATTGTAAATTCCACTGTCTGAAAGATCATCTATGAGTGGAGAAGAAAATACTGTCAACTTGTCCAGGCTAGGCTGCAAGAGCAAATGTCGTGTGAGTAAGATGCTAAAGGAAGTCTCTAGGAACCCCAGAATGTGCACACAATCTGCAAGTAGCTACTGCCACTGTTGGTGCATGCATCTACTAGTAAAACAACCACAAATTTGATCTACATAGGAGGTGCAGCAGGAGGAAGCCAACAGAGCAAGAGTAAGTTTACTAATGAATATCTTGGCAATGACCAGGACAGGACTGGAACAGTGTTCTATGGACCGGTGAATTAAAGATAGAGTTGTTTGGCCTCAATACCTGAAGCCATGCTTGGTGAAAACCAAACACAGCATTTGATCAGAAGAACCTCATACCAGCTTCAAAGCATAGTGGTGGGAATGCTATGGTTTGGGACTGCTTCATCGAATCACTTTAAACTGAAGTAGTAGACCTTCCAAAGGCATGATGATCCTAAACATAAAAGTAAATCCGCCAAGGAATGGCTCCAAAGGAAGATATGGACTTTGTTGAAGTTCAGAACCTAAATATATGCCATTGAAACAGGACACACAAAAAATCCTCAAATACTTCAGAGCTGAAAGACTTCTGCACAGTGAAGTGGGCAAACTTCTCTCAGCAAATTCAGAAACCAGTAGCCTGGTGTAAGGAAACAGCTACATAAAGCTGTTTCTATCAAGGGGGCTGTACCATTTACTGATGCCAGGGGTAAAACTAATGGCTGCCTTACTTTTTCAACATAAAAAATGACATCTCAGTGTTTTTATATCAAATTTATTTTACAACACAACATTTATATATACATAAGCTATACATACTGTTTACCTAAATATTAAATACTAATATGTCCACATATGTCCAAAAAACATTTCATGGTATGTATGTCTTATACACTTATTTCTTCGCATGACTCTTAATGGTTTATTTGTTGCTGGTTACTGCGTTAAACTGAATGAGTGGAGTAAGCGACCATTTTTTGCTTTTTTGCCCTATTGGATTCATGCTGAGTGCTAAAACTCTGATAGCCAGCAAAACAGGCAATGAGCTGTCTTGCTGAGGACTAAGATAAGTAGTTTTGAGTACATTTTATTATACAGACTGACATAGAGTCCTGCTCAGAGTGTTTCCGGTCTTCTGCCCAGTGAGCACTGGGATAGGCTGCAAGGTACTTTGGCCTTGAAAGCACTTGCTGAAAATCTTAAAGACCAAAAGATGATTTGCCAGTCGGAGTTCAATGCATTTTTATTGGTTGGTTTTATTACAACATTCATCCAGATGCATTATTAAATCAATGCAGTCATGCCATTGTAACATATGCAGGTTGTTACTTGGTGTTGTCATGCTGAAATAAGCATAGGTGCTATAATCGTCCCTTGCTGCAACTGAAAGGCAGCATGTTTTGCTTCAGAATATGTTCAGCCTTCATGTGCCTTGACATTCCAACAAATACAATGACAGACTCTGGCTTTAATACTTTACCTGAGTTAATATTTCTTATTTTCCCCAGAGAATGTAATTTTCATAAACAATCTAGAGTGTTGTTTGAGGAGTTAAAGGTCATAGGAATTCTTTAGTGGTTTTCAGCTTACTCCTTTATGCACAGAGATTTCTCTGGATTCCCTGAATCTTATGATGCTGTTATGCACTGTAGAGGTTGAGAATATCTAAAATCGTGTTGCATCAAATTCAGAATGAGCATAAAAGTATTGTTAAAAAATGAAGTTGATGAGATAGAAATATTATATGTTTTACCTACCGTTCCATTCTTTTTGGATTGTTTTTTAAACTTGTAAGTTTAAATGTACACTGAAGGAAAAAAGAAGTTTTAGACAACTTTCTTCAGTGCATTTCTGAGTTAACTTGAGGAAATAGAAGTATATATGACTCTACATCTTTACTTTGAAACAAGTAAGATTTAAGTGCTCATGCTGTCACTTAAGTTAATTTCTCTGTACTTTTTTTTTACACCTCTGCCTATTGATGTGTAAAGAGCAAGTCACGTATACACAGAGGTGAAGAAGGTAACAGCCACTGAAGAGGCAAGAATTAGGTCAGAATTTCCATAGAACTCACATCCCACCACCTGCAAATGTGTCTTCTGTGTGTGTTTTCTGTACTTTATCATGCAAATGTGTCTGTTTATTCTGTGTGTAGTAAGTAATATCTCTGAGGTCACTAGATTTTGGAACACTGAATAAAAATTACTTTATTCCCTTATTATACGTACAAGGAGTTTGTCTTGATGAATGCTCAGATATATGGCATAACATACAGTGCAAACAAGTACAGAGACTATTAACAAATATTGAATATTTAAGGGACAAAATGAAACAAAAATACAGTAAATAGAATGAAGAATAAGAATGAATAATAAAGAATCTACTGCAATGGACTGGTGGCCTGTCCAGGGTTTTTCCTGCCTTCCACCCATTCAATGCTGCGATAGGCTCCAGCACCCATATGTTGCTCCAGAATGCATATGCACCCCTCAACAGTAATGTGTCTACACAGATGTACCATCACATCGGCACTAACACATTCTCATACCATAACATATGCTGGATTTTGAACTTTGTGCTGGTAACAACTGAAATTGTCCTTTTCCTTTTTGACCCAGACACAACATTTTCTTCATTACACTATTTATTTGACAGGTGGGCTCATCAGACCTCAGCACACATCTCCACTCTGCATCAGGCCATCTTAGATGAGATCCAACTCAAACAGGTGTTTTTAACCACTCTCACATTACACCTGTCCCAGCTGTTTTGGAATGTGTTGCAGGCATTAAAGTTGGGTTTGGCATAATTTACAGAATTCTATTTCATTGATATGGTAAAATAAATATATTTAATATAAACAGCTCTACTTCATGCTATTTCCAAGGAACACCTTTAAAAGACTTTTACAAAGTTTACAAGTTTACAAAGTTTTCTGTCCAAACTATTTTTATAACTTGGGTTTGTTTTAAGTTTAAGAAAATGATTGACAAAAAAAGCACTGCAGGCATGCTCACTCAACTTTCACTCACCTCTACTTTCATTTTGAGTCATACCTCTCACCTCAAACCCTGCCAAAGACCCTCATATGTGAGCGTTCATTGTATGCATCATCTATGGTTGACAGTGTGGGAGTGACTAATAGGAGATTTTTGTGGTGTTTTTTTTAATCAGTTAAAAGTAAGACAGGGGATACAATGTTCCTGCCCGTGCTCATCTTTTCTGTTCTTGCTGTGTCTGGTAACGTATTGAATTCATTGAACTTTTCACTGGAAAAAAAACATGATGCTTTTTGTTGCTGTTGATTATAAATGTGCTGTGCAGGTGGTGATTTTTAATCCAAGGCTAATCCTCCTTTTCTAGAGAGGGAACTTTCCCAGTTTCCCAGTTTACTTTCTTTATACCTATATTGCCTTTATTGTATTAAGGTTGTACATCAGACTGTTTTAGCTGCTAAATTATTTTCTCAGGAGCGATGGAGGCTGGTATTATTGGAGGAAAAGAAGTTGAGCCTCACTCCAGACCCTACATGGTCTCTCTTCAGCTAAACAAGGCACACCAGTGTGGTGGGATGCTCATCAGAAAAGACTACGTGCTGACTTCAGCTCACTGTGTGGAGTAAGTTTATTCGCTTTATACCCACACTGAGCACTTTATTAGGTACCTATGCCTTTCATTGCTTAATTTATCAGCTCTGCATACCATATAGATGGGCTTTGTAGTTCTACAATTAACGACTGTAGTCTGTGTTTCTTCTGATAATTGTGATTCTGTTATCCTATCTTTACCCTGTTCACTGATGGTCAGGACCCCTAAAAGACCACTCGTACCAGCACAGCCCACACTAACATGTCACCACCAAGAGATTGATCCACCACCCACCACTGCTCATTGAGTTTAATCTGGCAGTAAAAAAGAATTGCTCAAACATTTTTTGGTGTAAATACTAATTAATGAAAATTGGTGGATCATTATGAGCACTACAGTGATATTAAGATGGTAGTAGCACCGTAGTATGTTTGGTACTAGTGCAAGTCTATTTGAGACAGCAGTATTGCTGTGGTTTTTTACACATGTAGAAAGTCGCCCAACACCCCAAAAATAGTCTGTGGTTAGAAACTGACCACTGATGAAGGGGTGAAAGTTAACAAAAATTGTCCATCAACAGTCTATAACCGTAAACCAGCAAGGTGTAGCCACAAGTGAAGAGTTTCTGTGCCTTATTTTATTTAACATAGTACTGAGAATATGTTTCTCTGAATTCAGTCCATATTACATACAGAAAAGTTTTCAGAAAACAGTTTTTAAAGTAAGTATTTTAAAAGAAAATTTTATTGGTTTCGTAAAAGGTATACAGAACCCTGTCTTTTCAGCAGTCAGCATTCTTTTTCCCCTGTGACCTGTCTATGACCATGTTAGTCTCACTGCTGTGTTGAAATTGGTGCACTTCCCAAATAACAACGGGTAAACTGATGTTTTGCTGTCAGGAATAGAATGGAATGAACAACAACAGGCTACGGTCTGTTTACACCTAGTGAACCTTTAAGACAGGTAGACTTCATAGCTACAAGGCAGCTGCATTTAAAAACAACTGCCAAGTCTGTGTATAGCCATCTAAGAAATTCTTTTTGACCACCAATGTTGTATTAAAGACAGAGTAAGAACTTTGTAAAATGTAGTATTTATTTGGCATCTACTGTGATTGCAGCAACATTAAATGCCCCGAGAATAACAGACTGGAAGTGGTCCTGGGAGCTCATAACCTCAAAAAACATGAGATTTTCCAGCAGAGAATCCAAGTGATAAAGTGCATTAAACATCCCTTATATGTGCCGATGGAAACCCACCATGATATCATGTTAATGAAGGTATTGCAATTTCCTTATACAATTACTTATATTTTTGCTTACTCAGGTTAGTAAGGTTAACTGACTGAACTTTTGCAGCTGAAGACCAAAGCCATAATAAACAAGTTTGTGAAGACCATAGCTCTTCCTAAGGAGAACAAGACGATTTCCGCTAATCAAGCGTGTTCTATAGCAGGATGGGGTATGAAAGCGCCTAACAGTTCTGCATCAGATGTTCTTCAAGAGGTCACACTGAAAGTACAGTTTGACTTTGAATGCAGACACATTTGGCAGAAGTATTTTGATGTTCAGCACATGTTCTGCACTGCGTCGGATGGAAAAAGGGCTTTTTGTCAGGTATTGCACTATGACAATTGCAATATGGTTTCAGAGCATTCCACTGACAATAATAAATGACAAATTAAGAGGTCTTTTCCTGTTTTTCTCTTGTTTTCTCCCCAGGGGGATTCAGGAAGCCCTCTTATCTGTAAAAACAAACCACAAGGAATCGCTTCATATACCTACGCATATGACTGTAGAAGCCGCAAGTACCCACAAGTATACATGAAGATATCCTACTTTGTCCCATGGATTAAAAAAACTATCGGTTAGAAAGTGAACTTGCATTCATAATTTGCACATATAACATAACCCCACAAATAAATTACACTTTGAAGGAAAATAAAGATATTGTCTGTACTTTGTTTTGATATCTTGGAGAATCTGTTCAAGAAAATAATATCCAGTCACACCTTCATTAATTAACCTCGTAAACTACAGGCTTATGCCCTGATGGAGATTCAAGTGGGGTTAGGGGTGGGGCTGTACCCTGTACTTTTTCAGATTTACTTGCAATCACTGTTGTGGGCTTGCAATATAGTTGTCAAAAAAGGAGTTTATATTTGTGATGGTAATATTTCCCATGAAATGTCCCAAACAAACGGAGGGTGGCTCTACTCTCTGAGCTGGGTCTGTCAGTGAAGCAGGTAGCCTAAGGGCTAACTTTAGTAACCTCAATTATTTGTATCAGAAATAAGTGATTATAATCTACACCACAAATTGGGCACTTACGCAATAACTGTTGAAATGATTGTTTCTGTATTAAGCATTAGACATCTTGAACACATGGTAATTTACCATACTCTATGTAGTTTTCTGTATGAAATGTACATGCTTCTCTTATAGATATTAACCCCATGCTGTGCAAATTAAGACTGTTATGTGCACAGAAGTCATATGCCAATAAAATGCTGCCCACCCCTCTGGGCTCAAGCTCATCTTAAATGGACAGATGCCCAGTAGAAACAGGTATTGTGGTCTGAAAGTCAATATTCTAGACTGATTATGGAAGCAATGGACATACATTTCTCTGGGCCAAGGAGGTAAAAGATGCTTCAGATTGATATTAGTGTAGAGTTTAAATGCCAGGCTTTATTGTGCTATTGGTGTGTATTAGTGCACATAGCATAAGAATCTTACACCTCTGTAAAAGCACTGTGTCTGTCTGACACTGAAAATGTGTGGCAGGTAATTGCAAAAAGTAAGTGCAAAATATGACAACAGGGTGGTGTGGTTTTACTTTGTCAAGCAGCACTAAAGCCACAAGCCTTTGTGGTGTTTGCTCATGTTTAGGTTCTCATATTTGATGCACTTCTTGTCCTCTAACACAACACAAAACAGGGCAAATTGAAAAACACTAATAAATCAGAATTATCCTTTTACTTGACATTGCCAGGTAAAACGGCAGAACAGTGATTTTTTTTTTCAAAGTTTTACGAGGGACTTCTCTCAGTCATTCTGATGCAATTCAGCAAAGCAAATACATTAAAGTATGACCACCATGTTTATACTGTAAAGAGTGCAGCAGGGCAGGATTTATTTGAGGCGCTGTTGATATTTGAATGATAAAATAAAGCTTTTGTTCATCTATACTATTTATCTGGCTTTTTTTATTATTTCAGTCAGGCCTAGTTGAATGAAACCACTTAAGTTGTTACCATTTTTAGAGTGCAGTCTGTTTTTTGAGCAGGAATAATATACAGTCCTATTGATCCATTCGTCATGATTTTTTGCCTAGCGTAAAGGACAACTGCCATGTTCAAATCATTAGGAAAAATGAAATTCAGATATGTGGCGATCATACGATGGCTGTAATCTTGTATGTGTGTGTTTGGGGTTTGTGGTATCGTGGTTATGCATGTTGAAACAGTTAAATGTAGCAAAACTGAAAGTAGTGAGTAGCCAGTAGCGTGCACTAAAACAGGGTAAAGGATTTTTTATGTCCTCTGTGTGGAAATTTACAAGGAGTAGGAGCTCTACAGGGAGGAAAACAACAAAGTAAAACAGCATAGATGCATATACGACATTTACATAGTTTTCATATTTTAAGTGAACAATTACCATTAAATGTCTTTGTGAACCTGTGGCTGTATCACTTTAAGAAGGACCAGGAAGTGGATGACATTCATGTGTGAGTGTGGTTAAGCCTGTCCTATCAATAGAACGTCAACCTGTGTCTTTATTATCTCAGTCTGGTTTTCATCATAGATGTGTGTGAGTGCACATCAAGCCCAACAGGATGGTATTTGTGATGTAGTTATTTGTGTGTGTTGTGACACTAGGTTCTCATCAGCTCTGCTGTAAAGAAAATGCATAGCAAGAACCTAGTACTAAATAAATAACTAAACTGAGACTACTTTTGTTATGGCTGGCCTACCGTGTGTCAGCTGTGTGGTCCACTTTAATGGACAATAAAATCAATGTAGAAATGTCAGGTTCACTATCAGGCTTTGAGAGCAAAAAGAGCAAAAATACTTTCTGTGCATTCTACAGAGGAGACATCATGTAGGGTGTAGAGTGGCAGAGCAAAGTGCAGCAGTTATTTCTGAGAAGTGACAAATCAGAATGAAATGGCAGAAGGTTCTTGCTTGACAATGACAGCAGGGAGAGGAGTAAAGAGATGAGTGGTAGAACAGTTAAATGCAGAGGAGGTGTGGAACATGTAGGGGCTTTTTGGGGTAAGAGGTAAAACAAAACCAGGAGTGACCAGCGTGTGACACCGAAACCGTTCTTGAATTCAAACTTACAGTACTGTGCAGATAGTAGATAGTCATAAAAATGGTTTAAAACTCATCAGCAGTAAATGTGTCTTTGAAAATAAAAATGTATTGTATTTAAAATGGTTACCGATATCTTTGTTAACAGAGTATAAGACACGGATTTGGTTCCTGATCTCTCAGTTCGCTCTAGCCACTAGCTGGATTTGTTCAGTTTTATCTATAGCGAACAGTTAGATGGTGCTGCAGCCACATTCAGGAGGCGTTTTAATAACTACTACATCATTAAAGGTAGACTTGACGAAGAAAAAGCTGAATGCCATTGCCAGAATGTTAACGCAGTACCATTTAAGGTGGAAAGGGATCATTTGAACCAGATGTTCTTGAATAAAAAGCTGAATGCCAGCTCCAGAACGTAAATGCTGTACCATTTAAGGTGGAATAAGTAGCTGGCTTCAGCCTTGCACTTGTCTGGTTTGATAAGGAGATTTGAGTAAAATATCCTATCTGGAATTTTATGTGTGAATCTACCAAGAAATATGTGCTGTGGTAGGACATCTCAACAAAGATTATTAATGGCGTGACACCAGGAGACCAGACCAGATGTGTGACGCGTGACAACAAACAAGAAACAACAAACGAGAAAGAGAGAGATCCCCCTACATGTTACATACTGCTCCTTTAATGATTTATGTGTCATGTTGTTGTGGTTGTTGTGGTTTTCATTCTTTGAACAGACAGGATAAACACATCCAAAACAATTGCTAAGCATCATAGCACATGTGTGCAAATCTTTATGACTGCCAGTATACATAATATTTCACTTCAGTTCAATCATTCTGTATCATATCACATTTAAGATGCTGTTTAAACTTGATGAAATAGCAAATTAAAAATGGTACTGAGTATGGTTTTAAAAACTTTATAAACTTTTTTTTCCTTTTAAGATTATTTGTGAGTGTTTTTTTAATGAAAAGATTGGTGGCACTGAAGCTTTAAGGCACCTTAAAATCCTCCAAAATACCCTATTCTCTTTCTGATGTATTCACAGTTTGCACCCCTGTGGTCTAGACAAAAGAGTGAAATGCGTATGTGTGAATGTGCCTGGGGCAGTAGAGGACGCACTGATACTGCAAGTGTGCCACTTTTGTGAACTCTTGTTGTCAGTGCAACACAAAGATATGTTTCTGTGCATTTCTCTGCTCAGCCTTTCTATCCTCCATTTGTCTGGTAACGTATTAATGTTTTATCCAATAGTTTATTGTACTGTACCCTGTTTACACAGTTATTTACTGCTAAAGCACTGGCTGCATAGCTGGTCAACAACAATGTGAACAATTGGTGTCACTCATAGAGTCACTGTAAGGATCTCTGAATTAAACTGAACATAACTTTGTGTGGCTTGTTTTTATTTCTTCAGGAGCGACAGAGAGTGGTATTATTGGTGGAAAAGAAGCTAAACCTCACTCCAGACCCTACATGGTGTCTTTCCAGCATAAGAAAAAACACCAGTGTGGTGGGATGCTCATCAGAAATGACTATGTGCTGACTTCAGCCCACTGTTTAGAGTAAGTTAGTTTACTTTCATAATAATAAACACTCTGTAAGAATCTGCAGACACTTCATAGCAGGTGAATCTGATGTTACTAATGCTACTCAGTAATACGGTCATATTCAAAAGCACAAGCACACACTCGCTGGGATATGCAATAGCCTTAAGTCTGCCATGAGTTTTGAAGTCATTGCTCTGCATCACGTAAATGATTTCCTCTTTTAATTTCCTCATAATTTCCCCTCAGAGTAATCGCTAACACCATCTTAAGTGTGGTTACGTTTCTTTAGTAATTTGAGTGAATTTTGCCAGAAGACCTGAGAAAACACATTACATCAAACTGACTTCAGCAACAGAACTTGCCCAGAAATCGTCACGATCTGATGTGATTTCTGTTTCAAACCCATGGAAAATGGCAGTCAAAGCTGTTTAGAAGTTTTAGATTTGTTTGTCTCAGCAAAAGTGTGCAAAAGTGTGAAAGTGCAGTTTTTCTAATTGTGTCTCATCATCACATTACTATATCCTTTAGTCTCCTGTACTTTTTGGAAAGAGAGCCATGAGCTGTATCTTAACTCATTAACTGAGGATGTAGAGAAAGAGCAGAGAATGTGCTGTGGGTGATCATGTCGTCATTTTTGTTACTTGCATATGCCAATAAGAAAAGATTTTATTGGTTTTAAATCAACAAGAGCACATATTATGTCGTGTGTACAATATTTATTTTCACTTTAGTCTGTATGCAGCAGTGTTACAACTAGTGACTAGCATGCATTTGTGAAATCTTGTTATGAGTTTTCTTTCGCCTGTTGATCAACACCACACCTGTGTGAGAGTTCACAGGTCCTCTCGTGGAGAAGTTTCAGGCCAACAAACAAGCAAAGTTTAAAGGGCCCACATCCTCCATTATTCAAGGCCCACTTAGAACATGTGTGTGGTTTTATGTACAAAACATGTCCGCAAAACATGGCCACAAATCATTGTACATGACCATTTTCCAACATTGCTTTACCCCTTAAAATGAAACAGGCTGTTCTTGTTACTGTACCTGATCTTAGACTGATCTAGGATAAATAAGTTCTGTTCTGATTGTCCAGTATTGTGCCTTATTCAGAAAAGCAGTGAAAGCTGAAGCACTCTTTAGATCTTCAATATGAGTAGGTGGGGCTAAACTACTGAAGGCTGATTAGACAGATTATGTAAATGAGTTGGTTTCTGCTACATCACAGTATCAATGAATTTAAAGCAGGCTGTTTTTGCAGCTTAGTTTCCATAAATGGATTGTATGGACTGGGGAGTGAAAGTCATGTTCTGAAACTTTAAAAATGTTTGCATACAACTTCAAACATTAAAAAGCGAGTAAATTCAGTTTTATATGATATGCGCCCTTTAACATTGGTTTACTGCATGCAGTTACCATAATCATATGTTTACGTCAGGGGGTGACAAGTCACTCATTAATCATTCATAGGTGAGTTTAAGGCCGCACTTGTCCCGTGCAGGCCAGCTGCCCAGCTTCTGTCATGGAAAAAAAAAACTATATATATATATAAAACACCATATTGTTTAAAATACAAATTGGTTTTAGGTTTTAAATCTAGAAGGTTCTATTTCATTTTCTGGATGAAATTATTACGGAACATTTTATTATGGCAAAATTTAAATGAAAATTTAACATATAAAATGGCAATGAATTTTACCATATGCAATTTTCAACTCATAATGCAAAATTTTATTTTAGCATTTTAATAAGCTACTTGGTACATTAGCACTGACATTTAATTCACACAGAGAATTATCAATCAATCAACCAATCAATATTTATTTGTATAGTGCTTTTTAAAACAAATGTTGTCTCAAAGCAGCTTTACAGAAAAGCAGTTTATATAAGGAAAAGAAAACAAGGAGTCCATGTATAGACATAGGGAAGGAAAATCTGGGTCCAAGCCCCCCTGGGAGCAAGCCACAGGCAACAGTGGCAAGGAAAAACTCCCTTAGAGTAAGATGAAGAAACCTCGAGAGGAACCAGGCACAAGGGGGGAACCCATCCTCCTCTGGTCGATCCCGGTTGAAGAGAGAAAGACAGAGTTAATAGGAAAAGGAGCTTGGAACATCTATTAGAAACATTCCGATTAATTCAGGAGGTAGTAATTGTAAAAGTAGAGCCATCCCATAGGTTCTCTGTTAAAGTGAAAGAGTACATCTGCTAAAGACCTGAAAAGCAGCCAGCAATGGTTGCAAAGCAGTGATTGAAGGCTTAACGAAAATGGGCTTTCATATGATTTGATTAGCTCTGCCACTGATCTTGGGAGTCTAGCCATGGCCCTTCGCTGTAGTAGAGCTTTTGATGTGTGTGGGATAGTAAACTGTACTGATGAAGAGTAGCATACAATATGCTGCGTACAGTACACAGCACATTTACACATTTAGATGCATTTTACCTAATTTGCATGAAAGGTTGGGAAACCAACTTGATTTGTAGCTATACATATTGATGGCATGCGTTGCTTAAATCTCCTACCACCGTAGCAATATTTATTGTTATTGAGAGAAATTTCATCACAGTTTGCTTTTCTGAACGGGATACTGTCAGCACCTAAAGGATACTGACCAACTAGATATTTCATTACAAAGAGAACATAATTAGGACTAGTTTAATGGATTTAGTGCTTAGGTTAAATACTATGCACTATAATAGTATTAATAGTATATTTTTTAATCAGTTGGCTATTTTGATCGTTTCAACTAAATTGTTTTTACTAAATAAATAAGTATAGTAATGACATATTTGTCATTTTGCCCACTCCTAATACAAGCAGATTTAATGCAAAACAGACTGTTATAACATATATGAGGCAAAATATAAAGATTCATTACTCCAATTTTATTAGAACTATTTAACACTGATAAACACTTCACTGTGCTTGCTGTGATTCAGCTGGATTTCGCTAGCCGCTACAGGTTACACAAACTAGGTTCAGTAAGACTGGTGACCTGTTTTTGCAGTGATTATAAACCCTCTTGGAGAAAACGCCTGGACGTGGTGCTGGGGGCTCATAATATCAGTAAGAAGGAGTCCAGCCAGCAGAGAATTCAAGTAAAGAAATACATCAAGCATCCCTCATACAAGGAGGGACAGAACGACTGGACCTATGATATCATGTTACTGAAGGTATTACTGTCTCCTTTTTGCAGCTGGTGTTTTTGATTATTTTTTTTGTGCCATCTCTCAGTTCAAACTCTAAATCTGTTACAGTTGAAGACTAAAGCCAGACTGAGAGACTCTGTGAATGTCATTGCTCTTCCTGAGAAGAATACAGAGCTTTCTGCCAATCAGACGTGTTCTATAGCAGGCTGGGGTATGGAAGTACCAAATGAGGAAGAAGCATCGAGTGTTCTGCGAGAGGTCACACTCAAGGTTCAACGAAACTCGGACTGCAAGAAAACATGGAATGATTATTTTAAAACTGTTTCCATGATCTGCACTGCCTCCGATGGGAAAAGGGCTTTTTGTAAGGTACTTAACTTTGCCATTTAGTCTCTAGCTGAGTTCACACACTAGGTGTTTAAGTGTCTATTAAAAAGTAAGCACACCAGCTGTTTTTTAACTGTCTAACCAATCAGTTTGCTGCTTGGAAACAGCCAAGTTGAAAGTTAGAGTGACAGCACAAAAATAAAATGTGTAGACAGACTTTTGTATTCTTGGCTTCCTTTTCCAAAGCCAAACTTAACACTGCCAAGCTGCCTTGTCCACATTACAGTTAAATGTTAAGACATATATCTGATATGCAGTGGTGGAGAGTGATGAAGTGTAAGTCAACTGAAAATGGTCAGACTGGTTCAAGCTAACAGAAAGGCTACAATAACTCATATAACCACTCTGTACAACTGTAATGAGCATTAAAGCATCTCAGAATGCCCAATACATCAAACACTGATACGGAGGGGCTACAACAGCAGAGAACAATATTATAAAATTCTTTCATCATTGCAGTCAGCCAAGAACAGAACTGAGGCTGTGGTGGGCACAAGCTCACCAAAACTAGACAGTTGAAAAACGAAGCCTGGTCTGCTGAATCTGGAATCCTGCTGAGACAAAAAGATGGTAGGGCCAGAATTTGGTACTAACAGCAAGAATCCATTGACCCAGCCTGCCTTGTGTCCAGGTTGGTGGAGGTGGTGTAATGGTGTGGGCAATGTGTTCATGGCACACTCTGGAATCATTAATGCCAGTCAACTGCCGCTTGAACATCACAACCTATTTGAGTTGTTGTTGCTCACCATGTGCATGCCTTTATGGCCGCAATTTACCATCTCCTAATGGCTGTTTCCATCATGATAATGCAACAAAGAAAAATCATCTCCAAATAGTTTAATGAACAACGACAGTGAGTTCAGTGTTCTTTAGTGACCTTCTGAGTCACCGGCTCCGAATCTAAAACAATTTTGTGATGTGGTGGACACAATGTGAAAGGGCCGGCAGGAATTGCATGATGCAATGTCAACTTGGACAAGCATCTCAAGGGAATGTTTCCAACATCTTGTGGAAACCATGCATAGAAGAACTGAGGTTGATTTGAGAGCAAAGGGGAGTCATTTAACCTGTGAAGAAATGCTTGAGGTTAGATCTCTGCATCTGACATGGCTGATGACTGCAGTGTTATCTGAAATATCAAATTTCATGACTTGCTGTTTTCAACCACAAACTTCATTTCCAGTAGAAACATTTTGTAAAATGCAATTTAAGCAAGAATTTCTTAGTTCTGTCGAGCTGTTATTTAACTGACAAAAGTATAAATATATGTATTTTATTGTTTTGACTGATCAATTTGATTGTATTTTGTAAATATGGTATAACCAAATTGTGAATTTAATACAACAAAACCAGTTGGGACAAGGGAAAAGTTTTATAGAATATTGAAGAAACACTCCACAGTAAGCAGGTGAATTGACAACACATGAAGGGATCATTACTAGCAATAAAAAGAACTCCACCAAGGGCTCAGTCTCCGTAAGCAAAGATGGGTCATGTGTCTGAGTTCATCTCAGATAGTTCATTAAGACAGTGGAAATGTGTGCTGTGGTCAGATGATGTCCCAAAGGGCAGTTTGTTTCTGGGAAAAGCAGAAGTTGAGATATGTGTGTGTACCAAAAGGGACCTTCCAGACTTTTATCAGCACAAGGTGCAAGTCAACATCTGTCATGGTCGTGGGGTAGCAGTGCTCACGACACTGGTGACTTGAATATGTGTAAAGTGAAAGGAAAAAGACCCTAGACTGTTGTGTAGCTCAAGTTAATGGGCAGGAATACCATTTGCAAAAATGCAACAATTAGTAGACTCAGTTCCTAAACAGTGTAATCAAAGGAAAGGTGATATAGAAGTCGTAAACATGACTCTGTTCCAACTTTTTTGAGTATGCTACAGGCACCAAATTTGTTTGTATTTTTAAAATATCAATATGTTGGTCAATGAATTACTGTTTCTGCAGTAATGAGTAAAATATGTTGCTCTCTCTATGATAAAAATATATGTAAAAGAAAAAAATACCCTTTTTAATTGTAATTGGATGAAACATTATTGCGAAACATAAGCTAATAAGCTAATATGCACATTGTATAAGCTTATTTTATATCCTGTATCAGCAGGCAGCATGTCTTCCGCACAAAAAAAACCTAGAGTGCAAACAGCTTTTACATATTTTATACATCGTTTGTAAACAGAGAGGACATAAATAACCTCTCTCTATCTCTCTCTCTCTCTCTCTCTCTCTCTCTATCTCTCTAGGGGGATTCAGGGGGTCCTCTCATCTGCAACAATAAGCCACAGGGAATAGCTACATTTAGCTACAATGACTGTCTAAACCACAACTTTCCAGAAGTATACATTAAAGTAGCCTTCTTCATATCATGGATTAATGAAGTAATCAACTCTGACTGAAAGGATTATTTGCTTGCACAACAGTAACCGCACTCCAATTAACTGAATATCACGTCAGTTAAACATGATGATGCTCTTCCCACAAGGGCATATGGTAATATATGATGAGTATATTAAAAACAAGTGCCTTTGCTGCTCTGCAAGGTAATCAAATCTTTGAATTCCACTTTAAATAGTATTATACACACATATTATGCCTGTATTTCCTTTTGAATCGATTTCCTTCCAAAAGCACTGTATACTGGGCGATTTCATCATGAGGTTTTCTTTATTTATCTATTAATGTTGCTTCTTATAAATAAGTTTACTAGATGTTCCAGTATTTGTGGGGGTGGCAAGAATTGAGGCCAAACATAGTTTTGAGAAAATATAAACTCCCCAGACAAAAAAATTACCAAGGGTGTCAATATTTGTAGAGGGCAAAGTTCATGTATTAATGTACATAATGTACATGTTTATGTATCTGTTAAGTTTATGTATTAATCTATATATCAGTCTTTTGTAACATGCTTTAATCTCTAGCTAGCAATCATAACTAAGCTCAAACCTGTCCTTTGTCCTCTTTTTTTTCCTTCATTTTCATTATTTTAGCTTTATTATTATTTTTAAGTCATCATTGTTGTTGTTGTTATCCAGGAAGAATCCAGAATTTAAATAAATAAACCAGGAATACTTCTAATGTGGGTGTCTTTCTATATATCTGACACATGAAGTCAACAAAAAGCTGGTATGGGTAATTTGGTGGCAGATATAAAAACATTGTAGAGATGTTCTGTCACACTGAGTATCAGGCTAGGAAAGGAATCAGACTCCTGACAGGAATAAGTGAACTACAGGCAGTAGCTACTGGTAAAAAAAGACATGTATGGTCTGGAAAGAACTTTTAATACTGTAATAATAGTCAGAGCCATGACAAAGTGCAGTAGCTGTTTCTGAGAAGTGACAGAACAACATGGTAGGGTAAGGGTAAGGGTAACTGTCAGGAATGTAGGAGGAATGGAACATGTGTGACCAAAAACTGGAATGTGTCACTGGTATTATTGTTTAGTTTGACCTTTCTCCAGTAGTAGAGTTTCCTCTAGGTGCAATATCTAAATTACTAGACATGGTAGTATACATAATAGAAGACAGGGCTGGTTCACTGGTAGGGGGTATGGGGCTACATTGATTAAACATTGGCTAAAATAGAAGTAAACAGTATGAATTTTCTGTAGAGATATTAAATAATTAATGCAGCAGCATTAGGTCACCTATTTCATAATGGACAAAACTGACAGGTTAATTACCATTACTTACAGACTAAACTCACCTTTGTTTTTAAAAATCAAGGTGACAGACCTATTATCCTGCCTTTTCCCCTTTCCTGTCTTCTTTTCTTTCTGTTTGCTTCTAGAAGACAGAATTTTATTCAGAAAACTAAGACATACCAAGCATCTGCTAGAAAGTATCTTTTGTGCTCTTGGGGTAGGACTGAGCCATTTAATGTAAATACAGCAGAATGGGGGCAAAAAAAGAGGCTCTCTGGATGTTTACTTTGCCAAAACATAAATACATAAATAAAACGGAGCACCTAATAAGATGATGCATTATTGGTGCTAGGTTCATAACTTTTAATATTTAAAAAAGGACCTAATATTTGAACCTCACCTAAAACATAACCACTGGTTCACACTGGTATACTGCTCTTTTAATAGTTAAATAATTATCTTATTACATTAGCTCATCATGCATACTCTAAGATTTAACTCAGCTAGTCAAAGTGAGTTTGAAACCAGCTTTACTGAAAAATGAGCTGCAGCAGGACAAAGCCGCACACATTTAACTAAATTTAGTTTTATTTCACAATCTTCAGTAAATTGCATGTTTACATTACACAAGAGTTTGTAGTAGACAGTAACAGAGACAGTAAGCCAGAAGAAATCTATAACAGTGGTTCTAAATGCTATTAAAGATTAGATAAAGCATCAATACAAACTCCTCTTTGCAGTGGCGGTATGTGCAGAAATAAACAGCTGTAATTCCAAACCATTACAAACTGTTGTAAGTGATCAAAGCTAACTTCTGTAAAGCAGACTAGCATTATGTCTCTGCTTTGCTCATGATCTGTTCTGCCATTTAGCCTGCTAGCACCAACTAGTGGCTAAACCTTCAAGTAGATTTTCTCTTTTTTTGAAGAGCAGTGGGACTTTCCTGATAAAAAGATGCCATGTTCAGCATTACAAACTTTCCCTATTCATATATCAAACAGTGACCTGTCTCCTCATTTATAACTGCCATGATCTGGATCAGTAGCAGTTCCTTCTCTTCTTGATACTCTTATTGCTCTTCCTTGCTCTTTCTATCATTTAGCTACAAGTTTGTCTTATACCATCTGTTCATAAGGTCCTAAGTTGGCCCCAAACAGCACAGGCTATTTGAACTGGTCTTTTTTGTATCGGGCCACCTGTTTATTCTGCTGTCATGCTGTCTGCTGTCACAAAATAGTTTATGTGGCCACACCTGGTGTTTTTTGCCATCTCTCTGATGGATTGCTTCTCATTTTACAGTATAGATAGATCGTAAAGCCACACTTGAAATTAAGCCTAGACCTCTTATCTGCTCATTTGTGAGTGAAATAATGAGGGAATAACTCACAGCTGGCTATAGAACAGATGAACTATGGGATGCCCAGATATGAACATGATAGTAATTCCTATACCGTTCACCCTATTTTATGTAATTAGCCTCAAATTAAAGTCTGCACTTGCAACTCATGAACAGCTAATTACAATAACTTTATCAACATCCAAATATTTATGTACCTGAATATATCTATCCTCAAAAATAGTTGCACCCAGAAGGAGGTGTCAGACTGCAATGCTATTGGGAACGAAGACAAAGGTTACCAGGAACAATAAATGATGATACATTTAGACTAATATGGGCAATATTTATTGAGCTACACATACAGAAGTAGTGTCACTCAGTATGGGGTTGGGCCGCCGTGTTTGCTAACGTTGTAGTGATTCCTAATGGTGTCCTGTGATAATCCATCCCATGCAGCTGGAATATTCTCACACAGTTCTTGCAGATTTTCCAGTAGGGGTGGAGGTGGAGTAACACTAGGTCTTTTGGGCATGTGATGGGTGACAACAAACCTTTCATCTTGACTCTGACCACGGAGCCTCCACACACGGATTTGTTGGTCGTCCCCACCAAGACAAAAAAGTAACCCATCACTGAAGACAACTCGCTGCCATTCTGAGTAATTTCATGACAGTCTGGCACCACACTACTGCAGTCTTTGGTGACACTGACATGGTGTTAAGGGCAATTTATTGTAACTGTATTTTAACTGTAGTCCTGCGTTGTGCATTCGTATGCCAATAGTGCTGGCACTAACAGAAAGACTCATGGAGGGCATCACTGATCACTGAATGTCTGCAATCATGATAGTCGGGTCACTCCATGCATGTCAGACAATTTGCTGGTTCTCTCTCTCTCTGTGGTTTGTGTGTGGATTTCTCAGTTCAGCCAGATAACTTAAGCCTAAAGTCAAGTTTGTCTAATAGAACAAGAGCTGGAGGACATTGGAGACTCCTCATGTATGGGCTTATATTAAGAAGCTAACTGAAAAAAAAATGTTTTGTGAAGTCCATATTATCCAGTACATATTACTCTTCAGTGCATAGGTTAAAGTTTGAGAAAGATAGTATTACTGCGAGTATTTACCGTATCAGCAGTGAACAATGTAAAAAAGTATTTATCACTACAATTGTTCTGCTTAGATTAAAAATAATTTATTTAACAAATCAAAGTTTGCTTAGTTGTCAACAAAAGATTTTCTTGGATCCAGGTCCCGACCAGCCAAGGTTTGACTAGGTGAGTTGGTATGGGATGACTTATTTTTAAAGTGGTATTAAAGCTTCAAATCCTGTCACACGTTGTGCCCATGTGGTCTTGAAAGTGTTACCGACAGCAGTGTGCGTGTGTGGAAGTGTTTGCTGCATGAGGATGTGTCTATAAAAAGAGGAAATGCGTTCACCTTTTTCACATGCCTAGTGGCTCAGCATGAAAATGGTCCTCTTTGTGCCTCTGCTCATCGTTTTTGCCTTCCATCTGACTGGTAATGCATTTATTAATGTATTAATGCCTTTATCCAATGCTTTTGTACACAATTTAACCTGCTTTTGCACTTTTTAGTGGCAAAGCTCTGGCTGCACAGTTGATTACATACAATGTGAACTGTGTCACTAAAAAAGTCTAAACAGGAATCATTGAACTAAACTATAAACATAACTTGGTGTGTCTCTCTTTCAATTTTTCAGGAGTGATGGCGATTGCTGGTGGACAGGAAGCTATACCTCACTCCAAACGCTACTTGGTGTCTTTTCAGATTAATAAAGTGCACAAGTGTGGTGGGATGCTCATCAGAAAAAACTATGTACTGACTTCAGCCCACTGTCTAGAGTAAGTTTACCGTAATATAGTGTGGATTCATGTTGTACAGAAACTTATAGAACTGTTCACATTGGTGGTGACAGGAGCCAGATATATATATATATATATATATAAGACATACATTTTAGTCATTTCAAATAGAAAATGAAATGGCTGTATTTGTGTGTAATATTGTTTACATTGACACCTGGTTCATATCACCACCATGAATGCCCAATACAGTTTACACAAAACTGGATCAGCAAGTCTTATGAAACCTGTGCTTCTGCAGTGGTTATAAACTATCTGGGAAAAACCGCATGGATGTGGTGCTGGGGGCTCACCACATCAGCCGAAATGAGTTCAACCAACAGAGAATTCAAGTGAAGAAGTACATCAAGCATCCCTCATACAAGGAACGAACAAAGGATCGGAGCTATGACATCATGTTACTGGAGGTATTGCCGTTTGGCTTTTGATGTACTAAAGCTCAGATGTACTAAAGTTTTATGACAACGCAAACTCCAACAAAACTACCGATTGAGCATGACAGTCCTTTAGTACCCATAAAAAAGAACAAGGCAGCAGTTGCCACTCTTTTACAGTCTTGTCTCATAATGCTGGCGATTAAAAGAGTTTCGCTCTCAAAGGGCTAAATACTGGGAGGAGATTATTGTAACAAAGCACCAGTTTATTACAAAGAACTTGCCGTTATTTATTTATTTATTTTTTTATAGAAAAGGTTCAAATAAAAACCCTCGCTGTTAAAAAAATTAAACCTGCGCTGTGATGAACTGGTTACCTGTTCAGGGTGTTTCATTAGGTCATTTTTTTAGGTGACATATAATAAATAAAAAAGAATAAAAACAAAAGTGCAATATATACATAAAATGAACAAAAAATGAACTAGATGGCTACATCTCAAAATGAGCTGAGAGCTAGTAGTTCACTTATAATCTGATCTTGTATTTCTATGCGAAGTGTGACTCTTACCTTTTGGTTAAAAAGAGTGATATTTTCTAATATGGCATCACTGCCAGCAAACAGTTTTGAAGGTATTAGCACAAATAACATTATTTGATCATTGTGTTAAGCAATGTTGCCTTCAGTCTACCAATTATTGCTCATCTTTATATATTGCTGAAATACATTACAGAATGAAATCTAACTGTGTTTGTTTCACAGTGCGTATCAACTTGTAACTCCCTGTGGCATTTCCAAATGTGTATTGTGACACTACTACTTTAAATAAACAGAAATAATTCATTATTTGAACCTGAAAGGAACAAATAAACTTACTGGTAGAAACAGTGTTGATTTCTACGAATGTTTGTAGACCACCTGTTAAATTGGCCACCTTCAAAGTGTAAGTGGACCGTCTGTAATAAACACCTCTCGTTAATCATAATAATGCCTTTTAACCTGTTACAGCTGCAGAGCCCAGCCACACTGAACAGGTTTGTGGATATCATTGCCCTTCCTGAGAAGAATGAGATGATTCCAGCCTATCAGAAGTGTTCTATAGCAGGTTGGGGAACACTAGCGTCAAACAAGCGTCGAGCATCCAGTGTTCTGCATGAGGTCGCACTCACCCTACAGTTTAACTTTGAATGCAAAAACTTATGGAAGGATTATTTTGATTCAAAGTACATGATCTGCACTTCATCGGATGGGATAAAGGCTTTCTGTCAGGTACTAAAGCCTGCCACACAGTCTGCTAAATCTGTGTTCACACTATGTTTATATTACATTTAAAATAGTCCCTACAATCAGACCACATGCTGAGAAATAATATATATGACTTATTAATTAATCTAATACCGTAGCCCCCAAAAGTATTTGGACACTTTAACATTTACAACCTAACGATACTCTTTAGGTTAGTTCATGAAATGTTTACAATTATGGTATTTGTCTTAGTCGTAAACATGGGTATCAAACATTAAACTGACCGCAGAGGGTAAACTCAGAGAGAAAACCTGTAGAAGACCAGGCTGCACTAAAGTTACTATAGCGTATGCTTATGTTTCAATTTTGACAAAAAAAAATCCCTACTAAAATGTTTCAGATAAACACATATTCAAAAACATCTCATCACACTCAAACCATATCCAGATTATCTAGATCATTTTACATCAAATCACTCTGATTGACAAAAAAAAAAAAAAATCTGTGTTCTCCTTCAATACTCACCCCACTCACCAGTCTTCAATGAGTTTGCAGAGTCTGTCGATGCAATCTACAGCACAGAATGACTTACTATTAACTGCAAATACTTGTCAGCTACACAGTGAAGATGTTTGTCATTTACAATAGGTCCTACAAATCGACATGTGTGCACAACCCTAACGGAGGGGGTTTAAATGGGCTGAGAGATGTTTTGGGGTGACTAATGACTTCTAGTATTTGCTGGCATTACTAAACAAGCATTAATGTAAAAATCAACATGTGGACACTAAAAGTTTTAGTGTTCGAACTTCATCTGGATTAGGTGGACTAATCTGTTTTTAATACATTTTTGAGTACAAGCATTCGCAAAAATACCTTTGGGGACTCACTGTGTACATTGCTAATAAGAATGAAAATGAGGTACAATGAGGTAAAATGTAGGTACCTAATTAGCAGTATTTGCATTAATTGCACAAGAAGCAGGCAGAATTTTTTTTCCTGTATGAAATTGCCTTTGCATAAGTTTCAGAACTTCTGACAGTGCATAAATAACTGCTTCAGCATTTTACTTACATTCTCTCTCTCTCTAGGGGGATTCAGGGAGTCCACTCATGTGTAACAATAAGCCACAGGGAATAGCCGCATATACGCACCCTGAAGACTGTACAAACCGCAAGTTTCCAGAGGTATACATTAAGATTGCCTACTTCATGCCATGGATTAAGGAAGTAATCAAGTATTAATTGCTTCTACAACAGTAACCACATAATAAATGATGAATAAATGACACTGCTCTTAAAACGCTCACTCTTTTTTACTGAACATCTCCCACAAGTGCATTTTGTACTTAGTCAGGTAATCAAATCCTAGAGTTTCAACTTAAATATTATACAGATTTTTAATCCAAATAGATTTTCATTCAATGGTATTCTCAAACTGGCTAAGGAAAGTGGTATTTAAAAATGCTCAACAGAGAGAGATTTCATCATAAACCTTTTTTTATTTAAACCTTTCTTTATCTGTTGATGTTGTTTGTTAACATCAATATATATATATATGTTTGAATACAGTCTTGCGCGTTTGCTAATATAGCAAAATGCAAATACATAAAATGGCATAAATTACAAAGATTATGAATGAAAAAAGACTTTGTTGAAAGATAATTCATTCATTTTCATATGTTCAACAAACACCTGCAATCCCGATTATCCCCTTATTATAAGTAAACAAGCAGTTTACGGAACTTATGTAAAACTCTTCTTAGCTAAGAAAGAACAGTGAAAATTGACTGCTGATGGAGACATGCTACATAACTTTCCTACTACTGGTGTATTAAGTGGTGGTACTGGTAAACATTCCCAGACAAATCTGCAGTAGCGAGAGACATGTCTGAAACTGAGACAGAATGGTAAGTTTGACAGACAAACACAACTAAGGCCACAAGCCTCTGAGGTGTTTGCTCATGTTCAGTCATAGTGAAGGCTCTTGAAGTTGAAGCGCTTCCTGTCTGTAAAGCCCGTCATCTACAAAAACAAAAATGCAAAAGAGGTAAAATAAATAAATACAATAATACATTATAGGAAAACAAGATCAAAACAAGTGGCAGTGGTTGAATAGGAGTCATTCTGATACACCAGAAAAGAGTTTAATTACAAGTAAAAGCTAACAGGCCATGCTGTGACTGCCGTAGCACCACACACTGAACCATAATCAGGATACACTCTCACCTGACTGGGGTCTCTGGTGAAGTATCTCTTCTCTATAACCTAAGTGTGGGAGACGTACATTATTTACCAGTATTACATTCCTGAATTTGCAATAAATAACGCAATAAAACAGATTTATTAATGGAAAACAAATGGATGGAATGTTAAAAGTCTAATGTATGTTTATGCTTAATTGTTACAGGGATACTTCAGCTTTGTTTATTCCCTAATCTCTATCTGCATATGACTGATTACCAGATTACCTTGGACAATAATTTTAAACCATTTTCTTACACAAGCAATGTGAAGCTAATTAATCTGAAATACCTCAGCTTCACTTAGTCTCAGTGTCTGAGACTGCATGTTTTCTGTTCTATACGTACAGGGTGGTTATTAAGGGAATCAACCATATGTTCCAGATACATTGAGGAGAGCTTATGTTAGCTAAAATATATACAAAGAAAGCAGTGTACACAAAACAAGCAGTAACACATTTTGTAACACACCGTGATAACATTCACTCTCCCACAATGACTGTTTGGAGATCAGATGTGTGTTATCACTGTGACAACATATGTTTCCACCATACATGCATTTCATACGCAACAAGATTTTTGGGCAACTAGTTGCATGTTGTGACTTGCCTGCAATATAATTTCCAAGCAGCTTCCCAGTTACACAATTGCAATTCAAAACCAATGAATGTTGGATACACATCTTTGTTCTACTATAAAGTCAATAGTGCACTGTGATTTATCTATTGGCATCATTTTTATCATATCTTTCGATTCTTTTCCAGCTATCCTTGCCATTCTTACCTTCTATAATAATTTTCATATTTTTTAATAATGATAATAAAAATTGCTACACAAAGCTGAGCCACTGCAGCTTTATTTCCAGTAAGTTGCTGGACCCTTACATCAGGCATCATTTTTTAAAAATCCATTCATGGCACAGAGGTACATACAGGGTGTTGTATGGAAAAATGCCGTTGGTCATATTTCAGTTAAGATTCAAGTGAGAATATCTGATGCATAATGGTCATATACATGAAAGATATATGAAGGATCTTACTTTGTCAAAAAACCTGCTCAGTTTCACAGCATTAGATGATCCAGCAGCAAAATAACGTGGGTTTGTGCAGTCCTAAATATAAGACAGAGGTAAGAAAAAAATTAACATAATAAACTAGAAAAGTGCATTTCCTGAAGGAAACGCGGGATGGTTGCGCAGCTTGCTCAGTGAGGAACAAGGGATGAGTAAATGAGTGCGGGTCAGTATGGCTTTGGACTAGTGTTTGGAGACCTGCCCTTAGTGAGTATGTGAAGTTAGGTGGCTCTCGCACGAACGGTAACATTACTGCTTGGATTGTGTCAAAAATGACTGGGACTCTATGGGAGGAACGAGGGATGAATAAACGACAGATAGATGAGTGCGGGTCAGTTTGGCTGTGGACTAGTGTTTGGGGACCTGCCCTTAGTGTGTATGTGAAGTTTGGTGGCTCTCAGGCGAACGGAAACATTACTGCTTGGTTTGGGTCGAAAATGGCTGGGACTCTATGGGAGGAACGAGGGATGAATAAACGAGTGCGGGTCAGTGCGGCTGTGGATTAGTGTTTGGGGACCTGTCCTTAGTGAGTATGTGAAGTTTTGTGGCTCTCGGGCGAAGGAAACAGCCGGCTTTAGGTGGGTCCAAAAATGACTGGGACTCTATGGGAAGAACGAGGGATGAATAAACTACCGATAGAGGAGTGCGGGTCAGTGTGGCTGTGGATAAGTGCTTGGGGACCTCCCCTTAGTGAGTATGTGAAGTCTGGTGGCTCTCGGGTGAAGGAAAATGCCGGGTTTGGTTTGAGTCAAAAATTACTGGGACTCTATAGGAGGAACGAGGGATGAATAAACGACAGATAGAGGAGTGCAGGTCAGTATGGCTGTGGA
>CM067480.1:11753807-11784125 GCA_034552555.1 Semaprochilodus insignis
CCATTGTATCCGGTTTGGAGGCTCTAGGTTTTACGGGAGTAGAGTACGAAGGCAAACAATTTTCCATCATATTCATTCTCTATGGGAGGAAAAAGGGATGCGAAAAGAAAGACAAACGGATGAGTGCGGGTCAATCCTACACCAGATTGAGCCACTGTATCCGATTTGTTGTGTCTAGGTCGAGCGGAAGTAGGGTAGATAACTGGAGTTGGAACGGAGTCGATGTCGCAAAAACTGCGGGACGAGTTAATCGGCGATGAAACGGGAGAAAAATAAGAATAAGAAGAAGAAGAAGAAGAAGAAGAATACAAATCGAATAACAATATAGTTGCTTTGCAATGCGCAACCATAATAATATAAATCGGATAACAGTAATCAGGATTTTCAAATGGAAAAGAAAAGTTAAGGCCATTCAATGTACTTTGTAAGAAACCATATAGTCGATAATTCTTATGAAATACAAACCTTTGCTGTTTTTGTTCAACTATTATCAACAAAGAGAACACCTACCAGGTTGATCTCCTCTGCATTGAAGTCTTCTGACAAGAAGGCAGTGCGGGTCAGGACGTCATTACGTTTGTTTTCGGGTATCTGGTCATATTTGGTGCCGATAAGCAGAAGAGGGACAGGGTTCTCTGCAAACTGCTCTCTGTCATAATCGCTGTGTCCACAGAAACAAAATCACACATTCCATGTATCATACACATCAAGTTGCCTAGTATCTACACTCTTTAGGCACTGTACCAGTATAGAAGCACTATATACCATATACAAACACATTGTCTTTCTCTCCTTCTAAATCTCAGAAATAAAAAGGACCCTTCACAGCATCACCGCTGTCAATGAAATATAATAGTATTTTAATACTAGAACCTTATCTAGTCTTGGTGACTGTCTCTCATCACTTTGTTGTAGTTTCATTGTAATTTTTTTTACTGTAAAGCAGGAATTGTGAACTCCAGTCCTGGAAAACCAGAGTCCAGAACTGTTTGGTAATTTTCCTACTCAAACACCCCCCCCTTAAGTAGGAGTAAGGGATTGATTCTCTGGCTCTACATGTGAAGAAGGGTAATATACTGTGGTGAGGATAGAATAAGGACTGTGGTTTCAGGTAAGAATAAGGGATTGATTCTATAGTTTTAAGTGAGAATAATGGAAAGACTTGGACTTACAGATTTGAGGAAAATATCTGACTGCATTACGATGTCTATTCCAAGTGCATGTTTTACAGGTCCACACAGGAAATCACATAATCATTCTTAGACAACAAGTCACCAACTACGGCACAGTCAGACAAGTCAACTGTTTCCTCATAACCCCTAAAGCAGGGTCACAGTAAATTCATTATTATATTCTCTAATAACTTAACAGCAACTGAGGCTCCCTTACCCATTGGATACGATGACCCCTGTAGGAGAGGAATCTTTATTTAGTGCCTCCATTGACCAGCGATATAAGTTCTGGGAGGACTTCTTGTTGGTTAGATCATGTACTAGAATAATGCCTGCAAAAAAAACAAAAACAAACAATTCATGAACAAGAAAATGACACCATTAATATTAATAACTTTCATTGTAGGCAAACACTTACTTCATTATACATAATACAAAACACTTATTTTGTTATACATATACCATTTAGATGTAGCATCAGTGCATTATATTATATACATATTACGTAATATGCAATGTTATGATATGCCCTTTAAAACATTAAAAACAATTGGTTAACTTCATATATAAGAAAGAGCATGAATGTCTGATTCATCAAAACATCTATAAAACACTCATTACCAAGTATACGTATATGTGATTAGTCAGGGTGTTCACATAATGCAGTAAAAGAAAGTGATTGCATATTGAAGTCCTCTGCGATATCAGTATCGTGAAGACTACTGAAATAATGGTTAATAAAGACTATACTGTGCTGCCTTGGTTTACACTGGGATTCCTAGGATGAACTAGATCCACAGCTTCCCCAGCACAGGAGAACCACTGTATATTCCATTGTGTTGTAATATGCGGCAGAAGACCAACCCAGAATATGCTGCTGTGTTTTTCTATTTCATACAGGTGATTGATACTCTACCATTGACCGAATTGTAGAAAACCGCTCTGGTACTTTTAACACTACTGGCACTTCCAACAGACCCTCCAACATCCCACAGTTCAATGTAATAGGTCTTCTCCTCCGGTGTGCCCTCTTTATAGTCATGAACCTGGAGGGCAAATCGTATTACTGGTAAGAGATTTGTGTATGTATATATATATACACATACTGGTACACACATTTTACACTTTACACATTGATTTTGATTAATTAAAATTTGTAACATGAATGTGTACTTTTGTATTGTTTTATTGTCTGTACTGAAATTTAAATAATTGTTTCTTAATAAAGTAAAAAATAAAATAAAAATAAGAAAAGAAAACATTAATACCTAAATTACAACTCACCCTAACGTCCACAGAACAACCTACTGTCCATGAAGGATTTCCCAAGACCTGGTTTTGGCACAACAGATGAACTAAAGATGACTTTCCAACACCTGCAAGCAGACAGTATAAAGTATAAAATATAAAAAACTTGGCTACCTCTGCTCAGAAATAAATTACATTTTTTCATGATTTGATTACATCTGCGCTGACTGATATGCTATCAAGCCATGTCAAAACACAGCTGGCTTCCTAGCCAGCAAGTAGTCTGAGCGAGTTTTTTTTTTTTACAGGAGGTGTTCAAAACAATCGAGACGATCATATACGATGTGCCCATAATAACGAATTACAGCTGTTTTAATGTTTCTTACCAGAATCTCCCAAGACCAACACTTTCACTCTGTCAAGGGAGGCCATCATTATTTCCTATATCACTAACAACGCTATGGGTGCAATAAAAGGACTTCCTGTAAGCACCCTCGGGCAAAATAAAGGTCCTTACATAGGTTTGGAGTTTTTAAATATATAGTTAAAACATTTTAACATACAATCTAATATTATCGCTTTTGTTTTTATTTAATTTATTATTTGTATTATCCATGATGCATAGTAATTTTGATTGTGTTTGGCTAATTTCATCCCCATTGTTTCTAAAGCCTTTAGAGACTTTTATCTCTTTTTCAGCCAGTCAGTAAGAAGACGGGAGGAGTGTCCTGAGCGAGAACAGGAAGAGGTCACAACCAGACAACACACAGAAAGCCGGTGTGTTTTACCTCATATCTGGAAGAAAGTGAGACCTATGGCCGTGGGAGGGATGAAACTATCGAGTATATGCTGTCTGCTCTTATATTTAATTGCGACAGTGCTTGCTGGGTAGGTGATAGTAGTATTTTACCTCTCGGTTTTGTGTTTCTCCGCTGTATAGAGCTAGTCGCTGAGCTGGTACACATGTTCCTCTGTGATTGGTCTGCGCCGCTCCACTGTCTTCACAAGTGTGCTACAGTGGAGCGGATCTAAACAAGCTTTTAAAATGATTTTTTCTTGATCTGAGAGTAAAGTAGGCTGACTGATGTCTAAAAGTAATTTGAGTTGGCTGGTAAAGAAGCGTGCGTTAAGATTAACTAGCTAAGTTACACATTAAATTGATCGTATCATGTGTACTCATTCTTTCCCAGACAGCTAACCTGTCTGACTAGATATACAAAAAGACTTGTGCCCTCCATTGTGTAGGGATTTTCTCCGTTTTATAAGCACGTTTTGTATTGGTTTTATCTCTTCAGGAGAGATTTCTACAAGATCCTTGGGGTTAGCAGATCAGCATCTATTAAAGACATCAAGAAAGCTTATAGAAAGTTGGCACTACAGCTTCACCCCGACCGAAACCAGGATGATCCTGATGCCCAGGACAAATTTGCAGACCTCGGAGCAGCTTATGAGGTGTGCTTTGGTGTCATATGCTCTACTTCATGTGTTTTCTTCTGAACATGGTTTGGTGGATGCCTGAAGATGAATCAATGAGTCATTGAATCGCACCTTAGGTTTAGCCTATTCCGCATTTTCTGTACATAAAGTGTTGTAACGTTTTGCAGCAGATAAACGTGTTTTTTATGTCACTGCACTAAATATACACCGAGCCTTATGTGACAGGCATGATTTCGTTGTTGGGGAAACCACGGCGAAATCTGATTGGTGGAGGGGAATGTGTGGCTTATTCTGATTGGCTGAAGCGCCAGCTGACTGGTACACCCGAAAATACGACGTGGATCTCCAGCGGCTCTAGTAGAGCGTTCCTGAGTAAATGGATGCAAATGTAAACAATTCGAGAAAATAGATCACATTCAGACGTTTTAATTTCCTCAGCATTATCTAAACGCCGCTTGGATGTAAAGTATCTTTAAGGAATTACAGGATCTAGCATGTTTTGGTGAGGAATATGGCAGTCTCACATTNAATGTAAACAATTCGAGAAAATAGATCACATTCAGACGTTTTAATTTCCTCAGCATTATCTAAACGCCGCTTGGATGTAAAGTATCTTTAAGGAATTACAGGATCTAGCATGTTTTGGTGAGGAATATGGCAGTCTCACATTATTTTATGAATGAAACAGCTCAAGTACAGTCTTCTTTGTGCAACTCAGGTGCTCTCGGATGAGGAGAAAAGGAAACAGTATGATGCTTATGGAGAGGAAGGACTGAAGGAAGGTCATCATAGCTCACACAGTGACATCTTTTCCAGGCAAGCATCTAAGCATCTTTCACTAAAAGATATATGGTAGAATTTCTGGAATTTCATGGAATTCTAAAATGTGGCATTGACTGGAGAATGTGTTACATTTATCTGTATATTTTTTGTGAAGGATTGAGTTTCCACGACAAATGTGCAGTGCTTCTTTCTTTCTAAAACACCTGTAACACTGCATTAGAAATATTATTTCAATCAGTTATTTTTCTTCCACACTTACACTTGTTTTTACTAATTTACCGATTTTGCTAAATTGCTGATCACGACTGTCTAATATTAATATTTTATGATATCTAATAGTTTGCTTTGAACTAATTGCTTAAAGGTCCATTTAAGAAGTGTTTGAATGTATCTCTGCCTAATTTTAACACTAGCATGTTTGCTCTACCTGGACGCTCAGATGTTTCTTTATATATTTGTTGCAGCTTCTTTGGGGATTTTGGTTTTATGTTTGGAGGAAACAGGCAGCAACAGGATCGGAACATTCCGAGGGGAAATGACATTGTACTGGACCTTGAAGTGACGCTGGAGGAGGTTTATTCGGGAAATTTTGTTGAAGTAAGTAATAGCTGAACAAGCTGTGTGTATTTGGTTGTGTGTTTATGGAAGCATTTTTCTTCTCTTTGATAAGGTGGTATGTTTCATTTTGTTTATTCATAACTACATCTGCTTTGTGCGTAAAATGTGCAATGACTTTCTCATTCATACAAGGTGTTTTTAATTTGATGGATAACTGATTAACTGAATGGTCTACTAAAGTAGTTGGGCTGAACAATGATGAAGGATGTCTAGCCTTATATGTATTATAGCCTTAGATATGCACATAGTATGAAGGTCATTAAAATGTGCAGTGTTGTCTCTCCTGTACTGTATGCACTGTTCTACTTTAACTGTGTTTCTTTTTCATCACATCACATTACATTTTTCCTCCCCCCCCTAACCTTCACTCCTCTTTCATTATGTAGGTAGTGCGAAACAAGCCTGTCGCTAAAGAGGCTCCAGGCAAAAGGAAATGCAACTGCCGCCAAGAAATGAGAACTACGCAGCTCGGACCGGGCCGATTCCAGATGACACAAGAAGTAGTCTGTGATGAATGCCCAAACATTAAGTGAGCCTACCATTTGCCCGCTAATGATTTTCTGATGTAAATCTTTAATTTGCTAAGAGGTGGCATTAAATGGCGTTCCTAACATTTTGCAGGCTTGTGAATGAAGAGAGGACACTAGAGGTGGAGATTGAACAGGGAGTGAGAGATGAAATGGAGTATCCCTTCATTGGTGAAGGTACAGACACTGATGAATTTAGCATACTTTCGTGACTGGGATCCAATTTAAGTCCCGCTGATATTTCACATATTACAAAAAATATATATATGTAAACATAAACAGATAAAATGGTAGAGCCCTTCACAACAACCTATATGCATATTTCAGATACATACCCTAAAACATGAACATTATCTGCTAAACCCTGCAGGATTTTTTGCTTGTCCCAGCTCACTTATAACTGCACTTAATGTTGAAATATAACCACTGAGAAACTTTAAAAAGATTGTTAATATGTGATGTGTGTAACTATGTGTAATGTGTAAGAAACATCCTTTTTTACCATCATAAGTAATGAAAATTTCAGTGATTGAAGAGGTCACTTAGCAATCTCAACCCTGTTATCCAAATTATACACTAAAAGTATATTCCGAATATAAAGCATATATTTTGTATAAAGTATTCAAATGTCTTTATTCCATTAGCATGGGTGCTAGGTGGGTGTAATTGATATGTGTATTTGATAATTCTGTGTTATTAACTCAATCCTGTTACTTATTTCCAGAACTGTTCGCAAAGAAACCATATTTTAAAATGAGATATTGTTTCTGAAATGTGTATTTTTTTATTGATTAAATTCATGTTTTCCAAGATGATATGTTGAAAAAGTATTATTTTTTTTAAATTACGTACAACTTACGTTAAGATTTAATTGCAATCCAGTCATGGAATCATCCACTTAACAAAGTTGCAGGCTTCAGTAGCATAGTAGAGTTATAGAGAATAAAGCCATGGAACAAAAGCATCATACATCATTTCTTTTTTGTGCAGGTGAACCACATATTGATGGAGAACCTGGAGATCTTCGCTTCCGCATCAAAGTTTTAAAGTAAGTAGGAATGGGGCGGTTATTGGCTTTAATGATATTCTACACCATAATGACATTCTACCCCCATTTATTTTAATACCATTTCAAATTGTAGCAATTCTAAAAACCATGTATTATTACTGTTTTTTTAAAAAAAACTCTGCATCTAATATTCAGATTCCACCTAAGGCCTTTATTATCTGGATCAGCTGGTTTTGATCAGCTAATTAAAATTATAAGCTTAATATTTTTCCATTTTGGGCTTGAAAGAATTGATTTCATATCGATTTTCAAACCATATGAGCTGCAGTTTTTATTACAGCCCATCCTTATCTTAATAATAAGTTTTAATTACGTTTTAAGTGGGAAAAGATCATAATAGCAATTTGAAAGGGTGCATTTTTCAGTTTGCAGTCTACATTAGCAGTCGACAGTCAACATCATTAACTATGTTGCTGTAACAAACTTTAAGTGGGGAAAAGTGGAAAAGCTAATAACACACAACTTGTGAACTACCCGTAGATGACCACATTCTTGGCCTAAAAAGGGCCGGACCTCAATTTATAGAGAATTATTGCAATTTTTAATCTCAATATTGGTCAATAAGATAATTTGCCCAGATTTTTCAGCCTTATATGGCAGTATGTTATTGTGTTAAACTGCGTCACAGAGTATGTTGTCGGTGTCATCAGTACTGCGAGACTAACTGCATGTGTTAGGGAAGGCCTTGATTATCAATATGAAAACCATTGAAAATAATTAACTAAAATAATCTATCTATCAGTCTGAATATGGTTAACTATCAGTTATCATCACTCCATATCATATCATCATCTGTAATATAGATAAGTTAGATATAGAGCTTGTAAACAACAACTAGTGTATAGTAACTGCATAGTAACAAGGAGCTAATTGAATGTCAGCCCCCTTTTATAAAATAAGGTTATTTGTTTTGTTCCTCTTCTTTTTTGAATTAGTGCAAAGGTTGATTTAGCCTTTTTAAAAAGTGGTAGTATTATTTAGCTAGTGTGTTTTGTTTCAGCGTCTTTGAAAATGCAAATACCGTACTACATATTGTGTGTCATAAAAAGGTGATGTTTTATTTGGGTAATATCATTCAGATCAAGAGAAGAAATTTCAATATGACATTTTCTACAGTGATCTGAAATGCACAATTTCTGATTATTTGCTGATCTTAAAATATTTAATACACAAACCTATAAAACATAAAATTAAAAAATAAAAAATATTTTTTAATACATAAAATTCAGCAAATAAAGGGTGTTTGATTCTATATGTTTGGGCTTATGCAGACCTTTTAATATATTTAATTCAGATATACACTAATCATCAAATGAATTGCTGCACTCAGAAGCAAGACCGATATGGGCAATATTTATTGAGCTACACATACAGAAGTAGTGTACTGTCTGTCTCTAGGCCAAGCTAAGGATTTCTTGTGAAGATAGTACCCTGTAACTGACTAAAGAGAGGTATATCCTAGTGTCTGTACTTACTCTGTATGTTTTGTCCTCTAGACACCCACTGTTTGAGCGCAGAGGTGACGACCTGTATACAAACGTTACTATCTCTCTGGTAGAAGCTCTAGTTGGCTTTGAAATGTACATCACACATTTGGATGGTCACAAGGCAAGTGTCGTAATCACCATATGAGCTATTCACACTTATTTCTAGTCCTATGGTGCCATACATGTTGCCCAAATTTTTTAATAATGCTGCTTGTGGTTTTGCAGGTTCATATTGGAAGGGATAAAATTACCAGGCCTGGAGCCCGAATCTGGAAGAAAGGAGAAGGACTTCCCAACTTTGATAACAACAATATCCGTGGATCACTTATAATAACCTTTGATGTAGACTTCCCCAAGGAGCAGCTTGATGACCAGCAAAAAGATGGTATGTGACAAGCTTGTTTATTGTATATATAATATACAGTTCTAAGAGGACATTCCAGAGATTTTGAGGTGTGTCTGTGGGGAATTTGTGCCCATTCAGACAAAGGAGTGTTTGTGAGATCCGGCAGTGATGTTGGACGAGAAGGCCGATCCAGTTAATTCAAAAGGCGTTCAGTGGGGTTAAGGTCAGGGCTTTGTGCAGGCTACTGGAGTGCACTGGAAATAAGGGGTGAGACTAAACCCCAGAAACAATCAGGTTGTTCCCACCAAAAAAACTCAGAAACATTCTACACCAAACTTTACTGCTGGTACTATGTATTCTGATATTTCACAAGACTTGTATCATCATTTATCATTCTTAGGCTTCTGTGCAGGTGCCCTGACATGGCAGTTTCATAAAGCTTTCAGTGCACAATTCATGTGCTGGTGTTGTTTCCAGAGACAGTTTGTAAATGGCAGTTTGGTAGTGAGTGATGCAACACAGGATGGGGCATTTTTATGTGCTACGTGCCGCTGAGCTATTCTTGCTCCTCGGTGCTTTCATTTCACAATACAACTTGCAGCTGACCAGGGCAAAGTTTCACAAACTGACTGCAAGGTGGCGTCCTATGACAGTCCCACATCTAAAGTCACTGAGTTCCTCGGTATGACCTATTAAACTGCCAGTGTTTGTCTATAGAGGTTTCATGGCTATATGCTAGATTGGATACCCCTGTTAGCAATAGTGGTGGCTGCTATACCTGAACTCAGTAATTAGGAGGCCACATACTTCTGGCCATATTGTGTATATGAAAATCTATATGTTACAAATGATGATGCTTAAATTTGTTGTTACACTGTACTTCATACAACTACAATTCTACTTGTACTCCTTTTTTGTTTTTGTTTGTTTTGTTTCAGTACAGTCTTAAACGTCATACTTCTGTTTCTGTGTGCAGGTATAAGGCAGCTGTTGAAACAGACTCCATCTCAGAAGGTTTATAACGGCCTACAGGGATACTGACACACCAGCCAGCAAAATCAGGACTGATGAAACTGTCGCGTTCCATACACCACACAGAAGCATGCTCACAGGCACGGACAGAGAAACAAGCATCAAGGGGTTATTTATTTTTCTTAGACTGTACTCAGGATAGGTCGACTGTATGTGTGGGTTTTTATTTTTTGATTTGGGATTTTTTAAATCATTTTTTCCCCCTCATTGATATGTGGTTATTGAACACAATCCTATTACATTTTTGTTTGATGCCCAAATATTTTTTCTTTCTTTTTTGAATAACATTTTCAAGGCCTTTCTGATTACAATTTACATTTGATTACATCTGATTACAATGTTAGTGCGTTACACTTTCGGTGGACATTTAATTGATTTTTCCGTGTCTGTCAGCCTGGACTGCAACAACAAAGGGAAATGAGAGAGACTGAGGCTTCATATCAGAGGACACTATAGAAATACCGGCCTCTGTACCGTTCATCTTTAAGACTGAGTATTTCTCTTTTCCTAGATTTTCAGAATGTATTTGTAGGTTTTTATCCTAATTATTTTTTCTGTTTGTTTTCTCTTGTTGGTCAAAGTTGTTCGTTGTCTCACTTTTTGTTCTCTGTTTTTGCGCTTTGTGGTCTTTTCCTCGAGAGGTATTTTCATAGTTCAGGGGAACAGACAGATACAGATTTTTTTCTTTCTTCTGGGCCTTTTTAAGATGTTGGACATCAGCCTCCTCCCATGACCCTTCTGATGTTCCTCCTGACGTCTCCTCCTGTTAACAGTCACCTGCTTCATCAAGCTGGTATGACTTCACCAGTGAGATTGGGACTAGTGCACTAAATTTGGCCAGGTGCCCAATGTGAGGAAAGTGTATGAAAGTTTGTGATTTTCAAATGAAGACCTCAATTAAAAGTTTCTAATGGTGTTTCAAAATGGCCTTCTATGCAACATTTTACTGCATGTGTCCAATGGATGTTTCCAATGTTGGTCCACATGTCTAGAACAGTGTTACAGTTATCTAAGTTGGTTTGATTGAAAGGTGACCAGATTCCTGAAATTAAAACCTGGGACATTTCAAGTCCAGTAGTCAATATATAATTAAAATATCCAGTTTCTATATGGTTTCTATGTAACTGTTGTACTTACCACAAAAGATTTGGAGGTTATATAAGTTCATAATTCATATACATACTAAATATCTCAGTCAAGAGACCCTGGCTATAGTATAATAGGCTGACTCTAAACAGACCCCTGGCCTAGCTCCAGTTCTGGAGAGACAGCGATGGCTGCTGTCAACGTATGCCATATGTTGTATATGGATAACTGAAAAATTGATACAGTTTATTAAAAAAAAAAAAATGAAAAAGATTTTTTTGAACACGTGAACCACATGGCTATACAAATCAGATTCCTAGGACTCAGTAATACGGCTCAAGGTCAGTAAGTACACCACTGCTTGAGATAGCCATGAGAAGATGTTTGTGATAATGATTCTGGACTCGCTTGACACTTGCTAGCTGCTGCTAAAGTTAGTGAGCAAGTGGTAAAAGGGGTCAGTAAGTAGCAATAGCTCCTTCTGTTGGCCGAAACAAGCACAGTGGCAGACATCCAGCAGTCTGCTCTGCTACCAGGTCTTTCTCAGGACTGTCCGGTGTGTTTCTAGTTAAAACGGGGACATTTCCGGGAACGTCTGGTCACCCTACTGTGTAGACATGCTGCAATGTGTTTAATAGCCCTTATGTAATAATGTTGGCTAAGTACATGAATAGTTATTTTGTGGACTTGCAGGCTGAAAATGTTACATGCAACATAGAAGAGAATGATACACTGATGGCACCTTCAATAAGTCTCTACGTTGTGATATAAGCAGTTTGCATATTGCTGCTCCTCTACTTAAGTAGCTTACCCATTCCGCATGCAGAGGACCTCAAGAGGACCAGACAATTTAATGCACTTGTTAGACCCAGCATATTGCTCATTAATCATTAGTGTACGTTACACCTCCAACCTGTCTGGACGTACCAGAGTAAACAAGCAAATGACATAGTTAATTTTATAACTACACTATATGATCAAAAGTATGCTGATACCTGACGACCCATCCACATTAATATTGAGTGAATTGTGTGTATGTGTTGTGCCCATTTAGTTAAAAAGCGTTGGTGAGGTCACGATGTTGGACGACAGACGTGGCTCATTGTCGGTGTTCCGATTCATCCCAGTGGTTTTTAGTGAGTTTGAGCCAAGAGAGTTGAGACGTTAGCCGTTCCTCTGTGTGCGTTCTTGTGTGTTCCTGCGTCCTTGTCTTCTTGCTAGTCCTCATCTTTCACTGCCCAAGTGCGTTCCAATACTCAGGAACGCATGTACCAAGAACGTTTAAGATACCCGGATGTTGTCCTTGCTCCGGCCCGAAAACCGAGGATGCATCGGTTGGTACCGACAAGAACGAACGAAAATACCCAGCATTCAGTGCGGCTGAGTATACAGACACACAACTGTACAACTGTATCTCTTTTTAAGTAAACGTTGCAGTAAAATCTATTTAAAAAATAAAACGAGGCGAGATTAAATATGAAAGTTTGTTCTGACGATTCCAAAGGACGAGGCTCCGTTAACGGGGCAGGTAACGTTCTCCCCTCTTTCTCCTCAGTCTGGCATGCCAGCGCCTCAGCTCGGTGATGACGGCTATGGCACATATTTTCTCTCCGTTTCTAATATGAAAGTTTGTTCTGATAAGTCTAGTCAACAGACCTATAAATACTTCGACAGGAGTAAGTTTAACATTTAGATGTTGGAGTTATTTACATATTATGAATCAAAGCCCAGTGTTAGACTGAGACCAAGTTACACCGAACGCATGGTCACTTCATTTCAAGAGCATCCATGGCTTTTTACAGCAAAGCTACAGGCCAATCAGCGATCCATAGCAGAGAATGACAAAGAGGTATTAACGTTTTAAAACGTTGTCTGAGAAAGACATGACGCATTTCGTGTATTCTTCAAGCTGTGTTATACTGTGCTATATTGAGGAGGTAAGAGGGCATTATCCCTAATCCCTAGGGAGGGGCTACCAGCATAGTGAGAAAATAGACTGGTATGTTGTTAACCACCCCTTTTGTGCTTTATATGATCATAACATTTAACAAAACAGCAGGGAAGTTATCTGATTTAGAATGCTAAATCTGTAAACACTGTATGCAAAGCATGGAATATACTGTATAAAGGACTGTGGACTCCAGGGCATCGGAGCATAGACAGTAAAGAAGAACGAGGCATAGCGAAATTATGTGAAGTAAAGCCTCCTGTAGGGGATCTCATTCTCCAATAGAGGGCAGCAGAAGAGCAAACTGCAGTGCTAGTGTAATAAAACAGACTTTAAGAAGGTACGTTTATTAAAATAATAAGGACAAAATAGCAATGATATAGCCCAAATTGATCAAACATTTCAAACCAACAACACTGATCATCAGTTCATATAGCAGCAGTCTTTACTCTGATAAGTGTATGAGGTGTTTATTGTAATTTGTATGTTGAGTCCTGACTATGCTGTTTTTGGATTTGTAGATTTGCCACATGTCATAGCTCTTGTTTAAAATTAAACAAACAACCTAACACGTCTTTGTTGGTCAACTACATCTTTGGTACATAGTGATTTTACAGGGTTTTTTGCAAAATAATATTATTAAATGTGTGCGTACGCGCTTCCTGCTTCAGTAATTTATATCAGGTGTGACTGAACGGCTCATTCAAGATGAAGGCCAACTTCGTGAAGTCAGTTTCAGCCAATCAAAACGCTGGCAATGCATCACGTGATCATGTCAACAAACGATTTCACAGGATTAACGGACAAGAAAATAAAACAGAGAATGGATGTTGTACGACTGAAAACCAGATCCTCCTGATAAACGTTGTGATAGGTTGGTAGTTTTCTCATAATATTAGTTACCTGAACCTGAGTACCAGCAAGCGAGTGTCTTAAAAGCTAACATTTATGTAAGCAGCTGGCCTATCTAGCTAACGTCGTGCTGTTTAAACTGCTGCTTGTGGCAGCATTTATTCAGTTGGTTAGGTTGCTGTTATAGTCGTCAATGGGTGCAGACTAATTTCTCCTTTTTTGTTACCACCTATTATTACTCCTTTTGGTGATAAAAGTTCACTTTTCTTTTTTTTTTTTTTACAGAAGACATGTGGTTCTCAATGAGTGCCCATAAAGTAGAGTGAGGCATCAAGTAATTTACTCTAAAAAGGCCTAACATACACATGAGAGAATTAGGTCATTATTTGATGAATAAAAGAGAAGAAAGTTGTTTACTCTGCCAACTTGTGGAGTTTTAAATGTGTTGCATGAAACTTTTTATTTTGTTACTTAATGTAACCGTCAGGTTGCCTTGACATTGTGTTGCATGCAACTACAGCGGTTTCACCATGTAAAGCCATTTTAAAGGTGCCATAGAAAATGCATTTATTCAGTATTTTATTTAAATTGTTCTCTGATGTCTACATGGAAGATTTTTTGACTTTGGGTGTAGTGTGAAAAATGCCTAGATTTCGACCCTATAATTTGGAACGAAATGAAATGAGCTGTTTCTCTCTTTTGGTTGTTACTCACTTTACCAGCAAACACTGATAAAGTCACACAGCGTGGCTGCTACTTACAGGTTACTGTTTGGGCTGTGATGATAATAAAGGTGGAACTGCTCCTCTCCTCAGTCTCCTCTGTGTCTGTTATTGTCAGAGAAACTGTCCAGAGTGGAATGTGCGGAGCAAACTAACTATTTAGAATTAAAGTTGTCCAGGGTTCTATTAAATATGTAGGAGGTAAAGTTGGCTTCTTATTTGCCAGCTTGTTTTGTGAAGTTTACATTCCACATTGAATGGTGCAGTTACTTTCTGCTTTCTACAGCTGTACAAGCTGTAGCATTTAAGATGGAGCCTAACATTTGATTAAGATGCGGGTACAATGTTGACCAGACAGTTTTGTTTCTTGGGACAGGAATGAAAGTGGCGGCATTCCCTTTATAGCCTGGAGCTTGTAGAGTTCAGTACCCTCCTTTTCCTTTTGTTATCATTGTTTCACTAGGCTAGAACGTGAGCTGGTGTATGCAAATGTTTTCATTGGGGTTTAGGATTTTGGAATCTGTCCTCTTCTGTAAATGCAGAATTTGTATTTGAAAGAAGAAATCTAGTTTTCCATTCTATGGCACCTTTAATAGGTGTATTGACTGTGATAGGCAGGTAGTTTGGGTTTGTGGTCTTGTGCTGAGTTGAAGTGTAGCTTGTGTAAGGCTAATTTAGATCTTTTGTGTCCATGTGTGTATGATGGACAGTGTGAAGTGATTGCATTTTATATTTAACGTTTTCTTCTGGTTGAAACACAAGGTCAGCATGTTTGTAGCTGTAAATAATTAACATTAATCAACAGATATGCTATTATTTATTTTTTCTGCCGGGATTTTATTTGTTTATGTTTGGTGGAAAGAGGCAGCCTGTGGACAGAAATATTCTGAGAAGTAATGGCATCACACATGGAGGTTAAGCTGGAGGAGCTTCATTCTGGAAATGTTGTTCTGGTGCGCTTTTACCAAGATAGGGAAAAAAAACTCTGTGGACACTTTCCCTTCTTTTAAACTTTCATTTTTATATAAATAAAGGAGGTTTTGTTAATGCAACTTGGGTATATATATATATCAGTTCACCAATAGTTACACTCACCGAGCACTTTATTAGGAATAACCTCCTTGTCTATACACTTGTTGACTATTTCATTAGCTCCACTTACCATATAGGTGCACTGCAGTCATTTCTACAAGCCCATTTCCAAAAAGGCTGGGATGCTGTACACAGTGTAAATAAAAATGCAGTTATGTGCAGATCATTTAACCCAGATGCGACACATTAAATGTTGAAACTGAAAAATATTTTCCTAAAATGTGTTCATTTGTTCATTTTGAATTTAATACCAGCAACTCTTTTTGGAACAGGGTCATATTTACCACTGTCTTACATGACCTCTTCTTTTAACAACACTCTGTAAGCATTTGGAAACTAAGGAGATGATTGCTATAGCTTTGAAAGTGAAATGTTGCCCCTTCTTTTTTCATATAGGACTTCTGCTGATCACCAGATCTGGGTCTCCTCTATTTTATTTTTCATTTCATAATGCTGCAAATGTGGCAGGTCTGGGTGGCAGGCAGGCCAGTTAAGCACCTGGACTTACCCACCCAGTGTGTGTTTTTCTTTAGCATTACTGTTTTATTATGTGCAGAATGTAGTTCATTGTCTTGCTAAAATACCAAAACCTTCCCTGAAAAAGACATCATCTGGACCGCAGCATATTTTGTTCAGCATTAATAGTGCCTTTACAGATGTACAAGTCAGCCATGATTACATGTAATGAGTACAGTAATGCCTGCCCCCCCCCCCCCCCCCCAATATCATCACAGATGGATTTTGAACTGTGCGCCGTTAACAAGTCGGATGGTCTCTCCCCTCTATTGCACAGTGGAAGCGGTGTACATGATGTCCAACAAAGAATTTCAAATTTTGGTTCATCAGACCAAAGGCCACTTTTCCACTTTCCACTTATCTTAAAAGGATGTCTGGATACTGTTTATGTCTGGTTTCTTCTTTGTATGGTGGAGTTTTAACTTGCATTTGTGGTTTTCGTCCTTGTGCCTTGCATAGAGAGATTTCTCTGAATCTTTTGATGATATTGTTTAGCGCAGATAAAAATCCAAGTTTTTTGCTATTTCATGTTAAGAAATGTTGTTCTTGAATTGTTGCACTATTTACCCATGCAGTCTCTTACAGACTAGTGGCAGACACCCCCATCTTTACTTTCGCTAATCTCAGCCTCTTTGGAATACTCTTTTTATACCCAGTTATCCTAATTAGTTGTGAGATGTTCCACCATTAGCATTACAGAACCTTACCAGTATATTGGTTTTTTATTGCTTTTAAATTTAACATTTAATCTGTTGTCTTTATACTAGTTTTAATACAGCTGTCATCTAGATGATTATACATCTACAAGGTGGACCAACAAGGTAAAAGAATCCTGGTTTCAGACTTGAAAAACTCATGTTAAAAATGTGGGCCCAATTTCACCCCCAAGATGGTTTAAATACCTGAAGGGTTTGCGTTCTGACATCACAGCAAGTTAAAATGTTTATCCTAAGGCATAGATTCCTGAAGTTGTGTTGTTGTTTTGAAGTCAGGGCCATATTAGGAGCTGTGAGTCTAAGGGTTTTTTTCTCTATGGAAAAGGTGCTGTCAAAAATCCCAGTGCAGAACAAAAACATTCCACACCCAATACATTTTGCCATGCTGACATTTCCTCAGAAAGAATACTGGATCCTCAAATTACAAGGTCAGTAAAGAGTTGAAATATGAATACTGCTGCATCCTAACACTGCTGCATGCTAAACTGCCATTATAAAGCTGGCAACCTCATCAAGATACCCCATGCAAACCAGTAAGCTTCACCCAGCATGACATTTTCTTGCACAAAAGAAGCCTCTAGTTTAAGTAGCTAAGTAGCTATAGTTTAATTGAGAGGTTTTGTATTTTGTACACAGGAGGAGATGTTGTCAAATGTATTGGCTGATAGCAGTAATTTTCTAAAAAACAGCTTTACACAACGAGGGACATTTTCAGATATCTGTTCTTCCTAAAATGGTACCGTCACAAAACAATTCTCAAATATTTACATGCTTCCCTCAAACTTCCCTAAAACCTTTATTTTTTTGTATTTTGTGTTCCTCTTATGTAGAAAATCTATTTGAAAATCTAGGTTTTTCCAAATTTTTAACACTCGTTGTGTGTTAAATGAGTGTGTGTGTGTGTATATATATGTGTGTGTGATGTCAGCCTAAGAGCATTTAAAGTGGGTCCCCCTCTGATGTCTCCTCTGCATCTGTACTGGGACACACTCCCCAAAGCTCTAAACCACAGGCCTCTCCTTTAACCCTGCCTTACAAACATCAGTCTCCCCTAAGACTCACTCTCAGTCAGCTATTACCCAGTGCTCTCCATGTTAACCTTTCACCATTGCTATATGCATGTGTGTGCTGCTGTGTGTGTTTGTGTACATGTCTGTTTGTGTGTATGTGTGCTTGCACACGTGTGTCACTCCCACAGTGCTATGAAGATGAGGGAATGAGGAATTTCCTCTGGTGGTCTCAAACACATCCTCAGTCCTTATGCTTGTGGGTTAAACCTAAGAGGGGGGGGGGTTATGATGATATAATATTTCTATTGTGATACATGCCGCCACAATATGCTTAGTTTTGATCATATCATGGATATTATTGATGTACTGCAATGTGTTCTTTATTGCAAAAAGAATAGGCAACAAGAGGCAGTACATTTCATTAATTTTGGCCAAGATTAGGGAATGATGTTGAACTGTAATGCAAGGCCTCAAATTGCATATATTTTTTTACAATATATTGTAAAAATACAATGTAATAATAAAAAAAAAAATGTAATTACATTTTAAACAATTTAAATATTACATAAAAAGAAATTGAGCACTGTTGGTCAAATGTATTTTATGTTGATTTGTATTGATTGCTTATTCAAAAATACATACATGTACATAATTACATACAAAATAATATAATGGGGTGCTGGTAGGTCCAAGAGCAAGTTTCTTAGGATCCCCTAATGTTTAAAAACAGCTCCATGTAAGGAGTGTGAAATCCTAATTTCATGGTTTTGTGCATAATGAAATTGTAAATTTCACTGAAATTTAATTCCATTCAGTTTGACTAATTTGGCACAGTTATTTTACTTCCCTAAGCAGGTGGGACAAACACTTACTTTATATTGCTGCAGTTGATTTTAACATTTCAAAATTGGTGCAGCTAAATCAGTACTTTCAAATGTATTTTCTTACTATCAGTTGAATTGAATGTGTTCCTTATGTAAAGATGCACAGTGTTCCAGGAGAGGTCTTTTGCTGAGCATATGCTGTACTCTTATTAGCTTCAGCTTCCTGGGTTTTTGCCCTGGAGTTGTGGCCACATGAGGGCAATGTTGTCCTCGCTTTTGCTCGCTTTTAAACTCAGTACCACATGTCTTTAGAATGTGAGCCACTAAGTGAAATGAACTTGGAGTTTGCACTCTGCTGAGTGAATTGAGCCCAGGGTTCAAAGGGGCACTGGCAGGCTGTGAAGTTTAATGGCACAATCAGGGGGTTAAGCATTCCCGGCAGCAGCGCTTACACTGCCTTGGCAAGTAGCTTTGTGCTAATGGGGTCTGACTTTTAGTGTGTATGCAAGAGAGAGAGAGAGTGAAATGAGAGAGAAGGAAATGGTTGTTCAATGCTTAGGCCTTCAAACGTTAATGTCTTTGATTGCTTGTGTTATCTGGTGATACTTTCTGACCTGCGCCTCTTATGTAACCCTGCACTAGTAGATTTCTTTAAATAGTGTAACCTGTCAGCTTCTCTTTGCAGTTTCTAAACTCTAAAGGTCCATTCTGTATTATCGGATGGTGGCCTGACCTGCCACAGTCAAGAAGATGTTTTCCACACACTCCATCCACACCCTCTGTGTGGCCCTGCTCCAGAACAGGATGCATTTTTGAGTGTTGAGTGTACAAGACAGTGTGTCATTCATTTCATCTGTGTGTGGTTATCAGTACGCAAACCAGCACAGCAGGGAGGGAGGGAAAAAGCAACCCAAAAAGGAGACTTGATGGACAAATCCAGCATTTTTGTGGCAGGGAGCTTGAAGTAAACAAAAGGCAGCCCTTGTGTTGGAATAATACATGTCAGCCGTGTCCTCAGCCCGCTGCTGCTTTGAAGGCGACTGGGGGCGGCCAGTGTGCACTACACTGTTATATAGAATCGCATTGATTCAAAGGCAAAAAAAATGTAAAAAGTAAATAAAAGCCTCAACTATTTAACAGCGAATTGTGGGCTCTAATTATGGGAAGCGCGGGCAGGAAAATGCAGCTTGAGGTTTTTTTCCAGCCAGCGTCGAAGCCCTTCTGCAAGTGAGGACGATGCTGCTGTTTATTGAAATACTTTCAGGAGCTAAACATAGTCAGCTGTCATTATGGATCTTCGCCGACCTCCTCGCGACGTTTCGAGTGCACTCCCATCCTAATTTCACAGTCTAATGCGCTGCTCCGTCCACCGCGTCCACATCCTCAGGAAAGAGTAGCAGCGGCAGACAAAGCTGGAGACGCAAGAGTGTCCAGACCATGGAACTTGATTGAAAACTCCCAGACTTTATGACACAAGGGTTGGAGCAGAAATTATGTATACAAATCTTTTTAGTCATGCTGTAATTTCTGTTAGTGATAAAACATCAGTGTGAGTTTGCATTCCTGCAGCGTTTTTGGGTTGGACTTCACTTACCTGATCATTTGACAGGAATTTGGTCAGCTTAAAAATGTAGAAGCGTTCTGGAGCCATGACAACTTAACAAATTGTCTTTTAAACACTGAGGAACCTATATGTGGGCCCAAACTTTGATTTCTCACTCTCATATAGTCTCTCATATAGTCTCTCATATACCTTGTGTACTAGTTTCTTAGTACTCTTTAAATAATTCCGAATAATTACTGAGTCTTAAGTCTTAAGGCTGAAAAATTGAATGGGCCAAAATGTATGTGCTTATGAAGTACAGTAATAGTGTGGGGGTGCAGAGGGCAGAGGTGCTGCTGAAAGCGGCCTTTGTGTGGGTTTAGGAGCCCATTCGGTGCCCGGGTCCTGTGGCGGCGGATCACAGTTAATAACTGTGCGGTCGGCTGTCAGGAGCACTTAGTCTGATGCTGGGCAGGCAGGGCCTTCGAACAGAGCTTCCTCTGCCTGAGTGGAAGAGTGTGTATATGTGCGTATGTGTATGTGAGCAAATGCATGCATGCAAGAACCGTGGCCCTGAAACCAAGGGAGTAGAAGCTTGCATGAGAAGGTGTAGAGATTTGAACCTTAAGTGCAGAGGTGTGTCAGGTACTGATTAGGGTTGGGTAGAAGTAATCAGAGTAGAGTGAAAAGCAGGTAGTCCAATTAGTAAAGTTTTACCTGTAAACATCTACAAATAAGCTTGACATGTCCTGTGTGTATGCCAGCAAGGTTTCAGTTTCTGCAAGTCAATGACTTTTTTTAGATTCTAGCAAAAATTCCTAGGAAATGCTGTTGAAGGGTTGCAGGGCAGTAATAGTGCATGTTTTGTAACATTTTTGTTCTACGCTATCAGTGTGACTTCAACCAGAATGCTTCAGTAGACAGCATTTTCATATCCCATAACATTAACAATACCTAAGCTCACAAAACAAAAAATTTGTCACCTGTGACTGAAATGTACCTAATAGCGTGTGACACCTCCACAAGCTCAAACAGCTGCGATTTGATTTGGCGTGAATGTTCAGACACTCTTGTATCAAAGAATTGCACAGTTGGGCCAGATTTGGTGGATGCCTTCTCTGGCACAATTCTGAGGAGAATTTCCCGTAGACTGGGATTTTTGCCACTGCTGGTAGACCCGAATGACCATACGCTTCCATACGCCTGCAAATTCAGCTACTTCTTACTATGGCCTTTGGGACACCCAAATGCAATCACTCCATTTCGCCAGTCAGTAACATTTGCTTTGCAACCCATTCCACACATCGAAGGAGACATTCGCTACACTGTACCACCTCTTCTCAATTTATGAATCCCGTCACACACCCCACAGGTATTTGTAGCCCAATCATCCTTGTGTAACACCATCTGAAGAAGCCTGAAGTTACTACCACCTTAAACATGTAGGGTGACTAATTTGTTTGTCCAGTGAGCTCATAAAGTTTATTGTAAACAATAATACCTTGATAGTAGAGATGCTATATCTGTATTAGTGGTATGGTAATGGGACTGACACCAGTGGATCAGTTATTTCTTACTGGTGAATTAGAGTGATTGAGTAGTTTGAGCATGGTAAGCTTCTTAGATGCTCTTCTTCTGTGAACTTAATTAAGAAATAACTCATTTTAAAACTTTATAGGTTTTAAAGAATAGAAGTATTGGATGTATATATGCATCAGCCAGCTGATATTCAAGTTTCAGTAACAGTATTTTGCACCATGGGGTTGACATTCTTCATTTCATTGAATCCTTACGAAAATTCCATGTGTGATTTCCCTTCTTAATACAAATAATGTGTAGACTCAACTCATGAAGAAATGGAAGCTGGGTTTAAGCCGTGGCAATGACTAAACAGCTTATTTCTCATTCCCTCAATTTACTAAGTCATGTCTTCTTCCTATTTTTTACTCTCTAATGACCATGACATAACTATCTCATTACCACACCTTACTAACTCATGATTACCCATTAGGATGTCATTCCCATGCCTTAGTCAGTTGTGTTGTTACTATTTATTAGGAAAGGATGTAATCAGTGGTGCTTCTTAAATCCTGCTTAAATTGTCTGTTCATGTAAAAAGCAAAGGTTAACTCATCCTTAGGCATGTAGATTAGATTAGGGTGATATAGACAGAAATCCTGTCTGATGTTTGCTCTTATTATTCCCAACAGCATTTGGTCCTGGTTTGAGTACCAGAGGGCTCATGCCATGATCAAGGCCATGGCCGATTACAGTGGAATTGGGACAGTGGTGGACTGGTAAAATGTACATGTACGTTCGCCAGTAAGCTGCCTACAGGATCAGCCCAGCATGACACCACTGACCGGATGTGGATGAAACCCAGCCATGGATCACAGTGAGTACAAATGGACTTTTTTTTTTTTTTCATATCAGGACGGTTTGGTTTATACCATGGTATTTCCTCAAACATGTTTGAGAAAATGAGCAGAGAATGTAAACAGCTCTGACAGTTTAGAGCTCCCACCTAACGAGTTAGAGTAGAGATACATCTAGGGTTGAGTGAGTGATTGCACTACTGTGTTCAACATGATGAGTGTATGTTTGTTAATGACCCTGCCATTAAAAAAGCTTTGGGGACCCTATCCTTGATGACCACCATCAGTCTAAGTCAAAAGCAGGGTAAACACCCTTTAGTGGCAGAGGAGACTGCGTTCGCATAATCTTATGGATCCATGTTTGGGAAAATAACACTTACCTTATTGCTTGTATGGGTTCTTTTGTGTAATAACCTGGCCCGGCAGTTCTGTTCCATGCATCTCTGGCTTTCAGAATAAATCATAACTTCCTGCTCTCATTCCCTACATTTGCCTATCCCTCATTTCTCCTCTTGCCGCCCTCCACCCTTCCTCCTGGTTGAGTTCTGGTTTGGTGTTGGAGAGGCTGTCAGTCAGCAGGACTCTTGGGCTCCTGTGTCAGACTCCCAGGGGCTTCGTCTCCTCAGACTCGCCCACCCCCCCAAATTAGAACCCAATCAGTTATCCAACCCCTCGGCGCAGGCTCCAGGCAGACCCCCAAGCCAGCAGGCGCAAGCCACGCTGTAGGCGCAATTCTACCTCCTGTTGCAAAAAGCAGAGATCCCTTTGGCCTTGTCCTTGACAAGACCCCTCGGTTCCCCTCCACCCCCTCCTTCTACACAGTCGTCTCAAAAACCCTGCTGAGAGAAACCAGGTGCTGTATAGAGTGCAAAAGTGTTGGTCACAGTCTTCAACCCTGGTACTCTCACACCATTCTACCACAGTTGAGACCTTTTGGACTCAGCCTTCCCACTCGATTACTATTAGTTATCCCTAATTGTTGGATTAGAGTGAGCTGTCAGGAATGTTAGAATCCAGATAAGCTGATTCCTTTTGGAGACAATAGGTTTACATATGACTAAGAGTTGATTGCTGCATCGTGAAAGTCTGGTAATGAGTGCTCAAAGGCCTTAGCAAACAGTATTCTTCAGTTTGTGACCAGTTCAGTAGTGAAGAGCTTTTTTTGAAGTAATCTACACACTCCTAAATGAAAATGTGAAATATTTGTTTGAAATAGTTGTCTATCGTTTGTGAGCAATCAAGTAGCAAGTAAAAATGTTGCACCATATATTAAGTGAACAGTATAGAGGTCAAATTGCTGTGTGCTAATAAGCAGGCATCAGCTTTTCTGGCTCAGCAAAAAAACTGTGCTAAAAGTTGTTTCCCATCCAAAATTTTGAAGTTGTTTCTCTTATATGTACGTTCTGTATACTTGCCCTTACGTCTACAAGCGGCCACTGCTGGAGTTCAGTGAATATTACAGTCATTCACACTATTAGTAGCAGCGGCTGAGCTGTGGATTTCTTGGCTTGATTGGAGCAACAAGCTGAGAGTCCCTGGCCCTGTCTGAAGCACCTGACCCATGAAGGCACAGGCAAGGCTAGTGGGCTGCTATGCTAAAAACTAAATCAAGGCTAAAGGCTGTCATAATCCCAAAAGACCAACAGTTTTTCTCTAATGTTTGCTCTTTCAATGACAGTCTGGACCAACTTTAGTTAGTCAGAATACACAATGGGAGATGAGGGAAAGATACTTAGCCACTCAAGTAAAGGGCTACTGATAGTTTGAAATAGTTTGAAAAAAACAACCCTGCTTTCAAGGTACAAAATTGAGCTACATAGTGAATCTTGGAGAATATTTGTATGGTCACTGTGAAATAAATTATGCTGCCATGTGAGTACAAGAAAGCAGCAGAAACTCAAATAAATTTTATTTGGACCGGTTTAACTACAACATATTAATGCCTTTTGATGTTAATCTGATGCCTATTTCACGTTTACTGTCATCAATTCCTCCAGTGCAAGTAAAGAATTTAAGTAATATTAAGGAAGAGTTATAGGAAAGAGAATTGCATGCCCTAATACATTTTGTTTTTTGCTAAATATTTTCTTTCTTTTAAACATTGTTAATATTTTTGATGCAGTTTTGTTACATTAATGATAAAACTGAAGTATACAAATTTGTGCAGAAGTCAAAGACATTAAGGACAATGTATTCATGTTTCTGAGGAGATATAAGATGATATGCTTATAAAGTCTTCTTGTACTTATAAGAGAGGAGAAAGTCAAAGAAAAATAAGTGGAAAAACCAGGAGTCTCCAAAACTTGAGTTATAATAAAAATAATTTAAAAAGGCACTCATAACAACTGCTGAACCTATCCAAAACGTCATCATTAGATGAAAGCACTTGAGAACAGGAGAAAATTAAGATCCATTTTTGTATCGGATCTGAACAGTGTTCTAACCAAATCAGTTCTATGGGTCTGAAATGAGGTGTAGCTGTTAGTAAGAAACCCTTACTGAGAAAAAGAAATAGAACAAACATTTGCTAATAAAAGCAGTTGCTGGTGTTCTGTCAATGGACTCTCCACCCTGGAGTTCAGGCCTCAGCATCACTGAATGTGTTTAAGATTAGTCAGATAGTGAAAACACAAAATAAAACCAACTTCTAAGGCTGAACTTTGTAGGTGTGGAAAAATATTCCTGCCGATTTCTTTGAGGAACTGAAAGTGAGAGTCCTGAACAGAGTGGAATCTGTAAGAGTGGACACACTAAATACTGAACATTTTTATCTTATAATTAGTTGTTAAGGTGTTTGTGTTTTTTTTTCTTAAATGTTTTCTTTTTTTCTTACTCTGAAAAGTACTAATATCTGACTATAAATTAAGTAACTAATCGTGGTTTATGGACTGTGTTTTTTTTTTTATGTGACATCTGTAGTATGTTCCAAATATGTTTTGAATTCGGATTTCTTCTGTTGTTTCAGCAATGCTACAACTGTGCATTGCAACTAGAGGTTGCACAACTTTCAGTTTCTTCAGTTGACAGTTATGTAATGAAAGTCAAGTCAATGTTGACTAACCACTGATGATGTCACAAATAAAACTGGAGAAGGGAAAGCTTTGCAACAGTCAACTTTAAAAATCTGTGCCAAAACGAAACTACACAGGTCAGTAGAACATGGAAACCAGAGATATGGAATATTGCAAAAATGTAGAAATCTAGAGCACCGTAAATCAGCAAAAATTAGAGTAACCAACTTCAGAATGGGATTAGGATAGTGTCTTGTGCTTATAAAATACTTTTTATTTTAGTCTTCAGGAAATTGGAGATAATGGAGCACACAGCAAATGGGAGGAGAAATGTAATGAAACCCTGCAGGTGAGCTCTAGGTCACGTTGCTGGTCAGAAAAACGAAGATATTGATCCCAAAATCATAAGGCTCCTCATCAGTTGTTTTCTCTGAGGTCTCCATGCTGTTAGCGTCATAATCACATAATCAGTGACTAGTCAATATCAAGCTTAAAGCATTGTTGCCAAGCAGTAATGCTGACTAATTGATTAGTCTGTGCAACCCCTAATTACAACTAGCCCCACCATACAGCTCTCACTAGCTGGAATTCAGTGATATAATTGACTCACACAAAATACAGTATTTAAAAAAAGAAAGGCTTAAAATTGTACCTCTATCAGTCTCAAATGTGAATAAGCATCTGTCCAATTCCTGTCAAAATTTGCAGATTAGCCTGCTAGAGGAACACAAGAATGTAGCCAAATAATGGAATTTATCCATGTTGCATTGTTACGTGTTAAGTTGTGACTCTCCACTGGCCCTGCTGGCACTGACTATACAGTGTTTTTTAAAGCTTTATTATAGAGTAGAAAGTATGAGTATTTCAAAATATAAAACGCTGGTATGAGCTGTCAAAAAAAAACATGGTTTATTTTAGACTCAAAGGAAAACTTAATAAAGCACTATATTAAACACACGCGACATAAATACTACCCATCTCTGCTCATGATCATAGTGATTATGTGAACTAATATCAGTCATTTCATTCAGTGTCAGATATAAACACCTCCTGTGAGGGTGTAATACTAAACTGGAACTGAGCGGGTTGTCTAACCATTAATTTGCATGCCTGCATTTGGATCAAACCACCCCACCCTTCATCTGTGAGTTTTTGTCATCTAAATAGCTGGGAGGCTATTAAGTTAATTAATGACACATGGAAGGATCTGGATCACCCACGTTCTCAGCTCTCACCGGCTTTATCTCTTCCCACCCAGTGTCTTTCTCTCTCTCTTTCCCTCCCTCTTATTCTCCCTCGCTCTCTCTCTCCTCTTGTCATTCCCGCTGCTGCTGCTCAGTGCCAAACCAGTCACGCTAATGCCTCTGTTCCCAAAACAGCCAGATCCATTTGTCATGTATTACTCATTCAGACGTCCCATTCATTTTGAAATCCGCAGAACTGGTCCTACCTCCACCCGCCTTCTTGCTCCATCCTTCTCCAGCCTCCCTTCCTGTCACACACTGTGGCTCTGTTGGCACTGGCATCGTGATCTGGTAGCTCGCTCCAAGAGCTGTGGGTTCAACAGACAGGAGCCGAGGGGAGGATCAGGGAGTGAAGAGCCTATGAAGAGAAAATGACAGAGTGGAGAAGAAACGAGAAGAAAAGAATGAGCTCCTGAGCATGGAGGTTGAAGTCAAAGTTTAACAAATGTTCAGCAAGGTAGGATAATAGAAAGACACTGTCAGAAATGACTAAAGGTTGTAGGTGTGCTGGGGTGTATGTGTTGGGGGGAGGGGGGTGAGTAGTGGTGATTGTCGAGGCTAGCATTGGTAGAGTGCCGAACAGAGCTGGTGTGCACTCTGATGAATATATCTGTATGTGATTATTTTGACAGCAGTTATAAACCCATAAGGCCTGGCCCCAGTTCCTGCTCTTGTTGATTTAAACCACCGAGGCCCATAAATAATGGTTGATTAAGTGGCTGATCTGGCTCTCTCAGCCCTCTCTGCCTGGGTGCAGGCCTGGGCCTTGAGCTTGCCCTCAATGTGTTCTGCATTAGTATTACTGAAGAGCCAGGAGAATGGCTGGGGGGGGTCAAGGTCCCCTGGGCCCAGGGAAGTCCTCCGTTTAGCAGACCGTCATACATCAAAAACGTCTTTCACTACAGACTAGTCTGTCAGCGAAGACAGGCAGAAAGACAGACACGTCTGAGACCTGACGTGGACAGTTGTAAACACATTAGCTCATTAATTTCCAAAGGTATTGTATTTATAGATGGTAATGCGTGTTAGGTTTTCTCTAACTGCCCAGTGTTTGGGTTAGTCACTTTTAATGCAGTGCATCCATTTCGCCCAGCTGGCATTAGTGACATGGCAGCCAGCTGAATTCATTGTTATTGGAGGATAAACTTACATAGGTCAGAGACTTTGTATATATATTTCTTCAAGTGGGCTTTTATGGATATTTATGGTTATTTTTCCTGACTGTTAAAAATCTAGCAGTTTGTGCTAGCGTGGCTGGAGTGTTTACACAAAAGACATGTGTCTCTCCACTGAGGTCTTTGGACAAGATGGAATGAGTTGGACGGAATGCTTTTGATACCTTTGTAGGGTTGCCATCTAATAAACGTGTAAGAAAAACATTTCGGAATGGAAAAGGCTAATGATGTTTGAGATGCGTTTCACATGTAATTTTTATAGCAGGGATTTTTTCCACCTATATGCCAACCCACCTGGACCAAAGTATTCATTCATACTTTTGGTTTATTCATAACAGTCACAGTGTCTTTATGTGAGGTTCCTTTACTAAGGTGAAAATTCCAAAATATTTTATTGAACAGGTACCAGCCAGCCGGCCTTTGTTTCTCCAGGCAGAATCCGTCTAAAAACATGTCTGGTACCTCCAGCTGCTGGTAATGTGCTGAGCGGTAACTTAGCCTGGAGTGCTGCTGTTGCCAGTGGCTCTTCGCTGCAGTAGTAGTGGGAGTGTTCTGGCACACTCCCTCCTTTTAGCAGGATAACATTTCAGCACTTTAGATTAGCAACCCCGGGTCCCATCAACACATTTAAGAGGGTGACCACCCCCTCCCCTCTGCCTGAGCGCATGGGGAGAAGGCCGAGTGGGCCGTGCTGTGTTAACCTGACGAAGGGCAGCATAGCAATAACAAACACAGGATCACAGGACCACCACGACCTCTGACCTCTGAGACCCTTGAACAACGCCATACAGATCACCATTGCACATGTCCACTTGAAAGCCACACACAAGAGACAAACTGCCTCTTTATACAGGAAGTATACTCATGTTTAGAATTATAATAATAAAACATTGAAAAAAATTAAACAACTATTGCAATTATATTCATATGAAATGCATCTATATTCTCTAATCTGTCAGCATATGGATTTTTTTTAAATGGGAGTTTTGCAGTTTTTTTTAAAGATTTCTGCATAATTAAATGGATAAGATTATTTATTTTTTATTGTTTATTATTTGCACTGTAAAAAAGGGTTGGTAAGTTAGTTGGGTATTTTGGCTGTTTATTGCAGTATTTAAAAGTAGTGGCTATTTACTGATTGGCTTTGTGGGAAAGCCCCTGATAACTAAACTAAAGGCCACTACATCATGTTTCAGAGCGCTGCTATAGAATGCATGCGGTGAGAGCACAGATGAAATGTCATGTTCAAACTCATTTCTACACTGTGCTTGTATGAATGAAATTATAAATTATAAATAAATTTGCTATCGTTTATCACATCAGCTGCCTACCTCAGTAACAGCTTGCTGTTCAGTTTATCTAAAAGATTGTCTGCCTTTCTATATGTAAATTTTAAGCTGCGTTAACCACAGTCACTTTCTGTGATGTAGTTATGACAAAATGCTTAGCGATGTGCTGAGACATGCTGGGATATTGAACAGTGTTTAAAGGGCCGGCGAACATACTTTGGCACTTTTGGCAGGCTAAAGTGCTACAGTCCCAAACTCCATAGAACAGGTTTTAGACCTACTGTCACTTACTTGATTTTTGCTCTCTCCAGCATGATTTTTTTTTATCATCTAAGCATGTTTGAGCAGAGCGCCAGTAAGTCAGAATCAACCCTGTGACACTGGTTGGACCTGAAGCCTGCTCGCTAAGCTAGCATTAGGTTACCCGAACAAGCTACAGATCCAAATGTCACAGAACAGTTTTCATTTCTCTTTAGTCAGTTGCTGGACTTCACGCTCTCAGATTTAAATCATTATCATTTAAGCTTGCATCTGTGCTTTAGTTTGCCAGAACAGAACATCATCTGGGCTGAACAGAGCTGCTGTCATGCAAGCTAAGCTTATCGCTAATGCTAACCTGCACCTCTTTCCTGCCTAGGAGCACTGTTTAACTTTTATAAATTGTTTTATATGGATGGTTTGACATTTGTTGAATGATGACTTGAAAATCATAGACTGTTTAAATACTCAATATTTGGTGACCATGTGAGTAAACTAATGATTTGTATTTATTTATCTTTCATTAATTTATTTAACTGAGAGATTAGGTTCAGTGGAAATGTAGGGGTTATGGTTTAGGATAGTCACCTCCCGATAGAAAATACCACAGAAATGATGAATGTGTATGTATATAAAGCTTAATACTATCTATTAGTATTAATGTCTTGGGGGGGTGCATAGACAGATCATAACATAATTTTTGTAAATATTTAAGGTCTGAATACTTAGTTGTTATTATTTTACAGTTGGAACTAATTTGCAGACGTCGATAAAGCAAAATTTGTATGTAGCAATGGTGGTAGATCAACCTGGATTGACATTGCCATTGCAAGAAACAGGGAGCAAGGAACATTTGTTTCTTTATGGTTACAAATGCAATAGAATTAGTACATTGCAGACATTTTGGTACCATAGCCCAAACATTCTGCTGTTCCAGA
>CM067480.1:11793928-11810418 GCA_034552555.1 Semaprochilodus insignis
TTTTTTTTTTGAGAAGGTAATAATTCCATTTTATTCTTATTATCAGAGGCGGGTAAAACAAAACAGCCTAAAACCACCGACGTATCCTCTAAAAACCTCCTTACAATACAGTGAACCAGAAGTGTTCCAGATCACGTTCTTCTGCGATCTAAAATAATAGATCCCCGATAAATACAGCTGATTACAGTTATTGAAGACCAAGTCGCTGTGCTTATTAGTGACTCAAACTCTCAAGCAGACTAAATAGATCGAATTTACAAAGCAAGCGCATATGGTGAGAGCAGGATTCGGTATCATGTTACAGGTGAGATTCTTTTTCCTGTCAGTTCAGACTTCACTTTATGTCATACTAGAAAAGTTCATGGAGGTAAATTGCATTTGCAACTTAAGCCTGAGGGGGGAAAGAGCTGAACGTTATATTGTGTCCTGTATTCATTTAAACAAACCTGGCTTCATAGTCAACTACTCCTTTATTTCTTTCTTTCTTTTTGATGGAATTCTAATAGAAAAGCAAAAAAAAAAAAAAACCTGAAATAAAATAAAATGATGTGAGCAGGAGAGAGTTATATCTGGTATACAGACCTCTCCGAATCTCTCTGCAGCCTCTTCTGCCACCCACCCACAGATTTAGAACTGACACAAAGGCTTCATGTTATTATGTTCAGGTTCAGTTTGCAGAATGCCTTTTGAACATAGCTGGTCTTCAGGCAGCCCCATTGTTAGACGCTAGAGCATGTCTACACTCACTAAAAGTGGTAATTGTATATTGCAGTGGTGGGTTGAAACAGCCTCTTGGGCAAATCTCAGTTATGAGTGAATTTAAAATATCTATAGACATCTTCGGTGATAAAATGCAACATTAATGCAAAGAGGGTTAGGGCAGTTTTCCGGGGGGAGATTTTTTCTTTACCTTGCTTCCCCCCTCAAATGACTGTGGTATTCGCTACATTCTTTTCAACTTCTTTTTGGTTTCAGGACCACAACCGTTATTGCATGAAGCTGAAGGCTACTCAACTTCTCCTCATTTTATCTTAATCCACTTTATTTTAGATCCGGACTAGTTACCATTCCACTGATTCCATTTCATTGAATCTTTTAGGTTTGAGATGTTTTTCCTTCATTCGTCTACATGAGCTGTTTAAATTTCAGTGGTTTTAAGACTGCAGATTTTGTGTGCTTAGTTTTAACTGGTGGCCAGTTTTGTTAGTCATAAATTTCCTGCAAATTATGTATTATTAATAGAACCCACTTGCACTCTTAACCTGTGTATTGAATGAATGTTAAGTATAGATGAAGCTCATTTGCAGTTAGCTTATTTACGGTTGTGTGGAATCTTCTTTTCTGTTTGGCACCAAAGCACTAAACTCTAAGATGCATTCATGGCCACCTTCCAGTGCCATTTCTAGCTATAAGCAGTATACACCATTGCCACCTGGGCACCCTTAGTATGTATTTAAAAGAAATGTATTTATGTAATTGTATGTAAGTATTTTATAGTAGTTATTATTAGCTTATTATTAGCCTTTCAAGGGCCCTATTTTTTAGTTAATAGTGAGTATTTATTTTTTCTGCCCATAGGTCCATTTGTAACATTTATTTGGTCTATGCATTGCAGTTTCACACAGTTCATTTTGGCATGACCGTTTTCCCCTTTAAAACTGATATAAAGGTTAAAGAGCTCTTTTCTGATGACTGTGCCTGAATCAATGCTAGAATGTCAGTAAAAGTGAATCAATGCTAGAATGTCAGTATAAGTTAGCTTATAGGAGCTAAGCTGCTAAAAGATGAATAGGTGGATATTTGTAAATGAACTTGTGACCTCACAGAAACAGTGGATTTGAAATTGGCTGTTTTGTCAGTGTAGTTTCCATATATGGACCATTTGGGTACTGAATGGTAAGATCTGAGACTTTTACAGTGTTCCCTTTAGACTGTTTACTTCAAACATTGAGGGGAGTTTTTTTATATGGACTTTTTAAAATATCATGTTATAAAATGGTACCGAAGGTACAGATAAGCACCTGGCAGCTTATTTGATGAACAGAATTTTACCTATATAGTACCTTTTTTTTGATGCTGTAGTTAGGCTACAGATCTGAGCATGTGGGTGGGTGCTTGTGTCCGTGTGTATCTGTGTATGTTTGTGTATGTGTGTATTTTACAGTCCTGCTTAGTGTGCTTGTCTACCATGTGTGACAACTGTGAGAGTTACTCCTATGAGTCAGTGTGTGGTCCTTGGAAGTGTCAGAGCAGCGAGACTGCTCTGTGGTTAGTGTACGGGTGTGTGTGTGTGTGTGTGTGTGCACGCACGCACGCACGCACATATGTTCTTGCCTGTGTGTGTGAGCGTATGTGCACACGCGCAGTCATAATAAAGTTCTGCCTTCAACTCTTTTACTATCAAATGAGATGTTTATGAGCAAGCTAAACGTGTTCTCCAGAAGGGCCGCTGCATCCCTCTGCTTTCAGCCACCGATTATGTTTCTTCGCAACTCAGTATATTTACACATGCGCAGCGTGTGGCCTTCTGTATATCTGTCAAGTCCTTTTTCTGTTTTTTCACCCTTATTCTCATGCTAATCATAGAGGCATATTGGTTGACTGCATATCAACCATGCAGCAAGTTCATTACTGGGCTAAAGTCAGAGACCACACCCCCAATTCTTAAATTTCCAGTCAAAACGAACATTAAGTTGTTTATTTTTTGGGAGATGTTTTTGAACAGATTAGAAACACGATAATCCACTCGCATAAAGAAGGGAAAAGTCAGATAAAAATATGTGGGAAAAAACAGACAACTGAAGTTAATGTATATAACCATACAAGACCTGGTAGACCACCAAAACTGATAAATACTTAGTTTGTTCTTTGTGAGCTAGGAGAAGATCAAGCTGCACTCTTGCTTCAGATCTGAAAATATCCATAGATGTTTCTGGCTATCCTTCCACTGATAACTCAACTCTATGAGTCTGAAAGGATGTGTAGCTGTCAAGAAATCAATCAAATAGGCTGCTCTCAGATCAATGAGCTGACTACCACAGGGTCCAGACATCATCACTGAATGTGGGATTACTTGTTTCATAAAAATGAGAAAATGCAGTCTTGTAAGACTGAACTTTGGAGCAATAAAAAAAGCAAGTCTCTCTCGAAAAAAAAATGGATGTTATAATAACAGCAAAGAACGTTTGATATTATTTTAGCTGCTGAGGTGTAGTTTTCTGCTCCTGCTTTCTTTAGATGAAGAATGCACTACCTGGAAATTAAGTAAATGAAGGGTGGTCTTCATGGACAGGGTGCACTTTTACACAATGCTTGGCCTTACATATTTTGGACTCCTCATTGCTCTTGTCAGATTATTTGTAAATCCTGTTTAATTATCTCTGATAGCTGGTTATGTTGCGATCTGCATAGTTGATAAGTTGTTATCTGTCTATCTTGTCCTTCCCAACAACCACCTGTGCAGAAGAGACACTGTAGGGGCCTTCATTGACGTCCCTCCAACCCTCCACTCATCCTTTATCAGTTCTCCAACTGGGCCCATATTTTAATAACCCTGCAATAAATGATTATCAAGCAACTATTCCCTGGCCAGCAAGGTTAACGCCTTTGTATGTCGCCAGCACAAAGATATGGGCTAATAGTGCAGCACAGGACAAACCTGGCTTTATCTCGGCATTCATTTAAATGACTGTCTATTAGTTGTTATTAAGTACCGGGTAAAGGGCTGTTTTTATCATATGCAGGGCTTTGGAAGAGTTGATGAGTCAAGAGGCCGGTGTGTTATGAGTGATAATCCTGCCTTTACTTAGGTCATCCTCTCTTCTCTCCACTCATTGTGCTGATAATGTTTCCATTGTTAAAACTGTTCCTAGTCTTATTATTCAATTATTAATCCACAGTCTTCAAAGAATATTCCAGCCTAATCTCTACATGCTGCATCTGTATCTTATTACCTAAGGAACTGCCTTCAGTTCAGTTTACTTAGTACAAGAACAGAAAACACCTTGATTCAAAACACCCTTATAACAGAAGCCAAAGGGCAGTTGCTGAAGCAGAATAGAGAGAATAGATAGAGATTAGGTTGAATATTAATTTACGACATATGTCTGTAACCACTATGCATTATTCAGTAACTATTATAAAACTAATGTGTATGATATTTAGTGTGAGTGTAGAATTAAACATAGAAGTGAAAATAGCAATAAATTATAATTAAAAAATGTTATTGCACACTTTATAATTTAAGTGCACAATTTCTGTTTATTTGCTTGACATTTTGGAAATGGATAAAATATGAAATGTGCTTACGTTTTGCCCAGGCCACATTTTATGTTCTCTTTTTATTTCTGCAGTATATTAAATTCAACAAATGAACAGTAACTGTACATTGAAATGTGCAGAAGTGCGTTCTCTGTAAAGCTCCACAAAACTTATTTTACTTAGAAAAAAAAAAAAACATGAAATTTGATCAGACCCTAAAAGAACTCCAGGAAAGTCATGCATAATCCTCTAAACGTGCCAAAAACACTTACTCAGGAGAGCTACTTTTGTTTTCCTTTAGAACCACACATTAAAAACCTTTTAACCTTTTGCAGGTTTAAAACACCTCCCTATAATGTAAAGCTGATTTACTCATTTAAAGATGCTGTATATCAGATTTTCAGTTTAAAACATTCCAGCTTTGACTAAATTCTTTTAACAGAATGTGAAGAAATAACCATTTTCATGTTGCATCAGGGACGTCTACGTATCTTGTTGCAGCGATATCTACAAAATTAGCTTGCTAACCAGCTAACCCCACACATCTCGTCTCGTAATGCTACTTTGTACCTCAGGAGGCAATAATGAGTCCTCATTCCAGCATGACAGGGTTAGCACTACTCTGATGTTCCAACCTCTTGTCAAACATGTTGAAAGTGCTGTTCCTGGTTAGATCGATTAAGGAACAGTAGCCAATAAAGATAGAGTAAATGCAATGACCGCTGAAGCTCTTTCAAGTAAAGGGATGAAGTTTGATGCTGAACGCTCAACTTTTCTTATATATTGGTAAGTATGCAGCTGTTAATGCTGAAACTGAAGAGATGAGACTGAAATTTAAAGAGGTTCTCATTTACACAAATGACTCTCTGAAGAACAGCTCTTTAATCAATTCTTTAAAGAACCAAAAGTGCACAAACAACATTTTTGGTACCTTTATTTTTGAGATTGTAGTAGATTAACCAAGACATGTTTGGTGTCTGACATCTTGCATGCTTGTGAGAGATTGAGATTTCCCTTGTCTAGTGCTCAGAATTCAGATGATTAAGGCTTTGCTAATTAGCTGATGAATTGAATCTGGTAGGTTTAAAAAGGCAGAACCCTGAAAAGTCTAGAGCGCTGGCAGGATTAGAGTCTGACACGTGCCTTAAACTGTGTGAAATTGTTAAGTAATCTGAAATGAGCTTGCTTGTGTAGTTTCTGCTTAGAAAAGAGAAAAGGATGTCACTTAGATGAATTTGTCTCAATTTTCATAGAGAATGACAAAGAGAACTATGTTTAAAGGCTCTGTCAGTCCTTTTGCCTTGTTGTTTACATGGACAGTGTGAGGTGAGTACACTGACACAGTGAGGTCAGTAGTGTAGCATTAACTATCCTTTGTTTCCTGTGTGTGGCAGAAGTGGCCCAAAGCTGTGTCTCTCTCTTTCTCTCTCTCTAGCTCTCTCTCTCTCGCTCTCTCTCTCTCTTTCTGCCAGAGAAGCGAAGGAGCAGAAGATAAGAGAGGAGCACTAGACCGAGAGGGCGCAGAGCAGAAGCTGTAGAAAGAGTGGGAGTGAGTGAGAGGGAGTGAGTGAGTGAGAGAGAGAGAGAGAGAGGTAGGGAAGCAGCCGTGTGGTCGTTGGAGTTTGGAAACCGTAACCTCTCGGGACCTGAATTCTGTTCCACTCCCAAGCCTGGTTTCTCTCAGCCAGCACTAAACATAACAGCCGCTGGGCAATCCTCTGACACGTAGCTGCACTCTTAAATGGTTCTTGTCTTGATTGTATGCTTCTAGGAAAAAGTCTTTAATTGGTGTAGAAGTTCTACATTACCCTTAGAAAGGCTCTTCACGCTCAAATGTCTGTACAGTACCATCCACTCTACGGTTCTTCAGCGAAAGGTTCTTTATCCTTTAACCTGACCTTTCACAAACTTGTCAAAAACTTCCAGTTATTTAGAAGACTTTTTATTCAGCTGCAGATTGCTTAAATGCTTTATAAAGATTTGGCTTTTATCTTCTTACACACTGTAATTCAGTCTATCTATTATTGTGGAAGATAACTGGCACTGATTGTTCTTTTATCTGTGATGCTTAATCTACTGAACTGATATCTACCTGTTAGAATGTATGTGTCTTAAACACAACCAATAAAGCTTTGTATTATGACAACTGTTTCCCAATATTTGACATGCTACAGTGCTGATAATAGATGTCACTTATAATAGGCAGATAAGCGTGGCCTTCTTGCATTTGGCCTAGTTAGTTTTTCATGGTCAGCTTACGTATGTTCTATCCTACAAGGTGTTTGAACTCTGAAGCAACGTCTACATTTGAAATTCAGTTTTGAATTTAATACGAACAAAATTCCAATACTGTATTACCACTTATAATTGACCTATGTTCTGCATGCTCTTATGAAGGTTCTGAAAAGGTAGTGAGTATTTCAGAAGCGAGGGGTTTTACCTGGGTTAACGTGGCTTACACAGGTGCAAGGGGCTTATTGTGGATTAATGTGGGCTTTGCAGATGCAAGGGGTTTAACATGGGTTAAAGTAACAATAATAGCCATAATATTATATCTTATAATAATATGTTTCTGCCTCTGTCTTTGTTGGTACATGCAGTACCGCTGAACAAACATACATTTAGACCAGAATTCAAATCATTAGTAGCCTATTTGCTTACAAAACATTTGTTTAGTCAGAGTAATGATAGAAATAATGACTAAAGTCTGAAGTATATATTCCTGAATATTGTATATAGGTTAAAAATAATTATGAAGTTTTGGCTTAGATTATGTTATTTTCAATTTAAAACAGGCATAATGGGCATCCAGAGATTTTGTCACTTACATTCCAAATGGCTTGCCTTTTTTGGAATAGAACAGTTTTAGGAAGTTTGTAAAGATTGTTAGTAAGTTTCAAAGCTTATAATTCACTCACCAGTCTATACAGTACATGTGTGGAATCTGTGAAAAGCCTGCTACAAATGCATTATTTCTGGGAGGTCACAAAAACAGAACATTTGCAATGGTCTTGCATGTCCTGTTTGCCACTTAACATGGCCAAGGAAAATCTACAACTTCAGGAAAAGGAAATTCAACTGATGCAAAACTAATCACAATTCTGCTTTTTGGCATTAAGGAGGCAATCTTGAAAATCATAGTCATATCATAAACGGTCCCTCGGGAAACACGATGCGTCTGACTGCAAGTGCACCTGGCAGAACACTGACAGTGTGGCCAGGTTAACGCAAGGTTATCAAACTTTCCATCTACATGTGGGCAGAGCGTCTGTGGATGAGACATTTGCATATATCCACCTATTCAGGCTAGAACAGTTTAGTCCTGCCCATTCATGTTGAAGTTCCTAGGAGTATTTAAGCCAGGACTGCTTTTAGAATGAGGTACAATGCATCAGAGCCAATCAGAGATCATTCACATATATCAGTCTTAATGGCAACAATCTCCCAATTTTGTTTCTTTTAATAAATGAATATGAATTTATTTTTTATTTAAAAAAAAGTCATAAAGTCCATTTTTGGAATGCTGTTTCAGCTCTGTTTTTTAATTGAGACTCGGCCAAACGTGGCAGAGGTCATTTACGTATATGAAGGCACAATAACAGCCTGTTTAATTATATTAGATAAAGAGAGGCTGGAAAATGACAACGCAAATGTATGAATTACCACTGTTAGCATACATAAATACCACTTAGATGTTATAAGTGGACCTCAAGGGAAAAAATGAAATTTAAAAAAGAGGAATTATAAGGGACAAAAAGAGGTTGGAAAATTATGATGTAAATATACATAAAACCAAACAAATGTCATAAGTTGACTACATGGGAACAAATAAGATTTAAGAAGAATGTTCGATATGGGCCCTTTAATAAGAAGAGTCAATTAGCCTCTTAAAATTCCAGTAGTGTCCTAATAGTTATTATTCTGCATAGAGTTATTCCTAAATTAAACAAAGGTGTAATAAAGGTGTGGACCTGCTGTTGCGTCCTGTCCATTTAAGCTTCAAAAGGCAGAATTAACCTTTGATTCTCTCATTCTTAATAGAGCTTAAAAAACACAACAATAAAGACATCTAGCCAGTCCTATACTGACCAGCCAAAGACATATAGTCATCAGCTGTCTGATGTAATCTCATGAATGGAGTTAATTCCTCAGCATCATTTGGATAACCACCCAGGAAGAGTAGAGACATATGAACCAACTTATCTCCTCTCCTCTGTCAAACATTTGTATCTTAGGATGAGGGGGTTGGAGGAGAGAGAGAGTGAGAGAGAGAGAGAGAGAGAGAGAGAGACGGGCACATTGATGGAAGCTGAGATCCAGACGAGTCCTTGATTGGGATCAGTGGCCTCATTAGACTTGGGCAGGTCGGGGCCTGTGCTGTACTGAACAGGTAAAGAAGGAAGAGGGGATCAGCCTCGAATCAGCTGATAAATAGATGAAGGTGGGCGAGGAACTTAGGAGGGGGAAATGCACAGGAGAATTATGCTGGCTGGAGAACTTATAATAAGGACAAATGCATAAAAATAAGACGCAAAAAGGAGATTAATGCACAGTGACTGTGCCACTCTACCATTCTCCTATTCTCCATGACACTTGTTGTCGCCTGTTATGATTCACTGTAATCTGATAAACATAAACAAACAAGCATAGACAGAGGACTCGGAGCTATGACTTTCCAATTTGCCTGTCAAAGTTTCCTAAATGTTGGTGATTGAGGCATGTTTTGTATCTGTCTTAGTTAAAGAATTCCTTAGATATATATATATATATATATATATATATATATATATATATATATATAATTAAATGGTTAAGATCAGCATGCAAAGAGGTATAAAGATAAATTTACCATGTTAGAATTGATCACAGTGGTGATGATAGAAACAAGACATGCAAGTACATCACAGGAAGCAATTATACCAAATGGTAACAAATACATTACCTGATTCCTGGGACAATTATTTTTTTTTGAAATGGCATACTGCATACTACTCACGTACTGAATCTACCTAAAAGTAGTATTTAGTATTCAGTGTGCAACCAAATTGAAAATCTGTAGTGCACTGAAGATAACCCGAATGGTGTACTACTCCAGTCAGAGTTTCTGGTATACAGGGGGAGTTATCTTCGTGGTGTACTGCATCCCATCATGCAGTGTGCCGGCCTCACCAGCGCTTCAGCCAGAGAAAATGGTGGCAGGAAACACTGGGGAGCAAAATGCTAAATGTGGGTGTAGTGATTGTAGTGGAGTATGTTTTCATCAGAATGAGCCTCAGATAGTTAAAATATACAGGTCTGAAGATTAATAAAAGATGAACTCACTTTAGAGGTTCAGTTTTGGAGCAAAATAGCCAAGGGTAGCCAACAGCTAGGCTAAACGTAGTGAACTGAGCAGCGTTAGCAGCAATTAGCTCTAAACAGTGGATACAGAAATAACAGCTCTGAGGTAAATGTGAGGTAACTGATCATGTGACTGTATTAGTATGCTGCTTTATATGTCAAGACATGTTACTGAATTGCATACCACACGCAGGGGGCAGTATACAGTATGCAGAACATACTGCTGTAGTATTCAGTGTGCAATATAGTAGTGTGCCATTTCGAATACAGATGCTGTTTTATCACTATTATTAACATTTTTTTGCTATTATTATCATCATGCAAACTCAGGAGATATGTAGATATGTAGGTTCACTGGTGGTTTTGGATAGTAAATAAAATATAATATATTCACATTTGACCACCACTGTAAAGAAATTTGAGTCAGCAAGACACTCTTTTAGGAACCATCTCGCACTCGCGTCAAGACCTTGTTTACATCTCAGCCATTGAATTATACGGGCATGTCAAAGAAACAATGGAATCCTCCTTTAATGCTGATCTTATAGCAAGCTGTTTCACGGTTTGTTTCGAGGGGCTATTTTTTGTGGAACTTTGTGGGGAAATTTGGAGAAGCTTTTTAAATCTAACAGCAAAACTGAAATCCAAGTGAATAGTGGATGCTACACAATGAAGACAGTGACACTGTGGAGGGACACTCCCTGGGTGTCTCTCATCCTTCTCTTCTAGCGTGACTACACTTGATTGCTGTGAATTCATTGCAGTCCTTAAGGGTACAGTAGTTTAAACCAATATGAGAGAGGGCATATGGACCACTTTATGTTGGAACGCTATGTTTAATGGGTGCTATTAATTCTGTACACATGTGAAAGTGTGTTACTCTAATCATGCGTGTCTATTGTTGTACTGTGTTGTTAACACTGGAGCTGCATTAAGGCCTTTCAGACTCTGTCATTGCTGTATGTGAGAGTACAGCTGGCTCGTCAGTCTTCGTGCACGTCTAGATCTCTAACACATTTATTTCCACTCAAATGATGTTTAAGCTTTTTTTTCTCCACTCTTTCTTTCTGCTACTCGCTTCCCAGTCCTTGGCATTTTAATCACGCAGAGGCTAATGTTTTTAATTTATTATTCATTTTGAAAATTTAAACCCAGCTCGTAATTTTTTTGTTCCATGCTGGTGTTTTTTTTTTTTTACCTCTGGGCTTCAGCAATGGGAAAATGTATTGAGCATGTGCGAGGAGAAGAAACTATTAACAAAAGACGGAGTTAAGCTGAAAGTGTTACCACCTCCTCTGTCCTTTTTTTTTCAGTATGGAGATGAAGGGAGTGATATGTAAATTTGGCTCCTCCTCCATTTGGCTAGTGAGCTACTCATTCTTTCACTCCTGGCAGATGAGCCTGGCTTTTACGGTGATAGGCATTACCAATATTAAAGGTTTGGCTGGTAAACAAGGACCTTTGGAAAGAGGCCCAATGGAACACACAACAATCACTGGTGCACATAACAGGCACACATACGCACGCTTGCTGGCCACAGGGGTCAAAATGACACTTGTGCCAATGGCACACGGTACACCCTCCACACAAGCCGAGTTTACATTCCCTGTAGACACTGGTGCAGAACGAGGCGCTGGGCCTCAGCCTCAGTGTTTGTTGATTGCAGTGATAAGTGAGCAGTGCTGTGGGTTAGAGGACAGTGCCCTTAGCCTTAACTCTGCCACTGCACTTAACAGCAGTGAATGTGCAAACTAAAGAAAAGATTATAGACACCGAATCCGGGGGTAATTCGGACATTTTAGATCTTCTGGCGCCCTCCTTGATGATAAGCAGTGATGCGGAGCTTGTTGTGGAATGTCTGTTATCAGAAAAAGGCCTACTGAATGCGCGTGAATGCGCTATATATCATTCTGATGACGGCAGATGCACTCATATATAAAACAAATATTTACAGTGCTCTCTCTCCCTCTCTCTTCTCCCCTTTTTTCTCTCTGTCTCTTTTTTATTTTCTCTCCTTTTATCTGTCTTTCACCTTCTTTTCTTGTCTTTTTTTGTCTTTCTATTCCCATCTCCTGTTTATTTCTCTGTCTCTCTTACTCTTTCTCTCTCTGCTTTACACCCATTTTCTTTCTTTCTTTCTTTCTTTCTTTCTTTCTTTCTTTCTTTCCTTTGCTCTCTCTCTCTCTCTCTCTCTCTCTCTCTGTCTCTCTCATAGCTCCATACTCTCTGGCCGGTGTTCCAGTGTGGAGGGCGATGGAGAGATCAGAGAGCCCTCGTCTGCGGGACAGTCCTGAACGCCGCCCCTCCTCCAGTCCAGACCTCAGCGGCCCCCCACCAGGGAAGATGAGCCGCCTGGAGCTTAACGGCAGCCCGACAGGGCCCCGCAGCCGCCACAACGGGGGCCCACACAGACCCCTCGGAGGTAAGACCCCAAAAGCATTAAAAAATCACCCTTTACAATGTGCTTGATAGCCTATGTGCTTGACTGAGTTTAAACAATGATTAAGGGCCCCATATCCAACATTTTTTATTGCATTAGATTTTTTTTCCATCAAGGTCTCCTTATCACAGTGGTGAGGTAAAGCTACTAAAAGTGGTAAATTACATGACCATTTTCTAACCACTGTTTATACTTTGGAATTAAAAAGGTTGTTTTTGTTACAGACGCATGAGCATAAGATAAATAAGCTCTCTTCTGTTTGGCTGTCCTGTGTCGTGCCTCATTAAAAAAAAGAACTTCAGAACTTCAAAATAAAGGGGGCTAAAACTATTTTTCCATATGTGGACTGTATGAACAGATTAATCAATGTTATGTTTTGAAACTTAAACAATGTTCACATATAGCTTCAAATAAATACTTCAAAAACCAAGGGAATTTATGATTTTCATGATATTGGCCTTGTAAGTGCAAGACTGAGTCTGATGTACTATGTAAACACTGTTACAGGCTACATACAAACTGACTGGCCAGTATTTAAACATACCATACAGTCCATGCATAATATATAATTTTTTTTTATTTCACAATGGTTGTGATGTCACAAACATGAACACATTTACATATGATTTCCCTATTCAGCCTTCAGCAGTTTAGTCAACCAATTGTCAGGGAGCAGATGTACTATTGCAGCCTTCTTAAAGATCTGCATATCCAAAAAGAGTGGCTGAGGTTCCTGACAATGTCTTATTGTTCTGAACATGCCATTTCAATGCATTTTTTCGAATAATGTGGACAGCGGGTAAAAACAAAGGTCATTTACAGACATCAGTCATATAGTGTACTATCAAAAACAGCCTGTCCAATTCTAAAGACTGAAGGCTAAAATTACAGCAATGTTAATTGTAGAAAAACAAAAGATAAATTGTAGGTTATGGTCCTTTTGAAACAGCCATAATTCGGTTGCTTTGTAATTTTCAAAGACCATTTTTAAAAGGAGCCTACAGTATTATTAGCCAAGACTTAAGGAGTTAACTGCAAGCAGGCGCCTTGAGTGTGCAAAAGGGAACAATACAATAAAGCACTAAAAAGTGTTCAGAGCCATGCTTAATATCAGCCCAGGCTTTCACATCTGCTGTGTCCCGTGGCTCCCAAGCCAGTTTATGCACTTCCCTCCGAAGGTCTATCTGAGTATTTTATTAGACTAGATTAAAAGGCTAAGCCACAGCATACAATATGAATCAATTCCATCCCATACACTAATGTGGCCCCAGTAGTGTCGTGGGAACAATATAACACCAAGCGTACTTAATAAACCGGCACTGTAGAAACCTGATTTATTTGCCTGGGTCAGTTATTGATCACAGACACGTGCACACACACACACACACACCCACACAGATGCAGGCAGTGTAGTCACAGAAATAGAATACTGAAATATTGGGTGTGGTCTTGACTATTACTGGCAGCTATTAATTCAGAACACAGTTTGTTTCAAATGAAAAAAATAACACACACACAGTGTGTTCACCCCCAAACCCCAAACCCAGATTGTATCTGCACATCGTTCCCTGTCATTTCTGTGGGAGTTTATTTAATTTGATGCACTTGACGTTATTTATTGAGCCAAACTGCCATCAATATCAATTAGCTGCTTGCCTTGACAGTAAGTAAGCTCACCATAAAGAGTGACATGAGATAGCTTACCACTTTTTTTTAGCTTTTTTTTTTCAGCTTTTTTTCAGTCTGTGGATGTGTGTGTGTTTGATTTTTTGTTTTCATACATTGTCAGGACTAAAAGGAAGACAAAACAGGACAAGTCTACAATATCAGGCTATATCAATATCAGTATCAGGAACCTGCGATATTGAGATTTCTTTGCTTTCTAAGATTAAGATTAGTGAAAGGTTTGGAAAACTCTTATTACATATAGATATTTACGTATATGTACTGTTCTTATGTTGTCTTATGGTCTATTTAACCTATTACCTTATACTATAATATATAATAATGTATGCAAAACCATAATTTATATAGGGTGCTTTCTGTTGGTGGAGGCTGTCCCAAAACCTAACCCCTAAAATAAAATAATAAAATAATATAAAATAATATAAAATAATATTAAATAATTTCTTATTTTTTTTCAAGACCTTTTGGAATTATTTTAAAGTGGAACTGAAAGATATAGGTCTATCATGAGATTAATTTTAAATTAACTCTTCAGACAATCATCTTACATGTTTTCATGTCACTAACGAAACACAAAGAACTGTAGTCCATAGGCAGAGCTATATGTTAACCATACACCTGCACTTTAGAGCAGGGAGTGGCCACATGGTGAGCAGTTAGATCCCATTGTTTTAAGGTAAATGTGTCCCAACTTCTGAAAATCAATGCGTTACATTAAGAATTGCCACTACCAAATCACAGTTCTACAATTAAGTAAACTTGTTAGTGTTGTTTGGTTTGTTTGTTTGTAACTTTATACAGTTCAGTAGAATGATTGCATATATGAATAATATATAGGTAGAAAATATAAATAGGTAGAAATGGCATAACACCGCTTTCTCTTGCACTTTCTCAATATCAAATGAATATCAAGATCTTAGACATCTTAGACCCATCTAATGTTAAAGAGAATGAGATGAACTATCCAAAGGAGTGGCTGGGTGTGTGTGTGTGTGTGTGTGTGTGTGTGGGAGAGAGAGAGAGAGAGCAAGGGAGAGGGCTTTTTCCTGTGCCCTGGCAGTTGGGGTCGATGGTTAGTCCTAATGAGAGGTTGTCTTTGAACAGTGGAAACTCAACGTGTCTCTTCCAGACCACAGCAGAGCATTGAGAAGAGGCCACACACACACCCATATACGCACACACCACTGTATGTAGTATGTATATGTACTAAGACACACTTAATATAATCAAATGGATTGCACAATGTGCCCCATAGTACCTAGTAGAAAACCACAGATCATGTGGTCACGCACTTTGACATATATGTGCATCAGTGTTGGAGATAACATGCTCCATCCAGCGCTGGTGCACCTGTTTGTTAATCGCATAGTGGCACAACTGTCTAACTGCCAAATTATTAGAATATCATGAGTGACACCACTGACCTCTATGTCCAAACTGCAGCATATTCACTGTAATCTCAATTTAAATACTTTGGCCTGAGGAAGAAATGCCAGGTGTGATTCTACATGCCCATTTATACCATTTAGAAATGAGCTCACCTTTTTTGGTCAGCTCATAAATAATATGAAGAGCTATGTCCTGATTGGCTGATTTATAGCGAGGCACCACCATGGCTCACACAGAAGCAACATGTTAGAATAGACACAGACAGGATAATAAAACTAACCTAATGTGAAAATAAGCTGATTGTCATACTATTAAGGTAGTCATGCTAGTTACTTGGTGCTTGCTAGTAGCTAACGTTATCCATTCTAGCTGTTTGGTTTGGATCTTGACATCAACACGAAGTAAATTAAAGTTGTTCCTCACTATGAAACTTGCAGTTTAAGATGATCTTCAAACTGGCAATCACTGATAAAATAACCCAACATGGATTTTACTTACAGGTTGGAGTTGGGGTTTTGAATTACAGTTGTCCAGTGTTAACAATGTGAGAGCTGGAGTTGGCTTCCTATTCGTCAGCTTGTTTTGCAAATTTTCTGTTCCACCTTAAATGGTGTTGTAGTTACATTCTGGCACCTGTACAAGCTTTAGCATTTAAGGGGGAACAGACCATTCGCTCTTTCACAACCTGCAACAATTTCCCCTGATAGTCCCCTGTATTCATTGCTGCTGCCTAGTTTAACCTTTACCTAAACAAAATTGTCTAAACCAAAAAAGAAGCCGTGTAATCAGTTAACCTAAAATATTTTCTCTATTACTGATAAAGGAACAGCACCAGTGCTGATGTGCACATATCTGCACATAGTTTACTGTGTTCATATAGATACAAACACATGCAGAGAGATGTGGCACAGCTCAGCATTTCAAACACACACACAGCCGTCATTCACACACACATACTGCACGCAGATGTCTGCACAATGTATTGTGACGAAACAGAACTGATGAACCTTGGGGTGTTGGACAGGAGAGAGAGAGAGAGAGAGAGAGAGAGAGAGAGAGCACTGCTGGGAGCTGTGTGTTGACAGTTATATTTCCCTGTTGGGAGAAATTCACTTACTTGAATTGGCGCAGGTCCATAGAGTGTAATTCACTCCATAAGAGCATTCAAGATTCTGAACTAGGAGCTGGGATGATTAATGGGGAGGAAATAGAAATATAGGAATTGACTGATTAAAACAAGAGGCTTTTGGGGTGCTGTGTGTGTATATATATATATATATATATATATATATATATATATAAATATATATATATAATTCCACTCAAGTGGTTGATACATACATACATCTGTTTATGTATTATTATTCCTATTATT
>CM067480.1:11810722-11885722 GCA_034552555.1 Semaprochilodus insignis
AGTATATATATATATATATATATGTGTGTGTGTGTGTGTGTGTGTACTGTATGTGCATGCGAGAGAGCTGTGCTATTGTGTGTTTCTAGCATATAGATTTGCATGTGTGTGTTTCACACAAGTCTGCTGTTATTATTAGTGGTTGGGTTTTGCCTAATGCTTTCAGTCCCTCTGTTCTTTGGAGAGCTTTAATTAATTGTAACCCCTTCAGAGAGGTCTAGAACAAAGCACTGCAGGGAAAATTACAAATAAAAGCAGGCTTTGCTTGATGCAAACACACACACACACAAGTTTACTGCACATATAATTTAACTGCTTTAACTGCACGCTTATTATTCAGTTATTACTCTTAAAGGGACACTGTGGCCCATTTAATGTTATGGGGTACAGTATTCTATAGCATAGCATTGCATCCTTCAGCCTCAAAAGTCACAATTGTATGTGTTTTGTAATTTCTTTCATCAGTGATTTTTCACTACAACACCCAGAATGCACGACAGAAATGTGTCACACAGTAAGCCCACTGTCAAGTGTCTGCCCCAAATAGCTTGTAGTTTTTTTTCCCCACCTTTAGGATACATCATTAAAAGGGGGAATCCTAGTATTTTAAACCATAAAAAGCACTGCTGAAGGATGCAGGTAGCATGTTTGCATGGTTGAGGTTTTCACAAATGGGGTCTTTCTTAATTCCTATGTAGGATTCTTGGTTTAAAACTTTCCAACCTTGACTAAAGTTATGAACAAGATGTAAAGAAATAGCAATTTTAATGGCGTGTCTAAGAGGTTGATGTATTGTTTTGCTAAAGTAAATGAAGCATGCTAACCAGCTAGCCCTGGTCCGTCCTTTCTGTAATACCACTTTGTACCTCAAGAGGTGATAGTGAGTCACTGTAGTGTTGAGTCAAATCAGTCCAACATGAGAAAATGAACAAGTAGTATTCAACGTCTTGTCCACCATGCTGAAGCTACTGGTCATTAGATCACAGGTAGCAAATATCAGGAAGAGACAATAACGACTGAAACCCTTGGAAAATGACACTTAAAACATCAGTGTCACTCTCTTGCATCAAAAACCCATGTTCGGCAGTATACTGAAGAAGTGATATGTTTTGACAGGTTGTGTCATCTTACAGATTGCTCTTTAAAAATGTCTGGCTAAAACCCAGCTACAAAAATTTCCGCTTCCGCTTCCACTTTAACATGGCTGTGACACTAAACTGGACAATGCCATCAGAATAAGTCAGGTTAAACAATGAATATGCAACCAGGCCAAGGTTAGTTCAATTATACAGCAACAAACTACACAAGAACAGTTTCACCTGCCAAATACAAATAGTATGTAAATATTATTTGAAGTTATCGTTGCACTCTAAATGTCGGTATTTTATTTTAGGATCTGTAAATCATGTGATGATTGTTTTTGTAATTGTTAGAGGAGCATATATCAGTTTGCACAGACATATGTAAGCTATAGTAGTAATGGTATGGTTGTAAGAGTCTGGGCCTATAAGCAGGTTTAAAGGGTTAAATTAACCAAGATGAGTCAGCAGAGATCATGAAGCAGTGAAGTGATCCAGAACAGTGTTCAGCGGAGGTGGTAACATTTGCATATCCGTTGCCACTTCCAACTAAATCCACTAAGAACATGACCGTTAACTCTTAGCACTGTATCTTGAGAAGATATCAGCTTAGCTTGTAAAACAGAACCTGAGGCACAGACCTGAGTTGCCTGATGACAAATGGTCAAGGGTTTGGCTCGATAGAGAATTAAGGCAGTTTATTCTGAATGAGTATTTGCATGGGCTGCCTGAACCGTTACGGTCGTCTAACCCTGAACTTCTTATTCAAAATGACAATGATTAAACTATCAATCATTAATCATTTATCATTTCTAATGAAGTGTAACCAAAAATATAGTCATTTTCTCTCTCTCTCTCCCTCTCTCTCATTTCAAATTTAGTAATGCTTTACTGGGATAAAGGTTGCATTGCTATGAGTTCCATTATTGTTACAGCAATAATCTATATACATAAATAGATATAGAAGAAGATATAGAAGTATATAGTATATAGAAGAATGTAGAGCAAGACGTCTAAAAGAGGTGTAAAAAGCATCTCCATCCTTTCTCTCTTTCTTTCTTTCTCTCTCTCTCTCTCTCTCTCTCTCTCTCTCTCTCTCTCTCTCTCTCTCTCTCCCTCTCCNATAGTATATAGAAGAATGTAGAGCAAGACGTCTAAAAGAGGTGTAAAAAGCATCTCCATCCTTTCTCTCTTTCTTTCTTTCTCTCTCTCTCTCTCTCTCTCTCTCTCTCTCTCTCTCTCTCTCTCTCTCTCTCCCTCTCCCTCTCGCTCTCTTTCAGCAGGTCTGATGATTCCTGTGTTCTGCGTAGTGGAGCAGGTGGATGGAGGGATGGTGGTGGATGGAGAGAGTCGTGAGGAGCATGCAGAGTTTGTCCTGGTCAGGAAAGATATCTTGTTCACTCAGCTGGTGGAGACTGCCTTGCTAGCCCTTGGCTACTCCCATAGCTCTGCAGCCCAGGCTCAGGGTGAGTCTTCATTTATGCAGATCTCTGCTCAGTTCTGCACATTAGCACTGCCATTTGAAAACCTATACTGCAGAAAATCACATTTTAATTTAACATCTGTATATCTGCAATTTAAAGCTTTCTAAATTTCCATTGCTCCAGTCCATGATGGTGACATGGTGTAAAGGGCAGCTGAAGCCCCTTTTTTTTAAAGAAATAATAATTCACAAGGTCTTCTTACAATAATGATGACATTGTTCTATAATAGTTATGGTTAGTTTGGGTAGGTAGAACTGACCCTACGTCCGGGATAAAAGGCTGTGATCCATGGAGCATTTTTCTTTGTAGTGAAGTTGACATCTATGTCCACTCAGAAAGCTCAATTCATGTTTTTGGCTCTAAGTTTTCTTTTGGTTCCTAGAAAGCTTTCTAATGTTCTCTAAAAACATTGTGATCTCAGGTCACAGTAACATCCATAAACCATGATAATGAATTCTTCTATTATTGTCATGTAACATCTGTGGCCCTGACAACATCCTCAAAACATCCTCTGAAAGTTCTGTCTTAGTTAACATTAAACCTTATAGGAACATTATTTGAAATTATAAACATTCTTTGAATAAAACATTCTGATTTATTTAAAACTTTTTTAGAACTTGTAACGTTAGCCAAAGTTCTGGGAACGTTCCCTGCTAGCTAGCTAGGTTTATTATCTGTATCAGCATACATTCCTGAAATGGCCAGTAAACAACAATTTTAAGGACATCCTCAAAGTTTTAGTTGGTCTGATGGCATGAACATATAGTTTTGATTCAGTGAACCTGGCAGCCAAAAGAAACAGATGTAGGCACAAATGTAGCAAAAAGCACTAGCATCATCCAAAACATGCCATTGAATTTGCAGTCCATATGGTTCAAATGTGGAAACTAAGCTGAAAAACAGTCCATTTAAGCCACTCGATCACGCTAAAGTGATAAGAAGTGCTTCAGGCCAGACTGCTTTTTTTTGAGTGAGACAAAATACAGGACAACCAGTCAAACCATATATCAGTCAAAGGGAATGGTAACAGAAACAGGCTGTTTAAAGCTAAACACAATGCTAAAAGTTGAAAAATGGTCACATAAACACATGAATCACAACTGTTTTTGTTCTTCATAAATAAACACACACAGGTATGAGCAGACCAAGTAAAATGTAGAATATGGCCCACGTGACAAACAAACAAACAAATGTTTAAGGAAATATAGGTTTAGTACAGTGAAGCAAAGTCAGACATCCATAGGAATGTGCAATATTACAATATTTAGTGTTGTTTTCTTCAGTTGTGTCACGTCACAAGCATGCCGTGCATGTTGTTAGTGCTTAAAAACTGATCAACTGCATTCACTACAAAAAGAGCTCCATTAAATGTATTTAGGTATATGCAAAAGTGCAGTGTGCAAACAAAAGTTTGGGAGGAGGATCATGCCTAAAACCCTTCCTCTTCCAATCTAACGCCCTATAAATTTACATCCTCACTTTCCGTTTCCCTTGGCGTTTTCGCAATCCCCACTACCGCCCCCTTTTCTCCCTGTTCCTCAGTCCTGCCACAGTCATGGAGGAGTTGGGGGGGGGGGCGAGGGGGGGTGTTTCGGCCTTCCTGCTACATGCAGAAGCCACCCAAAAATCCAGCCCAAGCTCTCTGAGTTCTCTCCCCTCCCTTAATGGGTCTTCCCTTGTATCACATGTTGAAGGCACTGTCCAAACTTGTTCGTTGTTTGTGATAGTGATTTTTGAAATCTACTGTTTAATTTTTTTCAAGCTTATTAAACCTCAGAAAACCTAAATATTGTAATGCACAACGTGAAAATACAGGTGCCAATATGGCAAAATACTTTGATTACTTCAGAATACACAACATGTATGACTTTATAGGCACAGTGCAGCCGTAGTGCTGCATTTAAAAACAGCCACCAAAAACTTAATGTTTATTCAATGTTTCACACATGGTATTGCATTATATCCAGTTAAATGAGGCTAATGATGCTTTCTTAGTAATGCAGCTGGTTATCATGCTAACAAAATTGATCATGATAACAATAAAGTGTTGTCATACTGACCACCACTACTTGAATATGTCATTGAACGAGCATATTGTTATATTCGCGTGTGACCGCGATTCTGGCCCAGTCAGTCTGTAAGGCCGTGGAACATAGTAACAGAGCCCTGTGAGCAGGCCTGAGTGTGGAAGTGCTGACAGGAGCGAGGCTTTGATAAACAGTTTGTGTCTCCGCGAGAAGAAAAAGAGAAAGGCCATTTGTTTAGCATAACAGAATCACAGCCTGAAAAACTCATTAAAAGAGAACAAAGGAGATGGAGAAAGAAAGAATGTACTGTGTGTGTGTAGGACATCTTTATTGGAATGTATGTTTGTGTCTCCATAATGCCTTTGTAGTCCCCGAGTGTGTGTCTACAGGGCGTGTGTGTGTGAGTGTGTGTTTGTGAGTGTGCGAGCATGTGTGTGTGTGAAATACTGCGATTGTTTATGAGTATGAGAGCCAAAGAAGGAACATAATAACGCTTTAATTTATTGTTGTGCACATGGTTGTCATCTCCTGGAAGGCTGAAAAGTTTACTTGTATTCTGTAAAGTATGCAGAAAATTTAAAACAGCAATCGCTTCGAGTTTAGCCACAGTAACAAAAGACATCAGCATTTATCTGAGGAGCAGACCCAAACTTAAACACTGATAAACACATTTCACATGATCTCATTATTTTCTCAAAGGTAGGGTATCGACTTAATTAGATAATTCTGCCTTTCTCATTTCAGAAAATATTTATCATCTGGTAAGATGGGTGAGCTAAGGTTTTGCAATTTCAGCTCATGTGGCGATGCATTCCGTAATTGAACTAAATTTAACTAGAAATAACAGAAATGACAGACTTCTTGAACTGGAAACATGTGTTTTGGCTGCACATTTTAAATCCATTACGATCTTATTTTCCATGTTAAACATAAATGTTTTTACTTTTGCAAGACTGCTTGTTGACATGATGGATAATAGTGCTATAGAATCTATATGAAAGGATGGCGTGTAGTCAGTCTCAGGCTAATTTGTAGCAATAGCATACATTTTATCCAGTGGACATCCAAAAGTAAGTGTACAATACGGTACTGTGCAGAAATCAGAGGCCTAATGCCAAAGTTATTCATTTTTAATCTGGAAGAAAGCAGAAGATAGCAGTAAGCATATATTTAACAGCAACTTGTCAGCTAAATATAAAAGCATATTTTTCAATATTTAACATGTCCTCCAGCAACTTCTTTGTAGGATGTGCCCTTTTCTCTGTAAGGGCTTCTTGACAGCTGCACATCCTTTTAGACCCATAGCACTGAGTTGTTGTCTTCTCATACTGGAAGAATGGACAGAAGCTTATGTGGAGGTTTTCAGATCTGAAGTAGTGGAGTTTCATTTCCTCCTCTATCTCAAAGATGAAAGCTTTAAGCACAGTTTATCTGCTGGAGACCGTTTTCGGTGTTTTCAGGCATATTTGGTCTACATGTCTACATAATGGAAACTCCTGTTTTCTCACTTATTTTTTTTATACTTTGCCTTTTCTTGCACAAGAGTTTATCTTGTATTTAATCTCCTCTAAAATATCTCCTTTAGTCATTTCACATGCACAATGAAATGAAAATTTGCCATGAAGATTTGCGAGGCAGCTTAGGTGTGTTTGGTTGGTTTGCTTGTGTGAATGATAGTAGAGCAGAATGAGCAGTGGCACCTTAGGGAACAGCTTTTGTTGGGAGACACTTGCGGATGAAACGAATACTGATATACTTAATGTTAATATATGTACGTAAATTATGTGTTTCTAGCCTTTTTCTCCTATTTAGATTTAAGCACAGTTTATCTGATGGTGGTGATCTGATCGTTTCAGTTGGAAACTGCGTAAATAAAAGCTTAGGTTCTGACTTTTGTACTGTATTTCAAAGGAAAAAGTGCAGTACAAGTAATATTATTATGGTGCAGCAGTGTTGTCCAGTAGATGCGTAGCAGTAGTAATAGTCGGTGGTTTGGATGAGCAAGCAGGGTTACAGATGGTGCAGATGCTTTTTTTAAAGAAAGTAAGAATGAAATGTCACCTCCCAAAACAACATCAAAAACAGGAGCGAGAGCAAGACTAAACGAAAAAACAAACAGCTTTGAGACAACACAATCCACTCCACCCACCATCAGTCAGCAGGTCAGCCCAAAGAAAAGAGAAGATTCAGTTACTGCTGCACTCTATCTCTCTTTCTCTCTATCCGTCTATTTATCTGTGTCTGAAAATACAGTCTTTATTAATGAGAGCATCATTCTCTTTCACTCTCCTCAAAAACACATACAGAGAGAGAAAGAGAGAGAGAGAGAGAGAGAGAAAGAGAGAGAGAGAAAGGGAATGTGTGAGTGAGTGAGTGAGGGAGAGCGGGAGAGCAGGAGAGAGAGAGAGACCTCATCTCAAATGAATACTTTTTGTTTTTTAAAATAAGCGTTTATGTTAAATGAATAATTTCTGGCTTAAATTATACATTTTTTCCTCTGCGGTTCACGACCAAAATTACACAGAGTCCCGGCTATTTTCTCTCTGTTTGAATTGTGTCCTGCATAGCTCTCTTCCAGCAGTGTATTTAAGCTCCTCTCCCAGCACCGCGGCCTTTCTTTAATTAGCCTGGCCAGTAATTAACTGGGAGATATTGTTTATTTCAATTATAAGGGTCTGAGGATTTTTATAGAAACGCGCAGACAGACCTGTAGTTTAAGGCTTCAGACAATTAACAGTGGTGATGGCTTACAGAACGAGCGCATTGTTGCCCTGCCACGTTTGACATGCGGCCACTGAGGGTCAAACCAGCGTATGGGTCAGTTTGATGAAAATATGTGGCTATTGCTTGATATGGTACATGCAGGCGTTTTGGAGTCTTTGAACTGTAGCAGCTGGTGTATTTGATTTTTTCTTTATTTTTGTGTGTTTTTGTTCTTTTTCAGTTTGGTAGCTTATTGTTTGAAGATCCCAGTAACTTATAGAAACTGAAATTACAGTGCGTACCTTGATATGTCATATAGTGATATTTATGTGTAGAAAGTGGATACTGGCTAAGTCTTGTGTGGATACTGGCTAACAGGCCGGTGTGTGGGTCCACATTTTCATCGCTTATATAATAATTTACTAGCAGATGAGCTGAATAATTCATATTTATTAATGATGCACTGATCTGGGAATTCTGGACTGATGGGAAAGACCTAATATTTTTCATGTACCAAATCATAAACATATTTAAACTGTAGACTAAATTCACCTGTATTAGCATAATTTACAGTTGTATGCAGAGAGTTGAACACCCTCAGTCAAATTACATGTTTAATTCACTGAAAATACATGCATGCATCTTCTGCAGTGAACAGACTTAAAAGCAGCATTTGTATGCAATTGATAATGCACAAATGCACAAAAATCTATTTATTTGCTTTTAATTTAACATTTTGGAAAAAAATTAAAATATCAACTATATAATTCGCAATTTTTGTCACTGCCCACATTTCATGTTTTATTTTCCTCCATTTCCTTTTTGATCAAATAATTAATAATTGTGCATTAAAGTGTGCAATCTGTGGATGATGTGTGCTTTTATGACTGTATTTCTGTATTTCTTAGGGTTAAAAATGCAATAAAAGGAATCCTATGCAGACAGTTTAGCATAGTAGCTCAGCATTGCTTAAAAATTCTGCTCTTCCAGAGTACGATCCATACAGATATTCATCAAATCTAAACATTGTAAATGAATACTTGTTTTATGATCCCCATATCAGTGTGCATCCCTAGTAGTTTCTGAGTAATACCTGCTGAATAATAAGTCTGCAGTTTATAAGTTCGTGGTAAAGCCACAATAATTTACTCAGGATTTGTTGACTGACAGACATTTTCCCAAGAATTATGCTGCAGTGTAAGTGGTGAAATTCTTTTTAGTCTAGGCTGGGTCTGAATAACTGGACTTGACAGAGAATTTCTTTTTAAACTAATTTCAATATATGTCTAAATCTGGCCTATTTACATCAGAAAATTGTGGGCCACATTAGAATTGAGTGATAAAAGTATAGTAATGAAAGTGAAATTCAGAGAAATCACTTGTGAAATAGAATCAAAGTAAATCACTGGATCAGCTTAGCCATTAAAACTGATATAGGCTGCATTGTTTAGGTAATCTCTCCCTATCCTACTGATTTGTATACACGGGCAGATGTAAAGCTGTGCTGTGGTGATTGATAGTGGCGGCATGTGTGTAACTGTAGCATATCAGACTCACACACTTTGGGGCTTCCCCTTTAGCACAGCCATGCCACTTACAGCTGGTCAAGCGTGTGCAGCCAGGAGCATCTATCACAGCTCATTCTGTTAAATAAAGAGAGAGAGAGAGAGATGTAGAGAAAGAAAGCACTTTCAGACTGTGTGTGTGTGTGTGTGTGTGTGTGGTGTTCGTGTATATGAGGGTCTATGGATGGGTACACATAAACTTAAGCCAAGCCACCAGTGCGCCACATGAAAAACCATCAGTGGGAGCAGGAATTTTAATGTGGCAACGGGAACAATGGTTTGAAGTGGAGTAGGAAAAAAAACGACAAAGAGAAAAAGCTTTTCCAAGTTAAAAATGATTCATTAATGACCTTACCACAGGCTCTGTGTGTGTCTGTTTGTGCAACACTAGCGCATACTGTAAATGAGAATAAGCCAACCAACTGCTCTGTGTTCTCTACAGAAAGATGTAGTTGATCTCAGAGTGGGACAGTTTTGCTGTTAGCTCATTCAGTCAGGTGATTAGAAGTTTCCTGCCATACTGATAGATCAAAATCTGTAATAGCCACATTTCAATAGCACACACTCATAACTTTATTAACGACTAATTTCATAGTATGTCAGTAAATGCGTTTACAGAATAATTATCATATACTTTAAGGGGTTGTTGTTGTTACTTTGCTGTACCATTTTAATGTTACAGGCAGAATTACATGAAGAATTACAGTACTGTAGAAAAAGTTAGAGACCTAACCTAGTAGACCACTCACCTAGTCACTCTCAGATAAGCAGTACGTTGAACTTTCATTTTTGAGAGAGGTGAAAAAGAACCCCCCTCTTCTGTTTATCTTTCCACTGTGAGAAGATAGCTCAATGGGTCTGGAAGGACGTGTAGCAGTCAAAAAACCCTCACAGACAAAAGGAAATAAGTAACAAATAAGAACGTTTGCATATCCCACAAAGAAGCTGCTGCTGTTCTTAGAAGAAATGGATCAGCCACCCCACTGTCCAAACCTCAACATCACTGCATGTGTTTACTTGTTTTGCGAAAAGCAGAAAAGCGTTTAAGTTCTATGGCTGAACTTTGGAGATGATGAAATATGGATGCAGGAATGGCTTTGTAAAATTGAAAGCAATGGAAGCTGAATACTGATTTACGATTAGATGTAGTTGTTGAGGCTCTTGAGTAATGGCGAAAGGGTTAAGAGCTTGTACGTTGGTTTGATCATTTGCGGTGGACTGCAGCTACACATTGAGCAAGTTTGCGTGCTGGATGCCAGCTTTAGTAAGAATGGCTCGTATAGACTCAGGCCGTGGCGGGAGCGCAAGCAGCGTTGCACAACGAGACAATGAGCAAAGCAGACTCGTACTGCAGAAATCAAAGCTCTGCAGTAATATAAACACAGTCTGGAGAGAGAAACAGAGAGAGAGGAGATCAGAAGGGGGAGTGGCACCACACAAATTGTCTTCATCTGTTTCGCTTAGTCCTCTAATTCAGTATCTGGGGACTACATCTCCACAGATACCTTTGGAGGAATGAAACAAAAACACAAGACTTCCCGAAGACCTATTAGTGCGTAAGGGAGAAAAGAGAGTGAGTTAACTGGAGTCAGAGGTGGCCAGGCCCTCTACCACGGATGCACTGTCCCACCGGGAAAGATTCAGCCAAGAGGAATAAACTAACGATGAAACAGTTCATGCAGTGTGTCGTGTTAGTTTGTCTCTACCAGTCAAAACACCAAGCCGTGCTTGGAGAGATACAAAAGAGTGTAGCTTCTGGCTCTTGTATAACAGAGTCAGTCTTGTGCAGCATGTAGTTGATTAAAATGGTCAGTCATTTGCCTGTACAGTAAAAAAAAACATTGACTTGAACCACAAGGTAATGGGCAGATGCTGAAGTTTTGGAAAGTTGTTGTATATGCTACTGATGTGGAACAAAGAGATTAGGTAGATAAATACTGGCATATTTCTTTAACCACCCAAAGCTAACTGGTGCTAGTGAACACTGTAGATTATGGTGTGTTGACTGGGAATAGTCTGGTCAATGTGTGTGCTATTGAGCCACGTCTGTAGCTAGAGCTTTTTGACTTACAGAAACAGCCTAAAGGCCCAGGGCGAGAGAGAATGAGAGAAAAAGAGAGAGGGAGTGTCTGGTTCATACTGCGTCTGGCTCTCATTTAGTGGACAGTAATGCGATTTGCATTGTTTAGTTTTCACAGCTTCAGCCTGTCTCTAATAAGACAAGGAGAACTTACCCCATCACCCTCTTGGGCTGAGTACTTCATATATGTCAGTTCATGCTAAGCATGCATTCACTGGACGTGTTATATAGTGTGTGTGAAAGAAGAGCTTTGTGTGCATGCGGATGAGTGCAAGTGTATGTGAGCATGTATGTGCCTTATTTGGAAAATAGTTAGGTAAATAATGCAAAGGGACCAGAGGGTCCGGTTTTCATGTGCAGCACATCCCAACAATGCTTGTGACATCTGGAAATAAATAGAGCGGAGTCAATGATAGATTCAGCTCATCTATTTTTAAAGCATCAACATGGCCCTTCAAAAATCTGTGGGACGGGCGTTTGGCAGTACCGCAGCACCAGCTACGTTCTTTCACATGGCTTACCTGTAAGTGCCAGAGCAGATCTACTAGCCTGATTATTTGCCCATAAACGCAGCCAAGGATGTTTATGTTTATATGCAGAGTAAAGCTGGCATTGTGTCAGAACAGAATTTCATTTTCCACGTATTCCACTAGAAGCAACAATCGAAAACAATAGCCATATACTGGCTGTAATAAAGCGATATGACTAATCATGTGAACATCATCAGATGATGAAAAGGCATGAGAAAGTTTGAAAGTACTAAAGGAGATGAGCTTTATTGCTTTATATTGACCTGATTGACCTGTGGTGTTTCGGTCTTAAATCTTGTTCTAATGTGTTTTAACGACTTCCCACAAATCGTAGGTTAAAGGTGGTTTTTAAGTCGTGGCCATCTCACGACAACGTTCGGCCCAAAGAGGAAGCACCAAGGTCGCTCATGGACAGCTTCCACACATTTTTAAGAGACAGTCAGATGACACTGGGATGACAAACATGGCCGTCTCTCTCTCACGGACAGCGCACACATACAAGGCCTTTATGGACTACTCCTCAGCCATAAACAGCCGTCCCATCCTTTGCACAGCGAGAGGCATTTATAACGGTCAATTTGGGTTAATCAAACAATCATTGACCAGCGTTTATGGCACTGCCATTAATGGAGGGGGGCTGGCGTGGGTGTCCAAGTGGAGCGCTGCGGTGGGTGCGTTAGCCGCTCCCTGCACGTCCTCGCCGGCTGTAAAATAGCAGCAGCGGCGCCCCTGGGAGCTGCGCTTAATGGGGCAGCCGCCAGCCAGCGTGTCAGGTGCCTCTTCCCTGCCTGATAAGGCTTTAATAGATAAGGCCTTATCATTACTGCCATTGTTCCCCGCTGTCTGCTTTTATAGCCTGGGATGAACTGCTCCACAGGGACAGAGAGACATACAGACAGAAAGAGAAAGAGATCCCTGAATGCAGTTTCCCGTATCCATGATGCATGATGTGCAACAGGAACATTTAAAAACGATAAATAGTGGCTCATCTCCCAGTATCATGTCATGGAGGATTCTAATGCAGCATGTAAAAACACATGCCAAACTGTCAACATGGCTTTTACTACAGAGCAATGTTTATGTACAAATAAAACTGAAGTCAAGTGGTCCTTTTCTTTTCAAGTGGTCTTATACTTTTCTTTCACTCCCAGCTTTTCTACAGAGATGTCTGTTTTACCAATGTCAATGCTTAATATTTTTTTAACCTGACGTGATGGCCCCTGGGCCGCTTATGGCCCTGGCTTTGGGTGGAGCTTTGGTGATTTCATTACAGCCATTCAAAAACAGTGGGGGTGAGATTGGTCATCAGCTCTCTGATGAGGTAATGGGACTGTGCTGCAGAAATGAAGCTACAAATGAGATCAAATGGAGCTAATGAAGTCTCTCTCTCATCTTTCCTTGTCTCTCTCTCTCTCCCTTACAGGAATCATTAAGGTGGGCCGTTGGAACCCATTGCCCATTCACTGCCTGACAGACGCTCCAGAGGCCACAGTGGCTGACATGCTGCTAGACGTCTACCACATGGTCACACTCCGTATTCAACTGCAGAGGTAACATAGGAAACATAATGTGCAGAGACATTTATTCAAGCAAGCATACAATACCTTAGCATTGCTACCACCATACTGGAGATCAGACAGTTTACTCTTTACTTTTTTACTCTTTACTTTTTTTTACTAAGAGTTTACTCTTCATTAGGAACGCTAACATATAAAAATGTTTGGATTTCAGAACTTTTGGAGTCAATTTGTCCTGGACAGACAACCAAAACCCAGGGCAATCCAGGAAAATCCAAGACATTTTCAGCCCTTGTAATTTTCAGCCCTTGTTGTTAGCTGTGTATTTGTTCACAGTAAAGCAGTAGTAGAGTGTTTGTATAGGTTGAGGATAATAACCTGCTTTTAGACGCTCATGTGCCAGTTGAGCTAGAGGAAGATATGAGCTAACAAATACCAATTATTTCCATTGCTCAGTATCAAACATATGACAACATTATGATGGCTGTGGGCCTGCTGTGCCTTTGAACCTGTGAGTACCCCAGCCATACTGAGCATCCATCTTTGTTTTGTCGATACTGTTCAGTTGACCACATCCGCTCAGTGACACACTTAAGCGATAAAGGCAGTGTTGGGGCCGTGCCAGAAAGAGCCCGAGACGCCCCTGCACGAACTTTTTATCTTCTTTACTCAAAGAGGCCTTTCATGGGCGCTGATTGCAGTTTACTCCTGCATGCTTCACAGATAAACACAGACTCCACATGACAGGACTGCTGTATTATTGTGTTGCTGTGCACTGTCCCAGTTTGTTTCCCTGCGTTTCCATGGCAAAGGGTGCTCTTTCTGCTGGTGCGGTGCTATATGCTGAGCAGGTGATATATAGCCACAATGTATAGGAAAACAGGTAGTGATTGTTTCTATGGTTACAGCTTTGCCAAGCTGGAGGACCTGCCATCGGAGCAATGGAACCATGCTACAGTGCGCAATGCTCTCAAAGAGCTGCTGAAGGAGATGAACCAGAGCACACTGGCCAAAGAATGCCCACTGTCCCAGGTACACATTTTGACCTAGCATACTCAAACATCTGAGGATGCCTAGCTTGAGGATAAAAGCAGGTTTTAATTGCTAGTTTGCAATAATTGCTAGTTTGCAAGTTAATTTCTAGTTTGCAAGTTAATTTCTAGTTTGCAATAATTTGACATTAAATTAAAAGTTCTAATAGATGTGGTTCTGTATAGATATAAATAAAGATATAATTCTTTTATTTGATATGGAATACCTTACTGCTAAAGCTAATAAAGCAGAGCTGTTAGCAATTGGGAGAATCTGTATGATTCTATTCAGGAATTCTTAGTTTTTACTTGTTCTATGCAATATCTACTGTCTGTCTGGCTGTTTATTCTGTGTTGTTTATTCTAGATCTGTGTGTCTTCTTATCAATATGTGTTACCATCTTGCCTTACCCTCCCCTTACATTCCCCTTCCCTTGTTGTAAATGGTAAAAAAAGAAAGTTTCGGATATTTACACCACCTTTGGGCCTAAAAGCCTTTTTTAATATGTGATTTTACAATTGGGATTTATATAATGCTTTTTGCAATGGCCATTGTCACAAAGCAGCTTTCCAGACATCTGAGTGTAAGCTTCCAGAGAGTAAGCCAAGCACGACAGGTGACAAGATGAAAAAACAATAGCTATGAGTTCTATAAATATAGAAACAAAGTGAGCCTTATTGAAAGCATTCAGATTAACCAGTGAAACCAGTGACCAATATCAGAAGCCATTGCCACAGGAGTGTATTTTAACAGGCCAGTGCAGCAGTTCCTCCAGCATGGTTCAGAAGAGACACAAATGCCTTATTTAACTCTTTAATAACAGTGTAATAAAGAAATGCAGCCGCTTTCTGTACAATTACAAATGCAGGCAAGCCTGAAGAGGTGCACTGCCTTTGAATGCTGCTGCACTTCTCTATTACAAGGTGTCAATCGAACTGCAAATCTCCTGTGTTTTTATCACCCTTAGTGTCTGGTGTAGTTACCGCTAGAATATGTTCAGATAATTCAGATCAGTGAAATCCAAGAGTTTAACGTACTTGGCAACTGCAACCACTCTCTTCTCCTTGCTTACAGAGAAAACACTCACATCACTAACAGAATAACAATGAGCAAAACATCAGGGACTCTTAATGATAACCATAATTTCAAAACAAATATATCATCAGTACATTTCCCTAGCACCATACTGCCTTTGGTTATATTACAAACCTTTAAAAGGTTATTTATAAAGAATGAGGGTAAAGTTCCTGATGGACCTAAGTATGGTAATATGAACAGGTATAGAACATATATAGAACAGGTATAGAAGTGTACAATGTCTAGGACTGAGTAAAAGTTGAAACATCGCTGTAGAATCAGTGGTACTGTGTAAAAGCCTGTAAGCTTCAGTAATTCAGTTTACGGTTCTCTGGTTTAATTTGTCGCTCTTTAGTCTCTCCAGCTAACCCCAATAAATATTCCCTGCTCTTTACTAAGTGTTATCAATCTGCTTTGAATTTGTAATACAAAATTGATCAAGCTTATGAATAAACTATTCCATATAAACACATTTCATATTGCTTTGTACTTTGGTTGAATTTATGAGTCATTTCTAACGCCGCAGAAATTACTTTAATAGTTTCGCAGCAGTTATGTGCGTGTGTGTGTGTGTGTGAGCCTCGCATTGCATGTTCATTTCCATGCAAAAGAGCGATCAGTGAGATTTATGTATCTGTGCATGCTGTGTTTAAGTGGAGCACTCTGTGTGGGTGTTGATCCTCATATCAATTGCTAGCATATGTGTGTGGCTTTCTCTCTGCCCGGCTCTGTGTCACCGAGGCGCGGAGCATGTCGCGGGGCTAGCGCACAGCCGTGCTTGGGTGGCTTTCCACAGTAACGCATTTTATAGAACCATTTATCATCATGATTTTAGGGGCTTGACCATGTGCATTTATTACAGTTATCCAGTAAATATCTTTATTGCTGTGTGTCACTAGTCATTTTTAATCTTCTTTTCTCTCCTCTCATCTTTTAACTTTTCCCAGAGTATGATCTCCTCCATAGTGAACAGTTCGTACTACGCTAATGTCTCCACTGCCAAGTGCCAAGAGTTTGGGCGCTGGTATAAGAAATATAAGAAGATTAAAGGTAAAGTCAGAGGTGTTGTCCTGGCCAATTTGACATTGTTTGTCTCTGATTATCTCTTCTAGTCAGCCTTCCTTATACTTATTGCCAGATCTTTGCTGCTTTACTCTGGTACCAAAGACAATAAAATGCACTACTGACTGTAGTCATAAGCTTGAAGTGAGGCCTGTCATGATAATTCAATAATTAAATAATGGCGATTAAAATTCTTTTTCATCCATTGTATCCATCTGTTCAAGTAAAAGGCTAAAATGGCCAAATTGGCTAATCATCTATTTTGTTTCCTAGTTGGTAATGTATAGTAGCTCCCAACTGACAACAGTCACAACTGAAGTTTGAATTTTTGTTGTTTGCATTAGACCCATGACCCATGTTTCAATGATTGCCCGTTCTGCTTTCTTTACATGCATTTGTCTCAGCCCAATGGATAAAAAGGCATACAATTCACATTCAGTTTGTTGTCATGTAAACATATTGTGAAAGCTAACAATTAAATGCAATAGACTCAAGTTATTGCTAGTAGGCATTTATGTAATAACTGGAAATTGCCTAAGCTTCATTAGATACTAGCATTTTTATGTTTAGATACATGCATAACTATGTGGTCATAGTGAGAAAGGTCAGATCAGAGAATGCATGTGTACATATATACATGCAGTCCTGTGCATACATTTATAAGCCCCTGGTCAAATGGCATTTTTATTTTCTAAGTGAAAATAATTGAATATTTTTGCAATTATTAATGCAGGAATGCAGGAAATGTGGCCTATGTAAAAGTTGTGGCAAATTTAATATTTTATGTTTTGATATTTCTAGTATTTTAGTATTTAAGTTTGTTCACTATTATTATTTATTTATGCATAGTTCACTGCACGTCCAAAAGTGTCAAGGATGAGTTAGAGTGCCGTTATGGAGCCAATATGGAGTACTGAACCACAACGTGCTGTTATTGCAACACGTAAGCAAGTCTTCCCTGAGGTGACCCCACTCATTTCATTAATTTGAGGTATTGGGGACTGCAGAGGACAAAAGCCCCACCACTGATGTGTGTTATATGATGTCTCTTAATGGCCTCTCTTAAACCAGACGGGAGAAACACAATCCCACATGCAGCCTAATAGAAAGCACACCTCCCTTTCCCTGCGGCTGCAGGAGGTCTTCACTATCAGGCTGTCTTCAGTGCTGCACAGTTCAAGTCTTTTAGTATCAAAATGCCTATGACAATTTTCCTTCTTCCCTTGTCCCCTCAAAAAGCAGCATAATTACACAGCAGGACAGATCAAAGCATCTCCCCAACCCCAAGTGCAGTGACACAGAGACAGAGACATGCTGGAGAATAAAGAAAGTCCTCAGCATGCTGACAGAACAAGCAGTGTTGGGTTACACCGAGTCTCTCCGTTATTAGTTCTGCTCACTGCTTAACAGAGCCAAACACAGAGTCTCACAGTGCCAGATGTGAGCGCGTCCATCATAGGCTTCAGTAGATGTTACCACAGAGCATGATTTTGGAATACTTGATAGTAACTGTTGGTCACATTTTTGCCACAGTTGAATCATTTCCCTTTCACTCTGTTTTTCAGGTGACTACTTTGAGAAGATGTGGCCAGCCCGAGAGAATTCAGAAATTAAAGGTTGGTGATCATTTTAGAACATAATTTTAAAGCAGTTGTTCCCAACCATGGTCCTGGAGTATGTCATGTTTTGTTGGTTTCCCAGCTTTTACATTCCCACTACAACTGAGGAAGAACTTGTAAAAGGGAATACGCAATTGTGGCAGAATCATATCAATATTGAAAGATATGTTGATGCTGGGCTAATATGCTGCAGTGTATGAATTTTATTGATTTTGTAGCCCACATCGAACACATTTTTCTCTAGAATGCTGCTCCAGGAGAATTTTGTCCCAGTTTAATTAAATGTTTCTTTACATGATAAATGTACATGATAAATATTAAATACAGACTAGCCTCGGCCCAAAATTCTTATATCAGTGCATCCCTGCTTGAAACCAGGTCCAATTTTCCAAAAGCATCTTAACTGGTAGAAAGAGTGTGATGCTTGTTGTGATGCTCACTGTACCATCTAAGAATCATCTAAGTACTAAGAGTTCTTTTAGGAAACCAATAAAAAAATTTAATTATGCAGCAACAAGTTTAGGAACTTGTTCTGAAAGAAAATCTCTTTTAATAAACAAGACATAAAAAGGATTTGAAGATTGTGGTTGTGTTCATCATTGGATTCACCCCTCAAACTCATTTAAATCCCATTGTTGCTTATCTCTTTACAGTGGAAAGAGACAGTCTGGTGGACTTCTGTGTTTTAGGACAGCGTCCTCCCCCTCATCTTGCTGGCCTGGCTCAGTTGGGACCTTTGGGCAGTGCAGGGTCCCTTGTGAAGGCTGCTTCTGGAGAACCTCAGAACTCTGCTCAGTCTCAGCCTCCATCCCAGGGGCAACCACAGCCACCCTCGTCTCACGCTGGCCAGCTCCACCACAGCCCGCCACTGCGGGCCCAGGTGGCCCCTCCACCTCCTCCGGCGGCCTTGCAACCTCTTCTTGGTCCAGGAGGCCTTCTCTCACCTCAGCTCAGTCCCCAGCTTGTGCGGCAGCAGCTAGCTATGGCTCACCTCATTAACCAGCAGCTGGCAGTCAGCCGCCTCTTGGCCCACCAGCACCCACAGGCTCTTAACCAGCAGTTCCTCAACCACCCACCTATCCCAAGACCTAGCAAGTCTGGAGGACCCGTAGAGCCAGGATCTAACCCTTCAGCAGCAGAGGTTTCTTCAGACATCTACCAGCAGGTTCGCGATGAGCTCAAGAGAGCCAGCGTCTCACAAGCTGTGTTTGCCAGGGTGGCGTTCAACCGCACACAGGTACATGGCCTATTTTGGATAGAAGTGATGAAGAAAATGTATTTTGTCATGGAAAATGAACCTTGAACATACAACAATATGAAAATGGTGTTACTGAAATAATTTTGAGGTGCTTAAAATTACTGTATTCAGCAATGCTTTAGCAACTGGATTTCCACCAACGCTGGTAAATCAGAACTCACACTACTTAGTCCAGTCACTTGCAGCAAACGCAGTGACTTGCTTAATTCATCCAAGTCGTTTAGCAATGAACTAAAACATTAGTTGAGGTGTGTGAGTGAAAAGTTTTCAGATCTGTAGGCCACTTCACTCAAACCCAGCATGATGGCTCCAGCCCCTGGGCCATATCCAGTCTATTTTCCCGCCCTCTCAGCAGCCCACACACCTGGCGCTTTGAGCATCCACAGGCCAGAATTACGCCCCATTAGAGCCCAGCCACTGTGTGGGCGGTAGATGATGTGATGCAGGTGAAGACCAAATAGGATTTAGTTTGTATTCTCACAAGAACTGGGCCTTTCTTTTGTATGTGTTTGTATATATGGGGTTATGCAATGGCTAGGATTAAGCCTGAAGCTCTTCCTCTCTCCTTTCTAACTTGAAACAGAAGCTACCTAAAACCACATATATCCAAAATGATATCTTTATAGGTGAGGAACACCTACTTAACCTTCCTAATGTCTGTTAATGTAATAAGATTTTATTTCAAGTGATTTTGGACCATTTCTATTGAGCAATTCCAATGATACAGTTCTGATAAAGCTGCCATTTTTTATGTTAGAAATGAAGAAAATTGGAGCTACAAGGTCACAAAATGCATGTTTACCAACAGGGCCTGCTGTCTGAGATTCTGCGGAAAGAAGAGGACCCCAGAACAGCCTCTCAGTCCCTACTGGTCAACCTCAAGGCTATGCAGAACTTCCTCAACCTGCCTGAAGCTGAGCGAGACCGAATCTACCAGGAAGAACGTGAGCGCAGCATGAACCCCCCTGTAGGCCTGCCTCCAACCTCAAACTCTGGCTCTGGGGCTAACCGCCTTTCTCAGGTACACCATTATCCCTCTTATATAGAATCCACCAGCACAAATTTCCAACCCTTTCTTGACCCAAAATAGCAGAACCCACACTGGAAAAAAAAAGTTGTTTATCTGTATGCTGTCAAGATTACTGTGATGTACATCATTGCTGTTGATATATGATATACCAGGGCTTTGTGAAGTAGGGGCCGACAAAGGCCTAGGCAGAGTAATTAGAGTTCAAAATACTTTATTTGAAAGCATTTCAAAAATTTCACGTACTCCATGTAGACTACTGGAAGCTCTATTTAAAAGACTTCAAGCCTTTTAATAGATTATATTTGATGGACAGCTTAGCACACTGAATATTTTTGTTGGTTAAATCATAAACGATTCACTGAAACAACATTGACTTTAAGGACAGTGGCCTTTATAGGTCAAATTAGTAAAAATAAATTGCAGTAACCTGCCATTTCATTCATGATGCCATATAATCATGAAAGAAATGCTTCCTGTTTTTGTCAAAAGTGTACCGTTGCTAATGGCTCCCCATGCCGCCCTATGCAGAAAGTGTGGGAGCGCAGCATGGATGAACAGTTAACCCCTGACGCCTGGGCATCTATTTGGAAGAATAAGACCAAAATCACTAACTCGGTGAGGATCATATAAACTCTCTCTGCATTCATTTCTCACTGGTCCTCACAATGGTCTACCAATATGTTGTAGAAACATTGTTTCATGCATGTTTAACCAATTGCCATATTGTTATCATTCAGATATAGGAATATCATGTTCAAGATTAGAAAGTATATGCTTTTTAAAGAATATAGTGATTAAAAGTGTATGTTTTATTCACTTTACTTATGATTCCAAATCTTTGCTGCTAAATGTTTAAATTCCTCAGTAGTTACTGGCTTGGATGCAAGTTTCTACTGTATAGTTAATTAATAAAAGAAACACAACATTTACTGGCACAGTTGACCCTGCAAACATCCTAATGTATTTTTATCACTATAGCATTTACTGAATTGCAGTATATGCTATCATTCAGAAGTTTGTAATTCCTTGTCATATTATTAATTGCTTTTTTTCATATACTTATAACTTTTATACAGTACAAGGCAGAGTAAACATTCACTAGCTAGACTACAGAAATTGTCAAGAAGTTCATCAAGAAGTTGTTTTTTAATAAATAAAATACAAAGTATTCATGTAAGACATGTACAGTTTTTCAGTCATTATTGAATCATCTGTAACTCTGCTCATTATTCTAGACACATGTAAAACATCCTACAAATTAGATGATATTATTAAGTTGTATGGTTCTAGCATCAATGGTTTTGGTTATATTTAATTGAAAATAGTAATTCCAGACTTTTTAATGATTTAAAACTTTGAATATTTAAAAAAAATATATTTAATTCTATATTTTTTGTGCTTCAGAACATCTAGGTGACGCTGGACTACCGACCTAAAATTTTTGAACAGTGATTCCAAACTATTGACCGGTATATAGACTGTACATGGACATGGACTATATAGATATAGAGATATACAGCAGCTGATAAAGGAGGTTGTAGCATGGTTCAGATATAGTATGGCATTTCACGTGTTTCTTGAAAAGACTAAATAACATGCCTGCCAGAAATCATTGAAAGATAAAATTACCTAGACAAGAAAGTATTTCAATCTCTTGTCTGAACATGTTGATATTAAGTAAATGATCTAAAACATAGTGTCATGGTGTGTCCTTCGTGCAGGACTGTTTTCAAACTGAGGGCTGCCATCAATAAAACAATCCAGATAAGAAAATCCCTCTGATATGAGCACAGAGTGCTCATTCTTTAGTCTGTAGTCTGAATGCAGTTCTGTATTATTATTATTATTATTATGTCTGTATACAGTTATCTGGCTTTATCGTTTGTGTTAGGGAATGTGAGATAAACTTGCTGGTGCCTGCAGAACAACTTCAAACACTGCATGAGAAAAACATGGCAACCAAAAATCAATACACCATAATTCAAACATAAAGTACAAAGCAGATGCAAGAGAATGCCTTATTGACTTCTCTACTGAATCCACCTCCTTTGCTTATCGCCAATACAAACCCACATTGCTCTCACCCTCTGACATGTATATTTCAGGAATATTGAGCATTATGCTTGTTGAAGAATCTTCTTAACAACCTTTTTGTGTTGTCTTATGAATTCCCCCTTCTCATGGCTACCTGTAGCCCAAGCCTTCTGCTCCAAACCCCGAAATTCCCCTGAAGCTTGAGTCACTGGTCAACATCACCTCGTCCATCTATGATGAGATCCAGCAAGAGATGAAGCGGGCCAAGGTGTCCCAGGCTCTGTTCGCCAAGGTGGCAGCCAACAAGAGTCAGGTAAGCCCTCCTATAGCGTCTACTTACCAAACCACTGCTTTCAGTGCTCTAATGACAAGCCTTTCAAAGTAAGTTCCTTCATCTTACAGGTAAGATATGATTTTATATATGTATATATAATATAATATAATATAATATAATATAATATAATATAATATAATATAATATAATATAATATAATATAATAATATATATCATTTAAAACGTCATTTCACTTCATGTGGTAACAAGTTAACTAGTTTTAATTCAACCTAAATAAATAAAACTTTGATTGAGTGATTCTTTTAATTTAGCTGAATATTCCTAGTTTCATTGCTTGTTACCACATGAAGTAATTTTTTTGTTCCAACCATTTTCCACAGTGCAAGCCACCAAACTTTTTAAGTGTAAACTTAACTTATCACGTTTACAGTGGTATTAGGATTAACAACTGATTAATAAATGCTAAGGTGTCCAGGGGTTACAAACACGCTTGTTAGCATTGCGTATATTGTTAATGGATGATCATTGCGTGATTCTTTTCCACAATAGAGAAACCTAAATCTGAATATAAGATAAATTAAACATAAAGTCAAACCATAGTTGTTCTTCAGTAGGCGGGAGTCTTCTACTGGTATCTGATCAAAGCATGTCTGTACAGTTGGTAAACAACAACAGTGGCAGATAGACATGGTTTATGTTGCAGATGCCCGTCGAAATGCTTTCCATACGCCCCACCGTGACCTGCTGTCTTCTCATGTAGATCTATACCAAAGATCTCTCCTACTATGACTCACTCACAATCAGATTGGCCTATCAGAGGGATGTTCCATTGTGCCCCCTCCGCGCCACTGAGATAGCTGTGATTACTGGCGACATACTTCTGCCCTTCACACTCACCTCAGTGTGCAGAGATATACTGTGCCATGCTGAGTCAGATTAGATGACTATCAGGACGCAAGTATAGGAGCGGTAGTGAGAGTAGCCATCAAATTTTTGAGGGAAGAAGATTTAGCTAGCTACGTCAGTAACACTTTTTGTGAGTCCTAATGTTTATAATGTGTTAAATGGCTATAATACTCCTAAGGACTAGCATTACAATATTAGTAAATTAGTAAATGCATGTATAAAGCATTATGAATACAGGATTCAAAAGACATGTTGTCGGTACTTTATTCAATTCAATTAATGAATCCCCCCACCCCCAAAAAAGGAGATGTTTGGAAAGCTGTTCAGCTAGCTAAAATCCCAGACGTATATCAGCCTAAGACTTACTATTTAGCAGCCCTATGGACTAAAATGTAAAAAGCCTGAGTTATTGCAAAATTCATTCAGTTGGCCATTTAAGGAACACTTAAGAACACTTGAAATTAATGTGTGGATAAAAGAGTGTTTCTATTCAAGTCATGATAGAAATTGCATTATCTTTATGAAAATAATATCTTGTTGTTTTTTTTAAGATTACGACTTGAATGAGCATTATCATGAAAAGTCTTTATAATAGGCCATGAGGCCAGAATGTTTTGTAAAAATGCAGGCCTTAAACAGCAGTGGTGGTGTGGTGTCTTTCAACTGTGGCATTCATCTGTGAGTGTTGATTAAGGAATATTTTGGAAAAATCTGCTGGGCTGTTTGTGGATCCCTTTCCCATTTGAGAGCAAAGGGAGATAATTGATTTAGTCAAATTTGATCCTGTGCCCAGCTGCACCTAATTCTTCCCATGAAATAGTGTAGTGAAATAATGGGGGCAGCTCTGTACTGGTCCATTCACGCAAGCACTGTAAACTGTGTGTGAGTTTGCAGGTGTGACCACCTCGATCGCATGTTTGTACAGTAGTGATGTGGTGTGTGCATGTGTGTGCACCTGTATGTGTGTGTGGCAGATGCAGTGGGGTCTCCCGGGTTTGGGGTCGGGTGGGGGGGTCACGGCTGAACGCGCCCATCTGCTGCAGCTGGCCAGGAGGAGCTGAGGGACAGAAAGAGAGAGAGGGAGAGAGAGAGCACTGATCAGGTTATTAACACTGGGTGCTGGAGGATGGCTGCACACAACAGCTGGTGTCAAAGACTGACCCAGTCTAGCAGAGATAATCAAATCTTTCTGTTCTCCCTCCATTTCACTCTCTTATATGCTCACACCTCTCTCTCTCTCTCTCTCTCTCTCTCTCTCTCTCTCTATCTCTGTCTCACTCTTACTCCTCTTTAACTCTCTCACTCTTTATATCCCTCTTTCTATTTCACAATGTCACTCATCTAACTCTTTCTCTTATCCTGTTCTGTTTGCTGTCTTACCTGCCACATTTCGCTTTCTCATTCACTCTTACTATTCCAACTCTCACTCACTCCTCACTCTTTTTCCATTTTGCTTTCCTTCTCTTTCTCATCTCATTGCCTTTTCACTCATGCTCTCCTTTATCTCTTTTTCTCTTACTCTCTCTTTTTTCCTCATCCCTTTCTCTTTCTCACTCTCACCTTCTCTTCTCATTCTTGTCCTCGATCTCCTCTGCACTCTTTCACTCACACTTTTCTCTCATTTACACTCTTCTCTAACTCTCTCTCTCTCTCTCTCTCTCTCTCTCTCTCTCCCTCTCTCTCTCTCTTTCTGTCTGCATTGTTGCACACAGAGCAGCAAACCTTATTTGATGCTGATGACACTGCTGCCTGCACAGACTCTTAACTTAATCATAGACATAGGCTTCACCGACCTCGCAATATACTCAGCTCTTCTCGTACTCTTACTAGCTCCTTAGACTTCTAACAGTAGACAGTAGTCCCTGGTTTTCACTGTTAACACACTGGCTGATTTTCATAGATCTGTTTCTCATTGTTACTCTGATACTTAGAAGTAATCAGTAGTTATCAGTTCTTATTAGTTTATCTAAATCTTTCTGTCCAATCACAGGCTGATGTAACTGTTTCTCTATGTTCAATATTGTATATTTATCTTATTATATTCATATTGCTGTGTTTTTGTTTTGTTGTCTGGTGTCGACCAGAGGAAGAAGGTTACCGTTTAGAGTCATGTTTCCTCTCAAGGTCTCTTCGTCTTACTCTTAGGAAGATGTTTCTTGTCACTGTCTTACTGGTTTGTGTTTGGAGGCTTTGACCCCAGTTTTCTTTAAAACTACTTTTTGACAATGCCTGTTATAAAAAGCACTATATGCATAAACGTTGACTTGACTTTTTTTCTGAGGAATGTTTTTTTCTGAGGAAGTACACATGAAAAATGAATTTCTATTGAGCCACTACGCTATACAGTATCATTTTTTTGTTCTTTTTTGCAACAACAAACTTGTTGGCAAGTTAACAATTTAAATAAAATTGTTAATGAATAAATAAATTCTCCTAAATAAATTGCAAATTTTCATTAATATGTGACACGCCTCTTTAAAAGTTAAAGCTTCAACTTAACTATGAAACACTTAAACTAGTTAAAATACAATTTCAGAACTGTTTCCTGAGGATCCAATAAAATTAAGATAAATAAATAAGATAATATAAGGTCATAAATGTAAAAGGCTTTTCCCTGCGAGGCAAGGTCGAAGTTAAACAATCAGAACTAAATTACGAATTTTGAGAATTTCCAATTAAAAAAGAACAAATACAGCAGGAATGCGCTTATCTAACTTATAAGATGTATGTCATAAAACTGCAACACAAAATTTAAAGTATTAATTCACAGGCCATGTGTTTGGGGCAATAATCTGAGGAAAAATTCTAGTTGTGCTTCAACAAACAACAACTGATTATGAATAACGTCCATACCAACCATTTATTTTAATATCAGCAATAGTCCCCTTATTTTTCACTCCTGATGCTGCGCTCATATGTTGATGTTGAAAGTACCAACAATCTGTGCCTCATAACGATATGGGTTTTACTGAGGCATACAGAAATGAAACATTGCCATGGCAATACCAGTGAAAAAGGGGTGATTATCAAAGGAGAGTGTTAGATTTTCGCTGACCTCTACACTCCCAACTTTATTTCAAATAATAGAATGTCTGGTTTGCCATTGTCTGTCTACCATTAACATCATTCTCTCTCTCTCTCTCTCTCTCTCTCTCTCTCTCTCAGGGCTGGCTGTGTGAGTTATTGCGCTGGAAGGAAAGCCCCAGTCCGGAGAACAGGACTCTGTGGGAGAACCTGTGTACAATCCGTCGTTTCCTTGCACTCCCCCAGGCCGACCGGGACATGGTTTACGAGGAGGAGTCTCGCCATCATCACAGCGAACGCCTGCACACCGTCCTCCACCTGCCCTCTGATCCTCAGGTCAGTAATGGTCAAAAGTCAAACACATTTATACATTTATTGGAACACCAGTTTATTAAGGTTTTTACAGCTGAGGTTTTGACTGTGGGAGCCTGGGATTATTAGCATATCATGCTGAACAGTCAAGAAACCCAAGAAAATAACTTTGTGTGAATGTCCTTTAAGTGGTTTGCCCCATTTTGTGGTTTCTGATATTTTTCCATATTTCTAATGGTGCTGTGGACGAAAAAAAGGAGAGCTTTATTGTGTTTCATTGCGGGATTGTGTACATGAGCTTTTGTTTTAATATCAAGGCCTCTAATGCAGGACCCCTGCCAACCTCTAATAACCTAATACAACCAGCCCTCTTTAATCATACACACTCACAGATCCAAATACACAGTGCTGATTAAATGGACTTTTCCATTCGCCAGCCAGGGTCATTACAGTATACACTAAGGACACATACAATTCAGATCCACACACACACACACACACAAACACACACACACACACACACACACACACACACACACACACATACAGTCATGTATGTAAATGCATGCATTCCCAAATGGTACACACATAAATCTGCTTTTTTCCCAAACACTTGATATTCAGATCAATGCTTTCTGCTCTATAACCTCCACACCCTACCTATGTACCATACTAATATTAATAAAGCCTATTCATAGCTGAATTGCCACTCCTGGTAAAGCTTAATTAAAATTCCTTCATTTTGTCCCCGTCTTTTTGTTCAGATTTTGCTCAAATGGAACAGCATTTATTGTGAAATGCTATTTTTTTTAATTGCTGCATTGTTAGTGTCACCACAAAAGCAAACAAATGCACCAAATGCCTTCAAGTGCTCACAGAACTGGCAATCAAACTACTTTTTGGTATGGAACAAATTCACCTCTACGTTCAGCAGCTGGAAATCTTTCACACACAGCTCAGTTTGAGTTGCTTATGGAGATGCTAACACAAGATGCAAATTCGTCATCTTGGTTTTGCTATGCCAAAACTATGCCAAAACAATGTTTGCTATGCAAGAAACAACGATGATTGGTCAAAGAGTTCATGTCGACTGTTATAAATAAAATGATGTTTTATAACACGTTATACACGTGTTCTTATTATTTCTTGATGTACAAATAAAAATCACAAAGGCTTTTAAAGGCCTGTATAGTATGTTTCTAGTCTATTTATGATGTTTGCGTGGTTTTATGTACCAAGAGCAGATATAATTCATAATCCAACCTCTCTCTTAGAATTAAACAGTATCTAAAGCATACTGTGCCTTTAGACTGATATATGTAAATGACCACTGTTCTGATTGGTTGTCCTGTATTGTGCCTTATTCAAAAAGCAGCCCAGGCTAAAACATACCTTAGACCTTCAATATGAGTGGGCGGGGCTAAACTATTGTAGGTTAAATGGACAGGTGTATGTAAACAAGTGACATCACAAAAACAATACGTTCATAGTAGGCTGCTGTGGCTTAGTTTCATATGTTGACTGTATGGGCTATAATGATGTGAAACGCATTAACATACTCCAACTAAATCTTTTATTTCATAAATGACAGGAAATTTGATAATAAAAAATAGTAATAGTTAAATAATAATAATAAAAATAACATTTTTTATGATACGGGCCCTTTGAGAAAAAGAATAAAAATAAAAGTAGAAAAGGTCTCTTGGCTTTTTTTTCCTCCTCCCCCTCATTCTCTCTCTCTTTGCTCTCATTTTATGTTGGTACTTTAGATGGTGTTTAAATGTTTGTGTGTGTGTGTGTGGTTGTACTTATTTATGTGATTTGGGCGCAGTAGGAAATGCCCCATTAGGACACACCCTGACAGACAGTACCACCACAGCCCTGATATTATTAATGACGGGAAGAGACAGAACACACACACTCGCACGCTGTGTGACTCATGGGAATTCACTGTAGTTGGTCACTATGGTTACTCTATAGTGGCTTTGGCCATGACCTATTGCACCATATTGACCATAAAGGAATTGACACATCTGCACAGAAAAGTCAGCCCCCAGTAGTTAAAAGCAGCATGTTGCTCAAGGAGAACTCCTGGGCTATTTTACAGAACGTTGCGTAATAAATAAGATAACACTCAGATTTACAGCAACTCTTATTCTGTTCATTCTCATGCTGTTCTTCCAATGGGATTATGTGCTTAGAAGAGCAGGTGCATGTGTAGGAATGGTTCATACATGAAATGCTCAATGCAAGCACACCTGGTTATAAAGACAATCAGTGGTGTGGCCTTCCCATTTGCTAACCCATATCTGACCTCAAAATAAGGAATCTGGATAAATCAGTTACTGTTTTGCTGTTTTCATTTTTGTGTCTATGATATTTAATTAACACTTATTAATTTTCTAATGTTGTATGAAAGCAGGTAAAGAGAAATGGAATCAGTCCCAGGCTCAAAAACTGCCAAATATGATTGAAGAGGAGGCTGATACAGAGCTGAAAAGAGACCTAGTGAAAGGATAAAGAGACTTAGGTGAAGGCAGATGATATTGACAGTTCAGGAGGGCCTTATGAGAGCCCATAGAATGCTAATCTCTATTTTCAACATTACATACACTAATTGTAGATCAGAACAGGTGGAATCATTCAGTTATTTTTTTAATTGCTTGAAGACATATTGTGGTTTTCATACAGTCAATACAGTTCCTATACTGGATTTAGTTGCAATACTAGGAACTATAAATAGTAATAATAGCAAATATGGTCCCAGTACATTTATGCTGTTATGTAACCATTAATTTTGCACCAAAAAACAAAGTAGATATTCTTTACAGGGAAAATGCAACTTTGTGTTGTGTATAATTAGGTGGTGTGTTCTTGCCCCCCTTATGCCAGTAAAGGATTCAAAATAATTGATTGTATTAAACTTTTGAATAGGCCTTAGAGGTCATGTTTTTGACTTATTTTGAGCTAGAAAATCAACAAATCATGTAGTTTACTTTTCTGACTTTTCAAAATCTGCAGAGTTACATTCAAGGTTGATGCAGTGAAGAACTGTTGAAGCTACCTAGCGGTTGGTTGTATCAGTGACTTGTAGTGATGTTTTGCATTCGCATTATAAGTATTATTTACCTACTAGTGATATCTTTCTCAACACTGTTCGATGCAAATCTACCCAAATCCTTCAATTAAATGAAAAAAAAAAAAAAATTGCAGTAAAACGTCCTTCTTATGGCAGTTTGTTTGTTTGTCTAGTTTACTAGCTTGCAAAAATCCATACATAGTTTACAAAGCGTACAATGTAAGAACGTAATGTATAATGTGTAGTGCACAAATGCAGAGACAGGGCATGTTTCAGCACTTGTGAGCAGCTTCACAGGCAACTGTATGTCTAATGATGTCCTTAATTAAAGTTCTCTGTTGTTTGAAGGGTAACGTCTTTCTTGAAGTCCTCTGAAGTCTTTCACAGTTCCTCCTCTTTCTCTCTTGTTCTCTCACTCTTTATGTATTTGCGCAGTATTAAATGCTCATCGCAGGAAGGAAACTGTGGTTGCTCCATTAACACATTCCAGGGTTCCTCTGACATGAGGCCCAGACGAGCCACCACGCAGAGGACAGAGACAGCTAAAAATAAAACTCTTTCCCAGGATTCTTACAGCTGATCTCAGAACGGTCATGTCCTTTAACTCTCAATACAACCCGCAAACACCAGGCTAGAAGACCTGACAGTACAGCAGCCCTTTTATTAGGAAAAAAAAGGTGGGCTGCCAGTTTAGCAGTTTAAGTGCTTTAAAGGGTATACTTTCAGTGTCTGTGCCCTTTTATGAAGGTTGTAGATCTTTTAAAAGAACATAGAACTGTCATAGCAAGTGTAGGTCCGTCTATCTGTCTATCTGAATGTCAGTGTGTTTGTGGGTGTCCCCGTCGCTGTTGTTGTTTTCTTGACACAGTAATGAGGGCCCCTCCCCAGATCAAACTCCCCAGCATCCCCTCGGCTCCAGCCAGCCTGCCACCACAGACCACACATGTGTCCCAGCTGCTAATGCACACTTGCACTTATACTGATACCATGGTACATGGACAAAGACACATATTTTTGATTTATGTTCTTATTTGTCCAGTATTCTGAATATGTTTATGTTTGTGAGTGTCTGTAAGGAGCCATTAATCCATAGAAGTCAGTTGAAGGTCTGTAAAGTTATTTGTTGTTACAGGGTTTTAAGGGTCCTTAAAAAGGTCTTATAAAAGTCATATAAAGTCTTAACATGATAAATGTAGGTCGTTGGAGGTCTTAGTTTTCTTTATGAGAGGTGTTCAGTTCGAAGATGTGCTGAAGACTGAGCTAAAAAGAGTCATTGTTTTTTAAACTAATTCTAAACAGTCAACCAACCAAAAACATCCAACCAACAGCGGTCCTGTGGTTGGAAACTGACCGCTGAGGACAGTAAAATATCATGCATGTATCTCAAATCATATGTCTACATGTCCACAGTCAATACTATGTGAATAAATAGACATTAATACTTGTTGTGTTTACCTCGTGTAAACTGATGGGTGTTTACACACTAATGGTATTATTTTGCCATTTTTTAGTTATTAAAAATCATTTGAATTTATTTTTAAAATTACTTGCAGCTCATTGGGCAAAGTTTAGATTCTAAATGTTCCCTCAATAGTACAGTTGGTTTTAAGCAGAAGAGATCTTTTATTACCATTTGAATTTGATAGAATTTGAGTTTATTGTCCTGCACACAGTTCAATTTTGTCCAAAAGAAAGCAACATTATTTGCTATGTAGAATTTATTGACATTGCAACAAATGGAAAAAAATGTGGAAGTGCAAACTGAAAACTGTCGGTACAGAGTGTGCATTGAATGCACATGTAATGAATTATATGAATATTTAATTACTAATGAAACGATAGCATTTAAAAAGTGTTGAACCACATCATGACACAACTACTAAGGAATAAAATGTGTTGTACCTGGTCCCGCATACCATCACCATACCATACCATATTCAAGGATTCTTTATGCAGTCTAAATGGTTCTTCTATGACGTCCAAATATCCTCCTAATATCCTTATTAGCATATTAGTTTTACTATTTTTTTTCTTCACCCAGTACAGAGTGGTATGGGATTTTGTTTTAAGATATCACTCCTGTGGTGCAAGAACCTTACATCTCCATGGTTTTTTTTTTGCTTTTTTTGGACCTTTGCCTTCTCCTGTGAATGTACCATTTTGGAAATAGAGGTTTTGCTCTGACAAATGCAAAATTATGCATTTGTATTATATTGTGTCATTGACTACTTAGTGGAGCAATCTTGTAGATCATGATGTTTTCAAATAAGTTCATGGCTCCAGTTTGTGTTGCTGGAGTTTGTCACTGGGACTTGGGGTCCACAGCACTCACACACAGGAAAGAGCATACACATAGAATGCCCACACACTCTGTATGAATGACCCAGGCATGTGCCCTAGTCTCCTCAGCACTATTTATGCCGTGCTTGTGGCTGTAAGTGCCTCCCACTGCTCATTTGGCAGGACTCTCCTTATGAATAATTTCTCTTTTGTTTTTGCTAAGTTGGATGCTGCTGTGTGCTGGGCACTGCCCCCCTGGACCCTGCCATGTGCCCCGAGACCACCACTGAGTGCTGTATTGTAGAGGGAGCTGATAATGTGCACACACTCAAACACACATGTACACGTTTAAAAAGAACTGAAAAAAAAAATTTCAGAAAAGTCTTCCCCTTGTAGTAGTGGCCTAAAACCCCTCATTCCTTGTTGATGAAGTACTGCCATCCTGGAAGAGGTGATAAAGGTTATGAACTAGAATTGCTTTGTACTGATTTGCAGTGACCCGTCCTTCTTAGGGGAGAGGTGCAAGCAAAATGTCCCTCACAGTGTAACAGGTCTGCCCTATCCACTCAACACGGGTCAACTTTTCACACATGCACTCACTCACTTATAGAGAACATGATGAAGGATGCCTCATATGACCAAATCATTTTTATTACATCTCTACAGACCAGAGCCAATAGTTTTAGTCCATTAAATTCTCAAATATGCATTTGTGTTTGTAATTAGGGGTTTCTACATTGCAATATTGCTGTAATACCCAACGGGGCTCCCTTTGCTGAAAGGGTCGAGCATTTAGGGCTGTGCGTTTTTCTTAGTGTTTTTTTTTCATCACCCATCTGCATTACAATTTCTTTGTCTTAGATTCTCTTTTTTAGTTGTTATATGCTTATAGTATGTAGTTCTGAATGTTTCTCAGCTGTTTGCCTGTAATAAATGGGAATATTTGAAGAGCACTGCTGGCTTCTCCTGAAATCCCAAGAGCAGTAAAAGTGCATCTGCTGGACTTACTATATTTATATAGCCATCACTATGGTAATATCTAAGATATTGTTGCTATCATAACAAAAGTTTGTATCTCCAAAATGGTACCTTTACAGGAAAAGAACAAACATCCCTAACATATAATGCGATTTGGAGTAACTTTGGACCCTCTGTATTGATCTGTTCATTATGAAATCTTAACAGAATGCAATAATATTGATAATATTGAGTCTTCAGAATATACACACACTCGTCCTTTCCCTCAGTATGGCAACATGGCCAAACGCAAATGAAAATTAGCATGCATGCCGATAATTGAGGAAGGTGAAGTCATGCAAAATGAAACCAACAGAAAAGTGTCTTTATCATCATTACATATTTATCTGTGTGTTAATGGTGTCTCTGGTGGAAACACCCCTCCACCCCACCCCAGGTCTGCTTCCCTCCAGAAGGACAGGCCCTCATTAAGAATCAACTGAATCTTTTATGTCCTATAATTCTTTCATACGTCTGTGCTGTAATACACTCTGATTAAAGAGCGAAGGAAAGAAAGAAACAAAGAAAAAATAACTTTTTTTTTCCTTTAATGCAATGAACTCTCAAACCCGTCCCTGGTTGGAATTAAAAAACACGGGGAATGGTTCAGGTTTAATATTGAATTATGCAATAAGTGAGGGCAGAAAGTCCATTTGTCCAAAGTAGACGCTGTGGTTAAGAAGACGTAGAGGGAGCAGTAAATGAAGTGGACGTAGGGGACGAGGGGGGCTGACTTCATGGCTTTAGCAGAAATGGGGTTGATTTGGAGATGGAGTCATTCTTCTGGCTTGGCATGAACTCTCTTCATTAACGTTCTCCTCCATTAGAGTGCTTTGCTGTGGACAGCCTGTTGGACAAGTGGCGCGCTCTCTGGGTTTCTGCTTGGCTTGTACCACAATTCATGGGCATGATTATTAGTGAGAGAATGAGAGTGTTGTCCATAAGTATGTGTGCGTATGTGGTAGAGGTAAATGACTCATAGGGATTAGGCTTCATTAGGAAGCAAAGTCTGAACCAGGCACTGTGACAAAAGTCAGGACAGAAAACCAAAGAAAAGCAAAGCTAACTTACAATGTCAGCATCAGCAATAGGGTCCTGAGTTTAAAAAGCACTGTTTACATAAGGATCTACTTAGCCTTCTGAAGCTAAGATAAAGGTGCAATTTAGCATTAGGCATAAAAATTATTACACACACTTTTTTTTTCAGTTCAGTCTCAGACGATGGTTTCAGTTTCTACTTCTCATGATTCTTTTAGTGATTTTTTCCTGGACCTGCAATTTTGTTTTCCCTAATAACAGCTGCTTGACCCCTACACGTTCTTTTAGACTCACAGTGTTGAGTTGTCTTCTCACAGTGAGAGGACACCTGTGGATGTGTTCAGATCTGAAGCAGGAGTGGAGCCTGATTTTCTCCTGTCTCTCAAAGATGAAAGCTTTAGGCACTGTGTATCTGATTGAGACAGTTTTGGTAGTCTACTGTCAGTCTTCTTTTACAGAAATGTCACTTGTCCCACTTTCTATTAACCTTTTAATATTTTCTGGAACTCCAGTTTTGGAAACTGCTGCTGTTGTTTTTTTTTTTTACTTTAGTGAATTAATTAAATAAAGGGTGGTCTCTGACTTTTTCACAGTCCTGTAGGTAATTAAATGTATCTATAAGATATATGGGACGTGTATATTACCCCACACCCCGCTGTATAAAACCATGTATGCGCGTGTCGAGTGCTGTACTGTGTGTGGTCTCGGTACGCAGTGTTATGCCATGCGGCCAATTGTAATAATGTCTCTGAAATCCACTCCCAAACCAGTTTCTCAATTCTTTTTCTAGCCACTGATTGTTTCTCAGAGACATCAAAAATAATACATAATGGAGCAAGAGAAAGAAAAAAATGACAAACCTACACACTTCCTATAAAGCACCAAGTCCCAGAAAGCCCCCACAAGTGAAATCGGAGCAATTTCATGGTCTGGCTTGCCCTCAATATTATTTAAAAAAAATACCCTATTATTATTGAGTGGAGAGAGCAAGCGAGGGAGAGAGAGGGAGAGAGACAGAGAGAGAGAGGGCGAATGACTATTATCTTTATGTAGGTCCTTTAATTTTAATGCACCGCAGATTTATAGCTTAGCATTCCAGCGTGGAGGCATTGGGCACCCCACCCTGGTCATAAACCCAGCGGGACAGCGCCACAGGCTTCGATAGCTCTGCTGTGACATGCTGCACCTTCCACTGCCTCAGAAACACTATTCCCTTTCCCTGCTCCCACATTTTTACTGTGTACACCATCATTGCTATTTACTGTGTACTCTGTTTTTCTGTCCAGTTTTTGTTCCATCTGAATCTGACAGATTTGAAAGTCTCTTGTCATTGGTTGTCATATGATCATGAAACACATTTTCCTCATAACCAATTCCTTTTCCATGTGCTTTATTTCAGGTATTGTATATATTTATTCTCCTTTAACTTTTGTCTTCCTTCTCTTTGAACTCCATATGGTTGAAATGTAGAGTCCTGATGCTGTTAATGATCTTAGTGTCAATATTGCCTTAAGAATGGCAAGAGAAACGTTCCAGTGGCATTTGTGTAATACACTTGGTTAAACAGTCAGAACTTTGCAGAGTGTGGTTGGAATTTTACTAGAGGTGATTAGACATTCCGGTCAGGAGCTCTATGGGCACCGGAGGAATATTCATTTAAGGAAACCTTTGTCCTGTGAGGCACTGCTGCACTAATTCATCAGAATTATCCTGCAACTATGACTCAGCATGTCTTTTTGATGAAGGGTTACTGTACCCCACTAACGGGTTATTTGTTCTCTCTCATCAGGCACTCCACAGACAGCCTGTTGCACCGCTGAAAGATCGCTCGCCCATGAGGAGTGAGGAACAAGTCCCCAACTCTGGAATGGAGGAGAACCCTCAGACCGGTCCTGGTAGTGCCGGCACTGGAGGAAATAGTAGTGTTGCCAAAAAGCCCCGCTCTCGCACCAAGATCTCACTGGAAGCACTGGGCATCTTGCAAAGTTTCATCCAGGATGTGGGGCTGTACCCTGACCAGGAGGCCATCCATACCCTCTCAGCCCAGCTGGACCTGCCCAAGCACACCATTGTCAAGTTCTTCCAGAACCAACGCTACCACGTAAAGCACCATGGCCGACTGAAGGAGCTGGGAGCTGAGGGTAGTGGAGTGGATGTTGCTGAGTATAGAGATGAAGAGCTGCTCTCTGGCTCAGAGGATGCAGAATCCAGTGAAGATGGCCACGAGGAGATCTACAGTGGACAAGAAGGTGCCTCAGCAGGAGCCGCCGCCTCTGCCTCAACACCATCCTCCACCTCAGGCCAAGATGAGACCAAGGACAAGGGTGGCTCTCTAGGATCCACCCGACCCAGCTCTCTGCCCCCCTCCAGTTCATCCCCCAACCCTCGAGACCAGGCTGAGTACCAGAGATAAAGCACTTTGACCTGTGGAGAAGAGGGGGAAGGTTTGGGAGGAGGAGAGTGGAAGAAACAAAAATGACTATCACTGAAACAGTTGTATTTTGAAAGCAGTTCAAAGACTAAAAGGAATAGACACAGGGTCAAAATGAAGACTTGATAAAGGGAAGCCAAAAAAAACAAGATTATATCTGGGTACTGACAATTGTGGAAAAAATTGTTTCCACTAAACATCTGAGGTGAGGGGTCACAAACAAAGTGCCATCAGACACTGATGCTCTAGCAACACAATGAAGGAAAATTGATGTTAGCAGCCAGGAATCATTCATTACTGGTTAACGCAAAAGTATATCTCTTATCCGAAAACTGGCAAGTGATGGCCTTTTATTCAGGATTTCTCAGGCTAAGATGGCAGTAAACCACATTACTATATTCAGGCAACTTTCTCAACAAGTACATACTGAAAGTAAATACTCAAACAAAGGACTCTGTAATGCAAAGGACTGACCCTGCAATCCAGGGCGTCTGTGATTAGAGACCACTGTCCCACCCTCCTTCCTCCAGCTCTACAGTGTTCAGAGTAATGACAGAGACTGAGCTTTAGACGAGCTTTAGATGAGCCATGGAACTCCACAGAAACCCACTCATCTTTACTTCTGCCTGATCAAGGAGCCTGGTGGGTGGCTGTGGCTTCCCTCTTCCTCCCCTCTGTGATGGGGCATTCTTTGTGTCTCCAAGAGGTGGCTGTGCTTGGCTATTTAAGCGGTTGGATGGATTAGTGGGTGGGTTGGAGGTAGTGATGAAGGTTGGGGTGTATACATCAGCCTAGCCCTTCACTTCCACTGTAAACACATGTGGTTTACTGAAAGGTCCACGGTTAGCCCAGCAGGCCCTTTGATGAGAGAGCCATCCCTCCTACAAACAACCACATTATTCCAAATAGTCCAATGTGGCTGGACAAACTGCCGCTTTACCCTGGTACCCATGCACGCCTTATGTGGACTCCCCTCAACACCTCAGTCCGTCCGACCAGAAATTTTCCGTGCTTGTTTTGTACAAATAACGTGTACATGGGACGTCTCATCACAAAATCACTTCATACTCTCTTTGCACTTAGAAAGGCTAGTAACTGTCGAGAAAAGGACGTAATCATAGCAGTTTGTGGAGTGACAGTAACAAGATTTGAAAAAGTACGAGGGCAGTCAGACTGCCTCAGTCTGCCTTTGACCAAGTGGAGGAAAGTAAAGTATATCCAGCAACTGTCATCAGTCAGTCGCTTTATGTGCGGTAGCCCCACACCCCTCCCTCCTATCCCTCCTTCCCAGTCCTCCTTCATCTCTTTCTCTTACTGGCACCCACAGTGTCCTAATTTCAAACCACCTACCCACACTTTACTCTACATCTCTATTTATTGCTATCTTTATCCACAATTATTATTATTGTTATTATTATTGTTATTATGGTTGTTCTTGCTGTCATTGCTGTTATTTTTGGCTGTTTTTTTTTTTTTTCTTTCATGGTCTAATATCAGCTTTTGGCTCAAAGCTGTTGTTTTGGTAATGAGAGACTTTATGAAAGTGGGGAACACTGCCAAAACAGAGAGGAGAGAATTAGAAGCAGTTACTGAAGTGAACCCTGTGACGTTGTATACTGCCGGTTCTATCTACACTACATATTGTTTCCAAAGAGAACAGCAGTAGGCGGACCTGGAGTTAAATCCAAAAATCAAAAGAAACATAGGAAATGTACTTTTTTTCATTTTTATAAACGTTGACAATCCATTTTTTTGTTTGAGCCAATCAAAACTCTGTATCCACAATGGGAACGTGTGTTGATCTACATCTCTGGAACTGGACTTTTGTACAAAGCAACATGGCTCCTCTGTTGCAAAGCCTCTGTGAATACCATAGCAACACTCGGGTCCAGGGTCCTGATTTGCTTTTGAGAATCAGCTGCTACCTGTTCGTTCTGGATAACAGAGTAATTGTCATTGTTAACCTTACACTGACCTTTTTAAACTGTTTTCTTTTGTTATTGTTGTTGTTCATTAGGTGATGTTTATGGTCTCTGTGGATGTTTTGTCTATTACAAATGGAAACATTTACTTTACATGTCTTTGATGTGCAGATGCTCTCCATTGCAAACCCTTCACACAAAGACAAACACGTTGCAGGACATGCGAAACATGTCTTAAAAGCATTAGGACAGTTTGTTATCTTCAGAATCCAAACGTCTGATTGTGAGCAGCTTTGAAATGAAATTTTCAAACACAGGACATTAAAAACTACAATATACTTTTCACTCTGCTGTTTATAACATTATGCTGTAAGTGGCCCGTCCCAGACTCTTTGCTCCTCTTGGATTAGGTTCCTGGGTATGAAGCCTCCAAGTAGAGTACAGCTGCGGCTGCCTTGCGTTTCTCAATCCTATTCAATTAGAGGTCTGAGTAAAGCCACCAGGACCAGGGCTCTCTAATAAGACATATGCAGGAGTGACAATAATTCACATGGAAGTGCTGGCGCTCACAGAACGACCCTGCCATCCCGCGGGGAGCCCGCCGCATTTCACACCGAACAAGCTGTGACACAGAGAAGCCTCAGACTACGGCGTTAGTTGTGGTATTCGAAGCCACTGCTCTCTCCTTGTTTTTCCCTTTCTCAGTCCATGCTCTCCAGTCAGTGATCTCTTAACCACAAACCAATGACCGTTAATGAGGCCTATTTCTGCTTGCATATTGGTGGTTTAGATTTGGTTTCATACCTATTTGATCTGCTGATAGAAGAATGTGGAAGATTTGACTCCAGCTGTGATATGCAGTCATTTATTTTGCCCTGTCTGATAGCTGGCCTGGAAAAGCTGAGCCTCATTTGGAGTTTATCTTTGAATTCAGCTTAATATGCTGGGATAACTCAAAGGTCAATTAAAGGTACAATAAGCAACAAGTATGAGCCAGGATATTCCCATCCTACACACTGACCCATTCACTTACTCTCTAACATGCTTCTTGAAAAATAAAGGTGCTTGCCAAAATATGCCATAGAAAACTGACTCTTGGTATCTCAAAGAAGCTTGCAATGGATAGATATTTAATCGTATGAGTATAAAGAGCCTTTTTAAAGCTCAAAGAGCCTCCACCAAATAGGTTCTATAGCAGTCATCCGGGAACCATCTTGGAACCTTTATTTTTTCTATCAATATTTAAGATTAAATTGTAATAATGTAATTGTCTACAAGGAAAATTCCACCATTCCCACAGTTGCTTATCTTATAATCCTAGAGATATGAGATATGTTTCTGGCTGGATTTTGGTACAGCTAACAGTTCAGGAATGGCGAGAAAAGGGACATGTTTTAATCTCTTCCTTTAAATGTCAGATATTTGCAGGCTTTGATATGGGTGTGTAATAACACAGGGCTGATTGTTCGCTGGATCTAAACCTTACTTAAGCTTGTCAGTCAGCCATCACCCTGGGAGGCCAAGGCCCGCCCCTGCCATTAAAGTCCCCTCATCCCCTTGTGGCCCCGCCCCCCGCAGCGCCCGCATCAGCCTGAGACAAGTGGCTCTGATGAGTCCGTCCCTGCTCTCCTCCCAAATTAGACACAGTCCTGGTGAGACAAGTGTACCCGTACGCTAGACTGGTGTTTAACCTGCCGCAGGGGTGGCCTCCCAAACGTCTAGCTCCCCCATCACCTCCTCCTCCTCTTCGTCCTATACAGAGTTTAGTGCTGAGCGAGACGGAAGAGAAAACAATGAAAATCCACGTTGATGAGCGGATAGGACAGGGTCACTCACCAATTATCTGTCTTTTTTCCCCCTCCTCTGCCTTTTCAATTTATCACACTTTGCCTCATTTTCTCCTTCTCCAGGCAGGAAGACAATCACTCTCACTCACGCTGTGCAGTCGGGGGTTAATTGGAAGCGATCATGTCCCCTTGTGGGGAAACAAGTGGTTCCTAGAGAGCAGGCAAACTCACAGAGTGGAGTGCCCCAGGGCTTCCAAACACTGTCTCACCACACAGCTCCTTTGATTAAGACGAAGTTTCACTTTGATTCTTCATGACCGTCTTAAGTTCTGTGGAATGCCTTAGACCATATTGCAAAAGGATATTGGTTCTTTAAAAGACCAAATTGACTTCTAGGGCGATTTTCACTCTTTCGAGAAAGTATTTAGAATGACGGAATGTGCCACAAAGAAATAATAAGGAATTTGTTCTATTTGCAAGGTTGCCTCTCACTTTTACCTTTTATACTCTACGCTTTTACCACAGGCAGACAGAAACATTTACACAAACGTGACATATCAAGCATCAAATTCTGTTTTAACCAATCTGCTGTAGCACTTAATGATATAGACACACAAGGCAATGGTGACATGCTCATCAGAAAACATGACAAATTTTTGTCCTTTTGAGATTTTCATTGACCAATGGATTAATTGCCAACGGTAGACCGTTTTGTTATTTGTTTGTTTGTTTTTACTTTTGGGTTTTTTTTTTTTATCTTGCAGTGCCTCTTAACTAAGCACAATGCTCTGCCTGCTTGCTTTGGAGAGGAAATATTTATCCTCATCACCACCTACAATGTGAATCAGGATTGCCACTCCAGGATGGGTACTTTTTCCTTGTCAGTCAAATGGATCATCATTATCACTAAGTGATAATAAGTTATGTGCATTATTTGGCTTTTTGGTTTGTGTGTCAATGTTTTGGTTTTTTTTGTTTTCTCAAATTGCTGTCATTTAAATAAAGTGCATCAGTGGAAAAAATGGACCAGTAGTGTGCCTCTATCTATTCCACACCATTCCCCTTTTTTTATAGTAATAGTTTCCTGTTAGATTAGAAGCACAGATTCAGTCGAATACGGATTAAACAAACCTTAACGGCTGACATTCCACCAAGACTATTCTGAAAGTTCAAATAGCCCAGCGGTCGTCTGCAGAACAATGCAATGTTGTCTTTTGCAGAGGGACCAAGACTTGAGGAAAGCGAGTGGTGCGGCCACAAGACCCAAACACTCTTTCATTTGTACATAAAAAGCAATCAAAACAAACCATAATAGGAAAAAATGGCCCACGGGGCGTCTCTGGACTGATGTTACTGGAAATGATCAGTGACAATGTCATCGTTCCTTTTTCATACATTGAAGAAGACCTTTAAATAAACAGTCAAAAGCATTTGGGACGACTGATCATCATGGGCGACCCAATAAAAAACAGCTTTTTTGGTCAGGGACTGCCTTTCTCACGTGTCTTAAGGCCTGGCTAAACCACATCCATGAAGGGAAACTCAAATCAAGCAGCAAATAAAAGTACCACACTGACCTAAAATAAAAAACAAGAGTTCATATGGGCCCTTTATTAGCATGATAGCAGAACACTATGCTGCTTACCCAGCCATTGATCATTTCAGGGCTTCAGATTCTATTTATTTGTGTAATTAGATTTGATCCTTCATGGCAGTTATTGCACCTCCATATTTCCCTCTCTCGGGTGCTTCCTCATCTGCAAATGGCAGAACTTCTTTTGATTGTTTCACTGACTACCTCAGCTCTCCACAGCACATAATGCACGTTTAGTATTCTGATTTGAGCTGCTGAAAAATTTGGGTAGTTGAGTTATCCCAATATGCATAGCCCCACTATATTAGTTTTGTGTATGCGAAATGCATTGATTTGGTTGGTGAGGCTCAAAACATCCACCTGGCTGCCTCTCTCTTTTTCTCTCTCCTTTCCTGGTCCTCCACAGTTACCCAGCCTGGGGGCCATCTCCTTAAACCCTCCCCTCATTCGGAGTCCCAGCTCTGGCCTCCCGCCAGGCCTCCCTCCCTCCTCTCCAAGAGCAGCTTGCAGCAGTGTCCTCTGGTTTTCATTCAGCGCCAGTCCCTCAATCTCCTAATTGAACTTATTATTCGCTCAATTAACCCTTTCTTTCCTCCAGGTTTGTGGCTGGATGTCATTAAGTGGAGGATTTTTCAATGACGGTGAGGGTGTTGGGAGAGCTGGAGGGGTCTTGATATGAAACCATAGCACTGGCAGGGTCTTCTGCTGCATCCGTTAGCCGCTGGATGCGAGTCAGGCTTCCTTCTGCCATTGCGGCTGAGCTCAGACCACCCAGAGAGGAGTGCAGCCCAGTTTGTTTTCTAGCTGATGAGTTTCTGATCTTGGCTGACGGCTCGGGTGACATAGTACGAGTTTTCTCTCTTTCCTTCTCTTTCTGTTACCAGACAGTTTGTTCTCTGATACCACATGAACACAGTAGGCTGATAAACGATGCATCACTGGATTTTTTATTTTATGGTATTTGTAAATGATTCTAACATCAAGCATACTTTATATTCTGTATATAGACAGTCCTGTGCAAAGGTTTGTGCACCTGAAAAATAGCATCGTCATTAATACAAACAGTCATGAAACAGTCAATGTGTTTCCTTATGGTAGCTATTCAATTTGTAGTTGTCATCCAACACCTAGTGTGGCTAATAATTACATGGCTTGGATTGTGTCTTCAACAATTGATGGTAGTATGACGGAGGAACATGAGCGTGAGTCTCCAGAAAAGAATGAAAGCTGTAATAAAGGCAATAAGTGGACACACTTTAAATATCATGAGTATTATATTAAGTGGTTTCCTGATAAATATTTTCTGCTTTTTAAATAAGGCTGAAATATTTATGTGCAGGCGATGATAAAATTTATTATCTAGGCACATCTGAGTGCTATGTGTGACATCACATCTCAAATCTAACGTCACTGTGTACATTCACTGTGGCATTGTTTCCACAACCTCGTTCAAAGTCACAACATTTATTTCCATCCATTGCTACCTAAGATCTTGCATTGACAACAGGAGCGCCTCCCAGAGACATTCAATGGGGTTAGGGTCAAGACTTTGTGGGGCCAGTTTGTGTGTAAAGATGATTCCTCATGCTTCACAGTCTAAGCCTGATGAATCTCAGCATTGTTGTCCTGCCGTATGCCATAAAGGAAGGCCATTCAGTATATTCAAGGTGGAAAAATATCCCTGCAAATTGCTTTGAGGAACTGAAAGGGTGAGGGGTGGACACACTTAAAATACTCTTAAAAGTATATTTATTGGTTTCCTGATAAACGAATATTCTTTGCTTGTTCTTGATGCTAAAAATAGATAAGCTTGTTATTCAGTACATTCAGGTGGGCAGCTAACTTTCAACTTAACATTGCTGAGTACCATTATGACCAACTTTCGGAGGCTTGTGCAGTGGGAACTGTGGATGATGGGTTCATGGCTTCATATGCTTCCCTGATTCGCCTGTCTCTCTGGAACAGGGCTCCACAGTCCCATCTTTATGCTCCCTAGCAAATTAAAGTCTTTTTTCAGATTAGTCTCACTAACAAGTGGTTTACTTATGACTGCCCAGCTGTTTAGTCCCAATCCTGTGAGTTCTTATCACACTGTGTGTGGAAATGCTGGTACTTTCACAATTAAACACAGCCATAAGTTCTGCTGTCGACCTTTAATAATCTGACTTCACTAAGCATTTAGATGTTTTTTCTGAGCACATTTCGTCTTTGAAGTTTATGGTTGTCCACTGTCCTTCCAGGTTTTAATAATGCATTGAACACTTCTTAAACCAACTCCAGTCATTTCAGCTTCTCCTTAGTTGTTTTCTTTGCTTGATGCAGGTCAAGCCCTCTGAAACACAGTAATGTATTTTCCTTAACCACATGATATGCCTTCCCACATGGTTGTTTAAGAAATGAGAAAAGAATTGTTGTTAAAAGAATTGTTGGCAGCTGAGACATATTAATCACTCTCACTCATCTTCTAAACCGCTTAATCCTTCGGGGTTGCAGGGTGTGCTGGAGCCTATCCCAGCGTTCATTGGAGGGAAGGCAGGAAACACCCTGGGCAGGCTGTCAGTCCATTACAGGGCCATCCAGTTGGCCAGGCAGTGTATCTGAGCAGCAGAAGTCTCCTTAGTCTTTACATCTGATCTCATTGATATGTAGGACAAACTGCAGAGATTTAAAGAGATCTCTTGTTGTGTTTTTCCACACTCTGGGTTACTTTTACTCAGATTACTGTTCATATAACTACTTTCATTTCTAGATAAGTCATGATTATTATTATTACTATTGTTTTTCTTTTCATCTGATATATTTACCAGTCAACAACCTCCTCACTGCATGTGATGTGATGTGAGAATTCTCTTTCTTTATAAGATGAAGTGGACTGTCTAAATTCAGCATTACACAGACAAAGTATCAATCAAATTAGTCAAAAAAATAACCCTTTTCACAAGACACTGAAGACTTCTTGGAATTTTGCTACATGAACAATTAATTTTCCATTCTCAGCACTGCTTATCAACGTAGCCAATAGCTAACCTCTGATATCTCATCCTTCTATTTTATTCTCAAACCTCCCCCCATCTCCACACTGCAGATATAGGCATGGTGTCACATCCTCAAAACCATCTGCGTGGCACTCTGTCTCTCCCAATAGGAAGTGGTTCATACTCATCCTTTGTGATAACATGTGGATGTCATTCACAAAGCAGCAGCAATTGAATTTGACACTTCCTCTGACCTAAAACACTTTAATCAGATAAAAATCCAAACTGACTGGGATAGTTTTCTACTGGCAGCCTGGATTTTTATTGTCTCTGCAAAACATCCACGCTCTGCTCCTCTGCACTAAGTTCTCGATTTGTTCCAAACAATTTTTTTTCATGGTAGATTTATTACACTGACATTCAGAGAGCGAGTAGTAAAACAATGTTCATCTCTCTTGTAATTTAGCTCTAATAACATCCATGTTATACCTCTAAGGACTTCCTGGTTCTTTACAGAGAAGGAATATTTGCCTGTGACACTGTGTTGTCTGTTTATAATTTTCCGACCACAGAAAAGTGCGTGTAAGGAAGCTCAAGGGGCCCATGTGGCTGAGTTCTTTAAGGGGACACAATAAAAAGCATTATTGTTAGATGTCGCACTGTGTGTAATAGAGAGCTGTGTGGCCGGAGCTGTTTTCTGATCTGTTTTTATCTGTGTGTGTCTTTGCTTGAGCTGAAAAATAGTGTGACTGTGTTTGCCATTCAAATCTTTCTTTTCTAGCTCTTTGATCCAGAATGAAACTGCATTGTCCATAGTTTTTGCAAATCATTGAAGCCCAAGTATATGTAGTCTAGTTCTAATTCACCTCATAATGATTCACTAACTGGCATGTCAATGTGTCATGTTGTTATTAACTGTTTGATTTATCTGAAGAACTATGCACTATAGTCTTAGATTATGTACTATGAACTTTACTATGAAGTGCCTGTGTTATCATCACCCATCACTGGACCATGCACAGAGGTGTGCAATTATGACTGGGCCCCACCACAAGAGAATTGGGCCGATTTTAAAGCCGTTTTGAATCTGAACATGTGTGGCGTTCCATTCAGGCCATTACTTGATCAAGGACAAAAATGGTGAAAATTTTGGTCAATTACACAGATACTTTGTTGCATACAAATCAACCAGTCAAATACCAAATTGCATTTTTCATGACCTCCCATGGGGAAATAGTTTTCACTCAAAGCTGTGCTGGAATGGCCCTACACATTTTAAACATGGACTTCTGGGAAATGGGACTTCTGGGAAATGGAACAAAATCGAACTCTTTGAAAACATCAGGGAATTTGTTCATAAGCAACAGGTATACAACTGTTCTAAAAATTCAACTAACACCAGAAAAACACTTCCTAAAAGTTAATGGCACCTTTCTTGAACATAATGTTAGCTAATAACATAACAAAGAATAATTCAAACACAACTTCCAATAAGGAAGAGACAATAAATCATATCACCACAATTGCATCAGAAATACAAAACCACTTATTATGTGACTTAGACTGTTTACACTGAGCGTCCAGTTGTTTTTTTTATTTTTAGATGTCTAACTCGCAATAAACAGCTGACATTAGCAGTCATTCTTTGCTGTTCATTGCTATTAATTGCACTACCTTGTACTCAAGTCACATTAATATACAGATCATGACATAATATTCATTACATTAAGTAGACTACATATCTAAATGAATGATACTGGGTGGGCGGAACCTGCTGCAGCACCATGACTTCCTATTAGCTGAATGGGCTGCAGGCTGAACTTGAAGTGCATTCAACAGACAGGCACATACTTTAGACCAGAGTAAGACAAGTATACCTAGTAACCCTATAAAAACAGCTAAATAGCTTCTCGATGCATGTGGCCCATTTCCACCACTGCCTATGATACAATGCTTTAAAAGACACCCATCTACTTGGAATGTACTGAAAAGCTAATCATTTGATTTGAGTAATGATGAATTTATGATAAACTAATAATTACCTCTCTCTCTCAACATAGGTTAGCAATTCTCCATGTAGCGAATGACCATCCCTCTGGTGCGTATGTGATGGACAGAAAGCAGGAAAGGAGATTGACAGCTTTCTGGCGGCAGAGCAGGGGCAGCTGCCAGGGCACTGCTGCTGGGGTATTAGGGCCTGATGGCAGCACGATTAGGGGCCATTAGAGGTGAGAGCAAGGGGGCGGCAAGGGACGCAGGTGCACCAATGCCAGCTATTACCCAGAATTCAGTGGGGTGGAGCGCAAACACACACCTGTGGTCTCCCGTTGGCACGCTGTCTCATTACACCCCCCTCTTCATCTCTCTCCCACACATTAATACACACACTGATAAACACGCTAATACCCAGAGCACTCTCTCTCCAGCGTGTGCTTCCCCCATTCCTGTCTGCCTAATTTGCCTGTTCTCTCTGCTTTTCCCTGTTTTCCTTCTCCCGCCATCTCTGTCTCAACATAATGTGATCAGAAATTCATCACATTTCATCAAATGTCTTTGATTCATTGCATAAATGTAAATGCATTCCATTTCATTTTGATCATTCAGATGACTGACCTCATGCCATATGGGAAAAGTGCACAAAGTCGGACCGCCTCACCTGTAACTCGCATTTTCATTCAACACTGACAATAACCTAGCTAACGTTGCTAGCTTGCATGCTTTCTACATGCCTAAACATGAAATAAAGCAATAAATGAGCATCAGTGCTTCATATGATCTGCTGTAAGTACCTTAGTTAGCGCGCTCAATTAAGGCCGTGGCCCTCCTTTGAGTGAGAGACTGAAACTGAGGGAAACGTGAGCTGTGGCAATGACCTCCCGGGGGACACTAGGCAAAAGCAGGGCATCTGTCACTGGCCTGTATCAGAGTGTCATACGCTAGTGTTAACGCACCAAACAACAACACTCACATGAGCACACACCCAATCAGCACTCATGAGCAAGCATTCAATTACCCCAACCAAGCATGAACATCAAAACTGTCTCCGTTTGATGGACGCCCTCAATTAGCGTGACGACAAAAGTAGAAAAGAGAAATAGCTTTTGGCGGACATGAGAAGTCTTTTACTCCACATTTCCCAAAGTGAGAGGATGAGTCTCAGATCAGCAGACTTGAGGGAGCATAACTGAGATTTAATTTTAGAACTTTATTACTGAAATGAATCTAGTCTCATGCTACCATGTTTAGCTGAGTGCATAAACCTGAAGCCCCCTTTTCATAGTGGCTAGGTATGCGGTCAACAAATTATTTACAGTAAAAATAGCAACTTGGTGCACTGTGTTTGATTTGTCTGATTTAATCAGTATCAAGTGTGGAGCACAGTGTTCAATAGAAGAGGCCAAACAGATGCTGCGATTAAAAATATATTACTCACTGCATTTCTCTAAATCCCGGAATAACTAATCGCCTCTGGAACATGAAACATGTATGAGGGGAAATGTAATGATTTCATCCATCAAAAACATGAACAAACACACCAGCATCAGTCTCTTGCACACCATTCTTCGAGCTGAAGAAGAACATTATTCAGCATCACTTTTATTTATTTTTCATTTCATGTGGTGGGCTTTCTGGCCAGGATATCTTCTTGAAGTTTTGTGATATGAAAGAAAACTGCAGGTGTTCAACCCAGCATAAAGATATTGTTTAGATACACCATAAGGACAAAAGTACTTGGACACTTTCTTAATCAGTAGATTCAGGTGTTCTATTCAGTCCCATTGCCACAGGTGTATAAAATCAAGCACCTAGTCATGCAGTCTGCCTTTACACGCACTTGTGAAAGAATGAGTCATTCTAAAGAGCCCCCTGCATTTGAGTGTGATAATGCAATATATTTCAGTTTTTGAAATTTCTTCCCTCCTAGATATTCCGTGGTCAGCTGTGAGTGGTATTATAAAAAAGTGGAAGCATTTAGGAACCACAGCAACTAAGTCACCAAGTAGCAGACCATGTAACGTCACAGTGCGGGATCACCAACTGCTGAGTAGCATAGTGCGGAAAAGTCACCAATGTCCTGTTGATTCATTTATTTGCATTTACATCAGCACAAAAACTCTGCACCAGGAGCTTCATGGCATGGGATTCCATGGCCGTGTAGCTGCATGCAAACCTTACCAAGTGGTGCTGCCACTGGACTGTGGAGCAGTGGAAACTGTGGAGTGGTGAATCATTCTTCTCTATCTGGCAGTCTGATGAATGTGTCTGGGTATGGAGAATGCCAGGGGAACATTACCTGTCTGACTGCATTGTGCCTGTAAATGTTGGTGGAGCAGGGCTAATGCTATGAGGTTGTTTTTCAGGGTTGGCCTTGGTCCCTTAGTTCCAGGGAAATCTTAATGCTTTAACATAGCAAGACACTTTGGACACTTGTACGCTTCCAACTTTGAGGGAACAGTTTGAGGAAGACCATCTGCATTTAGAATGCAATGTCATAAGGCTCCTGTAGGGTGATGTGTAGGGGTCCCAATACTCTTATCCATAACTAATATGGCATAATGTAGTGACACTAAATTATTAAATCTGAAATATTTTTGTCAATCTAGGGGGTGGTCTTGAGCTGTTGCAGATTGGTTCTCCCAGTTGATCCTTCATAGCCACTACAACTATAACTCTGAATAACTTTACAGTAGGTTACAGGATATTTATAAATCTGAAAGAATGCCTTATTTTCCAAGAGTTTGGTGGAAACTCTGGAGATTTGGTGGAAAAGTGGAGATTTGTATGATGTCAATTTATGCATTGAAGACTAGAAAAAGTCAAACTAGAAAAGAACAATTCCAGAATAAGAACCATTAAAACAAACATTTTGCTGCTATTAAGCTAGCATTAGTGCCAGTGTGATGAATGAGTTGAAATGTAATATAAATGTAATTTTGTTATGTCAATAAAGTAAACCTGAACGTAAGTTAACAGCCAACATAAGCCCCTCTTCCTGAACACCAGGGTGTATTTTGCTCACTGGATAGACCCTTGAATAAAAAGATTCTTTATATTTTATACTTTATTCTTTATTCTTATAAGTTGTTTTTGCAGTCTATGCAGGCCTTAGTTGAATATCATAATGGAATTTACTCTGGACACTACTTAGATGCCATCAGTACTTCTAACACTCATATGCTCAACCAGTGAGTACATGGAGACAGGTGCGCAGAGCAGGGGAGCCTGAGGGGGTCCCGGGGTGTCCCAGTGCCCTGATGACTTCCACTGATGCCTTCTGACAGCCATGGACTGTTAGGAGGATAAAGCTGCAAAATTCATATGGGTCAGTTCTAGTCATTTCTAGAGACATAGACTACATCCACTAATTAAATAACAAGCAAATTCACAAACATACTTAGAGGCCTGTACTTGGTGCACTGTGGTTGGTGGTTGTTTTGAAGAAGCAGTGAAATGTCGGAGAATCAGACTGAATTGCTGTTATATTGATATTATCTTATGCAGTAATGTGGAGTTTGGCATACTATTTGTTTTCAAAGCCAGTGGGATAAAGCTTTCCATATGTCCTAGGTGTTAACTCGGTAAATGGTTCTCCAAATCCAAAATAGGCAATAATTTTGGGTAACACACCTGAAAATCAGATGACCATTTGATGAGAGGAATTATTTGGGACAAAAAGAATTATAGCACTATTTACAAGTAGTTATATGATGTAAACAGAGTGTACACGAACGAAGGAAGAAAAAGTTGTATGTTCTTTTTTACTAATAATATACACTGTATTGGGCTGTAAAAGAAACCAATGATTCTGTGGTTTTTCTGAATCCTTACCATTTACATCCCAATACCATCTCTGTACTTTTTTGCTATCATTTTACACCATTTACAAACCAGCTTCTTGGTTTGGTAAATAAACTATGTGACTTCAAATAGAAATTTAGAGTTGAAGATATTTTATTGTGTTCTTTCTCAGCTTAATAGCTATATTATATGGCCAAAAATATGTTGACACCTGACCATCTAAACCATAAAAGCTTGTTAAACATCCCAATATCCAATATGGAGTTGTCCCTCTTCCTCCAGTTCCAGTAAAAACAGCCTCTGCTTCGCATGCTGTAGTATAGCATTACCCTTCACTGGAACTAAGGGGTCTAGCCGAAACCCTAAAAAACAGTCCAAGACCATTATGCCTCCTCCACCAAACTTTGTTAGCAACCTTTTCCTGGTATTTGCCAAACTTAAATTCATTTGTGACATGTCATATACTGACATGTGACTTATCACTCCAGAGAACATGTAAATCCATTACCAGCATGCTTTACACCACACCACTTGACCCTTTGGCATTGCACATCTTAGGCTTATTTGCAGCTTTCCAGCCATAAATGTGCATTTCATGAATTCCATGCACAGTACTGATGTTGGTTCCAGAGGCAGCTTGAAACTCTGTAGTGACTGATTCAACAGATGGTATAAGGTATAAATGCTTCTTGGCTGAGCTGTTGTTGCTCTTAGATGCTTGCATTTCACTATAATAGGTGGTCCTATGACAGTTGCTACAGTGAAATGGTAAAATGAAACATGGCTGTCTGAGTTGTTCCATTATGCTCAGCAAAGGTTAATCACTCCAAATCTGTATTTTTTGCAATTTCAGAAAGCACAGCCAATATAAAATATTCAAACAGAGAGACAATTTTTAATTGGATTAATTGGATTATTGTTATTTAGATGTGAAAAAAACATGTGGCGCTGTACTTCAGACAACCAAAAAAAAAACCAAAACAAAATCCTACTGCCATCAAATATTGTAAGTTTAAAAAGTACTTGGTATCGTTTAAATAATCAACACCCCAAAAGGCCCGGGCTGTGTTCAGCTCTCAAAAAAACGTAGCAAAATGTCTTTTGAAGCAGAAACAGTGCAGCGCCAAACATTCTGTTGCGTAACACAAGTGCTGCAAATACAGCAGGTGAGAAGCTTATTCCTGTCATCCTTTTTAAAGAATTTTCAGGAGCTTTTTTAAAAGACATGACAATAAAATACTTACTTGAAGCAACTTCAGTTGTTGTGTACACCAAGCTAGAGCTGCCGCAGGACTCAAAATCCATTGCCTTTTTAATAAAAGGTTTACAGATATGTCGCTGCTATTTGGGTCCCACCTCTGACACACCCATAAAAATGAGAGAATGTTCCTCAAAGCACACTACACGTAGTTTTGACAAAAACATATCTTTCAATTCAGAAACTGTACTAAAATGGTGCACAATGTTTTGATATTGAATGTGCCCCTGCTCTGTGCAGTGACAAAGGCAACCATGTGACATGAGGACCTACTACAGTCTAAGGGAGGTCTCAGAACAAATGTGGTGATTAGGAGCCCTGTTTAGCAGCTGCCTTAAGGTTCCACAAACTTTACCCTCTGCAATATTTTGGCCAATAAGAAGTTATGTTATGTTAAAGTTATTTGGCATCGTAACAAACACAGAAAGTCACTATAGTAGCGATGATACAGAATGCATATCAAATAAAATGTACTTCATTATGTAAATAAGTATGATATAATTACACTTAAATAGTATTGCTATATCAATACAGTAATAACTGGACTTGCAGACTTCTAAGAGTTAAAGTCACTCATGTCTTTGTCTCCACAGTAAGGCGACACATGGTTATGCGAGTTGTTCCATTATTCTCGGCAAATATCAATCACTCCTAATTCCCCCTTAAACATGCAGCGACACAGATTCCACCAATGATTGACCTTCTCAGACGTGCCAGTGGCTCTCCTTTGACATTAATTGCCCAGCCGGACGTGACTATAAGGTCTGCAGTGCCATCACTTATTGGCTCCACACTGTTTGTCTTATTAAAAACTCACACGTCGCTGTCACTCTCTCACTCATCAGGTCCTGACTTTCTCAGGCTGATATTACACTGAAAGCGTTCAATTGCAACCAAAGTAAATAAAGGCTTTTAAAGATTCACCATGCAGAAAAAAGTCACGTATGTAAATAAATCACTAAAAAATACTGACAATTAAACTAGCTGTCTAGAGCCTCATGTCCTGGCTGCTGCGAAGCACATTTTTGCGTGTCATACAACAGGCCTCTGTGGCTGACCCAGGGAGTTGCCTTTACACTGTGTTCGTGCTTCCGCAACATACCATTCAAACCCTCATCACACACAAACACACAAGAGCACACACACTCACACCCTCCGCACACCCATGCTGTCACCCTCTAATGCGGCTGTACAAGCGGTATTCAATATTCATCAGCAAGCTGTCACATAATAGGCCTCTTCCGCCAAGACGATCATTCTGCATTGGTTAACAGCTGACGGTGCAGAGCAGCCTCAGAAACCCTCCGCCGCTCCAGCCACCCCAACCCAGCTAACCAAGCCGCTGTGGAATGGAGGTTTTGGGGGCTTTCGGGTCGTCCTTCTATGTATAGCCCTCTCAAACATCGCCTGCGAAAGCCACGTACTGCGGACAGTCGTGGCCAATGGTGCCTTTTACAAACTGTGGGCCGCAGTGATTGTTGGTCACTAGCGACCGTGCAAAAATAGAGAATAATGATGGCCTTGGAGCTCATTGTGCCTCTTCATGGTATTAAAGGTTTGCACTGCAGCGTGGGGCAAGAGACAGAGCGCTCGTAAAACACAAAAAAAAGGCCAGGAATAGCCCCAGTTCTTCTGGTCAACTCAACAACACTCACCCTGTTCTGAAGCAGGGCCTTTTACACAAGCTGGGTGTGAATTTCACCTTTTTGGGGTTAAATTGTATGAATTAGAGGTGACAACCAAACCAAGTTGAAAACAGATTTCATACAGAGATGGTTATATTATACATGGGCAGAGCTCTGGCTAGTTTTCCTCAGGATAGCTACATTGTGCGCTGTGTCAGTCTCAGACACCAAACTTTTTTTTTGGACATCATTAGAGAGTCCATCTGGTGGGTTTCATTGCTTAGCTTTGACAGGTAAGGGCCGTTTTTCTGGCATTCAAAACAACCAAACTTTTTTTTACCTCATGTGAAGATGCAGGTGAAAACGGAGTTATCATGAAAACAGATTTCCTGAAACAAAGCGGTATATCTGTCAATAAACACACAAGTTTATCTTATTTACTAGCTATTGCATATACTAAGAAATGTATATGCCAAAAACGCTTTTGTGTACCTGTGTGGCCAGAAACTAGACTGTAAGTGAAGAGTGGAATCAGTAAGTAGCATGCTCTAGGCTAGTCTTCTTAAAACATGCAATATCGCTCCATCCTCATTCACTCCTGTATTTTCCAACAGAGATTAATGTGTGACCCATGGTGATCAGCTGCCAAGCCGGTTTGTGCTTTAAATGCCTCTGCTCTCTGACCCTTCGGTGGTTAATGGCTGAGTGTCAGTTATTAGGACAGCCACTGCCATCAATATTAACTTTCTCTATTCAAGGGCAGACAGAGGGTGAGTCAGTCCAGAGACAAAAAAGACAGCTGGACAAGTGGTGAAGGGATATGAGCAATCTGTGATTAAGTTCTTCTCTTAAAAATGAGAAGAACCACACTGCCCCAGAAGAACCCTTCGATGGGTGGTTTCAGTGAAAGCATTTTTAAGGAAACTGGAGAAGCTATGTTGCCACCTTTATTTCTAAGAGTGTAGTTCATCTGTTGATATTATGTCATTTATACTGACAAAGGCATCTAGAGGTTTGACTCAAACTCACTCATAGTCCTTGAACCTTATTATTCAGTTATTAATCTTGCGACTTATTATTCAGTAACTACTAAGAATTATTCAGTAACCCCAACGAAACTAACACATAACTTATGTATTAAAGAAAAACCACATGCGGACCTTTCGATCAAAAGGGGCTAACTCAATATGGTATTTACTGTGTGCTGCTTGTGAGTATGTGTTTTAGTGCACTTTTGTGGCTGCATCAAACATTGACAACAAAATTCATGTGTGTGCATGTGCCTGTGTTGTTTTTACATAAGCATGTGTGGGCGGCTGGGCTGTATTAGCTCACCTGTGCGACTCAATATGTCCCGTCCCCTCCGTCATGCTCAATTAGCCCCCAGTGAGCGCGTGCAGAGCTGCCTCTTCTGCTGACTGCTATTGGCCGATGGCCGCGGCGATAGCATTGAGTCCCTGTCTCCTCTGCAGCCCCAACATGCAGTGTTCTGTCTGCAGATGGCGGGGCTGATAGCATTCACAGCTGCACCAGTGCTCTTTCATCTGCTGCACATCTCTCGGACCCATGCCAGCCACGGGCAAGAGCGAGCATGCACCGGACCCTGCCACCCACCGCCAGGGCATCAGCCGACAGGTTAAGGCCTGACAGTCCTACATTGGCAGAAACTCTAAAGACTGAAATCCTGCTGTCAGCACTGATAACTAGTCCAAATGTAAAACCTGTTTATTAATCCAATTCATAATGACTCATTGTTGGTTATTTGTAACAATAATGAAAATTATTTTCTTTTATGAATGTTAATTACGCCCTCAAAACACTCTTACATCCCATACAGTACAACATCAGTACAACATCAGCTAAATAGGATGTATTCCTGAGAATGAATGTTACATGAAGGCTTTAGGCCTGGATGTACAGTTTTAGGACCTTTACTAGTTGTAGAAGAATTATGTTATATTATTGGAAATGTATCATTTTCCCAGTCTGGGACATGTACAGCATCTCCTGCAGAGCAGTGCTACCTGGAGAAAGTGGGTTCTTGAGTGTCTTGCCCAAAAGCAAAACCTATATACAGTCAGACCTGGTATTTGAACCCATGTCCTTCTGGTTGCTGGCTCACCCTTTCCTAGCACAAGGGGGGCACCTCCAAACAATTACATAGAGGTTCTTTAGGCTATAAAAATGTACTTCAGACTTCAGTCTTCTTTAGAGATCTATCAACTGAACTATCTATCTGTTGTTCTTCAGTGAGTGGTGATGAAATGTTTTTATCTGGAAGAGTGACATTCTAAGGCCCTTAGGTGCAGTTTTAATGACAGACCTTTTTCACTTTTCCACCATATCTGTCCCTGCTGTTTATTTGTTTCCAGTGCTTACGGTTTGTCCCTTGTCCAGGCTTTTAAAGGGTATCATTTATCTGCCACGGAGTTGAGATTGTTTTGCCTGTACATGTTTATGTTTTCTCTCTTAGACATTTTGATTTTGCAAGATTGCAATTTGGTCTCTGTGCTGCACCCTTTTTCGTCTTCCTGTTTGTATTAAAATCCTCACAATCTCCAACAAATCTTAAAGTCAGCTCTAATTTTAATTCTAAAATGGACTCTCTATATAATTACATGTGTGTTGTATTGATTCTAGTGGAACCTCAGTTGATGGTGTGTGTGTGTTAATGATGAATCAGTTTCTACACTTGAGAAGCAGTGGTCCAGAAAAGGTTTTAGACTGTTGACCTTCTCCCTAATAGATGACCACTGAAATGGTGACTGTTCACCCAAAGGCACATTATTATCTGTGAATGAATCATTGGTTCATTCGTTCCTAACACTTTCACTAGGGAAGAGGTAAAAGCTTGTGATGCCTTTGTTCTTCAGGATTTTTCCATGTAACCTAAGGTCATCATGGCTCAAATGTTGAATCTTTCTTTGTGTAGTGGGATTAAACTGAAAGTGTAAAACCTCGATTTACATTCTACCTTCTCTGGTAAGTTCTGGGTTATGGTATGAAGGCCCCATCATGTGTCCTCCTGCCCATGAACCTTCCCCCTGTTCTTCCAGCTGATAACTCCTTATCAAGCACATCAGTAGACCACTTATCAGGCTGTGGATGGTTCTTTAGCCCCGTGGGGCTGGGATGCCCACCCTCCAGGGCCGAGTCTTCTCTCCTTTCCCTCCCCAGAGGCCCCCCTTTCCCTGTCCAAATCTATAATTGTGGTCTAATGGCTGCGTTTGAAGCTGATCTGGTGCATAAACAGGCGGAGGAAGTCTTTAGAGCCATAATCACTCGATCCCTCCCTCTCTCCTTCTCTCTCTCACTCGTCCTCCCTCCCTTCCCTCCCCAGTTCGGCCCGATCAGGCCCCTGCCTCCCAGACAACTGCAAACAATTAGGCAAATTAGTGGCTCCACCATCACCATCAAGAGGCCTGCTTGTTTATAATTTAATCGAAGCGAATGTCAAAACAGTCAAGGCTTGAGAGAAACAAGATGCGTCCGTGAGATGAAATTTAAACTGCCAGCCAGTCCAAAATATTAAGAGTGTTTGTTTAATAGCATGCAACCAACTAGGCAGGGAGGGAGGGGGAAAAAGGAAAACGAGAGAAACGATGGGGGGGTGGAGGGGAAGAAGATAAAAAACATTCAGCATTTCCATTTGTATATAGATGCAGTTTATTCGTTTAGCCCCCCTTTACTCAGTCTTTATCCCTTTTACTTCTGACGCAGTTGCATGCATGCACACACATCTCCCTCTCCTTCCAATCTCTCTCTATCTCCCCTAGTACTTTAAGTACTTTCACCTTCAGTTGCAACAAATACATCATAAACGCTCACTACTATAATATACTTACTATAATAACCAGCTATTGGAAACAAATGTGTGCAGTGTTGATCTGGCTACTCCCACATCAGCTGCAAATAAATATGAGTGATTTTACTGAAATGTAAAAGGAATTCAGCTCTGGGAGCCAATCGTAAAGGTGATGAATTAACAGGCATGCTTTGAGCAGTGCCAGCACAATGCTGGGACAGCTAGAGCTGCACACTCACCATCCACTTTATAAGAAACACATTGTACACATCATTTTATGAGGTCCACATATTTTATAGATCCACTATACAGATACACAATTACTGTAGCTCAGGGTTCTTCAAATCTTGTCCTGAAGGGCCCATGTTCAGCATGTTCTCAGTGAGTTCCCTGCTCAGACCAATTGAATTGAACCATGTGCGTGGAGGAGGAAAATCTCCAAACTGTGCTGGGCGAAGGCCTTCCAGGACCTGAAGATCCTTGCTGTAGCTTATCATGTCAGCCACCTTCTATAACATAAATTAATCGGACCATTTGGGTGGTGGACCATTCTCAATATTGCCCTGACATTGGAAACTAGCATTGGTAATGTATGTGGTGCTGGTAGCAGTGTAGCGGACAATACTGAAGGGTTTAACTCAGTGTCACCGCTACTTTACCACTCAAAAATACCTGTCCATAAGTGGTTTTGTGGTCAAAAACTGACCACAGATGAAGATACAGAGCAGAAGTCATCGGTTCTGGTCCTGGAGAGCCTTGGTCCAGGACAGTTTGATAAGATCCCTGCTCCATCAGCTAAACTTGACATAATTGATGAAATAGATGAATTTGAGCAGAAAAATCAATCCAAGTGTGCTCAACATGGTATGTACTTAACTGTGGCCTGTGCAACATTATGTCACATTTCAAATAATTTTAAATAGTTTCGTTTTTATTATTCAATTATATCAAATATGTTAAACTCAAATAAGCAAATAAGTGGAAACTATGCTGTAAAAGTTCAAACTTTTGCATATAACTTTTGTCAGTGCATGTGTTTGTATGTATTTCACACATGCATGCATGAGCTACCTTCAATAGCTGACTGCGTGACCTTAATTGTGATAGCGAGCAGTGCTGGGTGAGCAGAGAAAGTGCTGTAAACTCAATAAATAATCTTTCAGAATTGATTGATAAAGATCCCCGTGCTGAAGAAGAGAGATCCCCAATGGTCCAGACTTGACATTCGATCAGAAACCACTCTTCAATCTTTACATTTTATTCATAAACATTTTATTTTGTTGCAGGTATTTTTGATCTGTTCTTACTAGCTAGTTTCAGGACTTTTAAAAAGCATTGGCCTTTTAGAATGCCTTCACATGCCTGTTAGATGTTTACCATGATTGCCTATTTCTGTCTAAATAAAGTATTTCATACTCTCATACATCTAATTGTGCAGTAGAAATGAGATTCCTTTACAGGAAGTAGTACATAAAGTAATTGCATCTGAAATCTGAAAAAAATTATGAGTCATTTGTAATTGATTACTTTTGCAGACTGACCACCCCACCAGTCTTAATATTGTGCTATGATATAGGCCTACAAGCATCTTATCCTTCTAAGCAAACAGAACAAATTACCAGAAGGAATACAAAAAAGGAAACAAAGACAAAGAAAGAAGAAAACAAGAACTACATAAAAAGAAAGAAAGAAAGAAAGAAAGAAAGAAATGAGTTTATTACTAGTCTCAAGAAGATGAAGAAACAATTGCTTGATCAAGATAACAATCATTTCTGTAGAGTTGCCGTGATTAAACCGGAAAGCATGTGGCTAAAGACAGCAGTGCCTAATAGGTAGACGGATGGACACAGGGCAGGTGAGTCGAGAGGTTGGCTCCAGCAGTAACAGCCCAGACAGACACACAGGCTCTACCTATCAGCCGCCAGGCTGCACAGGGTCCACGACTATCATCCCTCTAATTGGATCAGCAGCACGAATGTGATTACCGCCGGCGTATTTATTTACATAATAATTATTACTGCCAGTCCCGCGGTGCCAGAGGAGAGAGGGGGGTCTAAAGAGATGGTCAAACCGTGCATGTGTGTGTGTGTTAGGAGTTGTGGGACGTGCCTCCCCCCTTCAGTGCAGAGCTGATCTGATGGTATTATTCTATTAGTGCTGCAGTGTGAAGTTTGAAATGAGCTCTGATTGAATTAGTTAACGGCGAGGACTAGATAGTGCGGAATGAGGTTAGCGCTCGCGCGTGCAGGCAGGCTGCCCCAACTCAGGCAGTCGTAATTAGGCGTCTGTCCAGGGAGCAGAGGCTGGACAGGTGCCAGCACCCGCCAATAACTCCTCTTAATACTCATATAGGTGCTTATGCACATAACTACATTCATGCAGTAAAGTTTCCACTTCATCTGAGATGCGATGAAGCTGTAATGGTTGATCCTATCATTGATTTTATTCACTCTTTTTGCTTTGCCTTTTTTTCTATGGAACCATTGGTTTTGTTGTTGAAACTTTAGTTTTATTCCTTTTTTTTCATTGTTTGTGTTTCCAAATCACATCGTTTCAGTATAATAACTCTGGATTACCTTTCTTCTCTCTCTCTTCCTTCTCACTTAGTGACTGGGAGTGAACTGATGCTCTGTTGGACTGGAGTTTGGTAGCAGTATAATGGTGCTTAATCACTGCATGCCTAAAACAGACCATTACAGGAGCACTGAGCTCTGGCATTACATGGCGCCTGCAGGGCCAGAACAAACCACCTTTTGTTAATAAGCCTCCATTAATCAGGCCCATTACGGAAGCCACAAGATCAGTGGACCACGCCATGCTTGATAAATACCCTCCAAACAAAAACAATTTACGTGCCCAGTCTAAACCAACCCCCCCCCCTCAACAACCTCCCACCCCTCCCCCAAAGTGTGTTATGTATTTGTTTTTATATCTTTGAATTTCCGAATACACATTAACAACATACTTCTTTTGGTTCTAGAACTTTGCACTGCTTCACTGGCTGGACAGAGAATATTTGTATGTGTTTTGTATATATGTGTATGTGTACACACGGTGGTCAGCACAGGGCGGAACAGGAATCACGCTCTCTGGCTAAAGTGACCCTGAGGAGCAGTTGAGGTTAAGGGCTGGGGTTGCGCCTATGGGCCAACGTGTTTGTAGACGCGGCTGAGTCTGCAGACAGAACAGCTTCTCCAAGACCATACACCATACAACCCTCATGTAGACTAATTAATTATCAAGCAACCAGGCTGTGCTTAATGGGTCTTGGTCATTGCATTCAAATAAACCTTGACCAATGCACTAATTAATAGACAGTGTAGCTTGATTGATTTTCAAAAGACAAAAAGTACACCTAAGAAAGATTAATACAGCTGAGCCTAACACTGAACCTTGAGGAACATCAATGATCACAGATTAATAGCTTCAGATTGAAACACATCTTTTCTTACTCAGTGCATTCAAATAAATGTCAACCCCTGCAATATAGCTGGACTACTGAACTCATGAATGTCCAATATGGTGGGGCCTAACACTGAACCTTGAGGAACATCAGTGATCACAGATAATTAGTTCCAAAATGAAACATTTTTGCATAACTTTTTGTCTAACATTCTTCAAGCCCTAGTTTATCAAGTCCTCTGACATCTACTCATCCTCTTGGCTTCACCACTCTATTTGTGTCCGTCTTATCTTAATCCAGCCTCTTTGGTTCTATCATTACTGTTTTTTCCTCCAACCCTTTTGCTCATTAGCAGGATTCTGTTCATATTGAGGTCCATGTTTGCACCCCCCCCCATCCCCAGCCTCACCACTTTCTCTCCTTACCCTTTCTCTCGTAGGCGCCTGCTGCCAGTGCTGGGATCTTCACAACAGATAACAGCACTAATTTCATTAATTATAAACCAATATGTTACTGGAAGCCTCCAGAGACTCTAGACCCAACACTGGCATCTGTGCACATTGTGTGGGGGGTGGGGGTGGAGCAATGGAGGGGTTCAGGCTGAGTTAGTGAAAGCGAGATAGATGAGTATAAACTCCCATGTCTGTCCTTGCCATTAGCAGATAAGAGTGGGACAGCACTGGCTCTGAGGGCCAGGTCATATGATATGTTACACCATTCTGTTTTGGTGCTGTCACACAGGCCTCTGTCATCATTAGCACTTTGAGATCATAAACATGAAAGACACATACATCTTATTTTTTTCTCAACTGCATTGAGTTACGGATTGCAGAATACCTTTGCATGTTTTATGGAAACATTTATGTGTTCCAATACACTTTCCCTACTGATTTGACCTTACAGTCATATTGGAATTTATTTTCTGTATGTTAATAGTGGAATCATCAAGTACAGAATTCCAAAATATTTCAGCTCTCTTTTCACCACAACCATAAATAGGCTGGATCTTATTTCTCAGTATACTCTAAGTAACCATGACTAAAGCAGTGTTCACTCAGATGCTTTAGGATTTGATTCTGTCTTTATAATCATTTTCATCTTTGCGATTCACTGCCAAATAGACTTGATGTGACCAATGTTAAAATTGGCTCAGAAACTTCCAAAGCCTGCCAATTGCTGTTATTTTCACAAACATGTTCAACACATTGATGCGGTGATGAGTCAGGCTTTACTGCAAAACCCTGCTTCTGGTCAAGTCATTAAGCCTACTGCTTCGACATATTGTGTATGTATTGCATATGTACCTTCACTCTTTTAGGAGGTATCTAAAGGACACAGAGCTGCCATGGCAGGACGGTGGGTAGGCTAACAGGTGTGTCCCTCACGGTACGTTGCCTCCCAGTGCACACAACAGCACCCAATCAGTCGCGCTTCACGTCCACACAACAGCATTGTGGGAGATAAATAAATAAAGGAGGCCCCTGTGTTTCAGGCATTAATAGTAATTGTGTGTGTAAACTGTTTCACATCGTCCTCCTCACTCACAGCTGCCCCATAATCACTATCGAGCCAAGCAGCTGATGTGATGTGTGTGTGAGTGTGTGTGTAACAGAGAGAAGAGCATGGTGTTGGGGGGTTGGGCCTCTCTTGTTAGTTGCTGAAGTTGAATAACACAGGAAAAATGGTTTCAAATCTGACAACATCATGGGTGCAGCACATCTGGCCCACTTGCAGCTAAATGATTTTCCCACCTGCTTTTAGTTAGTCAAATTATGATACAGCACAATGAGAAAGAGGGTGAGAGAAGAGCAAGACCAAGTCTATGGAAAGTAAACATGGAGAACTACCTTAAGAACCCATGTTCTAAGGTGGGAAAGAGTAGTCGGTAGTAGATAAATTGGTAAACTTGCAAGGTGGAGATGATGACACAGGCTTGTGGCCACACCAAGCCTCTAACAAGCAGTGTGTTACACAGGGAGCGCCAAAGTGACTGTCAATGGCCCTTACAGTGTGCCATCCCTACCTGTCTTTCCAAGGCTCTCTGTTTTAAATGATTTTAAGCTGTTTAACTAACTCTGTGCTAATCAGCAAAACAGCTGTGGAATTCCTCAGTCACATCAGGGAAAGCAAGACTGTATTTTGCTTATTTGTTGTCCTTGGTGTTACTGTCTATTTGAACTGGCATAGAAACACTAGACCTCAGAAAACAAGCAACGTATCATCAAATAGACAGTCGCATTCTATGCTGTTTTAAAATTCCATCATCAGAAGGAGGAGGACCCAGAGGTGAAACAGCTCAAAGGTAAAGCTCTCGGAAAAGCCTGACTACATTGATATCCGTGTTCACTAAAAAAGATGTGTATCTACATACAAGGTACTTTGAAATGTAATAGGAATGTAATTGAAATGGACTCATAATTTGAATAGATTGCTGTAAGCAGAATCAGTATTTTACATTCTCCATTCTTGCTTTCTGGCCCCAAAATAATGTTCCTAAACTGGTTAGAACAAAATGAAAATGGTTGATTTAGTTCCTTTTACATAGGCTGCATGTAGGCCTAATATAATAAAACAGTAGTTCTGGAAAGCTGTTAAACCTGCCAGTTGAGTCTGCATTGATAAGGACATGTCCACATTCACAAAGGTTATGGAATTTTACTGTTAGTGAATCAGTAAATTGCTCCAGGATATAGCTATGAAATAGCCCATAATAATTTAATAGCCCATAATAATGCAAGAAGGGCCTGGGTTCTGTTCCCCGGCCGGGGGACCAGTGTCCTTTCTGTTTGCATGTTCTCCTCGTGCCTGCATGGGTTTCCTCAAGGCACTCCAGTTTCCTTCCACAATCCCAAGAGATACTAAATTGCTTCTAGGTTTAAATTCACCATTGGAAAATGTACAAGCATGGTACCTGGCTAAATGATTTCTCACATCATGCCATATGATGCTGAAACCATTTGAGAGTTTCACTTAAGCACAAAGCTCTGCTTAAGCACAAAAGCAGCACTTGCATGACATTTGAATCCTATAAAATAATACACTTCAAGAAATCACAAGGAGTGGTGTTGATCTGAAGATACTATGAAGTAAGCCCTAAATGATAAAGTAATGTGCTATGCAGGATGAAAAAATCGGACTACGAACTGTTAACAGAGTTCAAATAGAGCTCATGAATAAAAGCCGAATTTGGTCTCCTGTGTCAAGCTGTGTACCAGCCTTGTTCAATAGACCGAAACTTATACTAAAAGAGGGATCAATACCAACTGGCCGTGGTAAAACTGCAGACGAGAGAAATGTAAGTACTTAAAAAATATATCATGCTCTGTGTTTCTTTGAGGTAAAAAAAGATGAACAGAGATAGAATTTTCTAGAACGGTATTAGCCTTACTCACTGCAGGAGCCACAATAATATTAATGCTATTAGGTTATTAGTGGAATGTCTGAAAGATGAACTTCATCTGATCAACATGTGAATAACGTCAGAGGAAAATGAGAGAATGTGTACCGTGTACTGGGTTGGCTCACCCAGTGGAAGAGGGGTGAAGAGTGAGGTGTATTCTCATTATCATTTAAAGCGACAGGCACTTACAGATACATATATAGAAACAGACAGACACATATAAAAGCAGGGTTAAAAGGAGATGTGACGTTTATGATACTTTGACCAAAGCATGTCAAAGACATTTCATTAAGAACCCAGAAACTGTGTCAACTTGTGGAATAGGGGTACAATATGTCACGTTTAAAGTTGATTTTGTTCTCGTTTGTTTCCAATCCTGTTTACAAAGTAGGATTTCTCAGTTAACCCCAAAAAACAAGCTTAATGAGATTATGTATGGTTAATTTAAAACATCATTACTATGTTATACTACAGATAAAATACTTTAACTTAATTAACTTTAACTTTTTTGGAAGTTGATTAACTTTGTATTGAAATTCATCAAATTTTGAAATGGGCAGTTTTCTACATTTAGACAAATATGGAACTCTTGAAATAAGGTTCTGTTCATGAAGAGCTGCTGCACTCTCTTAAAATAAACATTACTAAGTAATTATTTGCTTGGCTATATAGTTCTAAGAAGAAAAACAATAACCACTTTAGAATGTTTACATCATTTGGAGGTTCTTTAAATTTTAAAAAGGTTATTTTGAGAACCAAAAGAGGTTATTTCATGAAGCACTTGCTCCAAAGAACCATTTGGGCACCAGTATATCTAAGTGTGTCATTGCTTTCCATTTAAAAGGTTTATATATGCAGGGTTATTTGTATAGTGTTTCAGCTGATATACTATACATACACTGGCCTGACACAATCAGCTGTACTTACTATCAGCAACTTATAAGAGGGTAACTGAAACTTTATTGCACCATCAAAATGAGTCTAGTGACTTCCTTATACTGGTTTATATTTTTTTCATATGTTTACTACAGTTGAAGTACAGGAACGCAGTGAGAATTCTTTAGAAAAGAAGAAGAACCCAGCAATGTTTCTTAATAAGTAGAGCTGATGGGTGACAGCCAGGCCATCTGTTACCACACTGCCCCCTATGCTGTGAGCAAGAAACAGTGATAATGAACTATTTACAAACAGAATTTTCCACTTTGGCCAAAACCACAGAGATTCGCCTCAATAAGGCTTTAGTATATCTGATACAAACGCATATCAAACTCATACAAATACCATGACATCTTTCAAATGAGAGTCTCTGCCTTCCCATGATTTAGTGGACGGAAAGACAATGGTAGAAATAAATGTGCCCTTTGGACTTAAGGTTAATCCTTTGTCATAAACATGCTCATCCCATCCACACCCATGGGAAGACACACACACTCACACACATACACACACACACACACACACACACACACACACACGTACATACACATACATGTGCGTGCAAACACAAAGGATCACATAGAATATAGAAATGTTTACAGCGGCATCTCATTGGATAATCAAACTTGAAAATCTCTGCCAAATTCAGTCAAAGATTACTTTGGAGATGTTTTGGTGAAAACCAACTATAGACAAAGGCAGTGAGGAGGCATAAATGTATCAGCTGAAGACACAAGATTTCTCTTTTTTGTGAACATGCCTATTTAGTAATGATAGCCTGGAGTAGAGAACAGCAGGACTGACAGGCCGGTTTAGTGTTTCATGGGATACCACGGCTTTCCACATTTGTTTGTGTTAGGCCGGCTCTGTGTTTTTTCCAAAGGTACCACATGTCATTAGGTTGTTGTGCAGTGTGTGTGATAGTTACCGCTGGAATAGCATTGCTCTATAATCAGACAGGTCACAAAAGGCCAGCTTTTTAGATGCATAGGGGAGAATGGGGTATATAGAGCCAGTGGGTAAAATGAGCCACGCATTTCTTTTTGTATTTAGGTAACCATACCCAGAAATAACCATGTGATCACAGATTCAGGTTGAATAAGTCATATTGTATGAATTCTGATTGTGATGAGCATGGGAAGAGAGGGATGATCTAACCAGACCCAAAAATGTGATTTTATTTCTCATGCCAAGTGAAATTAAAAGGGTTCAGATGTTATGGTATGGTAGGTATGTTAAAATAAGTAGATAGGTTGGGGATACTTTTACATATTAGTATACAGGAGTATTAGTTTCAACATGAGGTCATACACCTAGCATAACTGTGAGTCTAAGTTTGTGTGTTGAGTAGTTTTCTCAAAATGGGGGTTGTCTCAATTTACTCCAGTTAAAATAAAACGTGTATTCACTTAAATACAATTAGGTGAAACGCATTCATGCATTTGAAATTGCAAACACAAAATAAATAAGTGCTCAGCTCCATTAAAAGACCTGAGAAGAACAATCAAGTCTTAGTAGGGAAGTCTATTCAGTCTGATGCAAAAGAGCAAAAGAATGAGATTACAGAAGTTACATCAAGAAACTACACTTTGAGACTGGTTTGAGACTGGCTCTGGTGGTGTCCAGTTTGCTTTCCTGATGAGTTCACAATGTAAATTATTCTGATAGTTTATCAGGTGTTCTGGGACTGATTCCATTTCATGGTTTTCCTTTGGGATCTAAAGGTGTCCTCCAATGAACGAGTGGACTCTAATGGTAATTATCAAGCCAATTCCCATTAGAAAACAAATACAACTGATTTAAAATACTAATGCTTCTGATGGTCTTTATTCAGAATGATTCCTTACCTGTTTCACTGTATATCCTTTTTGATATAAAACATGCTAACATGTGAGTTAATTCTTTATAAACCATACATATGAATTACATAACAACCACAACCATCCTTCTTTGAATATACTGATCTGATTAATATTGGTGGGGAATCACCGGAGTGATTATATTTTGTTCTTGATGTAGGTAGATTATTTAAGTGTGGCACTTTTTAAACCCGCCAGTGCCCCCCCAGAACGGTACTTTGTGTTTTTCCAACAACAAGTCAGAGTACTGGGAGAACTTAACGTGACCGGTGTCATGGTGTGGAGTTAATATGCTGTGCAGAAAGAAGCAGAAAATGGTGTGCTGTACAAAAGAATCAGAATATATATTGGGTTCTCCCTTGAAACTGTCATGTATTAAATCTGTGTGAAATGTGTTGTTGTTGTATGTTACACCATGTGTGCAAAAGAATGACACCTGACTACATTATAGATCTAAACTGAGCTACATGTAGAACTGATAGTAAGTTTCAGTGGATAGCGGCTTAATTTTCTGGAGTGTGTTCCCATCTCAGTAACTTAATAACTAAAGTACAGCCATTAACTATGAACCAAAGTTTATATTGGAATCAGGATCCATTCTTAGTTATAGATTTCCTAGTTAGAATTCCTAGTATAGATTTCCTTCTTAGAATTCCTAGTTGTAACTAAAATCTAAAAGTTTGAGCGCCCAGTCTAACTGAATGCTTTGTTGATTTTGTAGATGAAAATACGTTCCTCTACCCAAAACACAGTTCTGCACACTGTAATACACAATTACTGTTTATTTGTTGAATTTAACATATTTGGGAAAAACTAAACCATAAAATGTGCCTATGAAACATGTTTTTGGCAAGTGGTCTTCAAATGTTTGTGTATGATTGCATATGCATCAAAATAAATATGTCTAGTGATTACAGACTTTTTATCAAAGACTTGAAAATGTATGTGCATTTACAAAGTAGAACAGCAAATCTCAGCATGACAGCTAGAGGTTTTATTAACATGACATCTATACTACATTTTCAGGGGGTGTTGTACTTTAGCCAGGCTAGCTCTCGCTTTGAAAAGTTTATGTGCTTCTTAAGGGCACTATATCACAGCCATATTACAGAGAATGATTCAGATAATATAATATCAAGGTGTGAAGGTCAGGAAATCTTTGCAACTGTCACAGGACTTATGCTTAGTATAACAAACAGCTGTTGAGAATTAGCTGTTGTAGTGTATTGACCAGTTCTGAGTCTTCTGGATTATTGTAACAAAATGTGATTTATCTTCTGGATTATTCTAACAAAATATGATTTAATGTGCACACACCCCCACTACACACACACACGCACGCACACACACTCACTCCACACCCAGAATTGGTTTTTGTGTCCTCTGCGTAGTGATTTTTTTCCCCTCATACTTTGGGTTTGTGCTTTGTTTGTGTGCCTCTGTGCAGAAATATTTAGCTGATCATGCGTGATTGTAACGTAGGGCAGCAACACCCAATTATTACCCCAAGAGGAGCCTTCTATTTAGGCTTATTCTATGGCTACTATATTTACCCAGGCATGCCTTGATGCTGGCCGCGCCAAGGGCCTGACTCTAGCGTTCGGAGATTCTGCGCCTTTCCACATTCCTCCCTGCCCATAATGGAGGACTCAGGCTGGCCCAGAGATCCACCGACTCCCACAATCAGAGGCAGACAGAGACAGAGAGTGGAGCAGGGGTGTGCATTCATTGTGGATTACACAGATGGTGAACTCTGGTCGATAAGAAAAAAAGCAGCTGGGTTATTACAAGCTAATACTATTTGATAAGCTGAACTGCGGAGAGAACAGGGCCAGTTAAAGTGGAACAAAGGCTTTTTTAAGGAAGACCCAAATCTGGTTTGATCAGCCAAGATATGTTTGGTCTCTTCTTTAGCTTTACACTAGAGGTATGAGGCTAAATTAGCCAACAAGTAATGGAAGGTAATGGTGCCTAGCAGGCCACTTAAATTGTTAAGTAATCTCAAACAGATTTGCCTATGTGGATTGCGACACTGTATAATGTTATCTGTACAAATATACCAAACGGTGTATCCTATCTAAAAGCTCCCAGGCTTAGGGATCCTGCAGGATCTCTAAAGACATATTACAAGCCAATATGGTTTATTGGGTTCAAGTGTGGCATTATTATGTGCATAATTAACCAGTAACATGTAAACCAAAACATTATAATTGGTTTGATATGAAAGGCTCCATTCTAGAGAAACTTACAGCGTTCACAGTGGTTCACTTTTATGTAATGTCTGTTTGTATGGGTTTTTAATATTCTACAATTCTAGACTTTTTGGGAGCAACAGCTCATATCCGGAATGAAGCCAATTAAATAAAGATTATTATAGTCTTCAAAGTGTAAATGATATTTTGAATATTTAGATATGTGACAGGAATAACTTTAAACAAAGAAAGGTTGATTAAAGACAGTCCATTCTTTTGCTTTCTGTTTGGGCAAATTCAGCTATAAGGAAATGGCTTCATGAGGAAGCAGAAGCAGGAATATTTTGGTAAGCAAATGTCAAACATGCCAATGAATCTGTCAACTACACAGCCAGAAAACCAGATCAGATTTGTAGGCAGTGGATTCATTCGGTACTTTCTGGGAGAGGGAAATAGCCTACAGTGGTAATTAATTCGATGTATGTCAGATCACAGTTGGCATTTTTCTGACTGACTATTATGCGAAGATGGAAGTAATAGGTTTGTTGACTGTGTGCTCTAGTTTGGGTCATATTTGAATCTGGTGCAACAGTGCAGGTCTACTCGATGGCCAGTCCGAACCTGGTTCAGTGGGTTGAATTGTAGTGTCTAAAACAGCGCTAAACATAACCAGCTAAAGTTAAAGAATTGCATTTTAGTATAGTCAGATTTACAAATCTCTAATATGTACAGTCAAAACATTTCATCAGGCACCAATCGTTCGGTGTCTGGGCTAATATAATAGAAGCTAAGTTAGTGCTATGAAAAATACATGTATAAATTCACATATGTGCTCCAAACCACAAAGAAATAAGCTTGCTTATTTGGATTTTGACACTGTATGCTGTCATCTCTTAAATGATGAAAACTATGTAGCCCAGCTAATAAAAAGTCTTTGCTCATCTTTTGTAGGAAAGGCCCACTACAAGATGATAATGGGTGCTCAGTTGAATTGCAGCATTGCACTGTATGATATTAGAAGAGCAGATTATTGTAATAATAGAACCTGCTGGCTAAATGATGCACCATAATACCATAAAGGAATTACACCAATTTAAATCAAATCTGCAAAATTATATCAGCAGTATGTAAACATGTAAAGTTATTCACAGTGGTTTGATGAAACATGCTCCAGTCTTGAGAAAAAAAATTGTAGTTAGAATTGTTCACAGTGGTGTTGATAGAAACCAGACATCTGAAGATCCCTACTAATCTGAAGATGCCTCTAAAAGTCCCCTCATAGAAAGTCATTGCATGAAAGATGCAGATTGGTCTAAACCATACATTTTTACATCTATGTCAGAGAGATGAACACAGGTGTTTTAAGAGACCCAAAAGAAACTTTTTTGAGATGTGTCTTCATTTTACCATGAAAATGAAATTGAAAACTCAGTAGGACGTGTGTAGGTCCAGTGGTCATATACATAGTAAATAAAGTGACTTTACTGGTGTTGTGGTTTCTATTTCCATCTCTGTAAAGAAATCCAAATTCCACTTTAATATGCCCCACATTATAATCTTATTGCATACAAAACATTGAATTCTGCAGTCAGGTAACTGACTGAGTTTTGGCACATTCTGAAGCACAAGAGAAGACTCAACACATGCAGCCAAACAGCCTGACACAACCCGAGCAGATAAAGCCCTATTTACTGATGTTCTTGCAGGCACTGATGCACTAAATAATGCAGAGGCACCTTGATAAGTGAGGATTCGTGGTGGAAAGAGAGAGGAAAGAACATCAACACACACTGAAGAAATGCTGAGGAGAGAAGAGAGGTGAATCAAGTAATTTATCGTTCAGGCTTAAAACGCACTCATTCTTGGGTCATGAATAATTTGGCGACACAACACTAATTTTGCATTAGACTAACGATTCACAGCTCAGAAATACTTTCCAACTCTCCTGGGCTGTTTGGCCATGTGTAATGCCTTTTTGCTGTGGAAGTTAGGATGAATATAGGTCAGAGAGAGGGGTGCCGGGTGGTCTCCCAGCGGCCGTGCAGACAGCGGGCCTTCACTATTAACACAGCCTCCGCCCGCTTAATATTTGATGGCGCTGATGGACTGCATCTGCGCTGCTCCGTGATGCAAACATTATTATACGTACTAAGTGGCTTAATTGTAATTAGAGCTGAAAATTTGATTAAAGCCAACAATAAAGCAGATCATGGTGAGTTTTTCATCCGTATTTTCATCACCGCTCTGTTAACTCTTTGTTCTGTCTGTTGAGTGCGTACATAATTTTTTTGATCCTTTAAAATATGAACTATGTTTCATTTAGAAAATGATTCAGCATTGAGTTAAATATTATATCTATGCTTTTCACAAGTAACTTACTTTTTTCCCTCATTGTAATGATTATATCACAGAGCCTTACTAGGAAAAGGTACACTCACCTAACACACTTTACACGTTATGTTGTTAAAATGTGACGTATTGGTTAATGTGCAAACTCTTTTTTAAGATGGATGTAGATCAGAAAGGCTGTAATATTTGCTTACAAGTTGTTTAGTATGTATTATGAGATATGGCTTTAACCCCTTTTCATAATAGCCATAACGTGCAATTTCCACCCATTTTAGTGGTACCTCAGTTATTAAAGTTTTTGTTCTCCAATAAACTGGATATTCATCTTCATAGATGAGCAAGTAAGTCACAGATGCATACTAATCTTTCATTTTCACCATATTGTAAACGCTCGCATCAGTAGAGACAGAATTTATTACGGAGAAAATCAAATGTACCAAAATATTTTTTTCCCAATGCTGCCAAAAACACTAGCATCACTGTCTAAGTAGGCATTCGAACCCTGATTACCTGCACACCTGCATGCTTGTTAGCCCAGTTTGATAAGCTATAAATGTATTTAAGAGGTCCATATATCATGTGATCTGCATTTTATGCCACAACATAAACTTGAAAATAATGGGTTATTAAGAATATTCTCAGTGTTTTGTTGGGTGCAGGTGGGTCTTCACAGGCATCAGTACAGCACCAGAGGGGGTGCTTAAGAATGATGAAGCTAGAGCAACATAAGATAACACACATGCTCTTTTAGGCTGAGACTAAACTGTTAGGATAAGAGCAGACTGAGCTAAGTTATGCTGAAATGGATCTTGATGGCAATTATTTAATTAGAGCAAAGAGGGCAGGAGTTCAAGCATATGCCTGCTTGTGTTTGTGGATTTAGGCTTACAGTTTGCACAGAAAAACTTCCCTTAATTGCTTGTTTGCTATATTAGCTTTATAACCAAAGCAGAACTAAAGAAATACCCTTAGGACATCAGCCTTGTCTTGCCTTTTGTGTCTTACACTTAGTGCTTAGTGAAAATCTTTCAAATTAGATGCACTTTGCACTTACACATTGTAATAAAAGTGTAGGACTGCAGGGGTAAAATTACCCAATTTATCAAATGCAATGCTGAGATTATATGGTAGTGATAAATGTGAGAAAAGAAAGTAATGGACAGATGAAGGTATATTGACCACTCCTTTTCCTGCCACTTATCAAAACAAAAGCTGTCTGTAAATATTTTCATTTTTCACACCCGTCTTCTTATTTGCACACACACACACACACTAGTTGCCCCCCTTCCTACTCCCCCACCCGTCTGTTGCTGTGTATTATTTATTAGTTGTGATGCTGCTCCTGGCCAGGACAGTAAACAGTGGTGTTGGGCCGACATGCTTTTGCACTCTGTGAGCACAGCCTGCAAGGCTGATCAGATCAGGGCCCCACACATTCCCTACTACCAAATGCCACAAATAAAAGCACTAGAACAAGTGCAGAGCACTGGCTGTCAATCTGTAATGACCAGAGATAAATAAAACACCCTGAAATTTAAAGGGGCCATAGAATGGAAAACCGTATTTACATTGTCATCATAATGAGAGTTCAGTACATACAAATGAAATTATGTGAACCTCAAACATCCTTGTTCCTCCCTCAACTACAAAGCTCACATTGGTAAAAGAATCTCTGAACATTTCTGAAATCCTAGACTGTTATGTTACAGTCCCGACTCCACCCAAAATGATACCCCAAAAATGTACATATACCAGCTCTAACCTAGCAGAAACAACCACAGTGGTTCAGGAGCCATTGTGGATTGTACACGCAGATATCTACCTTTCCAGGCTGTGAAGGGGATGTTGGAACTTTCAAGCCTTTTCTAATCATCTCTCTGTGGACACATGAGATGTATATCTTCAAATGAAGCTGAAATTGGCTTTCTATTGGTCAGCTTCTTAATTAAATGCTCTATTCCACCTTAAAACCCACAGCACCATTTAAGGTGAAACGGAAAATTCACAAAATAAGGTGGTGAAGCCATCTCAATCTCCCTGGAGAACTTTAATTCAAAGTTGTTGGTTTGCTCTGCGCATTTGTCTCCATATAATATCGAGCCTTCGCACAGAGAGGGGAAAAGATCCGCAGTTCCACCTTAACTATTGTCACCACCCCAACAGCAACCTGTCGTTAGCAGCCAAGCCGTGTGACGTTATCCACTGTTTGCCGGTTAATGTCAGACTGAAAGTTTCATGGTAAGTAACAACTTTAATGTGTTGTTGTCAAGGTTTATCTTCCTGCCTGTGTCCGTTCAGACATGTTGCTTCTAAACCAGCCTGTCAGAACAGAGTTCATCAAATTATTCATGAGCGCACCATAAAAGGCAAAACAGCTTGTTTCATTCTAGCACCAAATCATAGGGTGTGAATGGGTGTGTAAAACCACCCCATCTGGACATTTTTCACCCCGACCAAAGTCGCATACCTTCTATGTGGACATCAGAGAACAATTTAAAGTGCTGAAAAAATGCATTACAGGGCACCTGCAATACCATCCTCCAGCAAAAGCGCTGCTACAGTCAGCAAAGGAAAAACCGGGTCAGGTGCTGAATCAACAGAACCAAATGTGATACACACAAAAAAGAATTAGAAACTGAAATAGATACCATTCATGACTAGGAATGAAGTGCCCCGGCTTAACTGTTAAGGCAATTTTTAATGGACTCTTTGCATGGATATGCTTAAGCATGTGTTTTAGCTAATGCTAGTATACTATGCAATACAATGGAAAAAATGTGTTTTGCATGTAAAACACCTTTTAACGTTAGATTAGAATAATTAATCTTTTTACACAGTTGCCATTAAATGCGTGTGTTAGAGGTTCCTCAGCTATGGAAAATGATGCAAATAAATATGACTAGCAAATCCAAAGCAAAAAAGATCTTCAAGGGCGAGCAAGCAAATCAATATTTATAAAATATCAAATTGTTTTTTGTTTTTCTTTTCTTTATTAGTTTCAGCAGTTGTACAGGATTGTTTGTTATGAGGAAAGCCACAGTCCATTATGTCTCAGCATAGCCATCTTGAAAATTCATTTCACAGCAGTGGACACCTACCCCTTTTAACCCTCACTGTTCACTAGCAGCTCAACACATTCACGTCATTTCACACACAGAGCCAACAGTTCTCTGCTAATCTGATAACAAAGATATGCTAATGAAAAATATAAAAAATAATTTTTCTATTCTGCCGGAATGGTGTCTAGGGGTCCTGTAGAAAGGGATAGCCGCAATAAAATGTAGACCAGTACATGACTAGCAACCAAAGCTCTGAAAAGTTATACACATTAAATCATAATATTTTTATTAAAACAAAAACCTTTACTGGCAGTAAGTATTTGTTACCAGAGGAAAAAAAACAAATATGTAATTATTATTTTCCCAAGTTAATATTCAGTACTAATTCAGTAGAGTGGTCCATACCTGTCGTTCCTGTCTCTTCAGTGTTAACCAAGTGCTAAACATCTGTGCTCACAGTACAAGAAAATCTCTCCACTCCAGGATGAGCACAAGTCACCCTCAAGAGCAATGAAGCATAATATAGATGTTGTGTCGCACCGTTCTGCTGTCTGTGAA
>CM067480.1:11888222-11915722 GCA_034552555.1 Semaprochilodus insignis
TGAGATAAATTGATTTTGACTGAATTATCACGGTTTATCTGACGCCTAACAGATTCCAGCTCCCAAGCAGGCCTATTTTTAGACAAGAGCTGTATTTAAAACAGCTTTATGAACATTCTTGAAAGTGATGCATTTCCAGTGCAGAACTAATAAGTAGCACCCATGCTCAGTGTTTTCATTCAGGTTTTTTTTCATCCTCACCTTTAATCCTCAGCATAAGACCCATAGCTTAGCTCTCCAACAAAACCAATTCATTACAAGAGCCAAACGTTGGTGCAGTTCGCTCGAGTTGTGCCAAAAGAAAGGCTAAAATGGTACCACCCTCAATGTTATTTCCCAATACATAAAAGGAGCTTAATTGGTTTTGTTCATGTATATTTAGATTCCCTGTCTCTGTGGTTTTGATGTTGTTTTTTTTATTGTGCTCTATTTTACTCCAGTTGGGGAAAACCTACTGATTGTTTCCCATTAATTTAGAGTGGCTGTAATGAATAGCTGTGAGTTGTATGATGTTTATGCTGTGGTCACTAATTAGCAATCACACTAATGAGGGTGGGCCATTTTCAGTGCTTGGTAAGACAGTAAGAGGTTCTTTGATTTTTGTGTATTTGAGGGATAAATGTTGAAAGCTGAAGTGTTTTTTAAAAGACATAATTTGACGATTCAAACAAAGGAAGCACTTCAAACACCTTGGACTTTATGTGCAGTGACACACTTACTGTAATGAATGTCATGTGTGTTACATAATCCCTCCATCAAAGCAGAGTAAACCTGTTGTCCCATAGCATCTGAAATATAGCTGTACTCCTGAACATAACCCTGTGTACAGAATGTCTGGAAACCACAATGTTGGCAGAATAATAGAGCGGGTTTCTTTTTCCCCCCCAGCAGGATTCTGTATTTACTTAAATACAACTTAGTGATGATGAGTGAATATGTTTTCCTCCTAGTTTTGTCTGAAACAAACCTCAAAACTGTACAGGGAGGCCTCAAGGGCTGTTTACTCAAACCAAACAGCGTCCAACCCTCAAATACAAACGACACAAATAATGTGTCTAAGTGGAAGGGCAACATTTAACAACGGTATGGATTAGCCAGTGATGTGCTTCCAGATGCCAATGCCTTATGGAGCTGCTTTATATAGTAAATGAATATGTTATCTTACAGTACACATTACTTATTATATTGAATAAGAGAGCAAGAGAACGAGAGAGAAAGAGAGAAAGAGATGACATGTTGAATCTGTGCAGGGACGATGCCCCTGAAAAGAGTTTCTGTTCGTGCACTCGGGAGACATTATCCAGACATTTGGCACGGATCGAACGAAAACTTCCCTTAGCCCTTTAGTCTGAGGCAATGAGGGAAGCCAGCTGAGTGGAGTCACTATGCCACAGTCGCTTACCAACCTCCACACTGTTCCAAAACAATCCGCTTAACAGGTACAACACTTTGACCTCCAGTACAATCTACCAGCACCATTCAGTGTAAGGAGCTGACAGAACTGAACCATTCACCAATGAGCCAAAATATGATGCAGAACATGAAGAACCTTGATCATCTAGCAACAGCACTGCATGCCAATGTTGATGTGCTGGATGTCAGAGTAATGGGCAGATGTCAAGACAGATGTCATAACCGGGGCCAAAATGTTATGAGTTGAAGCATCTCCAGAACAGCTAAGCTTGTGGGATTTTCCTGGTCAGCAGTGGTAAGTCAGAGGAGGGACAAACCATTAGCAGGCATCAGGATGTTTGGTACGTGAGGCTATATCATAAAAAGGATACTGCTCCACAAGTCACAGAAATTTGTAATGATGGTTATAGGAGGAATGTGTGCATCACAGCTTGGTGCATATGGTGCTTGCTAACTGCAGACTTTTGGGGTGCCTATGCTAACCCCTGTGCATTGCAAGCACCTACAGTGGTCACACAAGTGTCAGATGTGGACCTGGAAGAATGGAAGGAGGTTGCCTGTTTCAGGTCATACCCATTTTCTTTAACATCACATGAGGAAGTGATGGCACCAGGATGCACAATGGAAAGAAGATTAGATGGCAAAAGGAGTGCAATGCTGGGAAACCCTGGATCTGGACATTTACATGGTTGGCCATTTGAACATGCCACCTACCTAAACATTGTCATGGACCAGCTACATGCCACCTTCATGGCAATGGTGTTCCCCAGTTACAGTTGCTTTTTCAGCAGTGGAGTGCTGCACCGCACAAACTGTTTGAGAATGGCTTGAGGAACATGACAAGTAGTTCAAGGTGTTGCCCTGGTCTCCAAGGTTCTGTTCACATTACGAGCCACAATTTTTTGTTCAAATCTGTCATTAATGTGAATGAACCTGTGTCCTGAAATGACCAGCTTGCACGCAACATATTTAATAACGTCATGTGAATGAATGACGTGCGTGTTGAACAACAAACAAATCCTGGTTACAAAGATAATTTGCTTTGAACATCTTTCAGCTGTTCATTATTACAGCAAGACAAAGGCAAAAAAGGGTCAGATTTTTTGCTTTCGCACTGTATACTGGAACTAACTGCAGGTTCAGTACAGCTGCTGCGCTGAGCGATGGCTTGTGCAGTGAAAACAAAACACATTCATTCCAGTCTGACCGTTTTCACTCAGGTCGTATGGCCATAAATATGGCCAGATATGATCTGATCTAGAGCCTTATATGAAAGTTGATCCAATCTGATTTGAAAAGATTAGATTTGTCTGCTCTGAAAACATCACATCTGTGTCACATCAAGGCAAAAAACTGCATGCCATGTTTGGCCTGGTAATGTAAATGTGGCCTAATACTGCTGGACCACTGACCTACAGACACTACGAGAGTCTTTGCAGAATTAATAAAACTATACATTTTAGCTGAGTGCAGAGCATTTCCCAAACAAGGAAACCAAACATGAAACCAGTGAAAAGGATTTTAATGCAATGCACAAACAAACATAGTTGGTCACAGTTTATGTCAGACTGGACTTAATGTTCTTCAGAGATGCTAGTTATTTAGCTAACCTTTTGGGCAAGCATGCTAGATTTATAACAGCTTCAGTCTACAGTCAATATCCATTCGCAAAACTAAAATAACAACCAAGTGCAATGCAGATAAAGTCAGTGTACTCTAGATGTTTTTATATTTCCTGGTAATGTATAGCCTTCTGTTTGAGAAATCTCAGTCTGATTTTGACTGTCTGATTCAGTCTGATTCAACCTCAGTCTGAATATCAGCATTCATCAAACTTCAATCCAACTAACCATTTGTAATAATTCTGTGCTGGTGGGAATTCATTTTGTAGAAGGAAGAAGGATGCATGGAGGTTCTCTGGTGCAGGGACACAATGAGATGTTAGATCTTTTAAGCATTTGGTGCAATACCTCTATTGAAGACCCAGGTTCAAAGGCACTTATAGTGACTGGCCTGTATTCAAAGCCATCTGCCAAGTAAAGCAATGTTTGTGAAGAATCCAAAAAAATCAGATCTAATCAGTCTACTGGAATTAAGCACTTAGACTTGCAGTATGAACATCTTTAAATTTGCACCCTGAATCCAGTTTACAGTCGTGAATTTTGTAGTCCCTGGTAGACGAACTGTTCAATTAACTAACAGTGATTACAAAATGTCAGACCAGACGCAAGATTCAAGGTCCAGGTTTGAAGACCTATGTTTATGATAGCATCTAATGCTGGTCCGACTGCCCCTCCTAGTTTCACTCATAAATAGATGAAAACGCAGTATGGCAATGCAAGTCGATTTTTATTAGCCATGCCGAGAATAAAATCTTGTAAAAATGGCCCTGCTGATACCATTTGTGTAATGCCTCTCTGTTTATAGGCTAGTGTTAAGTTAGTGTGTGTGGTTTTTTATTACCGTATGAGGAAAGTACTAGTGCAGGACATTTCTCTTAATAAACATTTTGCTTTATGGGTTCATACCTGACTAGCATTTTGGCCCCTTGCTGCTTTAAGAGATAAGACTGTCACAAGTCTTTTTGAAGACACTTTATAACGTGTTTCTACACGCATCTCATTTAGCCAGTGTTCTACAACTGATTAACTGGGATAAATATTACCAATATACAGAATCCAACACCAGTCTCATTACATATGCAGCCTCGTTTATTTATTTGCAAGTAAACTACGGCAAGATGATCCGGTTTTGTCTGGTAGTGTGTTTGAATACCTTGTCATGCAACAAGCTACCACAGACTCTAGTAATGATTAGAGTGTATTTGAACAGATGTCTGGTGTCTGACAGTGTTACTAATTGTTGTTAAAAGCTGAACGACCTAAAAAACTTTGGATTAAATTGTCATTATTGCCATTATTATTAAAGTGCTAAGATTTTTTAAATGCAGCCTACCGTAGATGTCATCCTTACACTGCCCTGAAATATTGGCCATATAGGCTTGCACATTCCCCATATACATGCGCATTCATCTAGATAGTCTAATTAACCCCTGTCAAATTAACTGCGTGGCTACATAGCTATTTTGGTCCAGCTATACAAATGGCTGATGATGCATCGTAATCGTTAAGTACATTATTAAGACATCCCATGTTAGCTGTTATTACACTGTGCACATGTAATCAGATCTCCAGTGACCAGACCCCCTTCCTAGACCTTCATTAGCCATTCATTTCAGAATGGAAGTCAATGGAGGAGGCAGACAATGAGAATCGATGAGGTCATTGGCGGTGTCTGCTAGCCTGCTGTACTATCTGCCTGTCGTTTAATTCCCTATTAAAGTCATAATGTGTGGGAGAACATCATGTGGGCCGTCCTCTCACACTAATGATGACAGTCATATGCCTCCTCACTGTAAAACAGCAGTGTCATTAAGTCAAAGAGACAGTCCCATGCATTTAAAACTATTTAACTGCCTCCTTCTTCTTCTTCTTTTTTTTTTCTTTTTACAGCGACTGTAAACTAAACACGCTCTTTACTGCGTTATTGTTTTTAAACAGCCACTAAAAGAGTAATGATAAAGGTGAGCGCAATATTTTATGGGCATCGTTTTTGAGTTTAAGAAGGCTCATTCTCACGCTAGGGCTGTCCAAAAGCAGCTGCTCTCTTGTGCTTTTAATGATTTTAACGAGGCCTTTAAGCGACCAAGGCCATGCTACACAGCCCACATGAGGAATGGCAATTAAAGTCACATTTAACCCACCTGCATCGCGCAAAGAGCTTTGCAAACATTAACAGTAAGCTGGTGACCTTCACTCTATGGCCTTGTTTCTAATGGTACCAGAATAAAGATATTGATGAGACAGTAACCAATGACAGGTAAAAACTACTTTTATCAGCAGGCGAATTCTTTGGAATCAACTGCAATAAAGAACAAACACAAATAGTGTTGTCCTCTTGTCCATTTTGAGTAAATCTTTAAAGCCGGATGTGAACAAACTCGGAGTCTAATCGATGAAATGAGGTTGGTTGTGTGGATTAGAGTGACTTTGACTACTCAAACATTTTGAGTTTGCTTTTCGGAAGCAGCGTATGCTGGTGCGAACCATGGCTCACAAAAATCTCAGCCTACAATCAATAATTGCTGATTTGCATAAAGCTGGAAAGGGTTCTCAAAGAGTTGAGGCATTCATTGGCTAGACAAATGATCTTTAAGTGTTGACGGTTTAGTACAGCGTCTATACCTCCAAATTTTTTGGATGATCAGCACGAATGCATAACAAATGAATTTTATTGAAGTTAAAAGTGCACTAGAGTAACAACTAAAGGACCAAAAGAATGATTGGAACTAAACATTGGTATAGTGTCTATGGCAGGACACTGCATACCCACAAGAAAGGATCACCCCAAAAGTGAAGCATGATGAAGGGAGCATCATGATTTGTCGTCTGACAGTTGATGGGCAGTAGAAGCTGGTTAATGCAGCAGGACAATGACCCTAAACATCAAGTCTAAGTCGACTACTAAATATCACCAAAAATTATTTCCACTTTTTACAGTTACCCAGTCAGACCACAGACCTTAACCCAACAGGTATGTTGTGGAATGATCTCTAGAAAGCCATTCACACCAGAAATCCAAAGAATGAACTGAAACAGTTCTGTAAGAAAGAATGATCCAATATTGCTCTAGAATGTTATACAGGGCAGATCTTCAGCTACCAGAAGCACTTGCCCACTAGTTCACATGCTTTTTCTACTAGCACTGTAATTGTTTCATTGGTGTGCATAATAAAGACATGATTGACTGTGTTATTAGCTTTAGCCCTTGTGATTTAAATAACAGGTCACATTTAATTACTTCCAAAGGGTTCACCTTCTATTTATGACCTCAGTACTTTCCCCAAAAACGCTTCAGTTTGGCCGAGAACCATCTAAACACACAAAAACGAATAAATTATGCCATTAAAGCAACTACTGGTTTGAAATATCAATAATCTTTCAGTAAGTTTATTGGTCTGATTTCCTAACCATAGATAGAATTATTTATCAGCACTTACTATTAATACATGCATGCTACTAAATTTAAGGCTGTATTTATTAAAGTTCTGTCTGAAGTTGCCACTGGAGTGTCCACATTTTGAGTGATTGACCGATCTGATATTCAAAAGGAATCCGAGAGCAGGATGTTGATGCCATTAGTGTGTGTATGCATGTGTGTGTATGGATGTGGGTCTGTGGGTGTGTGGGTGGGTGATTTTTAGACTACATCCATCGTAAATAAGTGCTTGTTGGAATTCACATGAATAAATGACCAACACGAGTGATGAAAAGTTAATTTCAAAAGGAATTCATTAATTGGTATTAACTAATTTAGAATCATTGGGAACATAAAGGGAGATACATTAAATCTGTAAATGTCAATGTCCGACAGAATGAGTAGAATAGCAAATAGGCTGGGGCACAAGAACAGGCGTCTGGATGAAGCAAATTAAAAAGTGTAAAAATGAATGGGTAATCAGGTATAGGTTAATTATAAAACAGAGAGTTTTGATCCTAAAATCTGATTACCTGAGCCACACTTGAAAAATAACTAGTGAATTCTGTATTAATGGGCCAAGCTACTTAAAAAGCATTGTACTGTGGACTTTTGCTGCTCACATGGGCCACCAAGTGTACTGTTTTGTTAAGCTTGAGGGGCAACAACCTATTTTTTACTAAAAGATAGCAGGGGCTATTCAGACAGGTTTGATGTGAAATTTGCCATACCAGAGAAGTTTATGGAGTCAGAATTGTTTATAACATGATAGGTGATAGGAACCAGATGTCTGTAGGGGTTTAATCCTTTCAAAAGCTTCATCAGAGGAAGTAACTACATGAAATGGTTACAAACACTGCCTGATGTCTAAGACATTGTCTTACAGTAGTTTTGTGATAAGACTTTATAAGTTTTTATGAAAAAACTAATTTTGCTCATTGTATAATGGCGAAAACATATGCAAGGCAATGTAAAGCAAACTAGTACTCAAAGAAAACTTTTTCTTTCAGAATTACCACTGTTTTACTCACATTAACATCACATGTAAAAGCTCAGAAAACAGGTGTAGGCTCACTGGTGGTTTTGATTTTAAAACATGGGTAAATAAAGGCTATTTTTGTGTTAGAGACAATGAGACCCCTGGTTTCTATCACCACAATTATAAAGAAATCTGTGTCTGTACGTCTCTCTATACTGACCCATTTCACATCAGACCTCTCTTAATTGCTTTGTTGCATCTTAACTAGTTATGGATACAAAATCAGCATAATTCTTCTATAAAGAACATTATTTAATCAATGACTTAATGACAAACGAGTTTTGTTTAGATCTGCCTGCAGTAATTTTAAGCCCAGTGTGGGAAAACAAATGAGTGGCACCATTAAGTTGTTGTTCATTTAGTACAGGACAATGCGTTGCAGCACTGGCAGAAAATAGTATTATTGTTAAGTGGCTATTTGCTGAGCAAAAACTACCTCAGTTTTCAATTATGATAAATTCACTATTGCTTGAAAAAAATAAAAATGTTCTCTACAGTATCCTGCTAGAAAAAACCCAGCATAGACCACCATATCATGTCACAAGCAAAACCAGCATATGTTGTGTCTCAGATGCTGATATACCAGTCAACTAGCATGAGCATGCTTGGTGACCAGTTAATCCAGCACCAGACCAGTTCAGTGAGTGAGAGAGTGAGTGAGTTAGCGGATTTTTCCCTTATATTATCCAACCTACATTTGTCAGATACAGTAATATGCCAACTGAATTTGAAATTTGCCATTAAAAAAAAACTATTGGGAAATTGAGTTTTCAGGTTTACAAATGTTATGGCATATTGTAAAGTTTTTCAGAGGTATCCTAAGCGTTGTTCATTCAGGGAACCGATTTGCTACAGCGCCACCATGAGGCAGACATGTACTACATCACTAGTTATTTAGAAATGCCAATGACAGAAAGTCACTGATTAATGGGCAAAGGAACAATGACCTTTCTGTGAATGTCAGTTAAACTAGTATTCCCTATTAGACAGGATAAGTTTTTTAGGGCCCTGCCACAATATAGATTTTGAGACATTCAGCCTAGACTCCCTCAGAACCACCTGGATTTTGCACATTGTTTATATGAGATTGGCTGTGAAAGCAAATTTGAGGCTTATGCAATATATTTGGGAGCCGGACCCAGCATCAAGGAAATAGTTCCATTAATAAACTCAAAATACAACCCACAAATAGCCTTAAACATTGCTTTGACTGTTGATAAGACATAAACTGATAAAGAGATAGTAAAATATGTAGGATAGTTTTTGTTTGAAGGGTAGCTTGTAAATTACCCCAAAAAAGTGATTGGTTTAGTTATTTTTCTGGAAATGATTTTTGCTATGTTGGAGATGCACACTGTCACACATTGATATAGGTCTTACATACAGTACCTCCTGTTCTGTCTTCAATTTGAGAAATAATTCAAGTTTTTCATAGGTATCCCAGACATAATAATAAAAATACTAGACTAAGAAGGACAAACTGGGTGAATCAGTTTGCTACAGCACCACCCTGAGTCAGACCAGCACTGCAGTTCTAGGTAAGCAAGATTATCAAAGGCAAAAGCTTTTCGACTGTGGGTGAAGCAGCTAAACAATAAGTTAAATTGGTATTTCTAGTGTTCTCCTAACAAACAACATAATATCATGATAACTTTATTTCTGAGACATTCTGGGAGTCCTGGACCTTAACTAAGGACCTTTCGCACCCTTTTTCTGACCCGTCGTCCAGACATTAAAACACGTCAGTAACTGCACTATTCCACAATGCATGTGACTGTACTGAAGACCCAGATGAGATAGTAAGTTCTAAATCTTAAATAAAACAGGTCTACTGTGACAGCCCACAGACAAAAATGTGTTTAGCTGTAATGTCAGATGTAGGCTAGTGGTGTTCCATTTAATGACTGAGTTTAATCAGAATCATAAGGGGTTTTAGCCACTTTGCATTGTGCCTAAGTATATCCTTGACTAGCGATAAAATCATAGTAATGCTATTACTCTCGTGGATTATTGCTTTTATAAAACTCAAGGCCATTCTGTTCAGCAGTCTCTGAAAAGCACACACACTCACACACACACACCCTCTAAGAGCCCCTCCTATAAGACCATGCACAAAGGCCAGCATCATTAATGGCTTGTCAGAGATGTTATCTAGCTCATCCTTATGCACCTGCTTATCTTAAAGGATCAGAACGAGTATTTATGACGGGGTCATAAAATAAAGGCCACACACACACACACTTATACTGCTCACCCAAAACGATCGTTCTTTTTTCTCACTCAGAGGTCACGTAGACATTTACACAGACTATTATATGGACATTCATCATTAAACTTCCCCTAAAATGCACTTTAGCCACCATGATCACCTCTGCAGTGAGGAGGAGGAGTTATGCAATATATCCATGGAAACACAGCACATCACCTGACCTGCTCACACATCCCATAATGCACATAAGGACAGGAGTGAAAGGTAGGCCGCCCCTACAAATCATAGTGGCCGAAAACAAACCATATACACACAGGGGCACACACACACGTAGATACACACACAGACACACACATGCACACCCACTGCACCTCCCCGGCACATGCATTACTTGCTGCACACCAGACTACAACCTTTCAACATGATTTAGAGCCACACAAGCATTGCTGTCGCCATCGCATTATTTACAGTGCGATATAATGCTAGCTTTTCTGAATGCATAGAGCAGCACTGATCTGGCCATGAGTGCTGAGAGTGACGTGTCATTTACACTCAGATGATCCAGCACCATCTGCTGCGGAGACCAGCAGACATGGCCACAAGACTCTATTCTACCCTACAAGTAGAACATTTCCAATACTGATAATAAAACGGAAGAAACATCAATTGGAATTTTTTAATTTAAAGTCGAATTTATGCCTTAAAAATATTAAACGCCTTTTCTAGGGTTAGGTTTAATGGAATTCTCCTTTTACAAAAAAGTAACATCAAACCAAACAGAAGGAAATTCTGAACAGCAGATTTTTTTTAACCCTTTAACATTCTGCTCAACTTTTTGGTAGAACACATTTTGAGTCTGTATATCTTAATGAAAAAGGTGTTGAACTTAACTCTTAACCTGATTGTGTCACCTCTACCGTTTGAGAGGTGTGTTAGACTACAGTAAACTAGAGGTCACTAAGTCTTTTAATAGATACACTTTTCCTGTTTACATTCATAGAGCAACAAGTAAATCACACATGTGGATTTTTTTTGTTGGAACTTTCGAAGGTAAGATTATTTTATTGCCATATTATAGTTTTAGAGGTTTTGATGAACAGAGTTAAGTAACTTTATACAAAACTTCAAACAAGAAGCAATCTTGAAAAACAGGTGTTACCAAACGGTCTAATTGTTTCTTTAAGCTAAAGGTGTCTATGCTAAGCTAATGTAATTAAAATTGACTACTTGCTTTGTTATTATTGCCCCAAACATAATAAAAATGCAATTCTTGGTGAAGACGTTAAAGGGTTAAATGGACAACAACCATAACACATTTTCAACAAACTTTTAAAGGAATTAAACCAATTAAACCAAAACTTATTTTAATCAATAATAACTTAAGCTAGACACTGCTATACATTTATAGTAATTACTTGTTTTCAGCCTGAGATTTGATCACCACTTTTTAAATAATTTTTTTAAAATAACTTTTTAAATCATTACATCCTCAGTCTTTTGTTTCACAGCTTTCTTAACGACTTTGTTCATGATTCTGAAAACTTATACAAATCTGAGTAGTAGCATTTTGATCGAAACATTACATAATTACAGAGCTGGTTATGGAGCAAATTTACATTTAATATACATTCTCACACATTGTTTTTTTTTTCATCTGTTCCAGTGTCAAGAAAGAAACCATGTGGTAATGCATTTCTTTGTGGAAAAACAAAACACAACAAAAACATTTAATCAAGTTTAGCTCCTAAATTCTGTTCCACGTATTCCAGCGCATTCCAAGCCCAACCCACCCAGGGCTTTGAGAGATTAGTTTCCAGATACACAATACAGTTATATAATACAGTATGATTTGCTGAAGAAAGACAGTCCAGTGTTAGTGTATGTGTGTGTGGCTGTTAGAGGTCATTTCCATGCGGGCACTGGGAGAAACCCGACTCCTTCTTTATGTGGTCAGCTCTGCTTCCAGAGAGGCTGTGTGCGGGTCACCCTCTGGCTCGACTCTGTCCAGTACGTGTGACCCAGGCTGGCCCTGAGAGCAGGCGCCTGTGTGGGGCCACCAAGGGCCACTGCGGGCCCGCAGGAGTGACCACGGCCGAGCCATGGCCGGCCCCACCCGTTCGGAGCAGACAATCAGGGGCCGCTGGTCACTGTCGCCGTGGCGAGGAGACTGTGGGAGACACAACTCCACCGCTGTCGTTTATTTACGTCCTCTCTCACACTCCTCCCCACATTCCTTTCGTTTTTTGCCAAGACTGGCTTTTACGCATTTCTTTTGATATCTGGTAGCTCTACTGATTGATGATGTGTCTTTCTCTTTGCACACCAGTTTTCCTCACAATATGTTTAATCAGCTGAGCCTTGCACTATAATATTTGTACTGCTTGTAGTGCATTGACACAGGTGTTTTCAGACCTAGAACATTTGAATGATTATAAAATACAAAAATATATTTTATATTTTTATATTACCAATATTTCGAGTTAATAATTAATGTTTTACCTTGCTTTTTTTTGCCAAGCTGGGAGGGTAGCCAGCACATGCCTTTTAGGAGACACATGAAGCCATGAGCATTGCAATGCCAATTTTAGGGGGGGAGTAAGGCTTCTTATATGTTATTTAGCCCACCTTTCCAAATAAATGTACATTACTAGTTGAAATCAACTACAGCTTATTCAAATTCATTTTTCATTGTTGAACCGTGCCATCGTGTCTCCAGTTTCACAATACTAGGGTATAGTAGATCATGACCTGGGGGGGGCACTACTGCTGCTGCTCTAATGCTGCACTGCCTCTGCTGTGGAAACCCTGGCCAATCACATCAGACCTCCTACATTGTAAGTCAGTTATAACAGTCCTGGGGGGTCTTTGGGTTTACTCTTCTGCAAAGTAACATGAGTTTGTCATCGCTGAAGCTGTGACAGGATTTTGGTTAAAAGCTCAATAATTCAACTTTATTCAAAATCTATAATATTTAAAAACAGTAAGTAGCTATAGAGTGAAGATGCCCATCCACAATATGGATTTGAGGTAAATTTTGGTTATATTATCTGGCTATCAGGTTTTAAGAGTTCTTGCAAATCTGAGTTTAATAAAAGTAATGTATTATTACACACAGGAAGAGAGGGAAAGAAAGACACTAAAAGACACTGACAGAGCTGAAGGAGCAGATCTGATAGAGGTTAGTGAGCAAGAAGAAAGTGTGAAAGAGTTTTGTGTGTAAGCATTAAGTTAAAATTACTGTTCGTCACTATAACCATAAAAGTCTGTCAGCTAGATTAATAAACAAGCTTACATAGCAAAATCACTCTCTTTCTGAATGTGTCAAATGAGACTAGACAGATCTATAATCAGTATATTTGAATATATATTTATAACCTGCAGTTTATCTAACAGAGAGGAGATAGCACTGCTTCACTTTAGTACTGTTGCTTGATCTGTGCCTGTTAGTGAATGGATACAGTCATACTGGTTCTGTGCTCTACTGTGTGCCCGTTCGACCAAATAATTATTTTGAACAAATTATCTGACCATTCCAGATCTAAAAGGTCATGGTGAACAGAACCCCAGTACAGGTTAGCCCCTCTAAGCATGAATCTCTAGTGACCCCCCTGCCTTTAAGTGTCTTTCTGAGCTTTCACAATTTGTCACATTAACACATTTCCACACATTTTGAACAGATATTTGTCAGATTTTAGCTTTAAATTATGAATCTGCATTATGTAATAATGTGGCTGAAATTTGAACAGGCCTAGCTCCTCCCTGACTTCATCAGGTTTCTAAACTTTGTTTGACATTATATGTACCTTCCTTGTCCAGGTGTTTTTTAGGTCTTTATGGCAGTAATCAGCACAGTTAAATCACTAACAGTGACAATATACATATTGTTAAGCATTGTAAACTTGCTTAATTAAGCATGTATCTTGCAAGGTTACTGTACCCAGAAGATTACTGTTAATGTCATGTTGGTCTAATGTTGTGTATATGTTTAGCATATATGTTATTTGCTTAGTGTTATAGCTGAAATGTCCTTAGACTGCTTCTAATGTGTATTTTTGGGTGGTTTTCAAGGTGTTTTTGCAGGTTTTAAACATTTGCTTTGGCTGGAAACTATAAAGGCAACCTGTGTACCCTGACTGACCCAAATGTAGCATGCTTAAAGAAGAACATTGACTGCTAAATGTATACATCAGATGCCTGAGATGGTGTGGCATGCTAGTTAATGGGGGATGGCCATCCTGCCCAACCAGAGACAGCAAGGTCAGTTATGTCTTCATAGACTCCCACCTACAGATGGCTGTGGCATCATTAGGCATCAGACTAGCAATCTCTGGACAAAAGGACAAATTCTTAGAATTTTTTTTTTTTTGGATTCCTTCATTTATTTAAATTACTAAACATGTTTGATCTTTTCACTAAAATCTGATTGAATAAAAAGTCATACATTTACTTTTGACCAGATTCTGTGAGCTGAATAAACATTTGTTGCATTTGTTGTTTTTTGTTCTATCCTGACAAATTCATATTGTCTAATAACATCAATTATTAACCTCTCTTTTATCTGATATCATTCCCAGTGCTCTGTCCACTCCTTTCTCTCTCCCTCTATCTCTCTCTCTTTTCCCTCCAGCAGTAATTCATAGGGATTTGCTCCTGTGTGGAGGTGGAGGATCTTGGATGAGTCTTCGGTATGCTCGCCCACCTCTGCAATGGAGTGGAACTGAAAAAGCCAGGCTGGAGATTAGAAAGGCTGAAAGTTTTTAGGGCAGGACCAACAGGCCCATACCACAGACCCGAGTTCAGTCCATCCCACTGAAGTTCTAGCCTCAGTCATTACCGTCTCTGTGCTGGAACTGGTCTGAGGTCAGGGCCTCAGGTGAGGGTTTGGCGCAGGTCAGCACGGTTTTTGAGGCGTTCCACTTCTGGACACAAAAGTGTTACCTTCGGTACAGTAGTGCCCTGCCCACTTTCTCTCCGAACACACACATGCAACACGCCTTCTCGACACACTCGCTCGTAAAAAACTAAGCCCAAAAATCCCTCCCTATACTTAGGGTGGTAATTACTGGTGCTATTTTACAGGGAGATATATTTTGATTAGTCTATAATTTGGCTGCTTGTCGTCTCTATGTGGCTGTGAAAGGTCCAAGAGGCATTGACGGAAAACAACAGCGCCAGCAAGGCTTCACCTATTGTTAAGCTAGGATATGAGGCGGAAGTGAGGATAGTGGGCAAACCCTAGCAAGATCCAGCCTTGAAGCTCAGATGTGCCATGCATCAGCATTATCATTGGCTGGTCTTTGAGGGTGCAGCTGGCCAAGTGCTGTTCCTCCAATCAGGTGTCTACACTGGTCAAAGGTTGATTTGTATTGTTTGTGAGATTTGAATGACTGAATGTTGCTTTTACTGCTCTGATGAGGCACTTTTTCTTTGTTTCACTTACTTCAAAGAATTTATTTGATCTGTCAAACTGCTTTAGACCACATGAAGCACAGTTTATAGGCTGAGGACAACATTTTTTCAGTGATAATGTCTCACAAACAGAACCAGGGTGACGTCTTCCAAATACAACAAGGGGCTCAAACGTCATAGAGATGGGGGATACATGCTAGCCTTCACACCCAAACTGATGTTGCTAAAATAAGATCGATTTTGGCCTTCAGGGCTGAGAAAAAAGTACACTTACACTTGATGACATGTGTTAAGAAAAACTGCCTTCATCATAAGTATACTGAAAAAAGTCAAGCTTTAAGTCAAGAAGAATTTTGGCATCACATCGACTCATGAGTGCAGTGGAACAAAACAGGGCCTTATTGCCTGTATGAGTGACTAAGATATAGACTACATATAGTGTGATTACACAAGACGATGCTTCAGGGCTAAGAAACAGGGACAAACACAAATGATTCACTCCAAACTGAACCAATATTGCAGTGTTTGTCTTCTCATGTTCCAGCCCCAATGTAATGTTCCTAAACTGATTAGAACAAAATGAAAAACACCATAATTAAGTTACTTTTACATAGGCTATATGTAGGCCTAACATAATAACATAGCATGTTTGCAAAGCTATTGGACCCAGCAGTTGTGTTTGTATTGAGAGGGACATGTTCATGCATGCACACACACATACACAATGGAATTTAGTTGTTTGTGAATCAGCTCCAAGGTATAAAAAAAGCTCTAAAATAGACTTAAAAAAAGTTATGAGTGTTATGATCAAAATGCCAAGCTACAGGTTGTCAATAGAGTTGACCCTGTTTAATTCCACATTTAAAAATGCATAAACATACTATCTGGCTAAATGCTAATTTCACGCATCATGACACATGATACAAACAAAATCATGTGAGAGTGTACGAAACAGCACGAAGACCATTCAGCACTATTGTCCGTTTGTATGCCGTGATTGAATGAATCTCTAGCCTAAACACAAAAACGAACATGCCATATAAATCTGGTAAAATGATACATTGAGTGAAGTCATGTGAGACGTGATGCTGATCCAAAACCATTTAGAAGTTGAGAGGTAAGGCATAATAATAAGCTAGTGGGCAACACAGAGCAAAAAAAATAAATGTGATTAACCTGTAACAGAGATCTGAAATGACCATTTCTGTTCCAGAACTGTTAAACATGGTCACTTTTTATGTTTGCATTCCTAGCAAAATGCTGCCCTTTTCATTAGCTCTGACCAGTTCAGAGCCCTATCATGGAAAAATACACTAATTTGCAATAGGATGAGTCCAGGAATTAGACAAGTGTCTCACAAACTGCTTTTCCGTACATGAAACAGATGAGATACATTCAAGAATTGGTTACTGGGAGAAAAATAAACAAAGATGAATAAATTCTTAAAGGATTTTTACCAATATATATCCCAAGAAAACTGTGGGTGGTTCCAGATTTCAGTCCCCCGACTCTGACAGTTTACATTACAGATTTGAAAGTCGTTACTGGAAAAGTCAAAAAAGACAATATAATAAGATTGGAGTTTTAAAGAGTGGTAAAAAAAGGAAGTCCACCAATTCTATAGTAAAATTTCTTTATAATTCAATTTGATGTAAAATATTTAATTGTGAAGAAACTTACCAACCAACAGATTTTGTTATAATGGTAGTGATGGGAATCAGGAGGGTTATGATGTCTGCAATGCAACCAGTTTTTCTACTATCCAAAACCATTACAGAACTGAAAACATGTCTTCTAAGTGTATGATGGTAAAATAGCAATACATCTGAAACAAGAAGCTTTCTTTGGGAACTTTTGTTGCCTTGTAAAGCCCTCCACCATTAACAGATTTTACTAAATACGTTTTAGGCCAAATCTTTCTCTCATAACTATATTAATACAACATTAATACAGGTATCAGGCACTAGAATTCATGACTATTTCTCAGAACAGGTCTCTGTAAGGTAACTCTTTAGACGTCTGTTTCCTACCACCACCACTGTGATGAATTCGGACTCTGTGTCAGAAGAGTTGCATGTGAAACCACCCTGAACGACTTTAATTGTTAAAGATTGATTTCCATGGAAATTTAGAAAATCTGCAGCATATTATTAAAAATGCTACTTTCTTTTAAAGGTCTTGCATCAATAACTGCTCAGCATCTATAAATTGTTACCATTTTTTGTGTCAGACGGACATGGAAACACTGAGGTTGTGACAACATGTTTACCTTAATCAGCAATTAAACTTGGTTCTGGAAGGTGACAGAATGAAGTGAAATTAGGTGAAATTAAATTGTGTGATTAGGTGAGCCTCAATAAAGTTGCCAATGGCTGTGATGGTGCACTTTGATTTGAGCCCACATATGCACACACACACATACACACACACACACTGTTTATGCTACTCTATCAGTGGTGTGTGTCTGTCAGGGAGAGTTTCCTATGTAGCACACAATACTGTTGATGGATCCTTCACAGCACAACACCTAAGGCTCTGCCAATCAAAACACCCCCCACCTCCACACGGATATGAACGTATATACATTCAGGCCAGAGCACATATACACTGAAAAAAGGTAATATATTAAGTTTACTTGCTTCAGATGTGTACATAAGTTCCATTTGAATTCCATGCAGTACTGTGCAGTCACCCATCCTTCATTTATTAACTTTACAGTCAGAACAGCCATTAAATGCACGTTATTAAATTTTTCAAGGACTTTTTTATTATTACTCTTAAGATAATCTGCTTGTATAAAGGAAAAGTCACAGAAGTTATGGAAGTTACACAGGAATTAGTTACACAAAACGTTAGTTTTGGGGAAAGAAAATATTAAAAGAAAAAAAATGGGACCATGCAACACCTGGTGGACCACCAAAACCGTCATCAGATAAACAGCACTTAAAGCATTCATATTTGAGAGAGAGGAGACTCTTGCTTCAGATTTGAAAACATCCACAGGTGTTTCTCTCCATCCTTCTACTGTGAGAAGACAACACAGCACTGTGGGGCTGAAAACTGTCAAGAAGAAGATCGTTTTTCAAATGAAGTAAAATTAGCTGCTGAGGTTCTCAGAACAATGAGCCCAGACCTCAGTATAATGTGTTTGGAGTTACTTGGATTGTAAGAAGCCAAAAATGCAACCAACTGGACTTTGGAGGTGTGGAAAAATATCCCTGTACATTTCTTTGAGGAACTGAAAGTGACTCTCCTGAAAAGAATGGAAGCTGCAAAAAAGGTCAAGAGGAGGCATACTGAAAAAAATAGGTTCAGCTGTTAAGGCATTTGTAACATAATTTACAGTTCAAACCCTTTGTATGGCATACTAATGAATGGTCAGGAGCAAGTAGGTCAGCTAGCCTACATTTGTGCCACCGCTGTGCTAAATGGAAGATTAAGTACCATTGCTTGAAAGGCTCTGGGCTGTTGCTAAGTCTCTAGCTCCCTCTAGAGGTCAAGAACAGCATTCTGTATAATCCCAACACTTAATGACAGTAGGCCTGTGCAGGGAAACTGCATGGTTTAAGGTTTTAAGATAAACGCAGACAGAGCCTCTCCACTGTGTGCTGTTTAGATTGTGGTGGGGTCACAGATTATAACAGTCTTCCTCCACCTGAAAAGGCCTACACAAAAACACTCCTCACATCATACAAATAAGTCCCATTGTTCAAGCTCAGGCGCGCATGAACCGGAGGTTTTTGAAATGAATGAGGCCATTGTCCAAAACTGTGTTTGTCTTGTTAGTATGGTTTGATCTAAGCGGAAGTTTCTGAACAGGATCAAATGGAGGTTTGGAGTTTAATGGATGATCTTGTAAATGAGGGTCACCCTCAATGTACTCCTAGTTTAAATAAAGATCGATCGACTGACTGATCTACTGAAGGGGCTGGTTCACTGATACAGACAGCATGCCTGGTGTGTTACAGAGACACTGAACACATGTTTACAAGTGATTTGCGCATAAACATTCACATAGGCAGGCAGGCCTCTGCTAATTTTATATTGGTCCAAACATTTAGATGGACAAATAATATATATTAAATTATATATATATATATATATATATATATATATATATATATATATATTCATGTTTATATACATAACATTAGCACAATTACTGCTAACTATAAGCAGCACAAAAGGTAAAACAGTGTAGTATATTTAATTCATGTGAAAATTATGCACACATTATAATTTTTTCAGTATATATATATACAGTTTTCCACATTTTAGAACAACACTGCTAGAAAATATGGTAAGATATAAACAATGCACATGTACTCACAAAGGTATGTATTTAATGTATGTATATAATGTACTCTCAAAGGTACCCAACGGTCCTAAAGGTCCAAATGTGAACGTTAGGTAGTTTTACTTTTCACCATCCTAAAGGAAAACGTGGGAGACTATGCTATTAGGTCAAAATGGCAACTAAGTACAAGTGCATGTGATATGTGAAATAAGGATTTCTGGAATAATTAGTTTAAATTTGTGATTGGGATAACTTTGTTCAGGAGAAAGCAGAAACAACTTTTGGCACTAAACTTTGAATGTGTGAGAAAATGTACATGAATATTTTTTGAAAAACTGAAAGCAGGTCGGGAAGAGTGTCCAGTCGACACACTAATGTTATTTTAAGATTTTGAAGTTTCTGTGTAATTTATTGCTGGATATATGTTTTCTGCTTTTTACCTGATGCTGAAAAATGAACTTAATTTGAGTAGATAGTGGTCTCTGACTTTTGCACAGTAGTATATTTGTATATTTTCAGAATATATTTTTTATTATGGAATCAGTACAGGGTGTATAGAAGTAATGTGGTATTTAAAAGTAAAGTAATCAATATGGATTATAGTACAATAATGTCACCTAATAACAAGTAAAGACCTTGAGGGGATGTGATGGATCCTGAAAGGTACAGTTTGGTACATTTGTCCTGCGATGTGAGGAGTAAAGACATCAGAAATATAAGATGGCACAAAAGGAATTATGCAGTGACCAAAAAAATGTTATATAAGAATCTAATATTTTGCATTCTTCACATTCCACATTCAGCTTCATGAGGAGACACATGAGACACTTTTCCAACAGGCCTGAAGAAAATACGCATATTCTGAGCACTTGCTGGATGCTGTAAACTACTGTTTGAGAGCGCATTTCCTCAAAAACAAAAATAGAAAAAAATTGCTTTAGAAGTAATATTTCAAGCTTGTAGATCAAAATGAATAGTGTACGCCGAACTGAAATGTCTGCCTGGCGCTGTGTATATTATATAACCACATCTTCACATCCGTCTAATAAAGCTCTCACAGGCACATGCACTCACCGGCTGTTTTCATGCCACATTTCAGCAGATTGTGCTGGTGCCATTTGGCAGATGCCTGCTGTCGTTGCCCACTTCTTCCCTCTGTTGTCATTACGATTCCTATCAGGTTAGTTTTATTTGTGTAACGCCAGTGCCAGTGAAGTGAGGTCACCAAAAAACAGTCTCACTTACTCTAAATAAGAGGTGCAGGCAACATCAAATGCGCTCCTATTCAATTGCTCACATAGCCGGCCAGTGAAGACCACTCATCCACAGATGGAATCGCTAAGACAAAAGAATTGGCTCACACTGAAAGTTAATATGAATTTAACATATTAAAGACTATGAAGGTTTATTTACAGGAAAACAGTATCAGACGTGTAAATATTTAGGACAGTTTTTGTGACAATGCGAGACTGGGAATAATGCCAAATCTGGAAAGTTTGGAGAAGCTGGAGTGGTTTGGGGAAGAAACTGTCAAATCATAATTTCAGCCAAAACCTGTTCTCCATACCAAGGTAGCCACGTTTTATGAATTTGAAGCCAAGTGTTGCAAAACGTACCAGAAGTAATGACCTAACCCTTAGAAGTTCAAGTTATCATCGGCGATAACAAAAGCATGCTGTAATTTAACATGAATTGTTTGTCATGGAAACAAACAGAGACATTTTGTTGAAACTGCAGGGTCTTGACGTTCGTGTAAATAGTAAATTGTGTAAGTAGAGAGGAGAAATTTTATTATGATTTGAATTTGATGAGAAGTTATTGTTGTGTCTTGTTTTGCCATCTTTAAAAAAACATATTTCATGTATTTGTCATTTTTTAATCAAAAACAACATTCAGTATTGACAAACAAATGCTATTCTTTGTCAATACAGACTTTAAATCAAAGATAAATGCTTTGTAACTAAGTATGTAATTACATTGCATAATGTAGCAAAACAATAATAACTCTAGACCCAGTTTTTGTCTTGAGGGAACAAAGTAAAACGTTTGGGCCAAAAGCACAAAACAGCTCTATACATTTCTGCATGTGGTCAGTATATGTGGATAACTACTATCTGTTACATATTCCAGTGGTTTCTTTACATACAAACATGCTGTCCTGCTTTTAAATCCAGAGACAAGACTTTCTGTGCATCACCATCTGCAATGCCTTTTTACCTCATAACTGCTTCTGTGTCGGTCAGTGACAGTCATGTGGTGTTGAGGGTCATTGGTTTTGTATGTTCATTATATTTTAGAAGAAACTAAAGAGGGTGCCTCTGCTCTAGACCTCTGAGGAGGCCTGGGTTTCTGAGTGGAGGTGTGCTGAAAGAGTTAAACCCAGTGGTGGGGTCTGCGTGGTGGGTAAAGGGTTAAGGTGCCCTTTGTGAATGAGTGGGACGGGGCTGCACTGATTGCAGCAGTGTGGCATGCACTCCTCCACAAACATCAGACCAACAGTGGGAGTCTTATCTGCAGCTCTATCTGTGTGATCAGCGCAGGGGAGCGAGAGAGAAACAGAGAGAGAGAGAGAGCTGGAACAAATGACACATGCCCCACTCGGCCCTCTAACGCAGGGTTCTGTTACCAATGAGAAGAAGCACGGCAAGGCAAGAGACAGAGAGGGAGAGCAAGAGGGATAGAGAGAGAGAGAGAGAGAGAGAGAGAGAGAGACTTTACCAGGTGGCAACATTACTCCGTGTCTCCTTCTATTACAGCTCATGTCTGTGTTTTGCCATGGTCCACTTCTAAGTAACTGAACGATAATCTGTGTCAGTGGATCTACACTGCTTGCATGTGTGTGGTATCTTGTGGTCCACAGAACGTGTGTGGTGGTTGTGCGTACGTGCGTGTGTGTGTGTGCGTGTGTGTGTGTGTGTGTGTGTGTATGTTTGTGAGTGTGTGTAAAAATTACTCATTTCATTTTCTTGGTTCCAATGTGTACATTACTTCCACATGAACACAATATATTACATCAACACAATTACATCATTCAGTTTACTCACTTTTCATGCACACTGTTTAAAGTCGTTTACCTCAGCAATGTGTCTCTGCTTGTAATAACACTCTATCATTAGTATAGACACAGATAAACGTAAACACAGTGAAAAAGAAAGAAGAATTTTTTTTTTTTTTAAAAAGCCGCTGGTATCTTGTAAGATACCAGATACACATGACTGAACATGACAAAGCAGAGTAGCCAGACCAGGCACTGGGTGAATACTACAGTTAATACTTGGCTGCCACAGGGACAGGTTTGGAAAGGGTAAAGAAAACACCCTGACATATGTACAAACACTAATTATGCTATTAATGGTGCTTACATTTATTCTAATATTAGAATGTTTTTCTGAACAAATAAAAGGCTACTGCCCAGACATACAACTTTCAATTCAAATTTTCTCTGATGCCTTTTACACATTACTGTATGTACGAATGTAATACATTTTATTCACAAGCAAACCATATACTTTGAAAGGTATATTTTGAATATTTGTACTTTGTATTTGTATAAATTGTACCTTTACCCACTTCTGAGAGAATAAACATCCTTTTTATACCTTTCACTGACTTATTAGAATGAATTCCATGCATTTATCACTAATCTCAAGGGCCAGATGATTGTTCGGGTTTTCTGTTGCCAATCAGGGGGGTTTCTGTAAATATTCTTTTTTTACACATCCAAAAAATTTTTTTACAAATACAAATAATTCATATTATTAGTGAAAAATGCCCACAACAGTGTTGATTCAACTATGGGCAAGGACTTGTGCTGCTGATTGGTCCTTACATCTCATCACACATCACCAAATAAAGAAAACTTTTCATTTATCTGTTTAAGCACTTTTACTTTCATATCCTGTGTGTCTAAATGTACAGTAGATACTTGATTATAACTCAAAGATAGTTTGGCCTTTTACTTATAATGGAGTTAATATTCTGACAAAGCACCAATACGTACCTTCACATTAGTCCAGTTTAGCTGAACTTTTACTGCTAATACGCAACAGTCAAATTAGAGCACTCCAAACTATAATGACAGCTCAATAAAGCTGCTGTGGAAAGAGGAATGGAAAAGAAAGAAAAGAGAAAGAAAGAAAGAAAGAAAGAAAGAAAGAAAGTCCAATAGAGTTCCAGTACTACGTGCTTGGATTGTGAAGAAAGAAGAAGGAGAAGTGTTAGACAGACAGAAAGAAAAAGGAGAACAATGGTGAGCAGAACCCTGAGAGCAAGAGCGGAGCGAGTGAGAGAAAGAGAGGGACAGACAGAGGGCGGGAGGAAGAGAAACATATGTTATTTATTTCTCTGGTAAACAGAATCGGAGGCAGACATAATCAATAGGAAACTCCAGATTGTAAATAGGCCGCTCTAATAGCCTAAACACAGAGCGCTATGGTTACAGCGGCCCAGAGAGCAGCGGCCCGGCCTTATTTACCAATAAAGAGCCTGATGATAACATAAACACATCGGAGACAGAGGAGGGAGGGGGGGTGGAGGGAGAAAGGGAGGGAGGAGAGGAAAGAGGGCAGAGCTTTCATCCTCCATTTACTGCTACAGGAGTGAACGAGCAGAGAGGGAAGCGGCCGGTGTCAAAAAGCATCAGAGTGACGCTGAGCCATGACCCAACGACCCCATCAGAGCACACACACACACCCACACACACACACAAACACACACACCCACACAAACACAGACTTCCCATCAAAAGTTTGGGAACATCTTGCCTTCTTCCGAATTTTCTATTTCCTAGCTATTTTTTCATTTAACACAACATATTAATATGACATAATAACATATTTCATATATTTATAAGTATGATATCGTTTTTTTCTGGTTAGTCTTCAACTCGTTAAACTCTGGGCTGCCTTCACGTTCATAGCCAAATAGTAATTCATAGTAGTTCATGGATTAATCATAGCAGCCATCGATTAATAATAGGTGTCACTAAATAATTCATAGTAGACACAGAAAAAAATAATAGTATTACCCAATAAATGATAGTAGGTACTGAACAATATTTCATGATATTGAATTATATGTACTCAATATTGAATAACAAGTATCTAGATTAATTACTTAGTAGTTTTTCTGTAGTTTTTCCTTTATTACAGTAGTAGTATAGTTTTAGCAGACAGGTGCCAGGATATTTTTCCACACCTCCAAAGTTTTACAAGTTTGTCACATTGATTGGATTGAACAACTCATAGCAATTGCTAAATAATATGTAGTAGTTGCTAAATAATTTGTAATATTTAGTGAATAATTAAAAGCAGCTGCAATACAAATATTAGTGGTTTCTAAAATAATAAATATGAATTAATGGGTTATAATCTGGAGTTTAGGGGATTCGACTGTTAAATTATTGCAGACTAACAGAGAAAACTGTCCTGTAGGTGTTCTTTATCTTTTGATAGGCAGTCTCTCTCAGACACACACAAAACTGAGGCCCCTGACTCAGTTGAAAGTTTATGATGCTGACTGTGGCGTTGTGGTGAGAGCGATTAAGTCCCAGACTCTGACAGCGTTGGTGGTCTTATTGTTGCTGTATTCAGACTGTGGTGTGAAACGTACCTCTGCATGACTACCAGCTCTCACAGATACATCCAAGTGCAGGAATCAGACTGAGTGTAAATTACGGTGGGCTAAAAGTGAAACGAGAGGGTCGAGCCGTGTGGTTAGAGAATCGGGTGCTGAAGGTCATAGGAACTTCACAAAAAAGAAGACAAAGATATGGCGGTTTATTTTGCTCTAATTGACAGTGTGAATTTGGGTATGTGTATTAATTGTGATATTTCCAATGAAAGAAAGAAACGGAGAAAAAAGAAAACGGTAACGATGTAATATCTCTAAAAGCACCCAGTTTGCTTATTTGTAAGCCCCACCAGTCATTTATGTGGGCATTGATCTCTCTCTTCTACAGGAAGTAAGTGGGGCTTCTGGTTATTGGTGTTTGATATCAGGGGGAGTAAAAGCAGATCAAATCACCCTGGAATGCTTGCCTTTTTGACCTACAGCCGTTCTGTGACCTACACTGCAATCCATATTCTGAAGACATTGGAAGGTCACAGTGGGGACAACTGTTTCAGAAATTGCAACTTGTTTGTAATGAATAAAAATAAAATATTGGCAGAATTGGCTATACTAACCAACACTGGTCTCCAACCATCAACTACACTTTTACTAAATCTGTTTGTACAGTGTACAGTACAGTACAGTACAGTGTATGTACAGTACTGTGCAAAGGCCAGAGATAATTCTTTATTTAATTCCACAGACAGTTATTTCTTAGTATCAGAAAAAAGAAAATATATTGAACAGTAAAATGCACAGAAGACTCCTATAAAGAGTATTTAACATATTTCTCTCATATGTTGAAGTCTAGGTTCTGGGTTAGCCAGTGCATTATGTTTGATATTCATCATTTCATTTTACCACTTCTTGAAGGCTATCCATTCTTTTAGAACCATTGTGCTGTGTGTTTCTCACACTTGTGCCAAGAATGGAGCAAGATTTTCTCCTGTTTTCTAAAATATAAAAGTATTAATAGCGAAGCAGAGGTTCGAAGAAAAGGAACAGCAATGATGAGTATGGGGTTGTTAGAACCAAGCAAAGATGAAGGCATTAGACTTTGTGCAGATTACAGAGCACTGAATGTAAAGACCCTTTTGGATAGATTTAAAATTCTGCTAATATCAGACAATATCGGCTCCAGTGTTTAGCTCACTGACCCTAAAGAGCTAAAGAGTTTTCAAAATACAGCATTTGCAGTGAAAGGTAACAATCTGAAGATGCAGATGTCACTTTAATTACTGTTCTTGAACACTAGCCAGTTGGAGCTCTTGCCTTTCAGACCGAAAGTTTTTGTCTTTATCTCGTGGGCTCAAAAATACCTCTGCCACATTTCTGAGATTGTTGGCCCGAAGGCCTAATTGTGCTCTGCTTCCTGTGTATCAGTGGTATTGTTGTATAATCACAAATCATCAAGCAGCACTTGCAACATCTCTGTCAGCTGTTTAACACATTGGAGGTAGTAGAGCACACACTTGATCTTAAATAGAGTAACCTACTGAAACACACATTTATGTACCATTGACACGTATTATCCAGTGAAGGGATTATAACTGAAACAGCAAAGGCAGAGGCAGTTCAGATTTTACCATTTCCACTTCAGGTGAAAGACGTTCAACACTTTCTTGGATTGTCTGGCTGATTTATCCCTCGGTTTTCTGAACCTGCAGCCCCATTGTCTTCACTGGGGAAGAACAGAGCCTTGTGGAAACAGGCCAATCAACGGTAAAAAAGTGTATGAGAAACTTAAGCTTGCATCACTCCAAGCTTCAGTGTTGCAACTTCCTAATTGTAACAAGCCTTTCAGGGTGCATACTGATGTAAGTGAGACAGAGTTCCTTTGACTTCCCTTTCCTTATGCAAGTAGATGAATTTATTTCTAATATCCTCATAAATAACTTATCCCAGGAAATGGACTATTCTACTGAATTTGTTCAAACTGTGGCTCCATATTTCTGCTACTACTACTACTACTACTACTACTAGTAATAATAATAATAATAATAATAATTAAGTATTCAGTTCTTAGATATTTACAAGGCCTATCTTATGATCTGTTTATACAGAAAGCATTAACTGAGACCCCTTTATTAATTAGCTAATATTAATTGAGGGTGATAAGATAAATATATAAAAACATTATTTATACAGTCACAATGATACAGGGTACCATTATTTATATGGAGGTGGCTGTCCCAAACACTAATCCCTAAATTTTAACTTAAAAAAAAAAAAAAAAAAAATTTAAAAGAAAAATAACATTTACTTTTTTCCCTCAAATTTGTTTCCATGGATTCATGGTAAGCAGTTAGATCTTATTGTTTCATTGTGCTCAACGCTTAGTTAGTTTACTTAGTTTGTAACTTTATGAATTTTCACTACCGAATCATTTTCTGCAATTACATGAATTTCTTTGTTTCCAAGAACAATAGTAGTATTTTAATGGTGTACAACTGTTCAAGGCTGTTTACTAGTCAATATAGTCATAG
>CM067480.1:11920722-11929191 GCA_034552555.1 Semaprochilodus insignis
TTCTGTCATTACTTAATATCAACAAAACCTTCAAACAGAACAAAACAGGTTTAAATAAGATCTCTAATTGATACTCTCCATGATGATGAACTGGGTATAACATATTTGTTAATGTTTACTGGTTACAGGATTCAAACTCCTGAGAGCAGATCAGATTCAGATCTCCTGAGAGCAGATCAGAATAGTATTATTACTGAGGTCATTTAATAATAAACACGGATGTATATTGTTTGGTTTGACCAGTTGACTTCAGGTGGTGATTCTGAACACATAGAAGAAGGGACAGAAAATAACCTCACCATCATTTACATAATAATAATAATAATAATAATAATAATAATAAATATTTTAGCCTATATATTTATTTATTTATTATTATTTAATGTTTTAATTTTCACAAAATGTAATATTAATTATTTATATTGCAGCTTTCAGAACAAAACCTCTCATCTCCAAAATGATAACTTTACAGGAAAAGGATAAACCTGAATTACTTTTAATGTGTCAGTGGAACCAGGCTTTTTCCAAGTGCTTCTGGGTTTGTTTTGGTCCATTCATGATGAATTTCATACACAATGTAAAAAGTAGGAGGCATTTTCAAATATGCCAAATCTGAAAAAAAATGTTTTTCATTTTTTCTAAGACAATGCTGCAATTTTGAACAGTACTGTATAAACTTCATTCTGCAAAACCTATTGAGAAACATCAAGTCAAGCATTTACCTTTACACTGAGGGGGGATATTGCAATGCTCTTTCACTTTCTAATTGCTCTGAGAAATGCCAAAGGCATGCAGTAAGCCCTGTCAATTAGCCAAGCCTACTCCTGCTTCTCTTAAAGCCTCCTGTGTTTAGAGTGAAAGGCACTGGCTAGCCTCTCGCACGCTGATTTAGTCCAAGGCTCTCTCTGCGAAATCATACACACACAAACATTCATATTTCCCTTATGTAAGGCATCTGTGAACACACACACACACACACACACACACACACACATAAACACGCACACACATTCTCTAACACATATACACACATGCAAACGCACAAGCACAGCGGTTATATTGGGCGCTTCACATTGTCCAGACGGCGCACTGTCAGAAGGTGAAATGAATGGCTGTTTATATTAGAGCTCTGGTTTAATGAATTAACCAGCTGCCTGCCCATGTCAAATAGAGACTCGTAGAAAGCAGAAAACCTTCCTCTCTTTCTCTCTCACACATACACACACAAGCTTGTTTTATACAATGTCAGGACAGAAGGACATACAATTGTCCCATACGTATTACAAACATGTAAGTACAATGATGTAGTAATCATAATAATAATGTGTCTCATGTGTACATTACATATGTACTTCAGTCATACAGATCTGTGGTCTTTAGTGCCTCTTCAAGTTGCTTTAAACCATTTATATTGGCAGTATGTGTGTTTTCACCAGTAAAGACATTTTACAACACTAAAATAATCTTAATACACTAAGACTTAAAATTAATTATTTGTTGAGATTTACCGCCAGCGTAGTTCTCATCAACAGCACTAGACTTCATTTAACAAAGGATTGAATAGCCTGAGATAAATTACTGAACGGGCCAGTGGAGCCAGAGCATAGGGGCCTCTGACTGTCAGGGGCCTTAGGGGACCACAAGGCTGGAGGCAGCTCAAAGATTAGGGCAGTCCACTGCAGATGCAAAAATTAAGTGGACAAATAGCCTTTTTATGTATATGTTATTTTAATACAGTATGTTACATAGGTTATTATACTTTGTCACTATTTATATAAGCGACTTATATAAGAAAAAATATTTTTAACCAATAACAGAAGTTTAAATCTGAACACAATGTCAGCTGTAGCTTGAAATTCAGTTCAGATTATATAAAAATATCAAAAATGACAAAACTAAAGATACAGGGTTTTTGTCTGGCAGTGTTAGTATGCATGTCTCTATATATAATAAGGTTTTTCTAAGCCCAACACTTAACACTTAACACTCATGTTAACTTTACAAGGTCCGGAGCATTTTGTTGGTCTTGTAGCATTGTTTTATCCTAGAACATTTTTGTCCTAAAAGAAGTGTCAAAATATTCACACACATACGCACACACACACACACACACACACACACACACACACACACACACACACAGTGGCACAGTGTTATTGTTTCCTAGGGGAGTGGGGAAGGGCAAGATGTCCAACATCTCTCTAAGGATCCACACTCATTTGGCAGAGGGCGTCTGGCAAAAGACCTACCCCCCTCTCTCTCTCTCTCTCTCTTTCTCTTTCTCTCTCTCTTTCTTTCTCTCTCCCCGTTTCTCTCTCTCTTCTTATTTCTCTCTCTCTCTCCTTCTTTCTCTGTCTGCTTGTGTGGTTGCCTCCATTTTTCAGAAATTGGCATATGTTTAAACAAATGGCAAAAATATGTATACAAGCGGTGGGCTCCACCATGTCTCGGGGCAGGCCCTGCTTTTTAACCCAAATTCTCCTGCCTCTTTTCTTTTCTTTCTTTCTCTTTCCACCCCTTCTTCTTTATTTGCCTTTGCTTATATACTTTTTTGCCACCCTCACAGCTGTACTACTTTGCCCCTTGCTAGTGTTTCTGCTCCTGACCCATTGTTTACTTGACCTATATCTGGCTCCATAATGAATTCTTTATCCATATGTTATTCAAAGACAAATTACATCAGTTGGAACAGACACAATCGTCCATGAAAAACAGCACAATTCGTTTTTTTTTTTTTATATTGCATATATACTGCACAGTGCTACATTCCATTAAACAGAGCACCCAACAACTCCTAGTTTCACAACAAGGTGAAACTTAAGATGGCTTAGCCTCTTCCAAACCTGTGCAGCGTTCATTGAAGTATGCCAACAGTATGCTTAGAAAAGCTTATCATGGACTAATGTGTTGGGATAATGATATCATATTGTCATAATGCCCTTCTCTACAACGATAAAAGTATGTGTCATCTCAGACCTCCGCACACAGCCTTGAGGGAACATAACTCTACTTACTGCCTCAGGAAAGACAAGAACCAGCAGATGGAGAGAGACTGAAAGAGGGAAGATCAAATGGAGTGGAGAGATAAAGAATAAATGACATGATGCTCTTATCAGACCGGAGTGTAACTGGGAATGAAAGTTTGGTTTCAGCTATGTCATTAACTCTGCTAAACAGTAGATGAAGAAGAAATTTCAGTTGTGGTTATTTCAGCAGTGAAAAAGCATAATCTTGGCAAAAACACAAAAAAATATTTTTAAAACACTCAAAATATCTTTAAAAAAAACATTATTACAAAAAAACAAAAACAGAAAAAAGTATAAATTATAATAATAATAAGAAGAAGAAGAAGAAGAAGAAGAAGAAGAAGTGCACCACAACCCACAGTCCAGCACAATATAATCCCACAAGCACATATATATCAGTCTATCAGTCTCAACTATTTACATGTTTTAGGCCTCTCTTACATGTCTCTGAACAGTGTTACCTGTGGTTTTCCATGCTTATTGCGCTGCAGTGCCTTTCCCAAGCTTTTCTATTGCTCCATATTTGTCACGCTTGAATGTTTCTGATCATTAAACTATTTTTACAATTAGACAAAGAACCCAAGTGAACACAAAATGCTGTGTGTAAATGGTCATTTCATTTATTGAAAGAAAAATGCTGTTCGCCCATCCTGTCTTGCGTGAAACAGTAATTACCCCCTTTGCTACTAATTCAACCAGTTAACCAAATTCAATTGACTATTGACAATATTACTGCCAGACCTGCTGAATCTAAACATCACTTAAATAGAACCTGTCTGGCAACATGAAGTAGCTGGAAGGTCTCAAATTGCAGCCCATGATGTAACACGCTAAAGACATTCAAATACAGATGTGAAACAAAGTCATTGTAATCTACCATCCAGAAAGGGTTACAAAGGCTTTGCTGAGGCTCTGGAGCGCCAGTGAACCACAGTGAGAGACAGTATCCACAGACGGAGAAAACTTGGAACAGTGGTAAACCTTCCCAGGATCCGGCTTACCAAAGTTTCACCAAGAGCACACTGACGACTCATCCAGGAAGTCACAAAAGAACCCAAATAAACATCTAAAGGACTGCAGGCCTCACTTCAGCCTCAGTTAATGTCAGTGTACCAGTTTCCACGATAAGAACAATGCTGGGCAAAAAAACGCATCTGTAGGAGAGCTGCAAAGCACACACCACTGCTGCTGATCAGCATTGGCCAAAAACCACCTAGACGACCCCCAAGACTTTTCCGATAACATTCTGTGGACTGATGAGTCAAAGGTGGAACTTTTTGAAATTAAGGTTTTGGAGTAACCGAGTGAAAGTCTTGACTTGAATCCCATTGAGATGCAGCTGATATTTGGAAAACCCTGCACATGTAGCCCAGCTTAACCAATTCTGCAAACACAAGTCACCAGAATTCCTCCAGAGCAATGTAAAAGACTCATTGCTTCACAAGTTAACGCAAACGTTTGATTGCAGTTGTTACTGCCAAGAGTGGCACAAGAAGTTACTAGGTTTAGGGGAGCAATTACATTTTCACATGGGTTATATTAAAAGGTGTTTTTTTTGTGTTGCCTTTATTGTACTTTAAAATGAGTTAGACCTGAAACATTTAAATGTGACAAATTAGCCAAATAGAGAAAATCAGGTAACTTCTTCACGGCATTGTATATGTCTATAAAAAGAGCATAATCTTTGTAATTAAAGTTTGAATATCACAGCCTTTATTTTATTTTATTTTATTTTATTTACTGTGAGAATGCAGAACTGATTTGGTAGAAAGCCACTGTCAGGAGAAAGCCTTCTCCAAAAGATGAGATAAAATAATAATAATAATAATAATACACTGTTTATGTAGTAGAAATGCATTCCCTGAAGTGATCAACAAGCATGCAATACATTTGAGTTGAGTTGATAGTGTTTGTGATCCAGCGGCAGGTACTCAAACTTCAGTACTTGTCCTTGGAAGTGTAAGTGCACTTTTAGCCTAAAGACTACTATAAAACTGAGTAATGTCTTTAATGTTCAGATATCTTTAAATGCTTTGAAATGGCTTCAGTATTCTTTAATATGTTATATTACTATAAACCTGAGAAGCTTCTGGCAAAGACAGTCATGTTGAGATAAATTGCAAAGAAGGTATCTGTCATTTTTTAAATGACACTCATCATTACTGCTGCTTCTCTCCCTGATAAAGCTTTAAGCACATCTCCAGCACGTTCTGCTCAAGCCTGAGGCTTCTGTGAAGATGTACATGTTTTATCTCTGTCAAAAACACACCCCTGTGCTCTGTACACCGCTCCCACACTAAATGACCAATAATAGCCAGTTATTACATTTAAATCTCTCTCTTCAGTCTCCTTTGTTTTCCTCTGCAGTTTCTCTCTCTCCCTCTGGCCTCTTCCTCCAGCTTCTGCAGACTCCTGCAGGGCCTGGGCTCCTTTTAGGCTTTGTGTGGTCCAGGCCAGTGTGTATGACGACGGTGTTTGCGTGTGCGCGCTTGTGTGTAGGGGGGGGTAAGATTGCAGTAATTACCCAGTCGTACCTGTTCATTAAGCTCACAGTTGGATCCTCGCTCATAAGCGGTTAGAAACCAATTAAAGCAACGCGGGCCATTAACAACTCCTGCCTGGCTCCACGGTACCAAGAGAGAGATGGAGAGAGGCCGGGGAAGAAAGACGGAGACGGAAAGAAGAGTCATCATAATGAGCAAAGATAAACAGCACAAAGACANAATTAAAGCAACGCGGGCCATTAACAACTCCTGCCTGGCTCCACGGTACCAAGAGAGAGATGGAGAGAGGCCGGGGAAGAAAGACGGAGACGGAAAGAAGAGTCATCATAATGAGCAAAGATAAACAGCACAAAGACATTTTGTGCTAATGACAAGGCGCTCATGTTTAGCACAGCGGGCGATGTTGAGGGGGATTAGAGGACGCAACTATGGTGGTTGAGGAACAGTGGAGTAGGGGAAAGGCCAGGACATAAGAGAAGAGAAGAGAAGAGAAGAGAAGAGAAGAGAAGAGAAGAGAAGAGAAGAGAAGAGAGGGGAAAAAAGGGGGAAGAGTCTTAAAGTGAAGACAGTAACATGAGAACTGAGAACTTCAAGAAGTAATGCAGGGCCCAAATTAGGGGGTAAAAAAGGAAGCCTGTCTAAATGGCTTGTGAGATGGAGGATAATGAATCTCGCCATGTAAAAGCTGAAGTGCGTGAATTGGAGTGATTATGATACAATAGTTCTTGGTGTGGTGTCTGATTGCACAGGTATCCTCTCATCAGTAGGAGGTAGCGCTCAATCCTCAGGGCCAGAGGAGGGGGCTAACTCTCACCCGCATTGGTACAGTGAGACAATTACACTCCCTCTTCCAAACAACTCTCTCCCAACTCTACCTGACGCTTAAACAATGGGAAATGATTTCAAATTGACACAGGGAACCACAGAGTAACTGCTTTCTTCATTTAGAGCCTTCTTCCTCATTTAGAGACTCCCTAGGTGCCACCACTCAATCAGTGATCAGCTTCTAAACTTGAGCAGGATTAGCTTTAGAGCAGTTGGTTGGCTTCTTATACTTACCTGAATGGTAGAGATCCTGTGTGATTCCACATGAACTTGACCTTGAGTATAGGGTCTTCCCTTGATGTCAAAAACTTTAACTTAAAGTCTCATTGAGTTCTATTAAACACTTAGAACAGTAGCACTCCATATGCGACCGTATATGAGTAGGCCTGTAACCTATTATTTTAGCAGGCAGTATGTGGGAAAGTAAAGTAGAAGCATAAAAACTTTCCCTGACATAAAAAAACTTTTCAATCACAGCTCATCAGTCTTCCTGTAACTCTTTTAATAGGGCCCAGCTAATGGCGCTGCTAATGGGTCACCGCGCACTGTTACTGCAGAGGAAACACGCCGCGCTATTGTCACCATGCCTTTTGTTGTGCTTAAAAAGAGGGGAAAATAAGATGCAATTTAGACACTTTTAAGAGGTGATCTTTTCTCGCTCTTTCTTTTCCCCTCCTCTTCTCCTCAATCACGGCGAAATTGCTGCTCGAGTAAGACTGTAATTAAAGCCAAAGTGGCTCTCTCTGGAGCGGAGCAGCACGGCAGGCTAAAATTAACAGGCCCTATTAAGGCGGAAGTGGCAGGCTAACGCTGGCGGTTGAGCGTCTTCCCAATATGCCTGCTACGGGAAGACTAACCAATCACAGAGGGCTCCAGCTGCTAATGGTCCTGCTCACGTAGGCCCCACTGACTGCTCTCACCAGCAATGACACTTTTTCCAAAATAACTGCTTTGTTTAAGACACTTTCACGTTGCTAGCATTAGTCCATCAAGTGGCTGGTTTTCTCAAAGGTGGATCTTTCAAAGTATTTGACACATCGCACTTAGAATTTAAAATGGCAGCACAGAATTAATGCCACTTCATTATATGACTTTTATTTCATTGAATTTCAGAGAATCTCAGAGCATGATTTGAGTTACATAAAACCTGAGAAACTGAAATCAAATTGCAAAACCAATTCCAAAAAAAAAAAAACAAAAAACAAACTCCATCATTTGGAAAAAAATACAGGGAAAATGGTTTACTTTATCCACTTGTGGAATAATCATAAACAACTTTCTGAACTTTCCAAAGATAAACAGGTGACTAGGTGGCACAGGATGCTATCAAGATTGGGTATAAAAGGAGCATTCATGAACGGCTCAGTCATGTATGAGCAAGGATGGGTTGAGGTTTACCACTTTGTAAAAACTTTGTGAGTGAATAGGCCAACAGTTTAAGAATGTTTCTCAACACACAATTGCAAGGTAGGTTTTGCATCATCTACAGTCCATAACATCATCAAAAGGTTCAGAGGATCCTGCAGATGGCACTGCATTGAAAACCAACATGCTTCTGTAATTTATATAACCACTTGGGTTTGGGAATACTTTGGAACCCTTGTCAGTAAACATAGCTCTTCACTACATCTACAAATGCAAGTTAAGACTTCACTAGGTAAAGGCAAAGCCCTTTATCCACAACCTCCAGAAACGATGCTGACTTATTTGGGCTCCAAGCTCCTATGAAATGCACTGATGCAAAGTGGATAGTTGTGGTCTGATGAGTCCACCTTTCAGTTTTTTGGAAGTAATGGGCATTGTGTTTTCTGGGTCATAGTGGTAAAGGACCATTTTGATTACCAACACAAAGTTGAAAAGCCAGCATCTGTCATGGTTGTGGAGGTGAGTTAGTGCCAATGTAATGAGTAGCTTCCAGAACTGTGATTGCACTACTAATGCTGGGAGGTACATTCAAGCTGCCCTCTGGATGGCATCTTTTTTAACACAATCCAGTCTATTTTCATTAGTGCCTGGCCCTGGAACATGCTACAACAGCGTGACTTGTTAGTAAGAAAGTGCAGGTTGTAGACTGTTCTACAGTCCAGACATTGAAAGCCCACTGAAAACATCTG
>CM067480.1:11937737-12021055 GCA_034552555.1 Semaprochilodus insignis
GACAGCGTACTTGTCTCATAGTGAGCAGAGACCCTGCCTGCTCTCTCCCACAGTCAAGATATTTTTAACATTCACAAAGCCAGACAGCTAGGCCAAACTCTGTCTGTCTAACTATCTGCTGCTCTTAGACGCTCCACAAGACCCTGAGCCAACAGTGCACCAAGGAGCGAAAGAAAGATTGGTGCAAGCTGGGAATGATCATGGCTGAGACAGAGAATGATGAAGCCAGTAGAAATGTGTGTACAAGTGAACAAGTGTAAAAATGAACAAGTCTATAGAAATGATGCAGTGTAAAAGCTGAACAAGCCAGTAGAAATGAACAAGTGTAGAAACAATCAAGCATGTAAAAATGATTAAATTATTTATGAGCAAGTGTAGATATGAGCAAGGGAGAAATGATCATGCCATAAATATTAGCTGGTTTACTGGTTAAACAGGGTCTGGTCTGGTCTGGCCGCAGGGCTGGGGAGACAGCCCACTCTCATGACCCTTGACCCAGTTGCAACAATGACCATGTCAGGTTTTTGGTTTTGTTAATGTCTGAGTTATTCTAAATGCATCTGTCGTATGTCGTAGTATGTGATGCATCTGCACAAAAAAGTGAAATGAGAAATATATATATATATATAAATTTGGAAATAAAAAAATGAAAATTGGCATGTGCATATGTATTCACCCCTAAACAGTTCTGGTCCAACCAATTACCTTCAGAAGTCATGCTTAGTGAAATGAAGTCCACCTGTGTGCAATCTAAGTGTCACATGATCTGTCAGTATACACACCTTTTCTGAAAGGCCCCAGAGGCTGCAACACCATTAAGCAAGAGGCACCACTAACCAAACAACACCATGAAGACCAAGGACATCTCTAAACAAGTCAGGGACAAAGTTGTTGAGAAGTCAGGGTTGGGTTATAAAAAAATATCCAAATCTCTGATGATCCCACAGAGCACCATCAAATCCATTATCATCAAATGGAAAGAACATGAAACCAAAGGTAACGCTGAAGGAGCTGCAGAGTTTCCAAGCAGAGACTGGAGTATTTGTCCATACGACCACAATAAGCCATACACTCCATAGAGCTGGCCTGTATGTAAGAGTGGCCAGAAAAAAAGCCTTTACTTACAGATAAAAATAAGACTCGTTTTGAGTTTGTCAAAAGGCATGTGGGAGACTCCCCAAATGTATCAAGGAAGGTGTTCAGGTCAGATGAGACCAAAATTGAACTTTTCAGCCACCAAGGAGAACGTTATGTCTAGCGCAAACCAACACATCTCATCACCCCAAGTACACAATCCCCACAGTGAAACATGGTGGTGGCAGCATCATGCTGTGGGGATGTTTTTCAGCAGCAGGGACTGGGAAACTGGTCCAAAAACCTGACTTTAGGGGGGTGAACAGTTATGCACACTGAGGTTTTCACACTGTTGGCCTCACAATAAAAAAAATAAAATGTTCAAAGTTGTAGGCATGTACTGTAAATGAAATTATGCAAACCCTCAAATAATCCATTTTAATTCGAGGTTGTGAGGCGGCAAAACACGAAAAATGCCAAGGGCGGTGAATACTTTCGCAAGGCACTGTAACTACCACTCCACTAATCATCTGTCTAGCAAGCCTTTCCTGAGATTGAGAAGTGTAATTGTTAGACTGCAGGAGGAGAATACTTCAGACTCAGAACTGAGAACTACTGCCCTGCACATACATACACACATACGGGGCTGACTTAGCCTTTTGGTGGCCCTGGTAGCAGATTTTTTTCTGGTCTATCTTATTTCTGTTGGGCTTTTGTCTTTCGTATTGTTCTGTTTGAGCCATGACCCTCCCTGAAGCTTATGCATCCTAAATATAAAATGTAGTATTTTGAGACTAGTACTTTTTACTTGTGCTTGGTCTGGCAGACTAGAGACAGGAAAGTTGGGAAGCCACTGTTTATGTTGTGGCAAGCCAGCTAATAACACTGACCATCACAAGCTGTCTGAACTCTATGAATTTATAACAAGCTAATTGTGTATTGTTAATGTTTGGATGCTTGTTTGGGGTTCTAGTGAGAATTTTAATTATAGATGACCTTGTCAGCATTTTCAATCCAGAGGTCTGTCTACCACCCAATATTGCTTGCTTATTCAGCCAACTAACATTTAGCTTGATCTAACCCTGGTGTAACACTGTGCCACAGTTGTGTTTTTAAATGTTTTACTTTCTACATATTTAGGTAGCATGGTTTCTTTTTCCTTCCTTGACGACTCCTTCTCATGTTTGATGTGATTGGCTGCTCGTCATCATGTTTTCATGTGCATGCACACAAGGATTAATCACAGCATGAGCATCTTAACTTGGACTAACAGAGTTGTTAACTGCTAAACAAGTTAAGCAGGTATGTGTTTGTTGGGTTTTGTGAAGTTGAAACAGATCCACTGCTCCCTGTTGTCCAGCTACAAGCCAAAAACAAATGGCATAATGTAAACAACACAAACAAATAGTTTTTACACGTTTCTGTTCTTCAGATGTGTATATTCTTTTTCCCCCTCATTCAAGCAACTTGGGCATTGATCAGACTGCCAGCCCAAATCCAATTTTTGGCATATCCAGATTGCATCTAGATTGATTTTTGATAGTCTGGACAGCAAAAAAAAAAACACCTGGAATATGATTTTTGCAAATTGGATCTAAACCACATTTAGATGGTTTGAAATGCAATTCCAATAAGTCTGGATGTTCTGGCTGCTCAAATCAGATTTAGAAGTGTCTTTTGCCATCACTTGCAACAAGACAAACAATGATGATGTCAAATACAGACTGACAGAAGTGCTGGGATTTGTAATGGATGCCTAAAAGTAATGGATGCCTACATTGTTACCACAGCAAACCATGCAGATAGATTGGTGACTTGCAAATAACAGTGCAGACAGTCATTTCAAAAGATCTGATTTGAGAACAGGTCTGATTTGCCTGCAGTCTTAGACAGTATAATGGTACAGTAATAACACAGAAGTTGTTAGCGGACCATTCAGCAACCACAGGGTCCTAAGCAGCTGTTTATGTTTTGCCAGCACTGCACACATATACACACACTCATTTTCACTGTCCGCGATCAAGAGACAAATAAAACAACCAGTGGCCAGACAAGCGCAGGTCTGATAAAAGCAGGTAGGCAAGAAAGCGTGACCATTAAACAGACGGACAAACCAGCAGGTGACATGGAAGGCCCATGATGGTGGCTAACTACCTGCCTAATTTTGTATTTTTTTTTTTGTAGTTTTTGTAAACATGATACTGTGATGAACAGACAGGATGAATAAGATAAAAACACCTTCAGTGTCAAAGCACATCAACTGTTACTCCACATCAAGCAGTAGCTGTGATTTCACACTAGGCTGCTATGATCTCCACTGCGTTCTCTAAAACTGTCTGTGGTGCTGCCTGACCAATTTCCCTGATCTCCAGCCCAGAAATTCCTGTGTTTCTCGCTCCCTGTTTTTTGCCCATGGCTGCAGGCTACGTGATTTAACAAGCTTCAGCTATGGGATGATACTCTGACCATGTTTTTTCTTGTCTTGGGTGTATTAAAGACAAGCTAAAGAAAAGTCTTTAATCTAAAACTCATTAAGAAGCCACTGGACTGTTTCTGAATTCTGGGAATAAGGTGACAACATAATGTGAATTCAATTATTATTACACTTAAAATATCAGTCCTTGGTATGAGAAAGACATGAGAGTAACAGTTAAAACCAACAGTTCACAAACACCTTGACTAAGGTATTCATGTAAGTGTTATACAAAAAGACTAGTTTTACAAAAACATTTACTGATCAAATTTAGCAACTGCCCATTGGAACCTGCCAGTGTGTGACAATACACATGTTAACATGTTTTCAATACTGGGTTTGGAAGACCATATGTGCTGTGAATCAAATACAATTTGTTTCCATGCTATAAAATGTGCAGTACTGGGAATGGTTTCTATAGTCCTATTTAACACAATCCATGATATTCCGAGCGAGAAGCAAAAATAAACACTACACAGCTCTTGGACTGGAAAAAAGATGTTTTGATTAACCTACTTTGGATGGTTGATTAGGCAAGCTGTATTAAATGGCAAAGGGAGAAAGCAGGCTTGACTTACAACAAGCAAAATCTTCACATTTAGCTCCTGTTTGGAAACACTTGGGTTTCCCAGTCCAATACAATAATGATCAGTAAATCAAATGGCAACAATTTTCCAACACAGCTTAATGTGAGGATCAAATACCCATGCTAATACCTCAAGCATGCTAACTCATTTGTGATGACATCACCCAAATGTGCTTGTTGGTGAGAACACAAGTCAAGAGGAGCCCCAAGAGGCCAAACAAATAACTTTGCACCTTTCAGCATTGATTCTTTATTCGGTTGTTGAGTCCAGCGGTACTCATTTATGGATTCCGCAGTTTGCTGAAAGTAATTAAGCGACATTAGGAAATCTCACTCCTGTATGTATTTTATTAAGTATTTTTATATATTTTTCTCTTATTATAGATATATTGGCTTTGAAGGACTCATTGCTTTAACAAGTCTTCTGCAATTTCAGTATTCAGAAAATTCTGCAATAATGCACAACAAATAACATACGCCACTCCAGATACTACCATATCATATCTATCTTATGTCCGTATGTATTCATCTGATAATCAAGAACACAATTAAGGCTTCCCTCTGATCGCCTTGATTTTGCCAACATTGAAAGATCTCTTCAACAGTCTGCATGCATGTATGTGCCATTCACCGTGTCATAGGCATTCAGAAGTTTGCGTGTGGTGTCATTCAGGTTTCCCAGAGGCTCCAGGCAGGGATAACCGTCCTTCAGAATGAGAGTGGCTCCCGGGGGCCCATCGGGACCCTGCAGCCTTGTGGCCATGCTCTGGATGCACTGCTTAAGTTTGGCCACCGGGGGGAGCCCACACTGCTCTTTGAAAGCAACGGTAGCACTCTACAGAAAAACAGAGTAAACAGAACACATATGTGTTAGAGTTCACAGCCACCATAAACACACAAATACACAAAGCTCTGCGATGATTAAGACACTACTATTCATTTTGCTTGTGCTTAGCCTCTTACTGGAACACAGCGCAAACCTTTCATCTAAACGGCAACAGATAAACGAGCAGTGTTATCAAAAATGTCACCAGTGGCTGTTTGTGTTTACACTGATACAGGTGTCTGCTTTTATCTGACCTTCCAGTTTTGGGCAGCTGTGACATAGCCTAGTTTATGGCCTGATCAGATCTGTGGATTTTATGGTGCTTCATCCAGAGTGGAGAGTCATTTCTACATGGTGGAGCCGTACATCTACTGCCGTTATTACCATAACCCACCTGAGGGACTGCTTGTGTGTATATGTGTGTTTGACAGAGAGACAGAGAGAGAGCAAAAGTGTGAGTGGGAGGTATTTATAGATATGGAGCAATCCTCTTCTCCCTTGCGCAATTTACCTGCCCTCGCAGTGCCCCCAGGTGACATCTAATCCCACAAATACTCAACACGCACAGATAAACATCACTATCACTTCAAAAACTCACCAGAGTTCAGAAGGGTGAGAGGACTTACATCAGGTTTGTACATTTTGCTGGCATAAGCTAGAAATGTGGAGGCACTCAACATGGACACTCAAACTAATGTTCACAATTAGGTCACCCCAACCTACACAAGTTTTTTTGTGCTATGTTTTCTAACACTTTATATGTGAAATACAATGCAAGCAACCACTGAGAACATGTTTGCTAAGGGCATATTATTGATTTGCATCTTCAGAGTTACAAAAAAAGCGAATTATATTTCACAGGGGACTCTCGGGGAACACTGAGAACTCCTCCTGTTTGTAGTACAGTTTATTTTCTTTCAATACAGTCATCATGCTTGTGTGTTTAAACTCTGCATCTACAATAATTCTTTTATTTTTTATGAAGGTTTCATTGGAAACATAGGTTAAAACTTTGAAACATCCACTGGAAAACTGTCCAATCAGGGTATTTTTACCTTTTGTAGCTATGTAGACATAGCTAAGCCAGCTCTCCCACTGATCAGGCCTTAATGAGCAGGACAGAAGGACCTTAAACATCAGGTTGGCAACCACGTATGTAGCAAGTCTATTAGTAAAGAGAGCACTCGTATTGGATTCAATTCAATCCAATTCTACTTTATTGTTATTACACCAAAACAAGGTTTTACAGTACAACAAATCTGGCTACTTCTCCAGTGCAGTAACAAAACTACATACATATATAATTGTACAAATATGTAAAGACAAAAGACAGAAACACAAGACATTACGTGCATAAGCAGGTCAGAATATGACTACAGTTGAGGTATAAACAGCAATTGCATAGGGAATATACAGCTTAGATGCTGAAGTGTAGAGGTTCCAGTTAAAGTGCAAGTGGACCCAGTCCCATGAGCTAGTGGAGCTTAGTGTTGTAGTTTGCTGGGGGATCAGGGCTAGATCAGTAGCAGTCCATAGTGTTGCAGTGTTCTGGTAGGTGCAGTTTTCTGGTAGCACCTGCCAGAACATGACTGCATCACTATGGACTGCTACCGATATGCTACCTGTAGTTTCCAAAATGCACACTAACACTTAAGTGTATTTTGCTCTACTACATGTGTATGCTAATTACTGTTTTCACCTCATCTGTCTTTTGTCTTTGTACTGTTGTTTATTTATGTATTTAGTTTTATTACTGCACTGGAGAGGTAGCCTGATAGTGTTTTGTTATTCTGTAAAACCTTGTATTGGTGTAATGACAATAAAGTCAAATTGGATTGAATTAAATTGAACCGAATACGTCACTGACTTTATACGAGTGCTCTCTTTACTAAAAGAGTTGCTACGTACCTGAAACAGTACGTATGCGACACACAAGGTAGAATATGTGTTAATATCTGTTACAAGCTGCCAATAGAACATGCAATGTCTTTTACAAGCTTTAAATGTCCTTGTTTAATCTTGAATAGCCAAAAATGTTGATGAGCACCAGCATTAGACTAGTGCTAGTATAGTATTAGAAATTCCATAAGGGCACTAGCAGAAATTAGCATTATCATACAGTCACTCATTTAAGTTTCGATATTAATAACCCAAATTGATGGACTGGCTCTGAAAGGCACAGCTCACCACTGATTTCTTTTCAGTTGTTTGCTTAAAACAGCAGTTCTATGAATTTTCAGCTTTGAAAAATCATGCCGTTCACATATCGGAGTGAAACACCACTGAGACATTACATTAATCAAGGGGAGTAAATGAAAAGGCAGGAACAGCTGCTTCAGTATTACAGGTATAAATAAACATTATTTTAATCTCCTGCCATGCAGTGACACTTACCAGGGCATCCTCTCTCAGGTCAGTGGCCTCTTTGAGTGGAACACTAGCCAGGCGAAAGGTGTCGTCCAGCACTTTAATGCCTGTGTTTCGCAGGGTGACATATTCTCTCCCACGCCGCACTCCTCTCCTCACAGACAGGCCTCGTCTCTGGGCTTTACCTCCACCACGCCGGTTTGTGATGGCCACATGCACAAACAAGCTGGCGTGGGGTAAGGGGTCTCCAGCCAGGCCCAGCAAGGGTACATTCCGGTAGCCAGGCTGAAGGCACTCAAAGGCAATGCTGTACTGGCCGATAAAGTCGTCGCCAATGTAGTCATCATCCAGAACAACAAAACGCAGCAGAGCCAGCTCTGGCATGTTCACCTGTGTAGACAGGATTTAAAGCAAATAAATAAATAAATAAATAAATAAATAAATAACCAACCTGAAATAATGTAACTCACTACCACTGCATGCATATTATTCAGTAACTCTTAAAAAGCTAATATGTACAGATGGGTGACAGATTAAAGGGATAACCACCATAAAAGTGTTTTAGTAAGATGTTGGACCACCAGCTTCAGTGTACCTCTGCACAAGTTCTGAAAGCCTTTGAAACTTGTCTCGTAATTTGTCTCTTTCTTTGAGGTCCACTTATAATGTCTGTGTGGGTTTTACGTCTTAAAAACTGATTCATTTTTACATGACCATTTCCAGCCTCTCTTCGTGTCTTAGAGTTAAGCAGATTGTTGTTGTCACCGTGCCTTCAAATGCTGCAGACAGATGTAAATCCTCTGTGCTTATAATGACAGATGAATGAATGAACGAATGAATAATGAATTCAAAACAGGCTGTTGTTGCACCCGAGTTGTCATATATGGGCATATATATATATATATATATATACACATATATACACATTTTCAGGCACTTGAGAAACAAGCGCACTAATGCACATGCTATGTTCAAATGATTCAGAAGTGCTCCCTACTACCACATCACAGATACATGCCAGTTCTTAATGCAGTGCCGCCTGAGAGCTTCAGGGTCATAGGCACTCAGTTGGGGGATTCAGCCTGTGGAGACCTCTCCAGTGTGTGGGTTGAGGTACCTAAAATCATTTCGATCACTCACTGAAGTGAAGTTATTTCTGGCAAAGTGGTGAACCTTGACCCACCAAATTCTAGGCTTTCCCTGGTTGCTCCCTTTATGTCCACACATCATCATCTCTTCTCTTCTGTATAAGATGTTATAAGAACATTTCAAAAGGCTCTTGGTATTTTCACAAAGAATCTGATCACATAAACCAATACATATCTTGTCTTTGCACTGTTTTCATTTAAGTAAAATATAATTCACCAATTTCTGCATCTTTACTTACTGTCACAACTTTTTGGAACTGCTATTGTCCAGTATTCACACTAGTAAAGGAGTGGCTCTCCAGGTAGTGTGTAGATCAGTCTAATGAAGTCATCAGTCATTATTTATGTCCTATTTACCTATGTCTATCAACTTCTACATTGATACACAGACAGAATAAGTCAAAAGCCAGAAAATGAGAGAATGTGCAGCCAACTACTAGTGGCCAACTATAAAGCTGGTCTATTCTGCCTCTTCATCACACCGATAGCAACAAAAGAGACTATTGAAATCAGTACTCTCATTCATGGACAAGCAAACAAGTGCATGTATTGCACACATTCTCACACACAGACCTTGCTAAGTGGATCCAAGATAGAAAACTTCAGTCTTCAGTCAGAAAAACTGACATATTATCAACAGCTTACCTTCATGCAGTAAATCACAGACACAAATCTCTTGAAGACAAGAAAGTGGTGCATGAAATAAACTTCATATAAGACCTTTAAAAATGTAAATAAATTAGCACAAAAGAGTCTAGACTAAAAAGTTTATATGCAGACTCATACATACAGAAATAGGGGCACACAGATGCTGAGAGATTGGTATTATTAGGCGTACAGGCATCTCTATGATGAATGTGCTTGGTGAAAAAGGCCACCGCAAAGGAAAGAGGCAGCAATCATCTATCATACTGCACCAGAAGCAATGCACTTGCTCCTCCATATGTGTGCATGTGCATGTATGTATGTGTGTGCGCTACAGCCTCCGTCTGTTAGGTGTACACTCTCCTGTGACTTATAATCGTGATGCAACCGCCGCTAGTCAAAAGGCCACGGCTCCATCAACAAGTGGCATTTGGTCCCCAGGGAGGCAAAGAGAGTAGCGTGGTGTAAGTGTGAAGTAGCGAAAAGAGTGTAGCGTGGTGTAAGTGTGAAGTAGCAAAAAGAGTGTGGTGTAAGTGTGAAGTAGCGGAAGAGTCACATTCCACTCTAATCTGCTCCACAGATCCACAATGAAAAGATGCTCATTCCTGAAATGACCTGAATTAAAACTAGATATCCGGAATGGAATACCTTCTACTACCAGGCCTGAAGGTGCAGGTTACAGCAGTGGTTTAAATTCATTTAAAACCTGTCTCACATTTATTGATTTATTTTCTGCACATTATAGGAAGACACTAATGTTATCTCATCGTATCAATTTTTAAACATGTGAACTGATGTACTACTGTTCAGGGGCACAGCCCAAATATGCAGCGTATGCATATGCATAAAGCTTGTGAGTGTGAGTCGCCTCAGCTTCTTATGTTATCAGCACCCTCTGCTTCTTTAGTGTGTGAGCTCCACAGCAGCGCATCACAGACGTTCATCTGGCCTATTTTTTGCATGTGTCTACACAGGAAATTTGCAATAAAACAAACTACTAAAATGAAACTTTTATAATTCGTGGCCATAATCAAATGAAATATTTAAACAGTCAGTGCATCAAATGCAGCTTGTGATGTGGTTGAAAAGACTTCCCGGTCACAAGTCTGAAAACTGACAAAATCAAATATCCCAAATCTGTTTTTTGATATTGCACTGCCACAGGATGCAAAAAAAAACTTTTGCCAACGCATGCCACCGCTGCATGCCACCTAGCTCTGCAGAGTTCTGAGCAGGATGGCAAACAACAACTCTAACAAATAAATGTGGAAGACATGCGCAAAAACGTTCTAGAGCATCAAGAAAAACATTTGTACATCAGGTGAAACGGGCCATTTCAAACGTCTTAGGGCAAAATACTCTCAAAGAAGAAGGCATCAGGCTTAAACAGGACCAGACAATAAAGTTTACATGACATTTACAACATACAGTATCCACTTGTACACACTAACACACCACCACCACGTCAGTGTCACTGCAGTGCTGAGGATGATCCACCACCCAAATAATACCTGCTCTGTGGTGGCCCTGTGGGGGTCCTGACCATTGACAAAAAGGGTGAAAGAGGCTAACAAAGTATGCAGAGAAACAGATAGACTACAGTCTGTTACTGTAGAATTACAAAGTGCACCAATATAGACGATGAGTGTAAATACAAGTGTAGATGCAAGGTACAATATACAGATACATTATATGTGTATGTGTGCATGTGAGCATCCTAAACCCTACGAGAACACACACTTAAAGCAGGCCCCTCTAAATCATCAGACAGGGAGAGGCTAGCCTCATCTGCATCTCTTAATTATAGGACGCTAAGTTTGGAAAGCTAGCATAATTAGGTCTTTCCAAAAGAAAGGTCAGGTCTGTTGAAAAAGGGTGCGGGAAATTGGCGCCCTGCGTGAGGAGCGGGCCAGTGAGTGATCTAGACACTTGGCTTGAACTATGATCTGAGGGTGCAGTGTTAGCAGTAGCGGCCCATTAAGTTTTGATGGCATCCTTCCCTAATTACAGACCTGGGAAGAGTTGTGTTCAGTTGCACCCACACCTGCGTCATTACGCTGAATCCTTAATGGCAGGTCTTGTCCATTAACCTCATTGCGGCTTTGAAACACATGCTGGCAGTAACCATAATTACATGTACTTCATATCCTCACATATAACAACAATACAGCAGAGATGTGGAAGAAATTACAAAGGAAAACTGAACAATTAGGGGCTTGTTATAATGGAACAGTGTGGAGAGAATATTGCTAAAACAATCAAGTATGTGTGATTCAGTGAGTGCTATAATAATACTGTTTATTTATAGTATTCCACTGACGTCATGTAATTGCGCTGACGACATTTTGGAAAGCAACTCAGCAGTGTAATGGTGGTTTGTAATGAGATAAATGTGCCAGCAAAGACATTAAAATGCAGCTTCTTCAGAACACAGCTTAAAAATATCTTTAAGGCATATTTTTTTCATTCAGGTGATCTATTTTATTTTATAATTTTATGTCGCTGTACAGAGAACAAAGTTTAAAGTGTTACTTGACTAAGGACCATTTATTGAAATAAAGGAATGCATTTATTAAGGTAAGCTGATGTCAGCTTCATGCTTCGTTAAGGCACCTCTTTGTAACTGCAGCATCTTTTAAGAACAGCGTTTCAGACAGAGGGAGAATACAGATGCCAACTATGAGAAAAAAAATTGTTTTTTGAACACTAAACATTTAATTTTATTAGACCCCCCAAAAAATACTATAAACATTGAAATAATAGGTTAGCATAATGGCTACACCTTAACCTTAACCCCTTAAAGAGAAATTCTTCCACAAACAAAACTAATAAATCATCAAAATACAAACTAAATCCTTCAGGGTGGTTTAAGCCATTCTATAGATTCTAGAGAACCTGTGGAGAGTCTTACAGAGAACTGTTCATAGTTGCGGTGATGTAAAGTTGCAGGCTTACATTGAAAGAACTGGTCAAGGTTAGTGATCTAACCAGTGTCATGTTGGATGCTGACTCGTCTTCTATGTGAGGTATTTTCCCCAATGCAGCATTATCAACACTATACACAGTCGTGTCACATTATTATGGCCACTTCCTACTTTTTTTGCAACAGCACGTAGCTCATGAAGGAAGTCACGTTTACATGACTCAACTGTGTGTATAAAATCTCATTCATTTGGGATAATAAATAAAATGGTTATATTTGCACTGACAATATTGTGACTCCTGGTTCCTATCAGCACCACTGAAAAGAAATCTTAGCTGGCCAGTTTCTCTACAATTAACCATTTCACATTAAACCACTCTGAAGGACTTGTTTTACAATGCCTGAATTATGCAGAAACTCTGGTAAAACATGGAAATCCCTTTTCAACTTTGGGCCCATACTTCAATTCTCCCATCTCATAACTACATTACATAAATATTATTAGTTTTATAGTGGTTACGAAATAATTTAATATAGATACTGCATGCTTAATACTGAAGTATTAAGATTCATAACTGAATAATCAGCTTGAAGTATAAGGGATTTAATAACCATTTCTGCAGTGTTATGCTCCAGAAGATAAATTACTTGAAAGCAAGTCAACGTATGCACCAGAAAGGAGGAAAAATTTTCATTTTTGTCTTGTTTATATAAGTTAATGTACAACTCTGTAATCCACCTTCAGTTTGAGATGAGCACTTGGCAGAGGGCAGAGGAGATGGGTGACTCCAGGCATCCTCTCTATGGATATTTGGCCACAGCTTTAGAGCCACGGTCAGTGTCTGTCTTATGTCAGAACTCAGAGCTGTTTGGCCTTCAGCCATTCTCTGGCACTCACTCAGATCTGCTTTAATTGTTTATGCCAAGATGAAGCTGAGCAATAATATTTTTGTTATTGTCACACTTTAACGTGACACCATCTCAGCTTTCAGCAGTATGTTCCAGTAGCATGCTTTTTGACTTTGTGAAATGTTTTTAAAGCCAAGGTTACGGAGTTTAAGCTCAGGCATGTGGTGCTGTGTTATTGTTATTTTGGAATAGTGTGGAAAACCAATTGGTGAAACGTTCAAAGTGCTCGCAGGTCTGTGGAATGACACCGTTTAGAGCAGTCAGTGCTAAGTTAATCATGAATACTGTAGTGTGTCTGTGTGCACTGTAACATCATTCGCTTGACTGGTTCTCTCATTGACTGAGGTTCACAGACTACGAAACATGAGAGCGTACATAGTGTGGCTCTGCACAGCTTTGCACACCTATTGGCACCTAGTCTCGCCAAAATACATCACACTGCTGTTGCCTTTTAAGTGACATTATAAATGGAGACATCCTGTTTCAACAGTAAGACTAACTCACTTTTCTACTTCTAATGACAATCAGTGTTTAGAGCCTACAGTAATCAATATGGAAATTAACCTGTGCTAATCTGTTTCCTTCCTGCTGGTGCGTTTTGTCTACTTATAATTATAAGCCTGTCTGATTCCTAATCCCACTTACAAATGAAACAGCTCGACTGCAAAAATCCTCTTGTCAGGCTGGGCTTTTAAACAAGCACTGTAGAACTGTGCTATTTAGCATGCATAGAGCCAACACATCTCTCTCACCTGAAACTCAAAGGTCTCGTCGAAGAGCGGGTCGTCCTGGTTCTGGGCAGCAGTGCGAGTTCTCTGCTCAGCACAGTCGGCCGGCACACCATGCAGTTCCAGCACCACATATGGATCGATGACCTCACCCTTTGCCCCAGATCCCTGTGGTTTGGGCAGGCTGTGGGCGCTAATGACCTTCACCCTGAGAGTTTGCGGGGGCACCCCAGGCATGCAGCCCTGTGACTGGGCACTGAAGTATGAAACCTCGTCTCGCATGACGGCTGGCCTAAGCACGTAGCCGCAGCCTCCATTCTGTGCAAAGCGGCCTCGGCTGAGGTCCAGCATGGCACCCGGTGTCTGCTGGTTGAGCGCCACCAGCTGCACGCCTCCTTTCCAGTAGCCCTGCGGGTTGGGGTTGCTGGAGTCCAGCCTGACAGAGCTGGGCCGGACCCGTGTTAGACAACGCTTGGTAAAGCTCACCAGCTCCTCTGGGCTCTCACTGGCCAGCCGGCCTGCCTCACCCTCACCCAGAGAGCACAGTGTCCAATAAGGGGAATCTAGGGGAAGTGGGGTACTGGGAGTGGAAGGGGTAGAGGGTGGAGAGTGCTGCTGGGATTGCTGGACATTGGTCCGGTGAGCGTAGAAGTTACGACTACCCGTGCGAGCCACCGCCACTAAATCAGACAATTCCCTGCGCAAGCGGAGTCTTCTTGGCTGAGGGGGTGGGGGCACAACTAAGACAACCCCCAGTTCCTCCTCACCTGGAATGGTCATCCGCCGACCAGCCAGTGGGCCTCCACCACCAATCTCCTCGTCTTCTTCAGAAACCTCTCCTTCAGATCCCTCCTCTTCTATAGGCAGTTTCTTGCCCACAAGAAGCACTCTTCCTTTCAGTTGCTCTGGGGATGGGAGTGTGGTAGCACGACCCCCAAGACTGACCGGAAGGGCTTCAGGTTTGTACAGCTTTGCCCCAAATACCTTCTTCAGATGTTGGGCCAGAATACGCTGCTGGCCAGGGGAGCAACGCTGACATAAGTACAGCAGCAGGGGGTACTGGGAGGTGAGGAAAGCATACTTGTTTACCACTTCCAGGGCACTACGCAGAGTGACTGGGCTATGGTGGTGATGGTGATGGTGGTGGTGGTGATGATGGTGTTTACCATCTGGTCCATGATCGACCCCCAGAAGAGGTTCACCATCGGGACCATCTGTCACCCCAAGCTCCAAACATCGACACCCAGCCTGGAGGGCTCGTATGAGCCCCCCCAGATCTGCCCTGCCGTGCACCTGATCGTCAAGCAGATAGGAGCGATAGGACGCATTGATGTAGTAGTGGCACAAGGGCAGGCTCATGTCTTGACACACATACTGATGCTCTGGGTCAAATAGCTGGCACTCAGCTGACTGTAGGTAACGGGTGAAGCCATCAAGCCCCAGGAGGCCTTTTTCGCGACCAGCTGCAGAGGGTTCATAGCGGCGCAGGAGCTCTAGGCAGCCTTCAGTGGTGGCCAATGGGAGCCCCTGCTCTGTCTCAAGAAAGAGGCGCAAATCCTGCGTGTCCAGGCACTCCCGGTCTTTCGATAATTGCACTAACAAGAAGTAGACGTCGGGCCGTGTGCACAGCTCACAGTAAGCTTCTTGAAACTCTTCCAGTGTCACATGAGACGTCAACTTCTCCTTGCTGCGCTGGATCTCTTTAAAGCGTAAACGAACCTAAAACAAGGAAGTTGGAAAAACTTTGAAATGGTGTCAAAACAGTCCAATTCTCTATAATAGCAGACACAAAAAACATATAAATAGCAGATAGATTAAAGATTCTTCAAAGTTACAGCACTGCTAAAGTGTACCTGCACATTTACTGATACAAAAATCTGTTTTAGCTAACAATGACACCATGATATCATTGGTGTTGGAGATTCTGTGGTAAAATCATTCTCATGAATGTTCTACAAATACAGGCAATTTAATCTTTTTTGATCCTGCCTCAAGCACTCGAAAGTTATTTCTGATATCCATATTTTGCCAAGTTTTCTTTTCTAGCTTTTGATCATAAGATGCACATCAAGGATGAATCACACATGCACACACTAATACAACTGCACTCTCCCACACCATCAGCAACTCATGTTGTCCAGTCATATTTTAATTCCTTGTTTAAGGAGAGATATATGAACCCTCTGGAGCTTGCATATTAATATTAGCTAAAACTACTAATAATGTATTGATGATATTTAATCTGCTAAGCTAAATATTACTGAGATGCAGGCTAAATCCCACAGACGAGGCTGATTCAGAGCTTGACTTGAAAACAGGGATTCACTTGCAAAAGGGATAAGGCTTAAAATCTTTTTACTGTTCTGTCTGCCTACAAATTGTTGTCTGTCTCATCCATCTGTCTCCAACTCAAGCCACTGCAACAATCCTTCCCAAACTATAATGGCAGATTTCCAATGAAATATGACTTTGCCATGCATATCCCAGATCACGGTATAGCCTCCAGTGAGAAGAATCAAAACACTGCCAGCAGCATGGATACCGCTCTTTTCTGCCCTTTCCGTTTGCCCTCTTTGTCTTTGCTTGTCTCTCTTCTTGTGCCACATGAAGCAGATGCCTCACACCCCCTGTCACAAAGACTTAGAGACGTGGGCCTGTGGCTCCTGCCTGTCCTCCTCCTGTCCTCAGCTGTCCATGCAAACACACACACAAATACACACACAAACACTCACACATGCACTCAGTGTCCCTGCAGCTGCTAGATTCAACCCCCCACAGTCACTGTGAAGCTCAGCAGGGTTGACTAATAAGCCTGGCTGAGTAGTGATGAAGAGAGATGGGCCCTGGAATAACTGTCCGTCCCAAACACTGCACCCATATGATTGGTTCTATTCAGGTCTAAGGACCACCTGCTGCTTTGTTATTTCATCTTTCACAACCAAACTTTTCCCCTTTTCTTATTTAATGAGCAGCTCCAGTCCCAGTTTTCCTATTGGACTTTAATGCCAAGTTCCCATTGTGCAGATTTAAAGAATCCATAGACTGAAACACAGAAAAGACGGGCTTCCGTTTTAAATACTGCACTGATGATAAAATGTCAACACTATCCATCAGTATTGTGGTCTAATTCAACAGGTTGTAGACGTAAAAGGCTGATAAATTCTAACCCAGCTCACTCACCTTTGCTTCCTTGATGCCAGGGCAGAGTTTACAGATGGTGGCCACAGCTGTGTCCTCAGACATGATCCCATTTCCATCCTCATCTACCTGAGCAAACTCCGCTGCTAGCCAGTCACTCCTCATCCAACTCCCGATGCTACCCTCACCAACCCCTCCCTCTCCCCCACCTCCCCCAGCTAAGGCCCCTGGGTGGGACACCAAATAACGCAGGCCTGTCACCCAGATGTTGGCTACATCAGCTGAGAGCGCTACCAGGTCCAGGGACTGGTACTCATCACCATGGATAATAGAGAAGGCTGCTTCCTCAGCCAGATGCTCTGACGGGCCATTGTGAAGAAAGGTTTCCGTGCTTTTGCCTGTGCGGACCTCTCGGATGGCGGAGATGTCTAGCCGGGCACGGTCCCCGTCCTTCTTTGAAGGCTCCCAGCGCAGGCAGGCCTGGTCTGGATCCAGGGTGTAGAAGCGGCAGTAGACTCGTGAGTTGGGACGCACCTTTTTCAGCTCACAGCCACCTTGCATGAAGGCCAGGCAGTCGGCAGCACTGCTCACCTTTTTTTCTGATGGCATGCTACTGAAGGAGACCGTTTTCTTCCGACCACCACTGACCTTGGCCACTGACGGGTCCTGCAGAACAGATGAAACAATGTTACTGGAGTGCCTTAGTCAACACAGATTAAGGCGAGAGGAATTGTCATACATTATAAACGGAAGTGAAATTTTGCGGAATTTTGAAACTTCAGTGCATTTTTTAGATTCAGCTTTGTGATGACATTTGAGTGGAACAATGGAACAACACATTGGAATGCTGCATACTAAGTGAGTCTGGAAAAAATTCAGTATAAATTACAATACTGTGCAAAAGTTAGAGATCAGAAATACACCGTCAAGTCACATTACTTGACTACTTTTAGCAGTGGCAGCACGTAGCTCATGAAGGAATCATGTTTTCTTGACATTCTCCGGGCCCAGAATTTTGGGTACTACTCCATCCTTACAGATCACATACAACCATCTATGATGATTGTCTTCCCTGGGCAGATGAGATCTTCCAGCAAGGCAATGCAACATGTCACATGGCTAGAAATGTCTGACATTGGTTGGAAGAGCATGACCAAGACTTCCAAGCACTACCCTGCCCCCTTAATTCCCCAGACGTGTACCCAAATGAGCATCTTGAATGTTGTGTTCGCACTATAGACCCTCCCACACACACCCTCAAGCAGCTATGGGATGCACTGCACTCAGCAAGGCTAAAGATACCTGTGACAACCTACAAGGACCTTACTGAGCCACTCCCAGCCTGTCTATGCTGCACACAGTAGTTACTCTGGATATTAGACAATAATGTGATTTGACTGTAATACTAAATGACTGTTTTGACAGGAAATTTGGTCTCTAAGTTATGAACAATATGGTATATACATTAATTTAATAACATAAATGTATAAAGCACAGGCTATTTTTTATCATTCCATAAAATAACTCTAATTGCCTCAACAAAAATCTCCTATCAAATAACTGAAACTTTACACAGTTCAAAGGGATACTGAACACAGATAATGAGAAAATGAAACTTGAGAAATCTGCACAAATTCTGTAATTATTTCATGGGTTCATTTTGTGGTGGGCAAATATGAGAAGTAATTGAGTTTGATGACTCAAATGATCAGTTTACACATCAAGCACCTTTGTTTTGTCTGTGATAATTATGCTCCATTTCCTCTACTTGGCTTCATACAGTACAGACCTGCTTTCCCTTCTACATCCTACCTTGAATATGTCATGACTGTTACTACCAGCATGGATCCATTTGTGGAAATGTCAAAGCTGTTATGGCAAATTTGGAGCTTATAGAAAATAGCCTCTCTTCTATGTTTGTCAGTACGCTACATGCACTACATGCAGTTGAAAGTGATTTCTGTGAGCAAGACTGGACCAGACTACATATATGCACTAATCATTCCAAATCAAAAGCATAATCTATTCTTTAGTATTGTTATATTAATAATAAATTAATTTATTAATAAAAAATAAAACATTTATAGCATTGCTACCCAAAGAAAACACACATACCTCAAAAGACTTTTTAGACAAGGGCAGAAATATTTTAATACAAATTAATGTAAAATACTTTTATTTTATTTTAAGTTGTTTTTGAGTATTTGTGTTGTAACTGGAAACAGTAATGATACTGATGGCTGTTTTATGTAAGTCAGGAGATATAACACTGAATGACAGCTGCCGCATACTATGGAGACAACAGACTCTTCTTCCAAACTACTCTAATAATAATGCTTAACACAAGCCATGGTAACTACTGTACATAAATGTTCATAATTAAAGGCATTATAAAACATTGCTTTAAACATTTTACATTATATTATTTTTAGCATTACAAAGGCATTTTTAAGCAAATAAGGCATTATGCCATGTATAATGCATTATGAATACCTGATCCATAGAAAGTGTACATTTCCTTCACATTTAAAGGACATGTTAAGACCTCTGTAATAAAGCTCTATAACATTAGTGTCTACAGTGTTCTTAAAAACAGATTATAGTGTGTTATGCAACCTGACTTTATGCAGTCACATAATTTTGCTTTTTAAGAGTTGTATGTATTTAAATCTACTTAAGTGCAATTATACAAGATCATGTCTGGTTTTATAATGTTTCACATATGCCACGTTATGTCTTATAAATGCATTTTTAATGTATTGTGAATACAAGATTCATAGAAAGGGTTACCAAAAGTTCAAACTAAAAGAGGAAGAGGACAACCAACAAGATGGGTGGAAATAATCAGAGGAATCATGGACAGCTTTGAACAAGCCTTTCAGAAGCCCAAACATGGAGAAACATTAGCCATTTAGTAGCTAGAAGTCAGAATCAATTTGAGAGTACATAAGATTAGGCTGGAGGTTAGGGAACCAGCCTTGTGATTGGAAGGTTGTAGGTACGATTCCCTGAACCAAAAGGACATGACTGAAGTGCAATTGAGCAAGGCACCTAATCTCCAACTGCTCCCTGGGTGCCGTGGATAGGGTTGCCCAACTCTCCCGGCACAAGTGCTCGCTGCCCCCTAGTGTGTGTAGGTGTTTCACTGCATAGATGGGTTCAATGCAGAGTCTGAATTCCAAAAAAAAAAAAAATTATAAATTTGAATTATAAATCTTAAAATAATAAATATATTGGATGCAAATCTGCAGTTAAAAATGTGATTGTAAGCATACCAGACACCTGTCTGAACTGGCCTGAACTGGTCTGAACATGAAATGACTGACGTAATTGAAGTGTTTAGAATGTAGGTGTTAGTCTTGTTTCAGTTGGCACAGATTTACATAATTTAGGCACAGTGTGTCGCCCGAAAGGCACACAGCAGTGAGACAGCGATAAGTATAAGGATTATTTCTTTAGGCATATTAGGTACACTATCTAAATAGCAAATTGTGGTGCATAAAAGATGACATATTCAGAGCAGTAACCTTAGCCACCTTTGTCTTGTGAGTGGAGGTGCCTGTCAGAACTAGGACTAGTTTTAAAATGTCATCTCTAATCACAGCCTAATTATATTCTCATGTTCGCAACTGAATCTCCAAGAAAACATTCAGCGTTCGAACAGCAGAGTCTCTCGCGGTCTTCAAATGCAGACTGAAGACCCATCTCTTCATAATGCACTTAAGTGAGTAAGCACTAGTAGAGGTGTAAGCTGTGTATGTACTTGTGTTGTGTTGCACTTATATTGCACTTATAATGACCTTTTCTTTTCTATAGGTGTGAGCACTGGGCTGGGGTTGCCAGGTAGTGCTCTTTTTGCTCTATATGTGTGTATTGATCTATCTAGGTATCAGCACTGGCCCCCTGTTCGGGCAGTGTCTGAGCTCAGGGTGAGTTTTAGGCTCTGAACTTCCTGTACTAGCTGGAATATTATCCAACGGAACACTAAGCACGGTTGTAAGTCGCTCTGGATAAGAGCGTCTGCTAAATGCCGTAAATGTAAATGTAAATGTAAATCTAGTGAATATGTCTTACTCTACTCTATATGTCTCTACTGGTGAATGAGTGAACTACTGGTGAAACTTTAAACACATAATGCATATAGTTTAGATAATTCAAGAAATAATGTAGAATTATAACATTCTTACAACAATCCAAAATTAGAAATAGCAGATACACTATATGGGCAAAAGTATTTGGACACCCTCCTAATTACTGAGCTCTGGTACACGGAATGTGTATTGCAAGAGTGAAGTTTGGTGGGTTTGAATATTGAATATTGGGTCTGGGGCTATTTTTCAGGGTTTGGGCCCCTTAATTCCAGTGAAGGGTCATGGTAATGCTACAGCATACAAAGACATTTTAGACAATTCTATGCTTCCAACTTTGTGGCAACAGTCTGGGAAAATCTCTTTCCTCTTCCAACATAACTGTGCCCCTGTGTACAAAGCATCCATAATGACATGGTGTGACAGGTTTGGTGTGGAGGAACCCCAGTAGCCTGCACAGAGCCTTGACCTCAACCCCATTGAAAACCTTTTGACTGAATGGACACAAATTCTAAAAGACATGCTCCAAAACTTTGTGGAATGAAAAGGTTCCTGGTAGAGTGGATGCTGGTATAGCCACAAAATCAGGGGCCAACTCCATATAGAGCCCATGGTTTTGCAACGGGATGTTCAACAACCTTATATAGGTGTGATGGTGAGGTTTCCATATACCTTTAGCATATAGCGTATACGAGCTATATTTTAGATGATTTCACTTGCCATACACCGGCAAGTTCAAGCATGCAAGTGAGGCTGTGTAAATGATTAAATATAGAGGTGGCGTAACCTGACATGCCCAAATTCTTTTCTGATCAATAATACACACACCAAATGGAACCTGAGCTTCCGGATCCTTCCAGTAACAAAGAAGCAACAGGAGCTATGCTGAATTTGGAAGAGTGTCTTGCGATGCTCCGCACAGACAAGAGAAACCTTCAGGCTTCTTCTTAAAGCCATAGCAGCAGCTGAGTCAAGAGGGACAAGTCTGCATAGCTCTGAGAATCTGCCTGCCTATTTACTCCGATGGCAGATGCCATTCCCCAGAAACTACCTGGCTCTGCAGGTCAGGATCCAGCTGATGAGGCAGAACCTGCAGCAGCAAATTCAGGTCAGCAGGCGGGTGAGCAGCATGGCCATAAACAAGGCAGCCAGGTAGTGCAGCCCACCTGTGGTGTGCTGGGTCTGGTGGCAGTAGCCAGGCAGGGCTCGGGGGAGCCCAGAGACATTAGCACTGCTGCTCCCAAGGGCACTACAGCCAAAGCAGGTTGGCTGCGACCTTATAAACAGCTACCCGTCAGTTATTCTCCAGGAAACCATGACAACAGGTCGGCAAAGCTTTTAATGCACCGTGCTGGCCTAAAAGGGCATCTACCAGGCTTAATCCCTCTAAGCTCACTCCATTTTCTGTATTCTTTTTTTTTTTTTGGTATAGATTATTTTCCTTCTTTCTCTAGTTTTGTCTGGATTCACCACAGTTATTGACCTCATGCCAGGGAGTCAACAATAAGAGCCATGAGAAAATGATAAGAGGGGGCAAGTGGGGGGAAGAGTACAGCTAGAAGAACTAAGAGTATCAGAGAAGAGAGAAATAAATCAGCTGGGGGGGAAAAACAAGCTAAGAGACCTGGCAAGAAGCTGACTGATAGAAACAGCTAGAACAGAGGCCTGAACGACAGCAAGAAAGAAAAATAATCTTGCCTGGTCATTAGCAACACAAGAGTGTGAAGAGTAGTTTGGAAGAAGAGTCTGTTGTCTCCATAATATGAGTCACAGCCCAAAGCCTCCGCCATAAATATAAGAGGGATAACAAAACAACAAGCACAGTGGAGCAGTACTGGGAGATGAAGTGTGGTTAAATATAGTGCTGTTCCCGTCTCCAGCAACCAGGAGAAAGAGAGGGAGGGTAATGGAACAGAACCTGGGGAGGAGAAAAAAGTAGACACAATGGTAAAACGGTCAGTAAGGAAGTGGGGAATTGGGGGGGGGTCAAACATCAAGAGATACACACACCAAAGCAAAGGACATCCAAAGACTACAGGAAGAGAGGAGAAGCGAGAAAAACAGCAAAGCGAAGACAGTTGAGTTGTTCCAGAAGAGCCTCACTGCAGCTTGTGTGGAACCAGCATTGGCTGTTTTGAATAAATGCTCAATCCCAGCCCTTTAGGAGCACCCCATTCTGAAGCATTCAGACTCATCAGTCGTTTGGCAGCGAGAGGTTGGAATGACATCAGCCCTTCTCTGGTTCCTCATTGAGCCCTCAGTAGGTCTTCCCAGCATTCCCTCAGGCTATATTAATTCTCACATTCACACATCACACTCGTTAGTGCTAACATCTGCTACGAGTAGACACAAGAGACGGAACTGCAGGCAGATACTGGAGAGGATTTGCGCGCCGAACTCTCTGCAAAAACATGACACAAACGCAGCCTTGCATGTTATGACAGACTACACTGACAGAAAGGGCTAAATGTCTACTGGATTTGGGCAAGTAGGAGGAGAGTTCAGACAGCACTGGAAAGGCCTCTTTATACACATGCCACGAAAGGTCATGGGGATCCTACTGAGGGAAGTGACTTCATTCTATAGAAACTTGAGTGAGAAAGTTCCACAAAGATCATTGAAAGAGGGAATTGAAGCGGACAGAGCTAAACTGTCATGTGCTATTATAGAAAAGATTTGACCATGAACCAGTACTCTCAAGCCTTGTCTGTTTTTGCAAAAAAGAAGCAAACTGAAGTGCATCAATAATACTGTATATTTCTGAACCTGATCTTAAAGCATACCTAAACAAAAGTATATATAATTGTCATCAACTAAAGTATATTATTTACAGAGCACATATATATAAGGTATATAAGTAAACATTTACATTTTATGCATTTATTACTATAGATTTTATTACATTATCAAACAATAATTTTGCATTGCAACATCACACCAGTAGACACCAATTATTGATATTTTATCATATATGGACAATGCTTATAGAGTTTTAAACAGTCTGTCCATGTGTGCACAACTACTTCCCCCTCTCCAGCCATTAGCTGCCCTGGGACAGTTACTGAAGCTTTCATCTGTTCGCCAATTCATTAACCTACTTAGCATATTACCCCAACCCCCACCACAACAACCACCAGCCACACAGCACCCATTCCCAGCCTCTCCAACACCTGGTGAGGCACATAAGCTGTCCTTCCATGCAGAGTGGAACAAAGCTCCGATCCAGCTAATGATCCTGCCTCTGGAAAAGCATTAGATTAGCACTGCCCGCTGCCCATCCCACCACGCTGGCACTGGCTAATCCGAGGCGGATGGAGCATCAACGGCTCTGTGGGGTTAGGGGGGAGTGGACGCGGATTAGCCCACAATGAGTTTAGTTGCCTAACGATCCTAGCGTCCAACTAATTGAAAACGTTTGACGTCCTGCTAGAAGGGGAATGGGAGGCAATGCTGATCTCCTGACATTGAGCTCATCTATAAAAAGCTTGATATGCCATGATGTTGTGGCAGAAAACAAGGGACAGGGAAGATTGCCATGCACCTGTTCATTTAATGATCTAAAAACGAGCCAAAGAGAATGTTAGAGACATCAAGTGAAAGGGATGGAGAATATCTGGAGAGGTACTACAAAGATTCCAGCTTGAAGGCATTAGGTCAGTGGTGTTTGTCATTAGACCACCCAAGTCTACAAATTAGCCACAGTTCAAACAGGAATGTGGACTAATTAAATTAAGTGCTATAGAGCACGATAAACAACAAGGCATTGAAGCACCAACCAAATAACTTGGATCTTCAGTTCACTGGGTCTAATTTGGAAAGTCAACAGTGGAGATTTCTCCAGTCTGATTCCTCACTGGATCTTAAATTGTTTTATAATGAAGTTGTTGCTGTAAGGCCTAGCAGGGATTTAGGGCCAGTTGTTTGGACTCTCTGCTTAGGTAAGTATCTTTGATAAAATCAGTCTTGGCATCAAAGTAATACAAAACCACTGCCTCAAGTATGAACTAGTCCTTGCAGTCTCATGAGATACTGAGTGTCCTATAAATATATACACATATATATATACACTATATTGACAAAAATATTCACTCATCTGCCTTCACACACATATGAACTTGAGTGGCATCCCATTCTTAATCCACAGGGTTTAATAAAGTGTTGGCCCACCCTTTGCAGCTATAACAGCTTCAACTCTTCAACTTTCAACTTTCCACAAGGTTTAGGAATGTGTTTATGGCAATTTTTGACCATTCTTCCAGAAGCGCATTTGTGAGGTCAGACAGTGAGGTTGGATGAGAAGGCCTGGCTCTCAGTCTCCACTCTAATTCATCCCAAAGGTGTTCTATCGGGTTAAGGTCAGGACTTTGTGCAGGCAAGTCAGGTTCTTCCACACCAAACTTGCTCATCCATGTCTTTATGGACCTTGCTTTGTGCACCGGTGCGCAGTCATGTTGGAACAGGAAGGAGCCATCCCCAAATTGTTCCCACAAAGTTGGGAGCATGAAATTGTCCAAAATCTCTTGGTCTGCTGAAACATTTAAGTTCCTTTCACTGGAACTAAGCATCTGCTGACCCTGCTCAGTCATTTTACGTGGCCTACCACTTTGTGGCTGAGTTGCTGTCGTTCCCAATCGCTTCCACATTATTATAACACCAAGGTTGACTGTGGAAAATTTAGTAGGTAGGAAATTTCACGACTGGATTTTTGGCACAGGTGGCATCCTATCATGGTACCATGCTGGAATTCACTGAGCTCCTGAGAGCGACCCATTCTTTCACTAATGTCTGTAGAAGCAGTCTGCATGCCTAGGTGCTTGGTTTTATACACCTGTGGCCTCGTGAATACTTTTGGCAATATAGTGTATGTATTATTACATTATGTATACATATACAGTACCAGTCAAAAGATTCCTTATTTTTAGCTTAATGCTATGTTTTTGTTATATATTTATTATTATTTAGCATGTCTTCAATAGTGAAGACATCAAACTATAAAATAGCACCCATGAGATTATGCAGTCACCTTAAAAAAAACTCCAAAATGGCAACTTTACAGGAGGATAAACCACTTGGGGGGGAATAACAAGATTAAAAAGGGGGGGTTTTATGCTACAAAATGTTATGTTAGTATAAGTATATGTTAGAGGTGGTCAATAGGGAGAAAATATAATATTGTGATACACCAAGAGTACATGTGGTATTTCAAGATATTCATCTATTTATTTTTTCAGACATCTCATCAGTTGGAACCGTTAGGTGTTAGCCTGTAGATGCAGTTGGGTGTGTCTTAACATACATATGGAAGGGAAAATTTATATGTGTGTGTGTGTGTGTGTGTGTGTGTGCGTGTGTGTGTGTGTGTGTGTGTGCGCGTGTGTATCCAAATTTTCCCTTCCACTTTAAACAGAGCAGCCGTTGTATGAACCTTTGTAGTGCATTAATTCAGATTTTGTATTTTTCTGGTGATTTCTAACATTTTATTTTAAGATTTCTTTTACAGTGAAGCAAAAAGATTAGATATATCATGAATCAAGATACCTTCCCACTTTTCAACGTCGCTCCCGAAACACGAAGAACTGAATCAAGAGTGAAGCTGAACAAAGAGTAAAGTGTAAGGATTTTAGTCAAGACATTTAAAAGTCCTCTGACTTTATACCAGTTTGACACAATGATTCAAATATCTATCAGTGCCAGCTTGTCCACAGCCTAATAGTAAATCTTATTAGAGCACAATAAATACCACATCAAATATAAATTATCTGCACATACTGATATCATCATGCATCCCAAATAGTAGACTTTCATGCTGAAAAGTATGGACAAGTTTTGGACATTTAGGGACATATTGTCCCTTTTCTCTTAGTCCTCTTCGATTTGAGAGCAAAGGTAAGCACTTTGTCAGTCAATGACATTTGTATGTATACTGAGCAACACAAATTGACTGCACAAGACTGATCTTACCCACTCAGAGTAATTGTTGACAGTTTCCACAATCAGCCTCTTCTTATCGCAGCTCTGTATGCAGCCTACATAACCTACACAGCTTCCACCAGCCTACACGGAGCTTCCACTTTGAAAACAATTGCCCACAGCCCCGGGCACTCTTCCAAACAGTGCTCACTGAGGAGAGAGAGAGGGCTCTGATGTGCTGCTCACTCCAGCAACTGCTTACCAAGCCTTGTGCCAAGAGTGTATTTCCAAGCATTATTTACTTTCTAAAAAGGGCTTTTTTATTCTCCTAGTAGCTTCTTCAAAGTGCCCGGACCCTGCCAGAGATGCATAAGAGAATAAGTTATGGGTTCCTGATCACCATCTTCACATCTTCACAGCATGACCACAGTGGAATGAGATGCTGGATCAGATGGAGGTGACATCAAAGAGCAACAATCAACATTGTAAAGCAGTCAGCAGTGCATCAGTGGCTCACGGTGCCAAAGCACTGGACAACCACTACTACTATGTTGCCCAGGTGATTTAATTTGCATGTGAGGGCAGGTTCCCTCTGACCATAAAGAACCCTCATCTTCCATAAAGAACCTTCAAATTGCAATTAGAATTGCTGAAAGAGTGCCAAGACTGCCTCAGGACTAGTTCCATACTAACAGAGAGCTTGGTAACAGTGAACACTGCTGTTTATTTGCTGTTATTCAAATACCATACAATAATTAAACCTGATTTAAACTTAACAATATTATATATGTACCCTTGTATCTATACTCAAGTTATCAGCTGCACTTACCATATTACCATATAGGTGCACTTTGTAGTTCTACAATTACAGACCATAGTCCATCTGTTTCTCTGTATACTTTGTTAGCCCACTTTCTCCCTGTTCTTCAACGGTATTATTTGGATGGCAAATCACTCCTATATGGTAAGTGGAGATGATAAAATGGAAAATGAGTATAGACACAAGGTGGGTATACCTAATGACCTGCTTACTGAATTCATTACACAGCACAGGGCAATAGAACAGGAACTGGAGTGATTTAGACAGCACTATATTCATTTGATACAGCAATCAACACATTAGTTTCCTAGGTGTTTTTAAATATCATTAATCAAACAGTCACTTAGTGCATCGCTAAGCCTAGAGGCTTTGTTGTCCTCTTGGTTTTCAAGCTTTGAAGGGCTGCAAGACACATCCTGGTTCCTCCAGGGGTCCCTTATCCTCAGCAAGCCTGCTCTGGGGGAATCAGCAGAGTATAATTACTTTGAGGGGGAAAAAAGCACTGCCAGGCTGTAATGCAAGAGGGAAAAGCAAGACAGAGGAGGGTCACAGTGTATTAGAAGATATTCATGCCAGCAGTAAATAAGCTGTACACATTCCACTGCATAGTGTTCTTCAGTAAAAAAAAATCTATAGAATCATCAGACAACATGGCTGTACATTCACAAGTGCTTGTTGGGAATTGACAAATTGTAAAAATGCAAAATAAAAACGTATAAGCAAGTGCTGCCCATAACGAAGATTTGCTTGAGCCTGAAAACAGTTGCGCAATTAAATACAAAGCTGTTAGCATGACATTTAAAGATCTGGCAGAATATCACTGTCAAATGATTGGCAATTCTATATCTCTGCTGCCTACTGGCCTGGGGTGAATGGCACATGCTCGGGCAATAAGAAAAGCAATGGCTGCATTTTCTGTGGGTATTATCTTAACAGAAAAAAGCCTTTCAGGACGCATTCACATTTCCCCAGGCCTGAGATTTTGTTTATTCAAGATTAAGTGCCTCTAGTTTGACATTGGTAGGGTCTGCTTTTTTTAGCAGGCCGAGAAAGCCAAGGACTCCCTGTCAGAAGTTAGCAGGGACACAGTAAAACACAAGTACAGTGACTAAGCTCCAGTCCTAAGGGTGCCTCAGGCCCTGAGGAGATATTCCTGGCCGTTAATTAGCAAGGCTCCATCCTGCCCTTGTGTTAATTACTGTAGACAAGAGGATTCAAAGCACACATAGAGAGTCCAAGCCACTGTCACAAAAAGTGGTTTTAAAGCATGCCTCTAATGAGCTGTCAGCACCTAAACCTGTCTAACTCCACACAAGGTATAACTTGGACATCTGTAGCATGTGGTTATAGCAATCAAAGAGACCTCTGTGGGGTATGACCTGAAACCACAGCATTGTGCACCACCACCGGTGCTACAGGACTGCTTGCACACTAAACCCTCCACCCAAAAATAACAAGCTTGTGATGTGATAACATGTCACACCCAGTTCCTGTTTGGGGAGATTTATTCACTCCCGCCAGCACCACATTTGACTAAAAATGAAATGCTCGGCTGGAGGTGTGAGGACATGCAGCTGATGAAGGTGCCAGTATCTCTGAGCAGACAGAGTGAAAATGCCAAATAAGGCAGCGAGGCCGGAGCAATGGAGTACCAATTGGTTGGATGGCAGCGAGAGTGAAAAAGAGTAAGCTGGCCGTCTGGCACTTGCTCAGGCGTCAACAGCAGGCTCAGCTCCATGCTTCACCACAAAACCGTGACCAAGAGTATGACACAAAAAAGAGCAAGATAGGGAAATGTGAAGCAAGCTTCTGCAGTCGCTCTTCCACAGAGGTCTAATGGATAAACAGACCCGGGGGCTGAAGAAATGGATGGCCCTACTCTGTGAGCAGGCCTGAAGTTGCTGAGCAAAGAAGGAGGATATCAGACTCATTCCTGAGCCCTGTCACCACTGCCGGAAGCACTCCACACACACTGCAGAACATTCTCAGGAACTGACACTAATGGTCACACATTTCGCTTAAGGCATGTTATTGAAACAGCAAACTAAGCAGGGAAAGTCACACAGATGCTTGGTGGGGCTAACATATGATTTTTTTATTTAGTATAATTTAGTAGGGTTTTTTGTGTTCTGTAATAGTAAGCAGTGCAGTGGTAGTCCTAAGTTCTAAGTAGTCCTAAAGGAGACAAGGAGAACCCAATAAAACAAACAATACTGCATAACCCAATATATATTGTGTAATTAAATAATCCTATATTACATATCTGTGAGTGGCAAAAGTATGTAAACCTCTATGATTTGCAGTTAATAGTTAATTTGAAGGTGAAATTCAGGTGTTTTCAATCAATGGGATGACAATCAGGGGTGAACGACTTTTGTGTTGTATTTACAGAACAGTAAACTATCAAAGTCAGACACACAACACATGTTTGTAGAAATGCCCTCACAGCATAAAAGAAAGAGATATCTGAGGACCTCAGACAATAAGTTGTTGATGCTCATCAGGCTGAAGGGGGCCATACAACCATGCATTCTTTTGATCCACAGTCAGACAAATCGTGTACAAGTGGAGGAAATTCACTGCTACACTCCACAGGACTGGTTGACAAACAAAGATCACTCCAAGAGCATGAAGCCTAATAGTCTGCAAGGTCACAAAGGAACCCAAAGTAATTTCTAAGCAACTAAAGGTCTTTCTCACTCTCACACTGGCTAATGTTAATGTTCATGAGTGCACTGACAGGAGAACACTGAACAACAATGATGTGCAATTGCAGAGTTGCAAAGAGAAAGCTGCTGCTCTCCAAAGAGAACATTTCTGCCCATCTGCAGTTTGTTAAAATGCGCGTGCAAGTCAGAAGGCTATTGGAAGTTTTGTGGACAGATGGGACCAAAACACAGTTGAGTTCTCCAGACGTAACTGAGAAGAGCCTTCTTCCATCTGATAAACATGACAGGACAGGAAATGTCAGGACATCTGCCCGTGACCTGAAACTCAAGGGGACGTGGGTCATGCAGCACGAGAATCAAGCACACATGTCATTCTACCAAAGAAAGGTTAAAGAGGAATAAAGCTACACCAACCACCAGTCCAGAGTTGAAGCTGTTCTGTACGGAGGAATGGGCAGCACTAATCAACAGTTACTGGAATTGTTTCATTGCCTGTTTCATTGAGTAGCCTTCGGGACATAGTAAGCTTGATCTCTGGCGATGCCAATGCCATGTATTTGCCAAGAGACCAAGACAGCATAACTGGGCTCACACTTTCTGGGTGGCTAGGCTGACCCTCTGTCACCTTCGAGCACGTTGAGCTGTCCAATGACAGCATGTTTTTGACTGAAGCCAGCCACTGTAACTTTTCTGCGGCGGCTGACTTCACATGTCTTGGTGGAGGCACATGCTAGTCTTCACCCTCGCTGCTTGGCAGCATCATGTGATAGGTAGCGGGTGGAACTGAGGAGAAAATTGGAAAAGAAAAAACTGGAACATCCACATTAATTTGAGAATAAACGTGCATGCGGAGTGAACCACATGGTACCACAGATGGCACCAGACTCCATTTCAAGAGACAACTAATGTAAACTTGTGATGTTTAGTACTTCCTTTGAAATAGAAAACTGCCTGAAATCTGTGGCCTACCAACATCACCAGCCAACAGACAGTTTTGGCAATTAAACTCCATAGTCTTGTATGCTTCAATTCATCATCATACTCCAAGGTCAAGCGAGTATTTGGTTAACTTTTGGCTGATGCTTCTAGATTGAAGTTAAGGCCTTTTGTTTTCTCTTGTGCATGCAACAACATCAGCTGGCCAGGGAACAGCTGAGCTGCCCATTGTCAAATGGAAATCTGTGTATAAAAAGGACTGAAATTCCCAATTGTTTTACTCAGTATACATGTAGATATCCTTGGATTACATTTTATTAGTCACAGAAACTACTGTCCATACACTCACTGCTGTCACTTACACTTAAACACTTGCCTAAATAGCTGTTTATGTAAAAATAAAGATGCTCTTGATCTTCCTCTAATATGCCTGTGCTTACAGCTTTATGACTGGCCTGCTCCTTCTCTCGTGTTTGAAGATAAAAAAAAAAAACATCAAACGATAATATCATAAATCATTGATCATTTATAAGAATGAAGCATACTCTCTTTGAATCTTGAATCCCACTCCCCTCATCATTTTCCTCCTAAGCTCTGTACCAGTCCTATTTTAGTAACTCTGTTATGCAGCCTTTGACAGGCTGATAACGACCACTGAGCTAGACTTGACTTCATTACAACACAGAGCAGCAGTTATCTTTAGAACCACCGCTTTGGCTCTGGGCTTCATAATTTAAAGGCAGAGGATTCTCTTCCGCCTATCTCTGTTTAGTCTATAAAGAGTATCTAATATCCTGTACATCAGGATAAACAAACAGCAGCTCACTGCCTGATCTATACTCGACGAACTCACTTTATTAGGAATGCCATTCTAATATTGGGCAGGGCCCCACAGTGCTTGTAGCGCAAACAGCAGCCTCTAAACCAGACCACCTTGAAAGACGTTCGCACAATAAAATATGGGTGCTATCAAAGGAATGCAAACTCTGTGTTAAAATACATGTAGAACTGGATAAAGTGGCTTGATCTGGGTGAAGCTCCTTTAACTCCCTTTTTTCATTCTCTTTTTTCTCTCTATCCTTGAAGTAATGTTGATTTTAAGTATCTGCTAGTTTGATTTCTCCCATAGCAAAGCACCACGCTTATTTGTTTACACTGCCGGCACATCTCTAAAACAAAGGATGTGAAGTCTAACCACAGTTAAAAGGCGTTTTAATGACTGTACTGTAAAGGCTCCGTTCCCATACATGGACAATTATGACAAAGAAAAAATGGACTGATGTAAATTCACATGAACTCTGATCTGCCTGTTCGGACGGTTGTCACGTTGTCTATCATACAGGTATCACATTTCAACATTGGCATATGATAGTGGCACAAAAAAACAAATCAGTGTCACATGCAGTGTGAACGTAACCTAATAAAGTTGCTGGTGAGTGTAATGAGTGCTGGAGACGTCTGTTTTCTTTATTCATCTTCAACCATATTCAACCCCGATCCTAGACCAGCTAGAATGGGTAGAACAACAGGTCTGTGACAACCATTAGCTCTCGCATATGTGCAGACTGGCTTGCATTAGTCTCAATCAGGGTCTATTCTCCATTGCTAACCAATCCACTTTTTACAGCAGCTCTCTGAGGGCAATTTAACAAAAGGACCTTTAAATTTTCCAGCTTACGGATCCACTTACAGCAGGAAAGGCAGCCGATCTGCCACTCATGCAGCTAATGCAGGGGATTTGGGGCCACTTCCCACAGACTAAGCCAAGGTCACACTGGTTCCTGCCACAAGTCACTGAATAGAAATACAAGGCAAGCTAGGGATATGAAATTAAATGCTGAACCACTTTGGCTTTCAGCATTACAGACTGCTACTGATTCCAAACAGCTGCGAAATTCTGATGGGAAAAAAGGGTTTTGTCCTCATGTAACAATGGCACCAATTAACGCAGGTTAATAACAAGCGCCGACGCTCCAAAGCCCCTTATCCGTATTCTCATTGAGTCAAATGAAGAGAAAAGATGACAGATAAAAAGAGAGGGAAAAGAGAAGAGTGAAACAAATGAAAGAAAAAGCAAGTGAAAGACTGAAGGAACTTAGAGAAAACTATAAAGTAAGGTCATTAGGCAAAAGAAACCTTCAGTCCCTAATGACAACAACAACATCTCTCCGCCTGTGGGGCTGTGGGCAGAAAGCTTTTAAACATCATAATTGATCTTTTGCTGGTTTGTATACAGAGGAAAAAACAAACAGTAAGCAATAAACAGTGCAATAGAGGAGGAAGCAGGCGGCCACTGAGGAATTAAGAGGACCATGAGAGAGAAAAGGGGCAGGATAAGGAGACCGAAGTAGCAAGAAGCAGTCCCTATCTCTGAAAGAGAGAGAGAGAGAGAGAGAGAGAGAGAGAATCCCAGTGGGCGCATGAGAGTACAGCTGAGTGGAGAATGTATGTTTTTGTGTCTGTGTAAAAAGTTTTGGCTCAAACCACATAACAGTTCAAAAGAGTGGCAAAAATTCAGCCTATACTTTGGTCATATTCATATCTCGCACTGGCACACAAGTAGATATATATATATAGATGTACATCTGGATCTACACATTTTATTCGGTAACAAAATAATTTTACTGTATTCGTAAATTTCTAGACCAGTTATTAATCCTAGAATGTAAGATTAATCTTAATGTTAAGACTTTAAATTAAATTACAACATATTTTGTAACTAGCAACATTTACTAAGTTAAACATAACATTTACTAAAACATTTACGCTATAATAACTCACACAGAGCTGAAATAGTATCAACTACTCAACAAATCATAAACCTGTGTTAACATATCTTTTATGTATTTTGAGAACAACAAACTGTTATAAGCTATACAACAAGTTATTAATTAAATACTATTAATTAAACTAAAAGAAGTAACTATATTTAGTAACTACACACGTAACTGTAAATATTTATAGATTCACATTAAAATTAATAGGTATTTCATTAGTTGGATTTGGTTGTTTTCTTGAATATGAGGCATTTTGAACGTTAATATTAATTAGAAGTTTGTAAATTTATCTAAAAAGTTTTATAATTTCATCTAGAGCTCTTTTTACAGTATTAACAGTCTTTAAAGAATAATTTCATACATGTATAAACAATCATATTGGTAGGTTGTTATTCAAAACAGTGTTTCTAAAGTTTTGAAAGGTGGTGTACAGAATTTTTAGAATTAAAAAAATCTTTAATTAAAAAGTTTTTTTTTTTTTTTTTTTTTTTTTACAATTTTTCATTATGTAAATACTAAGTTCTTACAATATGCACATGTGTTTCTGCATGTGTGTGCGTGCATGTGTGTGTCCACTAGCAGCTGTGTGTGAATGGCATGGCTCAGCGCTGTGGGTAGTGAGTGGCCCAGAGGGAGTCCACCCCCAGGCCAGAGTGTGTCTCAGCCGGGCAGTGGGTGGGGGGACTGCCAGGAGCTTCCACACAGCAGGGGCTCTGGCAGGGGGCTCAAATGCCAACAGCATGAGTCACAGCACACACACACACACATACACACACACACACACCCACACAATCCATTCTATATAAACTGACAATTAGAGTTCATGCAAGTTAGGCCTACCGTCAGAGGTGGGGGTTACACAACCACGTGCTCCACCATTCATAAAAGAATGCATTACAGTTACGTCCCTTGAATGTTTGTTTTTAGTGTTATATTAGTGCTACATTGCTGAGTAGCAGTGGCAAACTGTGACTATTACTGCTAGGTCTAGTAGTTTCTAGTAGTTCTAGTGATTGCTAAGCTGATGGTCATGCAGTTAGGCTGTTCCAGATCAAGCAGAACCATCTGAAGCTTGTAAAACACATTTCATATGAGTGTGTCTCAAAGAGCTCCTTGTTTAAGCGTCCTTGGGTATGTGAAAGGCGCTATAGAAGTGTAACATATTATTATTATTATTTTGTTTCAGTAGTTAGGGCACTGCCCTGGGAATCATCATATTCCAGTGACCTGCAACTTTAGTTTTCACACTTGTGAATAAACTGAAAACTACCTACAATAATCCACTCAATCACAGTCTTTCATTCAACATCTGTTTTCAACTAGCTGAAATGTTTATAGCATCCTGTCTTTCTGCTTAGCTAACTAGTAGCATTTGTCCATCATTTAACTGCTTTTATTTGCTTTGACATGAATGTTTGCCACTATAACTACCTCTAACACTTACAAAACTATATCACATGCTACATTTATCATAATCAAACAAGTGAACAAGCGGCATTTCACAAATATTGAACTTTATGCTTTATTTAATTATCAAACTATGACATTACAGTAGATTGTCCTGCTAATAGGCTAATAGCTAACTAGAAATATTCAATTAAAGACTTCACAGACATCTAAATCTTCACTGAAAGAATGTGATGTAATGCTCCGAAATGTCTGTTCACTCATTGGTTGACTGTGTTTTAGTGACAGCTACTTTGAATTGTGTTGAATTTGACACTAGTGATGTAAACGGAAATTAGCATTTGCACTAGTGATTGCTTGAACACAAAGCCGGTTCTGCAAAGAGGCCCTCCTACCTGACCTGTGAGCCTTATAAACCATTTATAATTGCCTATGACAGTCACACTTAACAATGCTGTGTTGCCACTACAATCTTCCCTCCTTTAAAACAGCCTGTTGCTCTAAACATAAGCAGAATTGTACACATAAGAGAGAGGTACAAACGCACAATACTTATTGAAATAAAATATTTTCTAAGACTGGGAGCCAATTTTCTGGGTCATTTGGTGGAGCAGTAACTGTTCTATTAGGGTCTGAGTTGCTGATGATGGTTGTGTTAGTGCTAGGTTTTTAATGACTGCATTGATAGCTCAGCTTGATTGTAACGTTACACAATGTGTTGTTGCGTACTGTCTTCATACCAATGTCACACATAAATGTTTGTTTGTGGGCAGATGTCAGTGTCACAATGTTCCCACCTCCAGTGGCCTAGCCAGTGTCCATATTTACTATGTACTGACTGAATACTTATGGAACTAATTAGTGAATCGAGACATAGCCTTACACATACTAACATTTAAACTATCTAGGAATTCCAGAAAATATAAAATGACATTATAACTCACAACATTGGTTCCACCCACTGAAAATCAAAACCTGAATCTGAAATCCTGACCAGTAGTAGAGATTGGTTGGTTGTATCTACCTATATAAGGGAATTTGATCCCTTATATATATTACATCCTTTGGGTGTTTCAATAATTAAACCATTTTTTTCAAACCACAAAAAAAAATAAGTATTACTACAAAACTTTCAGATGCATGATTATTATTCTATTATATTAAAATGATCTAAAAATTGCAGACATTTATTTTTTATTAGGCCTCCTCTGAAGTCCTAGAACACCCTGAGGCTTTCAATTTGTTGAGTAGTGACATCAATGTTCCTCTGAAGTGACGGAGGAGCAATGCTAAAGTGTGCTATTACAAATAGTAGGCTATTTTTATGTTTACCTTAAATGGCATTCCAGAGACAACTTGCTAGGAAGAATGACCTGATGTACCGATGCACAAATGAGCAGAAAGAATGTGTTCAACTCTCCATGCTCATTCACTCAAAGCACTTATAATAGAAGCCAGGTGCTAAAGCCTAGTTTTTGAGGTTTGCTGATGTCTCTGGTACAAGCCAATGTACGTTTTTTTGTTTTGAAAGAACATTTCATTTTGGCCTGTTGGTGGCGTTTGTTTATTATGTTAAACTCCTGCTGTCATCTATGTATGGGTATGAGATTCAGTTAGAATGAGTGTTTTGATCCGGACCCCACTTGAAAATTACTTTCGTGTTAGTGTTGATCTACCGCTTGGCCTGATATGACTGCTGCCTCTTTCACCGGGCCTGTGAGAGTTGCTTGGAAAATGGCTTCAAATTAAGTATACAATCACATTTTAGCTACTGCTGTGAGATGAAATCAAATTAAACGAACAAGGTTATGTGTTATGACCATTCTAGCCAGTGAACAAACAGAAGAGAACAGCAGCAAAAAGCACAGGATCAAGAAGGTCGATGGGATACAGAGCAGCGGTTCAGGTTTCTCTTCATCAGGAAATCAACTGTCTGACAAGGCTGTGAAGCCTCTGACTGCTTTGTATTAGCTTTACAACTGAAAAAGATCTGCACTGGGCAGCAGCATTGCCATGACCCGCACTGTAAAAAGTGCATCCTAAAATTCTCTAATTTGTTTTTAAATAAGTTTTTAAATAAGCAATTAAATATGTTTTACTCAACTCAAAAAAGTAATTTTTTTAGGTTGAACACAACTTATTAATTTGCTTGTAAAAGATCTGAGTAATTGGATGGACCAACTAAACTCTTTTTACAGTGTGAACACAGGTCCAAACTTGTATTTGCAATTCAGTAGCATAATAAGAATTGTATAGCATGTAGTTACTGAATAATGACGCTGGGTTTGAAGAGGAAAGAACCATGCATGTAGAACGTTTTGTATAGATCCTAATATCATCTTAAGTACAAATAACATGTTTTCCACCACAAGTTGGTTCACTGGTAGTTGACTTGAGGTTCCTGTCAGTATCACTATGAACAAATCTTAGTTCGTAAGATTCTCCACAATCAACCATTTCATATCAAACTAATCTGGAAGATTTTGCTTACATATTAACAAATGAATTATGCCAAAAATATGTAAAATGGGTGAAAAGACACGTGTAACAATTAACCTACAAAAGAAAAAACAGGACAGCCTGGGGTAATAAAACTACAACTCATCCCGTATGGCTCTACTCATGTTCTCAAAACCGTCCACCCATTGCCAGACCTGAACAAAAGGCAAAAAGAAATGAAGGCTAGCGATGGTCCGCCGGTTGACTGATATGCGGATAAGCAGAAAGACAGGTGGAGCAACAGAGGGAGGGAGCTGCAGGGAGAGAGAGAGTGAGATAGGCAGAGAGAGAGAGAGAGAGAGAGATTATGACGGATGTCATTATATTCCCGCTTTGGCAAGCGTCCGGAGGAGAATTGAGGGCAGGCAGAGGAGAGGTCAGGATTGAGTGAAACTCTAACATCAGGACATTCACTGAACTAGGTATTTAAAAGCTTTCGTTCTCTCTCAAATGAGGAGCTGCGGCTTTTTAAAGAGACTCGCGCACACAGTTTTTCTGGGGAACCCTGATATTTCTTGCATCCACCAGTCAGCTGGATTAGAATGGTGATATAGAATGAGCTTTTAATTAATTCAAGCGTATCAGACAAAACTACCCACCCACTACCAAAGTATTTCATTTCTCTCAATGACCTAAAGGAAAATACAATAGCAAGCCGTCTGGTGAGACAATGAGATTGTCTACTACCCCTGCAATCTCAGCATGTTCGCTTTTCACAATGCTTTTGATTAAATGGCCAATATAGCTGAACACAATCCAACAGAACGGCAGGTGGTTCATTTGATGAGATCTACTGATAATTGTCCAATACAATTATTTACTAAAATCCCAAATGAAGAATAATAATTTGTGTGTCTAATATAATAGGCTGCCTGTGTAGTGTAGTAGATGATTTGCAAAGAATAATTGTATAGGTGACATCATATGCAAAAAGGTGCCGTAAACTACTTAAATGAGACTTCTGCACATGATAGTTGGTCCTCAGCATTCTTTGGTCTGTCACTGCTTTGGTCTTTCAGAATGCATTACTGCTCCATAACAATGTATCAAACAGTTCATTTTAACACGTCTAATCCCATGCTGTGTCCCAGATTGATTGATTCAGATTTTTCTGTCTTGTGATGGTTTGCTTTACCAGCGTTGGCTCTTTATTCCTATAGTTAGGAAGTAACAGCAACAGATTCCAGATGCAAATGGCAATCTTTGTCGGGCCTTTGGTTGAACTAACGACTGAATGAAACGACTGAACAGGCAACTGACCCACTACTTACAGCATGAGGAGAGACAGAGAGAGAGAGAGAGAGAGAGTTGCGCGTGAGAAGTAGCTCACAGCTGTGGAAACATAGCCTACCTTTCAGCTGGCTGAATACACAGGGGCTGTGAAACCCACACACGCACACACGCATACACACACACACACATGCATGTAAACACACACACACACACACACACACACAGATTTATGACTACAGCGTATTTTGAGTGCAGTGGGGTAGAAAGGCTGCAGGAAGAGTCCGAGCTCAATCCAAGCAGCCGTGTTTGTTTCTCTCCTTGAAAAAAGCCCTTACATAATATAATCTGCTTATGCAACATACAGCAGCCTCAGCTACTGCTGCATCTCACACTGTCTCTCTCTCACTCTCCTACTGTCTGTCTCTCCTACTGTCTCTCTCTCCTACTGCCTCTCTCTCCTACAACCTCTCTCTCATACTGTCTCTCTCTTCTACTTCCTCGCTCTCCTAATGTCTCTCTCTCCTACTGCCTCTACCTCCTATTGTCTCTCTCTCCTACTGCCTCTATGTCATACTGTCTCTCTCTTCTACTTCCTCTCTCACACACAGGTCTTTATATATTAAAATCCACATCAAGTGAAAGGAAGAATGGAGAATGAAAAACCAAAATGCTCATAACATTCCTTTGTTCCTTCATAATAGTTTATCGTTTTCCAGTTCATTAATAACACAGTAACAGTTTTTACTAATATGCGGTAAAGTTCAACATGTAGTATTTGTTCACACAATGGATAATTTAATTGACATGCTAAAATGTACTATTGCAAGTCAATTTTGCTTTTGGTTCCTAGTTTGCTTGATCTCAGGAATTTGGACAGGTGAACATGTAAATTACTAGTAAAAAATAGTACTGTCAGCTTTTCAGCAATAGTAATTTCAACTTATTTTCTTTTAAAAAATCACTTTTAACTAGTAAGAAATTAATTCCAGTAGTAAAAATGGAAATGTTAATTTGATTATTTTTTCCACTGTAAATGGAAAAACCACTTGTAATAAAATCAATCTGAATATGTAATTAGAATCCCAACATATCAAACTACTTTTCATTAATACTGATGACAAGTTAAACCTTCTTTCCAAACAGCAGGAGGAGGATTCACCAAACATCACATCAGACACAGAAGGAGAAGTGAAATATGTGTGTGTGTTTAATAAACACATAAATATGATGCATGAATATGATACACATATGCATGTACATACAGACACTTTGAATGCTTTTCCCATTCTCACATGCAGTCACATGTTCACAGTCAGGATATTTGTAATAAAATCCCAACCTTGTATCACACACACAGTCAATCAATCAGACACAAACAAACATAGACATTCTGATACACTCTGTCCCACAACCTCTTAGACGTGTACCTTAACATGCACGCTCAAACACAAACACACAACCAGTGCGATCGCATTTTGTTAACATAAACCACCCAGCCAACACACACGCCAACACAAATATATGCAACACAGACAATCTGCAGTGTGCCACTGCCTATGAGCGTTACCAGCATACACATCTCCAACACCAGCAAAGCAGGCTGCATATACGGGTCTTTATAGGACACATTTCTATTCCTCATCCTGACCCACAGTGACTTGTCCATTCACTCACACACTACCTCTCACTCCCACACACAAACACACACTATGAGGCAGCCACTCAAACACCCACACGCATTGCAGCGCACACAAACTGTAAACTCTCGCTGAGGGAATCAGAAGATGAATCAGGAATCAGAAGAAACATGAGGTGAGAGGTTTTTGCTGATGGGAGTAATGCTACCGAAATATAAATGTGCCTCGTCTCACCTACAGGACTCAATACAGCCCAATAATAATTTACCTTTATTACACACGCACAGCAGCCTCCACCCAGCTAGAGCTGGAGTAAGACGTGTGTCTATGTGTGTGTTACTGGGTAAGCATGTTTGTTTTTGTACAGTTTTAGAACAAAAATCTAAAAAAAAAACCTGACTTCTTTGTTTTTATTTGTTTTCTTTTTTTTTTATTTTAACAAAAGTGACATGTTTCTTTTTTTAAATAGCAAATCTCTCTTTAGTGGTTGCTTTGGGGTCAAACTCGGAAAATTCTGATTACATATACTTACACATGAGATATACGTGAAGATTACATATTGATACTTAGGTACATACGTGCACGTATATGTACATACCTCATATCCTGACACTGCGTTAAAAATGTGTGTGTGTGTGTGTATGTGTGTGTGTGTGTGTGTGTGTGTGTGTGTGTGTGTGCGCGTGTGTTTGTGTCTAGGGTTCGGAGAGCAACGTGGGAACTCAGCAGAGACGCTGTATTAAGTTCCCACACCATTGACTCTGCATGACTCTTGCAATACGGCATCCCAGAAGGCTCAATCTGCAAACTTAGTCAGAAAAACAGCAACTCACTGAATTATTCTTGATGCTACCAGAGTTACTCTAAACAAACAGAACCTGACCTACAGCAAGGAGGAAACCAAGACTGATTTATTTCATTTCAGTAGAAGCTGTTTTAGGAAATGCTTCTGAGAAAATGAGGTAAGACTTGAATGAACCCACTTGTACTAGCCTAATGTTAGTCTATATACCATTAAGTCGCACACTGTGTAGTTGCTGTTCAGAAGTGTTGGCACCTATTGAATAAAGATGACGTGAATGCTTAATGTGATGATGTTTTCAATATAGGCTATTTTTGGTCATTTGGGTAAATTACACACATCCTTTGTCCTGTATGAATCAGCCTGTCAAATCATGCACAGATTACATTACCGGATCTCTGTTGGTAAAGCTAATCCAGCTCCAATAGAGCTATAGCACATCATTTACTCTGGAATTATTAGCAGATAAGCAATAACTACAGACAATGCAGAGTCATGCTGGATTAAAATCACTGGTCCGTGGTTGATCTTGTTGGTAATCTTTCAAGTTACAGCACAGTTAATTAGTGCTTATGCTTTTTGCTTCCTTTTCCTGATGCTGAAAAAATTAATAACTTAGGAACTCAACAATGTTTATCATCTGATTTCTAACTGACATTTACCCGTTAATCACGGTGGAGGAAAGAAAGTATAGTAGAAAGCTCTTTATTCTTCTAAATGCAACCTACTTTTGGAAGTTACTGATTCCTAAAAGTTTTAAGAACTCATTCACTGAGCTTACATTTACTGTTTTGTTTCCAGCTTGTTGTCTGAAGCTCCATTATTCCACAGTGCCTGTGTTTTAAACTAAAATACATAGGACTTATATTTAAGTAAAATATATAAGAGACAGCAGTATGACAGAGAAGGAAAAAATACATGATCTCTATGCATATGATAATTTATATTAATGAACTTGTGTGTAGGCTGGAGCGGTGTGCTATTAACCGTTAGTGTAACACTAATTGATTATGGGAGAAGACATTTTGCCACTAATAAAAATGAATATAAAAGGCCCCTACAGGCTGTCACATCAAGCTGTTATAGCACGATAGGTGTGGCTGACGCATGGTTATGATTATATGATTAAAACATTACAGTGTAGGAAAGAGCTTCTATATATCCTGTGTCGTATTTTACAGAGGAACATTTCACAGCTCTCAGAATGGCAGCGGCACTCACCTCCAGTCTCACCTGCAAACAGACCTAAATGATGATTATACACACAGGGAGGATCACTAGTAGAGCTTTTAGTATTCCATATGCCTTTGTCACTTTCGTTTCACAGTCAGTCAGGCGCAAAATGTTCAGCAGGGTCAAAGGGAGTTAATGATGCGCACCACCAAAAGTATGGACAACGTACTGCCGATAGCCTCAGAAACATACTCTCACTGACACATCCATACAGCACAGGGTCTAATGAAGAACACCCACAGACAGCATGGAGTCTCTCTGCTCTGACCTGCTGGATCATCCACAGCCCCCTCTGCACCCCTCCCCTCTACCCTCTTTCTGTGTACCAGGCCTGATTATCCCGGCAGTGATATAATGGTTCCCCTGCGTGTGCTTGACAGTAAGGGTAAATAATCCTCATCTCTGTCCTGTTTGTCCTGTTGATTACTGGCTCAGCGTGATGTCATCACCAGGACCTCTCGCCAGATCAACTCCCGTGATGACAGCCGCAGCTCAGGGAGCACAATTGGCTAATGAAGTGTTGTCCCAGTAGCGACACAGAGACACACATCAATACATTATCAGTACCGGCGCTAATCAGTGTTGTGACAGATCTGATGGATGACTGGAATCTGTTGTTCACTGGAAATATCATCTGTTAACAGGTTATTATATACTTAATTCATACATTTAGTTATATGCTTAATTCACACATGGCTAGATCTGAAAGTGTGGTTTGTGGTAAGACACCATGAATTTAGCTCTATTTCTTACACACAGTCATAATAATAATAATAATAATAATAATAATAATAATAATAATACATTTATTTATTTAAAGAACATGTTTCATACTGGTGGCAGCTCAGTGTACTTCACAAACAGGTGGTAATACTAGTAATAAGAAACTGTGCATATTAATAATCATACAGGCAATGACACTGATTAAAGAAAAAATGATAAATTCCAAAAAGACGTCTAATTTTAATTAAATGATGATGAAAGAGAGAGAGAGAGAGAGAGAGAGAGAAAGAAATATGTTTAGAAGCATCATAACAGAAAAATGCTGATTGGTTATTCTGCTTCCATATTCCATATTTTATATTGTTTGTAGCTACATCTCCAGAACACAAACTGAAAATTAATGTCTGCTCTAGCAAGGCTCTAAGTGCCCTAACAATCACTGAAAGCTTGTGTCCTTGACCGCAGAGAACCTACATCACCCTCTGCGTATTACATTTAGCTTTAGAGCTGTCCAGGTTGAATTTGCTGCAGTGTTTGAATGTTTGTGTGAGACAGAGAGAGAGAGAAAAAGGAACTTTCATTTCGAATCTCATGCTTTTAGAAGCAGATTTCCTTGAGAAACTCTTCACGTGACTGATCACGTTTGTAGTCCTCAATTTTCTAGCAGCAATGTCGCCTCATAAACACATCAGAACACACAGAAGACTATTTCATATTTCCTTTTTCCATATGCTTAAGTGGTTTCACACAGGAGACATTTAATCACCACATGAGCACTATGGGCTAGCAGGCATGAGCTTTTGCTTTTTTATTTAAGTATCTGTTTTTTCATTAATGTGACACAGTCTGTGCTAATTATCAGCTGATGCTGACTGTTCGCTAATTCATGCATCATTAAATGCCACTGTTTAAAAGGCTCATAGCTAACTTTGACAGCAGAACATTTGAACCCAACATCTTAACCAAATCTAACATCTTTCTGTCTCCATCCTCATTTTAACCTAAACCTGAGCTCACAGTAGTTACAAGTACATGTCCATGTTATACATGGTAAAAGGAATCAACAGGTGGAATTGGAGCTTCCCCTGTGCTATCATGTTTTCTATGACTATGTAAAAGGGGCATGCTGTCTTTATTATCAGATGCTATATTATTATAAGTTGGGAACACAATGGGATTTGTAAGAACTCTTTGATTTTATAAGAGTAACAGTAGAAAAGTAGAAGAGTAGATTCAAGCCCTATTCAAGTGGGAATCGTTTTATCAGACGAGGTCCAGTAATGTAGTAAGTGCATAGTTTGACTGGCTGATTCATACAAGATAACAGATCTCCGTAATTTCCTCGAATTACCTCAAATAGCCCAGATTGTTTCATTCAGTTTCTCAGTCACCAGCTTCTTGTTCTAATCTTTACAAAGTTCACAAGGATACAAATGCTCTGTTACACTCACAGTTGGCTACCATTTGAGCCAATTTCACTTTGCGTGAAAATGGGCATGCTTAACGTTTATGTGAAAGGCAGTCACAGACATAATAACAAACTCAACTTCAGCTTCTTTATGACTGGTTTGTCCATTTAAATAACAATCTGAATAAACAATAATCAGAAGACTGATACAATATGTTCTGCAATCCATGCTCCACAATCAAAGGCATTGTTTGGCTATTGTTTTATTTATTGTGTTGCTGGTCTGTCATTATTATCAGCACCTTGGGCTGTAACAATGATATGAGTGTCTGTCGAGAATCAGACTTTAAAACAGGCAGAGTATGGTCATGCTATAGAAAAAGACAAAAGCATGCTTGAATTGTTGAATTGTTTCATTTAGTGTGGACCAAAATACAAAATACGTTCCCACTGACAGCAGGCAGAAGCAGAGATCATTTGGAGAGCTGTGGTATTTTCTGGACCCCAACTCATTTGTTTTAAGTGCACCCAAGTACAGGTGGAGTGCTCACACCTGTCAAAATAAACCAATGCAAAGACAAAGGTTAATAGGCGTATTTCACATGTGAATAAACATATAAATAGGTAACATATGAATAAGTTACCTTTTATTGTTATTCTGATTAAACAAATCAATAATAATACATACCGATATGAACTGTGATCACTCTAATAATATCACAGCGCATCCAATAAAGGCAGCATTAGACTTGGTTAAACTGCAGAAATAGCCACTTTTTATATAGTTGTAGCTATACAGTTAAAGTCTGCCAGAATGCAGTTATAAAACCATAGTCTACCAGACGCTGAGCAGCAGCAACGTTTCCTGACTCAGACTATAAAGCTGACCCCCTGCACCTGCATTACTTCCTCCTGTCCATCACTCAGCTGCACCTCCTGGCTCTTTGTCACGTCAACACCCGTGCTCTGTCACCTGTGAAGACCCACCCACTCGTAAATCTCTCCATCACACCCTCCTGCTATAAAACCTCTACAGCGTGAAGCCCATTTCTGCAAATAGCTCACAGACACAAAAGCAGAACACTGGTTATGGGTTCAGAGATACCACATGATAAATTTACTTTTTATAAAGCTGGGTATAAACCTGGAAACCCCTAGAGTTTAAAGGTCAAGCAGGGAGCTGTGAGCACAGCCTACTGCTGCTGCACAAGACCAAAAACTGACCAACTACTCTTCTTTCCCTCGAACACATTAAACCCGAGACATCCAAAGTTAGTGTCATTTTGTAAAGCTATTGAACAGCAATAATTATGCAGTAATTGCACAGCAGTTACACAGTTATGTACTTATAACTATGCATTATGTATTAATAGCAAGTCCACATGTCTGGGTTTTCTCTGGTTCATTCTGCTGGTATGGTACATAAAATCTTAACCATTTTTTGCCTTTAGTCCTGCCAATATTGTCTCCTCACCACAGTTCTTCAAAAGCATTACACTCCTTCTTCTTGTCTTCTTAACGTTTTGCTTCCTCTTTGTCCATCTTTGATTCTTTAAGCCCTTTAAGCCATGTAGTCATGACTGAACAACTGATGTGTTGGTTCACCTTTGAGTTCATAGAGTTTAAAGCAATAATCCAGCATTTTTCCACCTTATCTGTGTCACATCTCCACATGATGGATTACCACAGAGAATAATTTCTGTGTACTTTGAAAAAAAAAACAGAACCATATTTTGTTCTGAATGTTTCACTCATTACCCGTTTTCTTCTTCCCAACTTTACATAGCCAGTATATGTAATATTGTTTAGTCCACCTCTATTTAGTTGTATAGTCCACCTCTATTTAGTTACATAGTCCACCACTATTTAGTTACATAGTCCACCACTGTTTAGTTGTATAGTCCACCTCTATTTAGTTGTCTAGTACACCCCTATTTAGTTGTATAGTCCACCACCTTTTAGTTACATAGTCCACCACTATTTTGTTGTATAATCCACCTCTATTTAGTTACATAGTCCACATCTATTTAGTTACATAGTCCACCACTATTTAGTTACATAGTCCACCTCTATTTAGTTGTATAGTCCACCTCTATTTAGTTGCATAGTCCACCTCTATTTAGTTACATAGTCCACCTCTATTTAGTTGTATAGTCCACCTCTATTTAGTTGCATAGTCCACCTCTAATTAGTTGTATAGTCCACCTCTGTTTAGTTACATAGTCCACCTCTATTTAGTTGCATAGTCCACCTCTGTTTAGTTACATAGTCCACCTCTATTTAGTTGTATAGTCCACCTCTATTTAGTTGCATAGTCCACCACTATTTAGTTACATAGTCCACCTCTATTTAGTTGTATAGTCCACCTCTATTAAGTTACATAGTCCACCTCTATTTAGTTGTATAGTCCACCTCTATTTAGTTGCATAGTCCACCTCTAATTAGTTGTATAGTCCACCTCTGTTTAGTTACATAGTCCACCTCTATTTAGTTGTATAGTCCACCTCTATTTAGTTGTATAGTCCACCTCTATTTAGTTGCATAGTCCACCTCTGTTTAGTTACATAGTCCACCTCTATTTAGTTGTATAGTCCACCTCTATTTAGTTGTATAGTCCACCTCTATTTAGTTGCATAGTCCACCTCTGTTTAGTTACATAGTCCACCTCTATTTAGTTGTATAGTCCACCTCTATTTAGTTGCATAGTCCACATCTATTTAGTTGCATAGTCCACCACTATTTAATTGCATAGTCCAACTCTATTTAGTTGCATAGTCCACCTCTATTTAGTTGCATAGTCCACCACTATTTAATTGTATAGTCCACCACCATTTAGTTACATAGTCCACCACTATTTAGTTACATAGTCCACCACAATTTAATTGCATAGTCCACCTCTATTTCGTTACATAGTCCACCACTATTTAGTTGTATAGTCCACCTCTATTTAGTTACATAGTCCACCACTATTTAATTGCATAGTACACCTCTATTTAGTTGTATAGTCCAACTCTATTTAGTTGCATAGTCCACCTCTATTTAGTTGCATAGTACACCTCTATTTAGTTGTATAGTCCAACTCTATTTAGTTGCATAGTACACCTCTATTTAGTTGTGTAGTCCACCTCTATTTAGTTGCATAGTCCACCTCTATTTAGTTATAGTCCACCTCTATTTAGTTGTGTAGTCCACCTCTATTTCGTTACATAGTCCACCTCTATTTAGTTGTATAGTCCACCACCATTTAGTTACATAGTCCACCACTATTTAGTTGTATAGTCCACCTCTATTTAATTGTATAGTCCACCACCATTTAGTTACATAGTCCACCTCTATTTAGTTGTATAATCCACCACTATTTAGTTGTATAGTCCACCTCTATTTAATTGTATAGTCCACCTCTATTTAGTTGTATAGTACACCTCTATTTAATTGTATAGTCCACCTCTATTTAGTTGTATAGTCCACCACTATTTAGTTGTATAGTACACCTCTATTTAGTTGTATAGTCCACCTCTATTTGGTTGTATAGTCCACCTCTATTTAGTTGTATAATCCACCTCTATTTAGTTGTATAGTACACCACTATTTAATTGTATAGTCCACCTCTATTTAGTTGTATAATCCACCTCTATTTAGTTGTATAGTCTACCTCTATTTAGTTGTATAGTCCACCACTATTTAGTTGTATAGTACACCACTATTTAATTGTATAGTCCACCTCTATTTAGTTGTATAATCCACCTCTATTTAGTTACATAGTCCACCTCTATTTAGTTGTATAGTCCACCTCTATTTAGTTGTATAGTCCACCACTATTTAGTTGTATAGTCCACCACTATTTAGTTACATAGTCCACCACTATTTAATTGTATAGTCCACCTCTATTTAGTTGTATAGTCCACCTCTATTTAGTTGTATAGTACACCTCTATTTAGTTGTATAGTCCACCTCTATTTAGTTGTATAGTCCACCTCTCTTTAGTTGTATAGTCCACCTCTATTTAGTTGTATAGTACACCTCTATTTAGTTGTATAGTCCATCTCTAATTAGTTGTATAGTCTACCTCTAATTAGTTGTATAGTCCACCTCTATTTAGTTGTATAGTACACCTCTATTTAGTTGTATAGTCCACCACAATTTAATTGTATAGTACACCTCTATTTAGTTGTATAGTCCACCTCTAATTAGTTGTATAGTCCACCTCTATTTAGTTGTATAGTCCACCTCTATTTAGTTGTATAGTCCACCACAATTTAATTGTATAGTCCACCTCTATTTAGTTGTATAGTCCACCTCTATTTAGTTGTATAGTACACCTCTATTTAGTTGTATAGTACACCTCTAATTAGTTGTATAGTCCACCTCTATTTAGTTGTATTGTCCACCACAATTTAATTGTATAGTCCACCTCTATTTTTGGTTCTAATTCTATATCAAATATGTATTGTGTCATAATGCAAAAAATGAAAACTATGTATCAAACTGTGAAATTTGCATATTGTTAGCTTCTATTGTACACGTGTTTTGAGCCGTCCAGTGGAAATGACTGATCTGTAATCCATCACATGCTAAAGGAGTTAAGACAGCTCTCTACACTTCTCTCATAATATCAATGGTAGAAGAACCTAACTAAAAACAGTGCTGAAGAAATGGCTGGTGAAAGCAAACACATATGCCTGGTGCATGTGCAAGAGCAGGAGTCTGGAGAATTTCTATATAAGGCTGTGATGCCATCACTAATTTTGCATGAAGAGCTGAAAATGCCCAGGCACTCTCTCAACTGCCTCACCAATGACTGACAGAGGATTAATTGAAGGAAGCATAATAATCTAATATATATGTGAAGCGAGAGAGGGAGAGAGAAAGTGACGGAGAAATAATAATCCAAATGGAATAAGAAAATATGCAAGTGCTGACTGTAAATACATACAGCAATAGAAGTCCATCCCACTCTTCCCTTTTACAGTCTCACTCCTGTCATGTGTTTTTCCCCTCACCTTTCCAGTGTCACTCTCTCACACATACACATACACACACACACACATACACACACACATACACACATGCTCATACGCACACACGCTGCTGGTGGCAGACACACATGGTGAGGTAATGAGGGCCCATGGTCGAATCTGCAGGAGACACGCTTTCATCAGTGTGGCTGGGTAATGGTTGCCATGGTGATAGGGGCCACTGCATGCGGGATCGCAGATGCTGCCGTTCGCCTCGGGAGCTGTACGGCGCACCTTCACTTCTGTCCAAACGCATATTAACTTGTCTCAATCCTGTCCATCTGGCCTCGACAAGCTTTACAAATGTCCAATTACATGACTATGACAGCACCAGGGTTTTCCATTATGAGAGCTATAAGGTTCACCTAACCATATTTAAGTGGCATCCTGCAATTACAGCAAGTGGTCTGGTAACCAAACATGTCTACAGAAAAATACAGCTAGGCACAGAGGTGTAGCCACGGGAAGGCCTTGGTGGGCCTGGGAGTATCCCGCTTCATCACATGCTTACTCAGTCCAACACAAAAGGAATATTTATTTACTTTTAAGCATCTTGCCAATAATCCATTCTGAAAATCTGGCAATGAGCCCTTGTTTAAATGTGTAGCCAGAGGAGTTACAGCACGTGCTTATCCGTGTGGGTCACAGTGAAACATATCTGTATGCAGTTTTGGAACATCCTGTGCGCTACCATGTTTTCTATCACTGTACAAAAGGTGCCTTCATTTGCACTGTGATTTGTTCCGAGTGGACATTCCGAGTCTCATTCAAAGTGCAATTCAGAGCTTTAAGAGATCATTACTGAGTGGGTTTAACACACTGGCAATAACATCTCACTGATCTGTGACTTAATATGTGTTTTTTTAAGTAGTTTGGAAAATTTTAATGTCAAAATCAAGAAAATCAAGAAAAACAACATTCATACCTCATACACTGATACAGTCATAAGGACATTTTGATGAACATGAAACTAACCTTGCTAATTATACCTAAAGTATTAAGCAGAAAGTCATTATGAAAATATACTTCTAAAATCTAATTGGTTGAGCCACTCCATTCAAAGCAGACACCTCACATGACTATTCCCTGATTTAACAAGACCTTTGCAGGTATTTATTCTGATTGGAAAGTAGCAGATCCTTTGTCCGGCAGTGGACATAGATAAATATTGATGGTGCTGCTGGCCGAGATATTGAAGCAGCCAGGTGTGTATTTCCACCCTTTTTCCATCAAAACTCCTACCGTTCATCCTCATCAAGCCTCTGCTCTGGCCTGCTTCAGGTGTGAAGGTCAGCTGACCACCTCACTACGAGAGGAAATAGGTTTCTCTGTTGGGGTGTGAAACTGGCAAGAAAAAAGCTGGAGGAGATTAATCCAGGCTCACTGGAACATGGCCCAGACCATCGTGAACTTCAGGAATACAGCTGAAGGAGGGAGGATTGGTGATGAAAGGGAAATAAGCAGGGAGGCTTATTTGGCAGCAGCCAGTTGACAGGAGAGGACAATGAGTGAGAGGGGAGAATGGCAGGTGCTGAAAAGAAGCGCCTGATCTAGACAGCAGCAGATATGGAGAGGTGCAACAGGGGGTTCATAAGAAAGCGACAGTAAACTGCGAAGATGAAAAGAGCGGCTCACAGGGATCTTGTTGTGATTGCAGTTAGCTGTAAAATGATAATTGGATGAGAATTAGAGGTCACACTGAATAGGAAATTCACAGAGCCGTCTGGGGGGAAAACGAATGGGTTTCCATGCAGCCTCGCAGGAGACAGTTCCTTAAGTAAGACATTGATACTGACTTTAAATGAGTTTCCAAGGAGAAATTCTGCTCCTGGTCACAGTGTCCAGCGATTCAGTTTGCCAGACAAATGGATTCAATTCCAACAATATACTGTACAATTATATGTAAAAGTTTGTGCGACCCTGGTCATATAACATTAACATATTCTCTATAGCTCATTCTCTGTCACAAGATGATGTCATCATTTAACACTATCTTGGCTCTCACACATCACACAGAGAGCTAAAAAGGTCTAAAATGTCCAATTACAGTCAAGCTCATGAAGGTGGACCAGATCTAGAAAAATGGTGTGAGGGAGAAGCAGGGTGCTTCTCTAGCAGCTAATCAGTCAATCAATCAGAAAACAGTGGAGAAGCTGACCTGTCGGCGCGCACTGGGCTCATCAGGAGGCGGGGCTTAAAGACGAGGAGTTCTAACAGAGTCTCTCAGAGAGTGAACGCAGATGTACAGTATAAGAAAAGTATTCCGGGAAGTTTTGGGAAATTAAAGCGTGTAAACCTATTCTCGAAGATCCGATAAATACAGTTCTTTGAAATCAACAAAATATGTCACCTGACTGAGGGTGTTCCAACTTTTGCAACTGTGATGTTATTTGAGCTAATGTACACAGAGCTCAGGTCAACCTATAACCATACGAACCTTCATATCACATGATACGCTAATCCAAACTTATATCCTATAGCATATTCTCAAACAACCTAAACTTTGCTACACAGAAATGTTTTCTTAACATTTCTCTGCATCTTACTTACTTCTCCTCCAGCACTCCTGGGATCGCTTTCAAACTGCATTTTCATTCATTATTCCATTTCAAGAGCATTTCTCAGTCCACCTTTCTGCCTGTTATCACAGTAGATAACAAGCAAACATCTTTATTTATCATCAGACCAGAATAAGCATGCATTGCCAAATGAAGGTCACATATACGGTAAATGCCGTTTGAACTTTGTATCGAGGCTGCCTTAAAATGATGAGTTCTAACAAGAAGAATCTGCAACTTAAGTTATGTGGACATACTGTCTGAAGTTCAGTAAGTTTAAGGCAGCCCTGTAAATATCTTAAACACCAGATTCTATAGCGTATACTGTTAAAAAAGGTTATTGGTAAAGACAATGATTTTATATATGGTTCTACACATAATGATGTTAGGCTTGTAACAATAGAAGAACCCTTTCTGGTGCTATATAGTACTACATTAAAAAAATGTTCTACGTAGAACCATATATAATACATTCTCAGTCAATCTGAAGAACAATTTCACAATGCAAAGAAACATTCACACACATTTTGTCCTTATGCATATTCTCACATTCCTGATAAATTACATGCATTTTTAATTAAATTAAAATGTTGTGAAAGTTTTAGCAGTAAATGGTGAGAAGATGAAGTTAAAAAACAAACAGGAGTTTTATTAAGCTAAATGTGTCAGAGCACAGGCAGCAGTCTTCTAACGACCTTGAATTACTAAACTTTAAAAGCATCAGACAGACTATGGTGCAGAATAGTTCAATGGCGGCAGTCCACGGGTGGCCTCTTATTCAGATACAGAACAGTAGATGGACGCCTGTCAAAGAATTTTATTTGCTTAAGTTTTTATATGGGTGAATATTTTTACTGGCAGTACTAAGCCTTAAACAGTTTTTGCTGGTCAAAAACTGGTATTTACCAGTAAACAGAGTTCATATTGTCATTGTATGTTACATGCAGTTTATAATGAACAATCATTTACACATAATTACACCATTAACACACAGTTATCCTAATGAATTACAACTACACTTCATTCACATTCTGTGTAGACGGGTTTGAGTCTGTACTCCTTCTGTCTGTTTTATGAATTCAAATTTAATTCATAATAAAACATCACCTCTTCCAAACACAATCATGGCGTCCACTGACAGCCTCATTATGCCAGTCCCAATAAGCATATAAACGAGAGATAATTCCTATCAAATTACATCATGTTTTGTTATTGACAGCAATAACTGTGATCTAAAAGCATTAAACGTCACATTAGAGGAAACTTGATGATGACATCAAAGGCAGTTGTGAAGGTGACGCTGTGGACAGGGTTTGAAGCTGTTGGTGAATTAGAGCTCTGAGCTAATAGGCACACCTTTTACAGTGTCTGCTGCAAGCTCACATGCTCTGTGGTGCGTGAAATGCGTCGCAACATCGCCGGAACAGCGTTCAGGCAGCACTGCGCATGCAAACCACACAGAGGTAAGCAAAAAGAGAGGCAGCATATGAAGGCAGCGTGCCATGGATTGCATCGTCATGCTCCAGTCAGCATTCAAAAAAAAAGAAAAACAGGCAGATTTCTGCCTAAACAACACAAAACAGAATAACACATTCATGCTCATATGCACACTCTAAACCTGCTGAATAATAAGGACAAGAATATGAATATTTATTACACTATTAGCAATGTCCCAAATAAAGGCTTGAGGCAAGTTCATACACACAAACACACACAAAACCCAAAACACTTATTTAACACTTCATACAGGGAATAAATTAGACACTTTGTTATTTTTAGGAATAAATCCTTTTGTAAAAATGGCAATAGAAATTGGCCACTTTTGTACATTCTATATAAGAATGTCCATTGTAGGGTGCATTCAGGACAGTCACAACAGGTCTGGTATCAGCTGTTAGGAGACAATGGAATTCCTCTAAACCACTAGACCTGAAAAACACGAATAGCTTTGTCATAGAAATATCTCTTACAAGTATGTTGTTAGGGCATCTGGTCTATATAGAAAAGACAGTAAGTTACAGTAAAATTTGTGGTGTAATATGTCATTATCACATGTGTCATTACCATACTTGCTTTTTGGTGTCTATTATTTGGGACTGTAAAACTATTTGTTGAAAGTGTGGAAAAAACTCTTTAGAAAATGCCTTTTTTTTATCAGAGTAACTACATTAAAGTTGAATTTCACAGATTTTTTTTAATGTTTCAGCACAATTAAAGGACTGTATTACTGAATGCACTTTACATGGCCAAAAGTATGTGGACACCTGTCCATCACACCTATAAGAGTTTGTTGCACATTCCTTTCCAAATCCACAGGCATTAACATGGAGCTGTCCACATTCAAGGGAGATAAGTACATGCAGAGCTCTGTAAATCATTTTTATTTACCACTATTTCAGCATTATTAATATTACATATATAAACTCAGAAGATGTGTGGGTTCACTGGTAGTTTTGGATAGAAAATAGTAATGTCTGGTTTCTTTCACCACTCTACTTTGTTTACAGTGCAACAACTGTTTCCTAAAAGTTAGACTGCATAAAAGGAGGTGAAGTAAGTGACTTTCGTCTCACCTTTGGCTTAAATGATCCAGCTTTCAAAAGATTAATCCAGCTTTATAAAATACGCTACGGCTCTGTGCAGTATCTCCAGGCTCAGACTGGCACAGTGGGCTGCACAATCAGAGTGATATTAATAAGAAGTCTAGACACAAAGACATGAAGAGATTAATAGAGAAGGAGGGAAGTGAAACCATATCTAAAGGACCTTTTCATTTCTGATATTACTTAAGATACTTTAGGAGGTAATATGTTTTCATACTGTCAGAGCAATAATAAATGAAGATTGAAGTGAAGAATAACACAGAGAGGCTCTTAAATTTCCTTTGACAGCTCTGGGTTTATAGCATACGTTCAGCAGAAAGAAGAAATAATATGAGAGCGAAGGAATGAGAGCAAGGGGATAGGGATCAGATGGAGAGAGAGGTGAGGGACATGAGGAAGACGACTTAGTAACAGCAGGAATTATTGTGAGGAGGAACAAAGGACACATGAAAGCAGGGGAGAAACAGTGAACATGGCTGAAGATGTAGATGAGAGGAAAAATTATGTGAGATGGTGAGAGGGAGTGAGTGGGAGGGAGGGACCAGGAGGACGACCGAGACACAAAGACAAGGAGAGAAAGAGTTAGAGAGTGACAGACTGAGAGAGAGTGAGAGAGAGAGAGAGAGAGAAGGGGGAGGGGGGTGGGGGGCGGAGGAAGACTTAAGGGGAGAGGAGACACATTAAGTGGGGTGGAGTGACAGGCAGAGATGAAGTGGCCTGATTAGAGTCCAGGCAGACACAGCGAAGCACTAAATAAATCAACCCCTGCTCACAGAAAGACTGACTGAAATGTTTACAGTACAACACATGCTAAGAAAGAAAGAGAGAAAGAGAGAGAGAGAAAGAGAGAGAGAAAAAGAAAGACAGGAAAAAAAGAAAGAGAGACAGCTGGACCAGAAAAGGGGTGAGAGAAGGGAAAAGAGAGAAAGAAAAAAGTTGGGACAGACAGAAAAAGAAAACGACAGCAAGACAGAGGGAGACAGAAAGAGGGAGAGAGAATGTGAGAGAGCCAAAACAGTCAGTAGGACAGTGAATGACAGAGAGAAAACTCTCAGCAACAAAAGAGTAGTGTAAGTGGAGCGATGACGATGAAGACGGAACCCGGCTGGCACTGGATAACAAGTTGACATCAGAAAGACACTGGACTCCGGACTCTAAAGTCAGACAGATATTTGGACTGACGTCAAAGCCCAACACTCGCTTGACGTCAACCTTCAAAGTCAGATAAACATTGAATGTTAGTTGCAAATCAAGATCGGATATCCATCAAAAAGCAACATTGGGCTGACGTCAAGCTCCAATGTTAGATAGGAGGAGTGGGCAGCTGTTGTTGCCATGCCCATGGAGCACTTGGCTGCCTTGCTCAAGGGCACTTTAGTCATGGACAGGAGGAGTCAGGGACTGAAACGCCAACCCTGAAGTTAGTGGACAACCCGCCCTACCATCAGAACCACGGCTGCCCTGATTTCTCTGAACACTGAGAAAAAATGCACTCAACATCAAAACAATAGTTGCACCCAGAAGGAAGAGTCAGACTGCAATATTATTCTATTCTCAGTGTGCCGTCGGGCCGCCATGTTTTCTAATGCAACATGCCAGACGTCCTGCCATAATCCACTCCGTGCATCTTGAATATTCTCACGCAATTGTGCGGTAGGGGTAAAGGTGCAGTGACAACTGCACTTTGGCACTGACCACGACGCCTCCACACATGGATTCGTTGGTCGTCTTCACCAAGACAAAAGCCGGACTCGTCACTGAAGATGACCGCTGCAATTCTAAGTCACTATATGACAGTCTGGCACGACACCATTGAAGTCTTTGCCAGTGTTGGTGTGGTGTTAAGGGCAGTCGTCATAACAGTCTGTAAGCATGTAGTCCTGCGTCTGGCAATGTTGCTGGCAGGATCTCTCATGGAGGGCATCTCTGCTTGCTAAATATCCACAATTGTGTTGGGTCAGTCAGGTACAGCTATAACGCCCTGAGCATGAAACTTGAATCATTCGCATGTCTCAGGATGTCGAACCTACACATCAAGTTTCATTCCTGATGGTTGATTTCTTCTGGGTGCAACTATTTGTGCAACTATTCTTTTAAGATGAGTGTACAAAAACAACTCTAGCCGAGCAGGTTTGTCAATTTCCATTTTCGACCAAAATTCAACATCAAGCCCAAGTCTGCTTTTTTAGTGAAACAGCACTGCAAGAAACAAATTAGCAGAAAACAGACTATGGTATGGCTAACAGGTATGGCTTAGGATGGGTAGAAAACCATATACTCCAAGGGGCGGCATCTCAATTCCAAAGTTCCCAACTATTTTTTTAACCTGGACTGGAGCATTCAAACACTGATGCACTGATGTGACGCACAAACGGAAGGCACAGAAAACAAATCAAGTTTCATTATTTTAAAAATTGTTGCTTCATTAACAATCTTTCTACATGTAATTGGGTAGGTCAGGGATCTGCCAGGTGCTAATATAATGCTATATTATAACACTCCTGCCCATGTAATAACATCACTTAGGGAATTTGTTCTATTTTGCCATTGCATCCCTTAACGTTGTGTCCACTACAGTAGCTTATATCACAATAAGAATAAAAATTTGATTGTGCTAATAGGGTTGCATGATTAATCAGATTTTTATTGTTATCGTGATATAATCTACTGCAGTCGAGTAGTGTTTGAAGCTACATTCTAATATTTGCTTCCCTGAGAAAGGTTCTAGCTCCAGACTGCCACATGTAGAGCAAAAGTATTTTAACCACTCTGCTATAGAGACAATTATAAAGCATGCACATGTGCACAGCTCCATCAAACTATTAAGCAACCTGTACAAATGCTTCAGATGTGATGGGTCTATTGCCACTCCCAGTATTATATGTAAAACGTGTAAAGCTGTAATGGCTTCTGTGACAACAAATCTGCATCACCTAAAGAGTTTATTAAGGACTCTATCTAGTGTCTAACAAATGATGAAGCATATGTCACCCAAATACTTTTAACTTGTATTGTAACAGCATCTCCTCCATAACTAGAGGAGAAAAATTCAGACCAAGTCTTGGATGATCAACTACAGTTAGGTAAGTCATTCCTGCAAGTGCATTATGTTCAGGAACTTAAAATAAATAAATAAGCACCAAAACCTTTGGATGTTTTTTGGATGTTTTTTCTTTCTCTGAAAAGTATTCAGAAGAAATTGCCCACCCAAGAGAACTTGTGCTGCTGCTGACTGAGATTTGGACTTTGCCAGGCTCCAGGAGAACTCCAGTCCTGGCCAGTGAGCTTATTATCCATCTAATCTCAAGTGAGGAGATCTGACCCTGAGACTGTAAACCAGACCACCTACACTACAAGCCCCCAAGCTCTCCTGCTGTTAAACCTATTCAGTAATTAACTGCTCCTGTCTCATGTTTCAAGCCACCCAGTGCAGAGAACTCTTTACCTCTGAACTGAGGCCATGTGGAAGAGTTCTACCATCAGCTAGAACAAACTCTAACATCGAAATCCACTTACACCGCAAATAGCCTGTTCCTGAAGGATATGGAGAAGAGATGGACCTGGATCTCCCTGAATGCAAGGGATCAGAATGAGATTGACAACATCCTGGTCGACAAGCGACAAATCCTGAAAGACGTCACAGTTGTGATGCCATTCAACACTGGGAGCGATCACCGCCTTTCAAGTCGTCCGTGAGGGTCAAACCTCTGTCGTTGGACCGTGAAGAGGAAAAAGTGCCATCTATTCTAGTCAGTGAAGTAGAGAGAGCCCTGAAGCTGATGAACAAAGGAAAGGCACCAGGAAAAGATGGTATAACATCCAAGATGCTGCTATCAGGTGGAGAGCAGCTCTGGAAAATCCTGGCTCTGTGCTTCAATCGCTATCTGGAAGAGGGGAAAATTCGCTTTCAGTGGAAAGAGTCGAATACCATCCTGCTGTATAAGAAAGGCGATGAGGAAGATCTGAAGAACTATCACCCTATAGGCCTCCTCTTTCACCTCTACAAACTGTTGTATGTTGCAGGTGGGCTTCAGGAAGAACTACAGCACGATGGACCACATATTCACTCTGAGACAGCTGTTATGTATGTGGACTTCCTCAGGAAGGCAAATTCTGGTTGCACCACCAACGTGGCCCTGTTGTCGTCACCCATGCAAGTCCCGGTTGGGAAGGGCGTGAAGCAAGGAGGTACCATCTCTCCAAAGCTGTTTATAGCTTGTCTCGAAACAGTCATCAGAGACATGGACTGGGAAGGCGGTGTACGGATCAACGACAAGCTACTGACCCACCTCCGTGGATGACATCTCACTCAACGCAGACAGCACTGGTCAGCTAACCGGTCAGCTACAGACCATGCTGAGGGAAGTATACACCAGAAGCTCAGTGGTCGGCTTGAAGATCAACCGCATGAAAACCAAGTTCATGCGGTCTGACGGTGTAACACCAGGTCGAGTTATGATTTTGAGGCGATGAAATAGAGGAGGTGAAGGAGTACGTCTACCTGGGCCAAGAGGTGAACATGGGACGTGATATGGAGAAAGAGATCGTGCACAGAATAAGAGTAGGATGGAAGGCGTTCAACTCAATCAAAGATGTGCTGAAGGGAAAGCTGGACATGGCCACCTGTGGTGTCTTCTTCAACGGCACAGTCTTGCCTGCGATGCAAGCGAGACCTGGGCAACAACAAAGAGGGAGGAGCAGCGCATAATGGCGCTGAGGGTCATGGAGAGATGTTTTCTGGGAGTGTCGCTGCGAGAGCACAACCGAATATAGGAGATCAGAAGGAGAAGAGTGGAGTGTAGGACGTCGTCGCAGAGTATCGGAAGAGCAAGCTCAGATGGACTGGACACATTGCGCAGTTCACCGATGACAGGTGGACCCATGCTGTTGTCGAGTGGTACCTGCACGAGTGGAAAAGGTCACTCGTAAGGCCTCCACAGAAATGGGAAGATGAGATACGCAAGAATGTGGGACCAGAATGGTGAAGATTGGCAAGATCAAGGGAAGAATGGACCGTTTGCTGTGACCAGCGGTGCCGAAATGGCACCTGATAGTCTCGTCGGTCAAGGTAGTCAAAGTGATAATTACATTATTGGACAATTTAAATGTCAATAAATATATTCATGTATATACACTTTTTTTCTAGTACCACACTTAAAAGCTTTAGTATGGTCTGATATTGATCCAACGTTTTCTGTGTAAAACTGCACTCTTAAAAAACTTTCAAGGTGTCTTTAGTAAAGACAATGGTTCTACATGAACATTTGCAGGCTTGTTGAATGGTCCCTCCTATAGGAGAATGTGTTCTTCTGTTGTTTCAAGCAGAACAACAGCAGAACCTTATTGTTGCATGTTTTTTTTTCTTTATGCTTGTTCACTTTTTTATTACTGTGGTTAATCAGATGTCGATAATATGGATATTTGAATATCAAAATTAGTCAGAATGCACATGGCTAGCTCAAGCTACACTCTATCACCCCACAGGAGGAAATACCCAGCAAACAACATCCCATCACACAGTGTCAGTGTGCGAGACTTTGTCAGACTTAACAAAATGAAATGAAATGTACTTCTTTTTCCCCACAATATCAGATCTAGTGTATCATCACTGTCCTAAAAAAAGGTTTTCAATTTTTTTTTTTTACTTTCAGAACATCAGCTGCTTTACAGTGTGTAAAAATTCCATGATGAACAGACCAAAAGAAATGGTCTAAAATGGTTTAAAATGAATTCTCTTGCATTAACTTGCAATAAAAGTAAAGAACTTGTTTGCTTTTTGCCTGTACAGTTGCTATTTTGGAGATGCTTGTTTTTCTTTGGACAGTGATGATATTCGGCTGAAACTGGAGCGATGTAGATATCTGGTATCAGTAGTCAGCAAAGGTTTTATCAGAATGTAGTACACAATACCATATACATTTGGAAATCATGGAGAAAATCAGATTTTGAAGGGAGCGACCAGAGTGGCTTAAACTGAACAGCAATAACTGGATGAGTCTTTGAGTCTATTTCAACTCATTTTCATTCACTAACTCAGTAGTAGGGTGCAAGTGTCTTTTGCTGACAGAGTTTGGTTAAGTTAACTGGGTTGATCAGATTACAGAAACAAATGCAATGAGAAGTCATCAGTGGAAAGCTGCAATGTTACTCTGATTTAAGGTCAATGCAGAGCAGAGTGGTGACCAAAGGCCACTGCTGTGTTTGCATACAGGTCAATGTTTCCTGCTGCTCTGACACTGACTACTGTCTTAGGTATGTCTTTGTAGGGCAATCTTTGGCTAACATCAATGGAATGGACATAAAGTTATCTATTTTAGCCCATGCTCCCAAGCTAATCATTTAATATTGAGAGTCTGCCAACAGAGTCCCAACGCAATGCTTATATTTTCATCAATAATACAAGCTATAAATACTATATGGCCAAACATATGTGGACACCTAACCATCATACCAATATGAGCTTGTTGGACCTCCAATGTAGCTGCTTGACCATAAAATGTTGGGTGAAAATGAAATCGAAACAGTAAAGGGTGTATCGTTACCACTGATTATATACATGTTCAAATTCATTTATCGACATTGCATTTTATAGCACCAAGTGCGTAATAGTTTTGAGTAATAGTTAGATAGTAGGCACATTTCAGCAAAAGGTGGCTAGCTTATCTGCATTCATAACACCGACAACCTCAAAAAGCGATTGCCACAATGAGATTGCCAAGATTGTAACTGTTAGCTATTAGCTGAAACTGTTCAAGACATGCTGAATAAACACATTCTGAACGTGTGCACTGATTGACCCCAATTACAAATGTAATAATTACAATTAGATTTTACCTTAGTAGTACTTTAGTGTACTTTATATACATATGCAAACTATAAAAGTATACTAATTTGCATATTTTAATGTACTAGAAATGTACTTTAATATGTACTTAAGTATATCTAAGTGAGGCTTAGCAAGTATATTTTAATAGTGCTAATGATATATAAATATATTTAGCGTACACAGTATAGTACATCTTACATAGTTAGTATATGTAACAGTACAGTACATTAATCACAAGTGCAGAGAAGTATACTAAGGATACTTAAAATCAGTATGTTTCAGTGTACTTTCTTAAATTATACAAGACTCAATCAATAACTGTATTGTATTGATCTCACATCCACTTGTCTTAATTGAATACAATGTTATTCTTTAATCTGTTCACAGTTCCCATGACTTTTTCCTCAAAAACACTAAGAATAACATATTGAGAGAGCGCTTTAGGACATCAGGGAGCTGTTGATTTTCATAAATTGCCTCTTGACTGACAAAGGCTCCAGACTACACAGCAAGCCAGTAAATAAATTCATATGGACCTCCTTTTCCACTGCATACTACTGAGCTTTAGAACACTGCTAAAGCTAATCTCTTATTTTGAAGTAGTCCTTTGAGTAGATTCATACGTAAAGAGATTATGCTGGCTCTGTTTGCCCAAGAGCATTGTGCTTTTTACTAAGCCAGAATCTTCTGAAGTTAAATGCTCCCTAATTACAGTGATCAGAAAACAGAAGCTACAGTGTGATTACCCTGCCAGCACTCTGCTCTACCAAACAAGAAGTTTCAATGAAACACTGCTGGGTCTTTGTCCAGGTAATACTAACATCAATAACCAAGTGACCCACATAGCACAGAGAAAAGAGGACCTGAGGGTAATAGCACATGTTCAGACCACATTTCTTCCCCCCACTGATGGATTTAAATTACGGCTAGCAGCCTTCAGCTGAATAAAAACCTCTTTTGTGTGAGCACTTATGGACATGTATCTTAGTTCAGTCACCGTGACCTATTGATGTTCTCTTTACTGAAATCCTGCACATGGAAAATGAAACACAAATTTCTGCTGTTCAACTAAATTATTACTCTTTCAGATTTGTTTTGGTTCAGTGAAGTTTGGGTCAAGCCCCGGGGAAGAGTGAGGTGTGCCTTTAATGTTCATATTAAAGGGAACCTATTATGCTCATTTTCATAGTTTAATTTTTGGTGTCCACTAGAATAGAGTTACATGTAGTGATTTTGCCATAAACACATTCTTTTTGTCATACTGTACGTCTGTTGCCAGCCTCTGTCTGAAACGCTCTGTTAGAGCTCCTGTGTTTTTAAGTCCACCCTCCCCCACCCGATGAGTCCAGCGTGTTCTGGTTAGTCAGCTCACCCACTCTGTTCTGATTGGTCATCTGCCAGAGCGGCATGCTGCTTCAAGTTCCTCCTAGACGCCGCTGCAGCTTTTCTTACAATGGCATCAGTACTGCCTTATCAGTTTGATCCATGTCAGAACTGGAGCAGAATGTTTCAGAGAGGTAAGTATGTTCTTTTTTATTTTGTACGTTGTAAGACAGCCTGCTAACCTTGGTAATCAGATCATGTCACCTTGTAACAGAGAAAAGGGGTGGAGCTCTATCAAGGCATTTCAGGGAGCTGGGAAAAGTGGTGTCTGCAGGAGATTTTCTCCTTCTGGCGTGTACTTTGGGCTTTATAACTTTGCAGACTGTTTACATGCACAAAAGCCTACAAAACATACTACAGGAAAACATTATAGGTTCCTTTTAAAAACATCCTCTAATATTAATATGCAAAAAATATTTTTTCTCCAGATTGAAAAATATTGGAATTATTAATTGGGCCAAAGCTGATATGCAGATTTTTCATGTGATTTCTCCATGTTGAGACCACTAGTGAAAATGATTCTATTTTATATTCTACTCTAATACGTAATGCAAAGATTTTCATCACAAGTTGATATTATCAGCACAACAATCTCTGTGAAAAGTAGAATCTTGGAAATGTTTATATGAATTTTGGAATTTCACAGTATTTGTCCACTTTTGGGTAAATGGAAGTTTGCACTCCAGTCAGCACAACTCTACTCACCAACGGCAACAAAAGTCTCGGATGACTAGATCAAGTCCACCTGAGAGTCATCTGAAGGAATGTTGCACTTTTTGTACAAAATACTAAAAATTTAAATTAAAAAACTTTTTTTTTTTTATTTAAGTAATAAATAAATAACATAAGACTTTCCATTTCTTTTGTCATCACTGAGGGTTAAGTGTTAAAGGATAAGTGTTAACAGCCTGTGTTGAATTTTCACTGAAACTCGTTAGAAAGAAAGACGTAAAAGAAAGAAAAAGAGAGAAGGTGAAAGGTGACGGCATGGTGGTGAGGGCAGCTGTGGGGGAGACAGAGGCTATTTAAGGCTGAACGGTCTCTAATGAAGACTGAACTCCTGCAGCAAGAACAGAAGCTGCAAGCTAGAGTTGCTCTCGCCGCACTCCAAAACCACTAATTATTTTAATTAGCCTCTTGTTTGCATTTGAACGGCAGCCCAAGGAACTTTTTAGCATTGCTGCGTGTGTCCCTTTTCGGTGGTGTGCCTGAACATGCGTAAGTGTTTTTGGACTCTAGTGCCAAAAGCACACTGGAGAGGGGGGTGTTTTCACCTCATCCAGGGAGGCCCCGGGGCTGCTGATGTAGACAAATGGTGCATAGACTTAAGGACTGACATGACTTAAATCCACTAAACCACTAAACCTCAGGTGCCCAGAGGGCAGAACATGTGGTCAGAACGGCTCAGCTTCACTAGTTTCTAGTTCATTTACTTCAGCCCCAACATTGAGTGATGTAGTGAAGCCTCTGTGTAAGATGATGAAAGATGTACAGGTGCACACAGGTGGATGGGGTCAAATGACAGACGAATCACTGCACTGATCAATGGACACGGGGCTGATCCTCCGTCTCATGCAGTTTGTGCTGAGGGAGACATCATCTATATCAAGATGCAAGCAGCATTAGTGCCACACAAAGATTGAAACTATAGGTCATCTTTACAGAGAGTTTCTGCCTGGACTGAGACCAACAAATGAGAGCTCATTTGCATATATCAGTCTTAAAGACACAGTAACACAAGCAGAACACAAGCAGCCCAGGTTATTCAAAGACAGTCCCAGTCCTCTCTTACATGGTCATGTAAAATGAAATATGATCATGTTTTATACCTATTAAATGCAAATGTCCGTTGAATATTGAGAATATTGGTCCTTTAATACAAACGTAAATATCAGCTGAAACTGTGGCCCATAAATATTTGGACCTCAACAAAGTCATTGTTTTTTTAAGCTGTGTACCACAGCAAACTGACACTAGAAATAAGTGTTTAGAATTTAGTATTAAATAAGTATTACCTCCAAACTAGGTGAACAGTGTAGTAATTACAACCATTTACACAAATAACCACTCCCCCCCCAAAAAAAAACAAACACACCTTCGTAGGGGTTCAAAAGTAATTGGACAAATAAAATAATCGTGAATTAAACTGTCATTTTTTAATCCTGGTTCCAAATTCTTTGCAATCAGTGACTATTTGAAGTTTGGAACCCATAGACATCAACAGACGCCTGGGTTTCTTGTTTCTTTGGGTTTCTTCCTGCCTGTCCTGTGTTTAGGGCATTTCATGTTCAGTTTTGCCTTGAAATGTAGTTCTGAGGGAAATGCATGCTCAACTGCATTAATCACTTGGACTAAAACCACTGGACTGCTTTCACTGTATGTTTCAGGTCATTACCCATCCATATTGAATGTACTGTCGAACGAGTTCTGACGCATTTGGCAGGGACTGAGCAGATAATACATTATAGCCTACACACTTTAGATTTCATCCACATCACCAACAGATACAAGGGAACTGTTGCTTCAAATCATGTGCAGTTCGTGGGCTATGTGTGACAATAGTTATAGTAAGCCTAATAAGCTTTAAATCCAATATGCTGTCGAGGGCAGTTAAAACAACAACAATTTTGTTCATGTCCTAATATTTATGGGCATAAGTGATTTGATCAGTAATGTCCAGCACTACATTCCATTTATATCTTGTCGAGGGGTTATCTCTGCCTAGTGGTCTAGCAGGAGCATCCAGAGTACCCTTTCAGTTCCTGTTCATTGTTGTCCATTATCTGTCTATGCCATTTAAACCACAATCACTGATCTACTAATGTTTCCCTGACAATGATACCAACCACAGCAACAACAACCTCCTCAGGGTCCATTTTTATCATCAGCTGGCTGCTGTCCCTGCTCTTTCTACAGACAAGCATGATGGATATCTGTCATAAACCAAAGTGACTTCTCCCTCTCTATGGACCTAGAGATCCAGCAGTTTACAGGGACCTGTTAAGAAAAAAGGGAAGCAATTATAAAGAGCTTCCTGGCCAATAAAGAAAATCAGTAATTAACACCTTTGTAACAAACACATTTTCTATTTGAAGGCCAATGAGTGTAAAGTTTTTTGGATCCTTAATTTAATATACAGCTAAATCAGACATGACATTTTTTGTAAATTTGCATTATTCTATGTAGGTATGTGACATTTCTATTATGTTTAAGTCCTATGCCGAGCCACGCATTAATATGTGTATGCAGTCAGAGAGCTTTTTGGACCCAGTACAAAAAACATTAGGATCCCACCCTGACACTCATTTACTTTCAATGTATAAAATAATCTAGCTAATCTATCTTAACCACTTGTTATTTTGTGTCTGAAAAACATAGACACTTTTAAACCATCACATTCCACCTACCAGCATCTAACATTTACATGGACATGAAAAGCATACCTTGAATTGTAAAAACATTGGCTGATGAAAACTGATGGAAGCTAACTGGTGAGATACGTTGTTAAGAAATGACATTCCTCTGTGGATCATGACTATTGTGCTATTGTGCTGATATCCAAAGGAAAGGCCCAGTAAAGATTTTAGGGTGCCTGATTGCCATGCCTCCCCACCGCCATAGGTCCCACTGTGATTGCCCCTTTTGGCACCTCAGTACCCACTGAATGTAGCATAAGGAATCCTGCTTAACGACTCTTACTCTTATTTGCATAGAAGCAGAATTCCTGCCTGGAGAGATTGAACCTTCAATCTTTGGTGTGCACGCCCCTATGTCAGTGTGAAAGGAATGAAAATGGCCAGCACCAGTAATTGCGCATGAATCAGGACTTGTATATGCTAAAAATAGGACGTTACAGTTGCAAGTTGCAATTATTGTCTGTAAAGTGCAATATCAGACCACTTATAATGATACATGATACATTCTACAAGTCCTTTGTACAGCTGAATAACATACTAGGCATGGATATACCATGCACTCCTATTAGGAAGGGAAAAGTGTGTCGTCATCTGTGCTGTTCAGTGCTAGAGGGTGTTCTATTATTTCATCAGTTTTAATCTATTAATTTTGGATGTTTGTCATCTCTCGTGTCATCCTCTTTATATCACTGTCCGCCTGCCTGCTGACACACACGTCTGCGCGTGTGTTTGTCTGCCCTCCTGTTTGCTCCGCATCTGCTCGCGTGTCCGCTTGCTGGTCATCAGTGTCTCTGTGTCTGACTCGCTTTACTGAGATGTCAGCAGGGGGAGTAGATATGAAAGGAGAGGAAACCAGACAGAGGGAGAGCAGGAGATTAACTGAGATAAAACTATGTTCAGTGGCTGTGGCAATTTACAATGTGTCGATTAAACACTCCAGAGGCGGCACAGGAACGATCTCAGAGAGCAACATCCACAAGAACCACAACCACATTCAGAGAGACAGAGAGAGAGAGAGAGAAAGAGAGGGATACAGACAGGGAAAAGGGGAAGGATGGAGTTGGAGAAGGACAGATAGGAGAGAAAGAAAAAGGTGCACACAAAAAAAGACAGGAGAGCCAAAGAGAATCTTGAAAGAAAGAAAGAACAAGGAGAGAGAGAAGGATCAATGGACAGATGAAGTCAGAGAGACACATGAGATAGAATGACAGACAAAAGAGAGAAAGAGAGAGAGGGTAGGAAGAAGGGGAGGGTCGGAGAGAGGTAGACACAAAACAGAGAGAATGAAAGAAAGGCAGGAGACAGGAGAAAGTGAGAGACAGGAGGGAGAGAGAGAGGTTGAGCGAAACAGGAGAAAGAGAGCAAGAGAGAAATTCAGAGGGGAGAGAGACAGGAGAGAGATTGAGAGACAGGAAAGAGGGAAAGAGAGATAGACAGGAGAGAGGGAAGGAGGAAGGGATGAATGCAAGGAGAGAGACTAAAAGGACAAAGGCAGAGCGAAAGACAGAAAGTCAGGAGAGAAAGAGTAATAAAAATCACCCATTTTTTCTTTTTCTCACAGGTCAAAGGTCACAAGGTCACAGACTCGCTCCCCGTGCTGCACAGGAAATGCCTACTCTGTGTCTGTGGAGCTTTAGAGACGGAATGAGAACGCAGTGAGGAAACGAGAGAAACGACACAACACAAGACTAAAGGAATGGAAACATATAGACAAGCTTCCTGCCTGGAGGAAAACGAGATGCCAGTTTGAGTCTGAGTGAAATCCTGAGCGGTTCTCCTTCAGCGGAGTTACATCAGCGCCGCCAGTTACCCTGTGATTTATCTGATGTAATAGTCAACAGTTTGTTGTTATGGATACAGAGGTGGACGTTTTCAGCAGGGCCGGTCCTCTGGAGGGCTAGACTCTGAACACTGAGAGAGGCAGATGGAAATGATTACAGCTATTTAAAGAGCGCTAACTGAAGAGCTGACAAGACATGAGGTTATTCAGTGAGTTATTAACTCCCTCTCCCTGTTTTCCTACTATCTTTAGGCTCCTGCCATCAGTTGTCCTGAGCTCCAGAGCTGGCGGGGACCAGGGTGGGTTTTAAACTTTGTGGGTTTGGCCGACACCCATCTGGGAACGTTTGAGTGACAGCATTAAATTCCACAATGACCTTCTGCAGATTCTGGTCCTGTGAGATTAAGGTCTGCTTGAGAAAGCTGAACTTACTGAAACAGGCAGTCTTGGCTTTTGTAGGCTATGGACACACTGGTGTAGAGAAGTGTATGGACAGGCAAGCCTAGCTTAGGGGTGCGTGACATGATAAAACTATTTTTCTTTGTACACTGTATCAGCGTTCATGCTCTTACATCTTACACTTACATATTTTTCTATCACATATGTTTAGCATAGTACCAGCATACCATATATCAACATACCATGTGGTATCGTTTCCAGTTTTAATGATTTTAACCCAGATATGCGGCATATTGTTTTTAGTTACTTTGTTTTGTGAATTTTTAAGCCCCAACAGGTAAATGAAAGTCAAAATTTGGAAACCTGGGATGTTGAATAATGCTAAAGTTTAATATCTGATATTTCAAATACAGTGATGCTGAATGTTAGCATTACTGTCCGGCACTAATCTAACTTATAGACAGCTTGGCAGTTCTGAAGGCAAAAAAGACCTACATTACTTAATGATTAAAACATCAAGAGCACTCATGACTGGTAAATCAGAATAAAGTTTTAATACATTAACTGCAAGTGACACTGAAATCTTGATCTTGGATACAGAAATGACTGCACGTATGAGAATACCTCAGCAGTTGGCTCCTCATCTTCTACAAAGTTAGTAAGGCATACCCCTTGGCTGATTCATGTTAGTAAATGTTAGTACAGCTAGTCTGTGTACATATACAGCCTCTGGCCTCACTGTTTTTTTTTTTTTGTTGTTGTTGTTGTTGGGGGCGCGGGGGGTATTGCGACATAGACTCCAGGCCTGGATAATCACGGTTCTATATTCCTTGCCCTTTCTAGACTGTTCAGAACCACATAAGGCCCGGATATGCATTACAATTTTTTTTTAATTAGGATTGATCATTTGGAAGCAGTAGTGCAAATAAAAATACTATAATCATTTTCATGAAAAGCCTTGCATACTGCACTGTACTAATCAAATTAAACAGAATTCATTGTAAGGGTAATATATTGTGTTGCATGTAGTTCTTTGTCGTGCAGCCAATGATGCTGTCAATGCCAATGGTGCTGTGTGAAACTATCAACTATTCTTTTGATGATGAGTGCATATCAAACAAAAACATCAAATTAGATTAGATCATTTTACTATAGAAAATGGGAAATGGGAAAATGCAGGTGCACATACTTTTAAGTTTGGAAAACACAGTCTATCCACCCATCTTGACACCAATTCACCACTATATGATCCCATACAGTCACACAATGCATTCCCTTCTGCGAACTCCATCAAAAGACATGCAGCTTCTTTCCCCACTCAAAATGTCATTCTTCATTCTCCCTCTTACTCTAATTCTCCCTCTTTCTCTCTGGCGTGTCAGAAGTCTTTTCAAAGGTTGAGTGGCGGAGGGGACGCAGAGGCGATTAAGAGTGTAATCCTGTTACTCACACTGCTGCCTGGAATCTCTGCTCAATGCAGGTTCAGTTCTGTTTCTGACAGGCTCAGCATTGAACTTTACACAATTTGCCCCAATGTACCCCAAACCACACCAAGACATGCTTGTTTTCTGAAGTCTGTTTCTTTAGGGAAATAACAAGTCATTTACATTTACAAAGTTTCTGGACCAGGGGACCTCGTAATCTGAGACACAACATGAGCTCAGCAAGACCTGAAATGATAGTGCAACATCATCATAGAGCCAATGTCATTATGTTAGAAAATACAGAAGACTATTAGCTCAGTTTAGGAGCCTATATGAAGTTGCCTACATACTAACAGAGTCATTTCGCGCACAACACAACCTCCACAGTTGTGCTCAGCAGTAGTAGAAATGACATCAGCCTTGCCATGTAGACAACGTTTTCTTCACATTTTGATCCACAGGATCGTTACTGCCAGCGCTGGAGAAAAACGGGTCTGTCCTAGGCAGTCTGTGGAGAAGTGCTCCATGTACACCTAGTATTAACATATATCTTAGGTGATCCAGTCAAAAGTGGACAGCATTATGTACAGGTGTGAACTAGGTCTAAATGGGTCTCGGAGGAGCCCTTCAGCGAACATAACATTTGTAATTTGAACACTAAAGCGTCACAACATCCCTGACAGTAAAAATGGACTGCCTAATCAGCTGCATAGCTTCTTTCTTTGTCTCTGCTCCTCTTTGTTTAAACGAAGTCCATGCAATGTAAATGTTTGCAATAGCCCTTACATGTACATGAACAAGGACTCACATAGTGGGCGGTATGGGCAAAAATTTATATCACAGTGTACTTAAAACCTTACTATATATCGTCTCAGAACACCTCCTTGTGTCTACAATGTCCATTTTATCAGCACTTACCATATAGGAGCACTTTGTAGCTCCACAATTACAGACTATAGTTCATCTGTTTCTCTGCATACTTTGTTAATCCCCCTTTAGGATCCCCACAAGACCACCACAGAGCAGGTATTATTTGGGCGGTGGATCATTCTCGGCACTGCAGTGACACTGATGCTGCGGAGGTGTGTTAGTGTGTGTTGTGCTGGAGTCGATTAGACACATCAGTACTGCTGGACACCTTAGTGTCACTGCTGGACTGAGAATAGTCCACCCACCAAAACTCTCCAGCCAACAGCATCCCATGGGCAGCTTCCTGTGAAGACTAGACAATGAGCGAGCCAAACTGTACAGCAACAGATGAACTCTCATCTACAAGGTGCACCAGCAAGGAAGGAGGGTCTAACAGAGTTGGCAGTGAGTGGGCACAGTGTTTAAAACTCCACTCAGGATGGATGTTAACACAGCACCACAGGTACTTTAACATAATATGCTAGTGCATGTCTCCTAAATATCCCACAGTTCCTCCTTTTCTATAAACCTCCAACTAACTGCCTAACACAAGCAGATTAATGGAAGTTATATTTATTGTAAATAATATTTTGAGTTACATCTAGCACAGCAGTCTTACAGCCTAATCTCTGTGTATTTAGGCAATGATAACATAAGAAGAAGAGACATACTATGCATACTCCTCTACATAACTGAAGCCTGCACCGCACAAAATAGCCTCACACTGTGTCGTTGTTGAGTAACCTCAAACAGACTTGCTTATGTGCTTTCTGACACTGTAGGACATATTGCTATCTATAAAAGATGGACAAAAGGCCCTTACATGGCTAAGAATAGAAGTACAAGTCATCTTAAAGCCTGAATGCCAGCCCTTTTCAGTCATTTACTGTAAGACTGATACATGGAAAGAACAACACGTTCAAACTGGGAGCATTTGGCTCAGACAGGTCTTTGAGCCTGTGAGAGAGATGAGAAATAGGGAGAGAGCCAGGCTGTTGTAGGTAAGTGTGTCCTCTTGTTGGGATCTATTGACCGACTGTGTGAAGCACAGATGTGTAAAGTGTTATGGTGCTCAAGTGTTCCTGCTGTAATTTCTCCTCACCTAAACCTCAAGTCCTCAGAGACATCTGCTCCACTTGCAACGTGCTTGGAGCAGAAACAAAGGGAAAACGTGCAGGACCTGCTCAGGCTTCCCTCGCGCCATGAGGAAGCACGGCTCTCCTTACTTACTGCTGAACTTTTGGGCGGGGGTGACGAGCCGGTTGCCATGGTAGCCTGTTGTCGAGCCAGGGATTGCTATGGCGAGCTTCAGTGATGTCACCGCACTCAGGGAGACAGGGAGACAGGGAGATTACATTCCTCCCTTTATGCGAGACTCCGGCTTGCCCTTTTACGTGCACTAATCACTTAAAGTGATAGTTCAAAATCTAATGTACACAATGTTCCTGTTAGTCCAGATGCAATCAGTCAGCCATGACATGCTCGGTATCTGAGGTATGCTTCTTTAGGAGAGCTACAAGGCCAAAATCATAGCACTCTTGATTTAAACAAGGTTGAGTTGTTAAGAAACCTCAAGCAGACGTGTTTAAGTGGGTTCTGAAGCTGTATGACATACATAATGGACAAAAGTAAATTCAGACTTCAAGATGCCTACTACTATCTTTAAAGGTGCAAAATGTAAGATTTTTTGTTTAAAATATTCCAAAATTAACTTAAATGACGAACAGAACATCAAGAAATAACAGTTCTGATGGTACATTACGATGTCTATGTATCGCATTGTACAGATATCTACCAAATTTAGCATGTTTGGTCTCATAATACCACTTTGTACCTAAAGAGGCGATAGTGAGTCACTGTAACATTGAACTGATTCAGTCCAGCATGACAGGATGAAGTGGTAGCACTGCTGCCCCACCCCGCCATATTCTAAACTCTCATCAATTACGTTGAAGGTGCTGCTCCCGGTTAGATCATTTAAGGACAGGTAGCCAACGAAAGACTATACACAACAATGGCTGAAGCTGTTGAAAAGCAACCATTATAACAACTGTTGGCCACTTGCATCTAGAATTCACACAGCAAACCAAAGCAGTGACATAAATAGAACCAAAACAAGATTTCACATTGACCTTGTTTTCCAATCCCTGGATACGCTCTTGGAGAATAAAGGGATAAAGTTTGACGCTGAACTCGAAATGTTTCTTTGAGACTGGTAAGGAGTGAAGAGGGAGGAGGAGGCACCGTGCATTTTCTGATGATATGTTGCCCCCTATTGTTTGGAGTATGAATTTGACAGATTCCAATATCTTACAAATTGCTCCTTTAAGCTTTGCAAGTTTTTTTGTATTTTCTCACTGATTTTTCAGGTCCTGGCACATTGTCCACTGAGGAGATAAATTACTCATGTAGAAAACAACAACATCCTCAGTAACCAATGTTTTGGCTAGCTAGCTCTAGAGGGCTGCCAAATTTGTGTACTATTAAATGTTTATTGTCTCTGACTTTAAAGAAGTAATCATACAGTGTTGCAGTGGGTTTTTTGGGGGGTTAACTTTTACTTCCCTTTTGGCTGTTTGAATATTAAAAATAATAAGAGGACACATCCCTAATATATAAGACAAATCAGTCTTCATATCTTTACAATTCAACATGAACTGTTAAGAGGGTTCAAAACATTCAAAAGAGTGTTTCAATAGATATAGTCAGGGCTAAACTGCTGTATGCTGAATAGGTGGATATACGTTAATGAGTTGTTTCTGTGACATCACACAGTTTCTACATATGGGCTATATGGACTGAGCACATTGTAAAAGTTATAAAAGTTAGTGTCCAGTGTCCAGAGTTAACAGAACAAGAGTCTGTGTTTTATGAAACTTAATATTTTAAGTTTAAATAACTCCAAATATTAAGGTAGACACTAAGTTAAAACAACTTTTTGTTTAATGTGAATGACACATTTAACATTAGCAGTGTTTACATATTACCTCAAACTCATTTATGCCAAAAAGCAATAGAAAGTTGGTGTCCCATGATATGGGTCCTTAATCTTCTATACAACCACTCCCTGCAGTTCCACGAATATCTTCCATCACACATGCTTATTACCACTAATGAAGCTTACAACAAGAAGTTGTTCTCTTCCTCAGTGAATTTGCATTCCCTAACTTTTAGTTTATGAAAATTAATGGTGAGTCACTCATGTACACATTAAAGCGGTAGCCTACAGTCTCCACTGTGCTGGTGGCTTCGAGCTTCCATTACTTGTTAGCGACATTAGCCTTGTAGCTCCAGTGCAAAAAATTAGAAGCAAACACTAAACATGTGATACAGCTGATCTACTACATTTACGTTAGGGGTGAAAATATGTGATTTCTTCACATTTGATATTTGGCCAAAGCATCACTTTAACATAAAAGCATGATCTAACCACAGGAACGTTCAGAGCCCATAGCTATAGCTATGCAGGAATCAGGCTGCAAGTACACTAGGTGCTTACCCACTGTGTGCCAGGCCTGGCAGTGCTGGGAAAAAGCTCTAACAAAACTGCAGGCTAGAGCGGTCAAGCCCAGCAGACTTAGGAGATGACAGCTTAATCCTGGCGATCGCTACGCTGGAGTTTAGCAAGAGCTGCTGACTTACTCGTTAATGTTCTCAGCGGGAGGACAGGCTCTTTAAAGGCAGGGTAAGATCACAAAAACAAGAATGGATTAGATTTTAATGTGCAGACGCCTTGGGTTTGTATGCCCACGTGTGTGGTCACTTCCCTCCAGGCTTTGCAGTGCCAGAGGCTCATCTGGCTGATTCTTAGATCTAGCCTCATGTAAAATGTGCTCCCTTGAACACGACAGAGCTTACAAAGCTTACGAATCACCACCCTCTTCCCTCATGGCTCAAGGCCATCTGCGTTCTCACTCTTTCACCTTTCATTTTTTGCATCTCTGCTACACAGAACTTCCTGCTCTCTTTCCACGCACTACTTCAAACTTCTCAGAGTTGCTTTGAGTTCTGAGCTGTCTCTGCCTTCTTTTCTCCTCTCCTTTCCTCCAGCACTCTTCCCTTCTTTTTGTTTGGATAAGTCTTCCTTGTGGTGATCCCAGCAGGGCCCTTAAAAAAACAGATAGATTAAGCAGCACAACCAATGTGAGCACTCGCACCATGCACCTCATCAGCTGTGAGCAGGGTGTTACTAAACAGGAAATTGAATGCAGATAAGGCTCTTTTGCCACCGCTCCTCCCTCCATCACCCTCTTCATCTCTGAATAAATCAACATGCTATTTGGTGTCTACATGTTACATGTAGTTTATATAGCAAAAGCCTACATTGAAAAATGGTGTTATGTGCTATGTAGCACAAAGTTTACTCATTTTTCTGACAAGCTGTAATGTACAAACAGGATCAGCAAAACAATCAAATTATTAAATAATAATGCTGTTTTTTAATTAAGCATTTAATAAGGAAGAAGACAAAATGAAAAAAAAAAACCCAGACATCTTTCAATCGTCTACTGTGCACTTCATGTAGGTACGCTGGTTGTTGTTTACAGGCTCTGTATAAATGGTCTAAACCAGTATTTCTTAATCCTGCACCTGGCAACCCATAGTACTGGATGGTCAATATTTGATTAGACATGCCATCATCACTACTCAAGTATTTATCACGATTTCATTACAGGGAGAAAAGGGTTTTGCTTGTACTATATTACACTCCTGCAAACAACCTGAAGCAGCCGGTGTGTTATCTAATCATATATCCCATCTGGATTTTACTTTCCTTGATTTATGATCATGGTATTCAATCAACAGCTCTGAGAGGAACTAAAGTTGTATATGTCTGAGTCAACTATATTGGTAAACAGGCATCAAAACTAGAACACAACTACCTTAACATCCATTTGACTGTTATCTGTAATGGCTTGCATGATGATGATGATGATAGAGGGTCCTTGGGAAGTGAAATCAAGATAGGAATGTGATACAAAAGACAAGTCCTCATCAGTATCCAATAGCTTCATTGTTTAACCGCAGAGGTAATTTGTTAGCTCATTCAAAGAGACAACCTCTGCCAATGACCTTATACCTTTTTCCTTGGTTATGTTTTCAAATGTTTATACATCTGTAAGTCTTTTAGATTGAAACATTCCAGAATGAGGATGAAGAAACAAATGTTTTGGCTACATGTCAAAGACGTCTACATATTGTGTGGCAGAGATACCCACAGAAGTTAGCATGCTAACCAGCTAGCCCCAGCCCACCTTATCTCTTAATACCACTTTGGGCCTAAAGAGGTAATAATGAGTCACCGTAGTGTGGAAGAGTAAGCCCATTGATGGCTGAAGGTTTTGGTGAGTAATAGGATGAAGTTTTATGCTGAACTCGTAATGTTTCTCCAACACAGGTAAGTAAATACGCTAAAGGTAACACAGCAAGAGGAACTGTGCATTTCCTTACTTCTTACAACAGTGGTGGACACCACAACTTTCTGGCGATATGTTGCCCCTTTTTGTATTGAGTATGAATTCAGATTGCATCAATTTACAAAACTGTTCCTTGTGCGCTGATATTTTTGTGCTACTGTTGTCTTTAGCCTCTGAACACCAGTGCTACCACCTACATTCACACTTATATTGTCATTACTTGTGGTTAACCAGACACCTGTTTATTAACTGTTTATTAACTGTTACGAATACTCAAATATCCAAATGAATTATAATCAGTCTAAATATGTCTTATGATACTAATTTCCTAAGTGAAATTTCACATCCGCCACAGAGGAGACACTTCTGCACATTTTAATGCACAGTTACTGTTTATTTGATGAATCTGACATACTGGGGGAAAACAACATACAACGTGGGCTGTGCAAAAGCTATGGCACATTTGTATTTTTTATGTTTTACAAGCACTGTGATCATTTCTTGTCTTTCAGAGGTTCCTCAAATGTTCTGCCTTTATGTAAGACTAATCAAAGGGAAGAATCACTGTTGGAAAGAATGCAAAAAACTTCATGAAGCAGAAATCACATAACACTGTCTCGTGACATTGCAATCTTTCGATTGACCACTGACGTTAATAAAGTGACAGATTAAATGGGTAGAAAAAAGAAACCTTTAGCAGCCTGGTTCACTATAAAGCTTTGACCAGACCATGAGATCATTAGCCTATTGGGTGTGTGCGTGTAAAATCTGGTCTGGCCTCAGTTCCTCACAAAAGCTTTGGTACAAACAGTTCTACCATACAATGCAAAACTCTCGTCCAGATTGCAAAAGCCATTGCAAAACATGGCAAGACTGAAAGAACTAAGAGAAACAGGCAAAAAGAAAGGCAGTAATGAGGTCGTGTTTGCAGGAAACATGGCGAGCCAGAGTCTCAGGTCAAAACACACAGAGAAACACTAAGAAAACGTCGGCATTTGCATCTATGTAAGCCTGGCTCCACTTCCTCTTTCAAACACAGGTCTGCCAGGTCTGCCACACATAGCTCCACAGTGATGTTTCGTGCATATAATTCACTCTTTCTCTCAGATCTGCATGCCATCATGATGGCTTGAAAGAGCATGGTGCGTCAGTGAGCGATCGTGTGAGTAACCAAGGACATCACTGTACGCTGTGGCACCAGTAGCTGACTGACACTAGAGGACAGAAGTGTTACTCTGACCCCTGCCAACACCCAGCCTGCAGCACACTGGCACACACACGCGCAACACAAAAGCTCTCGCAACTGCAAAGAGACACAAAGTGTCACAGCAGTTACATTGTCATTAATCTTGATGTGAAGCCAGCAGCACTTTGTAAACAGTCATTGTCTAGGACTGAGAACAGAGCGTGAAAACAACAAGATAAGGCTGATGGAGGAACACTTTTCACTTCTTCTTTTCATAACTCATAGGCAAATAAATAATAAAGTTGGGGGATATGTTAGAGCAGAAATAAAGAAAAATCTGCCCTTTTACATCACAGGGTATGTTTCATCTCTTTCTGATAGAAATCAATTTGTTTGCTGTAAACCAGGCCACTTTGCCCTGATTTCTCTTCAATTTAGTTTTGACTAAAATTCCATTCACTGATTGATGTTTGTTCTTTTCCTTATATGAAACAGCAACAGGAGGAGGAACATACAATATGTGCAATTATCTGCATCTGGAAGGGTCAATGTGCATGTGTGTGTGAGAGACAAACATTTAAGCACAAAATACTTTAAGTTAGTGTTAGTGTGGCACTGGTCTAAATTTCTGTTACTGTGAATTGTTAAGTGTGTTCAAGATTTGAAGCAAGATTAGTAGTTGTTTTTCAGTATAATTTCAGAGTAAAAAAAGAAAGGAGCACCATGAAAAAGTTTGTGAACCCCAAAAGATCTGAGCTCTAGAATAGCTTTTACCACAGTCTCACTTTTTTCACACTCATCGTTAGGTGATGCGAATTACAAAGCATTATAGATATTTCACTCCATAAACAATCAGCAGCCATGAGCTCCTCTAAGCAGCTACCTAGCACTCTAAAAAATGAAAATAATTGATTTTCACAAAGCAAGAGAAGCTATGAGACAATAACAAAGTGTTTTAAGGTAGGATTGCTAAAAAGACCTCCAGTTCACCGCAAAAGACCTTCAGGGCAATTTAGCAGCCTCTGGAGTGGTGGTGCACTGTTCTACTGTGCAGAGATGCCTGCACAAACATGATCTTCATGAAAAGTTATCACAATAAAATTCAGTGTCAGAGGTCTGCAAAGCAACATGTAAAGACGTCGGATGCATTTAGGAAATATTTTCTGTGAATCAATGAACGGTTGATGAGCAAAAGTATGTTTGGAGAAAAGGGGCTGCAGAATTCATTAAAACAATGCCTGTCTAAATGTTAAGTGCGAGGTTGATTGATCATAAACTGGGCTTGTTTTGCAGCCAACAATGAACATTTCACTGGAAGAATGGATTCATTTAAATATCAGCAAATTCTGGAAGCAAAGCCGAAGATGAAAAGAGGCTGGCTTCTGCAACAGGACAATGATCCCCAACACAACTCAAAATCCACAATAGTCTGTCTTAAGAGTTGCAAGATGAGGGTTTTGCCATGGCACCTCACAGTCCCCCAGACACTCTCGTCAAAAGCAAAAAAACATTACAATAAACATCATCAAAAATCTGTGAATAGACCTCAAAAGAGCAGTGCATGCAAGACGGCCTGAGAATCAGGAAATCTTCTGCAAGAAAGGATGAATGGAAATGCTCCAAAAAAGACTCGGTTTACAAGAAGGTTTTACAAACTGTGATACCTCCTAAAGGGGGTGTTACCAAGTACTGACAATTTAGGGTACCCAAACTTTTGCTTTGGGCCCTTTTTCTTTTGTGCTATTTTGAAATTGTAAAAAATGGTGATTGCCATCTAACCTTTAACCTATTGCCTGTTGCAAATCAGGTCATCTTTTATTCACTTAGCTATTTACAGTAAAGAATATTTTGCCCAGGGATGCCCCAACTTTTGCATGCCACTGTGTATCTATCCCAAAAACATTAGCTAACTGCCCAACAGCAATGTGCTGACTTCTTCCTGTTGCACTATTATTATAACTACTATTATAATACCATAATAACTACTAACCCACTTGGAGGTCTGATAGGTTACATGTTCGTATTCTCTTTTAACTATCAGAAAGGAGCTTGATTAGACCTAGATTGAACGTTTGGTCAATTTCATACTCTCACTCAGCCATCTGAATACAATTTTCTTCTATATCATTTTTTTTTTTTAAATAAAACTTTTTTTAAGATTATACTTGGCTGCAAATTAGATGCAATATATTCACATATTTATTATGATTCAGAATGGAAATGTTCAATGACAAGAAACTGTATAATGAGCTAAAATATCTTTTAGAGTTCAAAAACTCCTGCGTTTTAAATGTGTTATTAATCTACAAAACATTACAGATTCCGGACAGGAGACTCAACCTGAAGGAGTAGATCAAATGTTTCTTTTTTTTTTCAATTTGTGAAAAGATAAAGGTTTCTCAGAATATATCAGTGTGTCTGGTTGCCACCAAAAGAAATAGTTTGCTCCCAGCATCTTGTTTGAGCTAGATCCATTAAACAGATTTTCAAGGTTCTGCAATTTTTGTATAACATAGTTCATACGTTCTTGTGATTTCAATATTCCTCTTTTTAGAGTTCATTCTGAACACACAAAAATTACTACTGTACACATTTAACAAACTTTGCAAACAGGTGATTTAGGAAAGCAGGTCATCGAAGCCTAGCACAGCCTACTGTGGTGATATAAGGGTCCACAATGACACTTAAATCACAGCACTAAAGCTAAGGCCACATTAGAGTTGGGAGCAGATATACAGCACTTTAATCCTGGTGACTTTGGGCCACCTTCACCAAGGGCGCAGAGAGCACAAATCAATCGGTTGTTATTATCCGTTCTTTGCTCACAGGAGATACCATGCATTTCTAGGGCAACATTCAATTACACGACTGTGACTCGGACTGAAGCTGTTCAGTCAAAGTGCATTTCTCAAGGACACACGGACAATATATCCTTATAGACACAGTCAAAACATGGGATGCTGTTTTTATTCCCAGTCACGTGTGCTCAGGTATTCACCACTGACTATATACTGGAGATTCAATCAAACAACAGGCCTAGAAGTCTATAACAAGAAATCCTGAAACATCATACAGCCTCAAAGGATCTTTCAGCACTGCTCAAGCATCCCTAATGACTGAAACAATACTGCCTCTGGATGCCATTCGAGAAGGGCTGGGCTCTCTGGCTTAGGCTGGGCATTACTCACACATTGGATCTAGAACAGGACGACCCAAGGCCTAGGCTGGGACAAGTCACATGAACGCTGCCCTCCCTTTCAGCTTCCCCGTGCTTGTCACTGACATCATCATCCTCTTTGCCATCTGTCAATTACCCAATGCCGTTTCCTGCCTGCCCCTGGTCTCAGGCAGACCCTGTCAGACGTGTGAAGGCTTAGCTTCTGAGCAGAAGACAGAAAAGATGTGCTCCTGTCATCAAAGCACTGGACATTGGTCTCCACAAAGCTTGTGCAGGCAGGGGTGCAAAGATACAAATATATCCCAATGCAATATGTACTGTGCTTTTTGAACCATGATATGACACATTTTTCGAGACAACAAGATCTGAGTTTTCTCAACAGCTGCTTCTGTAGTCGTCCTTACTAAGATCCTTTGGTTTAACCAGCTTTTGCTTTTTGGCTTGTCCAATGTTAGGCCTTCAATAAAATCTTCTTTAAAATCTCTATCCAGAGTCTATCCAGAATAACTTGTAGTCCAATAATGGTACAGTGGTAATTAATGTAGTGTTAGGAGTCTATCCCAGGGATGTTTATTGGCTATGGCAGGGAATAAAACCCCAGTTTGCTATCTGGAGGACAGAGGTGTTAACCAATATGCTATATAAGCCCCAATCTAAAGACCAGAAGGATGTTGCTAAACACATATTTCATGTACCGACCAACCACTTCCCTACATACACCTTCCTATGTCTACAGTTATTGTCCATTTTATCAGCTCTAGTCACCGTATAGATCCACTTTGCAGTTCTACAACTACAGACTGTAGTTCATCTGTTTCTCTGCATGCTTTGTTAATCTCTTTTCAGGACCACCACAGAGCAGGTATTATGTGGGTGGATCATTCTTAGCACTACAATGACACTGATTGGTGGTGGTGTGTTAGTATGTGTTGTGCTGGAGTGAGTGGATCAGACACAGCAGTGCTGCTGGAGTTTTAAACACCTCAGTCTCACTTCTGGCCTGAGAATATTCCACCAACCAAAGCCAACAGTGTCCTGTGGGCAGCGTCTTGTTACTACTGATGAAGGACTACAGGATGACCAATGCAGACTGTGCAGCAGTAGATGAGCTATCGTCTTTGACTTTACATCCACAAGGTGGCCCAGCAGGGTAGGAGTGTCTAATAGAGTGGACAGTGAGTGGACACTGTGTTTAAAGATTCCAGCAGCACTGCTGTGTCTGATCCACTCACACCAGCACAACACACACTAACACACCACCATGTCAGTGTCACTGCAGCACTGAGAATGATCCACCACTCAGATAATACCTACTCTGTGGTGGTCCTGTGGGGGGTTGAAAGGGGATAAACAAAGGATGCAGAGACACAGACCAACTACAGTCTGTAGTTGTAGAACTACAAAGTGGATATGTATGGTGACTAGAGCTGATAAAATGGACAATCATGCAGTCATAGGGAGAGCTACTTAAGGAAGTGTCTGGTCGGTGTATGAAATATGTGTTTACAAATATGTGTCAACACACATCCAGTCTTTAGACTGGGATTTATACAGCATATTGGTTAACACCTGTGTCCTCCACGCAGACTGGGGTTTTATTCCCCGCCCTAGCCAATATGCATCTCTGAGACTACTAACACTACATTAGTTACCTCTGTAACATGATTAGACTGGAAGCCGTTCTGGATATGAGTGCCTGACAAAGGTTCTAAATGATTTAGAGACTTTAACAAAGATTTCAGTGGAGGCCTAACATTGGACAAAACCAAAACAGAAGCTGGTTAATTAAATAGATCTTAGTCAGGATGATTAAACAGGTTTTGTTTTGTTTTACTGTGCTGTATTGTGAAACTGCTACTGGCTGTATCTATTACTATTAATCTATCTATCTATTACAATAACAGAAGTTAAGAAAACTCACAAAGTGTTCCTATATGGTAAGTGGAGGTGAAAAATTATTTCTAATTTCACAGTGGGATAACAAGGGGGGTGGGGGGAAGTGACGTAAAAACATTAGTCTTTTCTGCTGTCTTGTCCTACCTTATTTTACAAGTTCAGTTAAAATAAATTACTGAAGACAATTTTAAGCTTTCACTGATTAAATGTCAAGCTATCTATCTAATAATTGGTAAAAGATTACTAGCTCCTAACTAGGTGAACATGTTTGAGTCCAACTGTTCTGTGGTGTTTGGATCTGTGGCTTAATTGATTAACATAACATTAGCCTAACGAGCAGACTACAGACCCAAACAGTGCTTCACACCA
>CM067480.1:12021222-12049718 GCA_034552555.1 Semaprochilodus insignis
TGCATGTGTTTTTAGTGTTTGCTGCGCGTTTGAGACTTTGCAGCGCGTTCGGTTAATGGTTTGCAAGCGGTCTCATTTTGATGTTTGTGTTTTCAGATCTTGCAGCGCGTTTGGCTAATGTTGTGCAAGTCGTGTCATTTTGATGCTTGTGTTTTGAGACTTTGCAGCGCGTTTTTAACTTGCAGTGCGTTGGGCTTTCTCGGCCACCGTACCTCTAACATATTGAAGTTTTTATTTGGTTGTTAAGACACTGAATATAAAACTGACCTGCCAGAATTCTGAAATACAGTCATTCTTTTGAAAAACTCACTTTTATCTAAATACACTTTTCAATTCTGATCTTTAGACTACAGCTGATATGGTCAAAGCCCCCAGACCATTGTTTGGTTTGAGTTTTTTTGGCAATAATTGACTGATTTGAATAAAATGATTTTATACCAAGTAAACTCGGACCATTTCTATTGGTGCTTCCATGTGTTCACACATTTCAGAATATTCACAATTGGTATTTGTTCACAAATGGTATATGGCTTTTTTAAATTGCCTTTAAAAATGGTTTTAATATGACAGCAACAATTTGCAAAACAGAGAAAATAAAAATAAATATACCGTATAGCAAACACAAATCACAACCTGTAGAGAAAGCACAACCTGACAGGAGAATGTGATCATAGATACTGACACAGATGCCAGATATGGGTCTTCTGTGTAGGCATCCCACATTAACTATGTTTGTGGTTAGACAGAGTTTCAGGAAAGTAAGGGAACAAGTGCCTGGAATCAACTGGAACTTCGTGATCCTTCATGGTCCTCTTACTTGACACCTGACCCCTGCTCTGCAGGGAAAACAGTTTATTTACACATACGTAACTGCCTAACAGACCTTTAACAATATATGGACGGTTAAGCATGTTTTCTTATCAAGATGGCATTGTAAGAGAAAGGTGGTAACAACATTTATGAGATAATATCAAAATTGAACAGGGCGAGGCATGGCTGCATTTTTAGCCCTGATCCTATCATATAATGTTGCACAAATGTCAGTCATTTGATGAAGTAAGAGACTTTGCTGGATAATTCACTTAGTCATCACACAGTTTTGTCCCAGGTGTGTCTGTGCACACAGTCTACCAGTTTTTACTGCCCTAAGTGTGTCTGTTGCACATGACCAGTTTACTGTTGGTGTCTGTAAAAAGTATTTTGTAGACTACCAATACAATAAACAGTGGATACAGATGTTATGGGCCAACAGGAATACCAAACAGAATCGAACCACAAAGGACATACTCCTATTCTACTATGGGACATACTCCTATTTTATGCTGATCTGTTCTGAGACATTCTTCTATTCTGTTCTAATCTATTCTATTCTGTTCTGTCCTTTCCTATTCTGTTCTACTATGAGGCATACTTTTATTCTGTTCTAATCCATCCTATTCTGTTCTATCCTGTTCTTGTCTACTATGGGATATAATTCCATTCTGTTCTATTCTATTATTGCTACATGATCCTATTCTACTCTATTCTATTCTATTCTATTCTATTCTATTCTATTCTATTCTCTTCCACTATGGGGCATATAATATTCTAACCTATTCTACTATGGGACATATTCATATTCTGTTCTGTGACATTATCTTCTACCTATTCTATTCATTTCTGTTATCCAACATTCTATTCAGTTCAGTTTTATTTTACTATGACAACTGTCTTATTCTATTGTATTCTATTCTATTCTATTCTATTCTATTCTGTTATATATTACCATTCTATACTTTTTGATTAGGTGACATATTTGCATTGCTATGTTATTCTACTATGGGGCATACTACTATCCTATTCCGTTCTAGGTAGAAGACGCTGCAGTGCTACATGGCAATATGGGACATGCATGTTATAATTACTAAAGGATAACGTCGTTCATTTAGTGAATCTCTCCTAAAATTAGGCTATTGTAACAAAATTAGATTATTTACAGCATTTCATTTTTCTGGGTCAGAAAGAACACTTTGGTAAGCATCACCTGGCTCTCTGAAAGAGGTCAAGCTGTTTCTTAAAGTGTATCGCTGCTCAGGGTGACCCCTAATAACCTCCTGGTTATTTGGATCGGTGGGTATTGAGTTGGCTGACAGTGAAATGGGCTCATAGATTGTGGATTAATATTAACATGAATATTAATATCATTCATATGTAGTCATCCAGAATATCAATCCATATGTACATCTCCAGAAGCCCAGTCCCCCGCCCCTCACCCCTTCCCTCCTCTACCTTAATGATGCTGCTCCTTCTGGGCGCTGCCTTGGCGGTCTCCAGGAGCGCCGTCTCTGGGTCTCTCTCTCCCGGGAGAATCACTCCACTCCTCCTTCCTCCACGATTCATCCTGGGCGGCACCAGGTCCGGAGCTCCGTCCCCGCAGACACCGTCCCCTACACACTCCCTGTCAGACATCACGGCCAGCTGAGCCTCTAGACCTCAGAATAAAACCAACTTTCTGGTTTTTCCTCTCCGTTCACAGTGAACTTAAACAGGCGCGGCGTGGCTTTCAGACGGGCGTCCTCCACGAACCAGGCACGGATTTAGGAGGGAACCCGAGGCTCCANGGACGCATCAAACCAAGTGTCGTGTTTAATAACGGGTCTAAAATCCTGAAAGCGAGTTTAAAGCCCCTCGAAAAGAGCGCTCAGGTCGTGCAACAAGTCCTCTCACGTAGACTTAAACGAGAGACAGAGAGAAAGAGAGAGAATCAGCTTCAGACGGAAACTAGACACGCTCCAGTCACAGCAGCCAAAACCTGTTAGCTGTGAAATAAGCGAGGCAAAGTTGAAGAAGACTCTTCCCGAGAGCCGGGCACTGAGAGATAAGGCATCCAAACCAATACCGCTCTCCGGACCATTCTTCTCCAGTCACTGCAGCCGCTGAAAGCCAACGGTGTGAAGTGCTGAGTGAAAAGCACTCCTGTGTCTGACCGCCGGACACCAGCGCTATTCAAACTGGGTGAGTTTCCAGCACGCGCGCCCGAGCCGACCAGAACCTAGACAACACAACCGTGACAGTAGCCACGCCCCTAACCACAACCACGACCCGCCCCCTGCGCGTGAGTTATGTTTCCTTTGGCCAATTGAATCCAAGTTCAGAGCTGCCTCATATGCAAATCTCAGAGCAGGCGTTCTGAGGGGCGGGGCAAGAAAATGGAGCTCAGTCTGTGGAGAAGCAGCTGTTTTGCATGTAAAAGTCGTACAGTAGCACAACCAGCAAACGAAGTTTCCACCTCCACGTCGATTTCGGTGCTCAAATCGTAGAGTTTTATTTCAGTCGTTTCGACTTTACATTCTAAAGTATCTCACTTTAGGCTGAATCGGGTAAGTAAGCCAACAACAGCATCTGTCACAGTGAAGCACTGTTCCTCTCGGAGGTTCAAATGCAGCAGAATTTACAACACTTTTCAAATCTGGTTTGCAGCTTTGGCAGAAGGAAAACGTTTCACTGCAAAAGTAGGACTGAATGAAATGTTCACTGTTGAAAGTGTGGAAAGTCCTTTTTTGATGTATTTGATGTTGACCTTTATTGTGATGTTTGTGAATTTATAAACCAGTTCAGTTTTATCCATCAGACATTGTGCCTCATTGAGAAGCAGTCTTGAAAGAACGTGAATGGGCGGCCCTAACCTGCTGAATCCACTTGTTAAGACATGGGTATGGACCTTCAAATCCAGGTTGGAGCCTCTACTGTGTTGACTGAGGCTCTGTAACCTTGCTAACATTAGCACCCACTGGCAAACTGGCCCTTTGCAGAAACCACTGATCGATACAGGCTGTGGGCTTTATAGGATGCTTCTTGCTATGAACCCACATCTTCGTGTTTTGGCTGTCAAACTTTGTCAGTCAAGAGGAGTCACCGAAAAGGCGGGGCCCCTGCAATTGCAGTAGGAGACGCAAGAAATTGGAACCTGTGTTGATGTGCATCGTCAATAACACTACTAAATTAACACTGTTGAATGTGTGCCGGTTAGCTTGGTTTGCGTGTGATCTGGCTGCTAATATGGCTAATATGTAATATGAAATACTTCTGATTAAAATAGGATATATAGACAAATGTTTCAATTAATAATTTCACACTGTACAAGATAAGGAAGATGAATTAAAATACGTGAACAACTTACATTTTAAAACAAACTCTGCTCCCGAAGTTTTGTTTTCTGTCATTTTTGTAACGTTGCCAGTTTTTTCTCCTTTGCGGCATATGTGCGCAGAAAATTGTGGATAACTGAGGGCAACAAAGGATACACAAGTTGCATCCCCAAAATCACCCCAAGCATAGGCTGTATTTCTAGGCTGTATATGAAGAGCCCTTCACTTTGAAACCGCCTTCTATGAGAAATGCAGCCCAGGCTTTGGAACGCAGCTAATATGTGAAAAAGGCTGAATCCCTCTGGATCCCAGGGTAGAAAAGAGATGAAGAGGACAAAATACAGCAAAAAGACAGAGGTGATGTAATGTGATAAATGAATACTTTGTCTGCTGCATGTCAGATGCTCAGAGCAAAGTTAGCTAGCTCGATAATGTTTGCTAATGTAATAAATAGCGTCAGTTACTCCCACCCTAAACTTGTTGGAAAGACTATTGAGGTGTTTGGGAAATAACCTTCATGATTTTGATAAATACACTTGTAAGTGTTCTGCCTGCACGAACCATCCACTGTCTGATTGAGGGACAGATTTATTGACATCTTACTGTAGTTAGCTAGCCAGTGGTAGCCCTGCTTATAACATTAAAAATTTTCAGTGAATTAATTGCATTTAATATGTACAGCAAACAGCCTGCATTATGTGAGAGAAGTCCTCGCTGAGTACATGTTCTGTGCATGAATGCTAGCTGTAATATACTCTTGTTTGTGATTACAACGTTATTGGCCATAATGTGGCTTAGGTGCTGTTATTGCCTGGGTCTCACAATCCAAGGGGCATCACATTGGTCAGGGCCAGCTCTGAACATGAGAGACCACTGGAACTGAATTTTTCTTCAGTCCTTCATAAATTAAGAATTGCAACTCACCTTATCAACTGTACGCATTTCCTCTTCTCTTTTTCATCGCAAGGAAATGACAAGTAGTTTTTTGGACTCAAGCAACAAGGAACGCAGCACTGCAGCATGCTGAAAAGACAGGAGCCTCATCCAATGGAGTAAAGGCTTGGAAATCTTATTAAGAGGATTGGAGCTGAATGAATTCAGACACTTTTTTAACCTTCAACAGGGCCTCACTAAAGAAGGAAGTGATAATGAAAAGGTTCGCCAGTTCATCAGTATTGTTTGATTTTGGAATCTGAAGAAGCATTTTGACCTGGAAATTGCTATTATATCTAACAAGCTAGGCAGATATATGTATTATATACGTATCATATATATTTTTGTGATATAAACATATGGCATATTTTTGCAGCCTATAAGGGATTTTATAAACTGTAAAGTAAATTACATTATGGTTAGATATTTTAGGGAGTTTTCAGCTTCATCACTCCACCCCACCCTACCACCCACCCATGGGACATATCATTAACTTGTCATAAGGTCTTTCTTGAGTTAAATCATGTTATAGAGAAAACACAAAACTCTGCAGTGCAGGTGGGCTTCCAGGTGGATTCAATGAAGACATCTACACAGCAATTTCAGAAAGAACACAGTGAAAGGCCAGTACAAGAGGTGAGAGCAGGTGAAGGTTTAGGCTGACTGTGGAATGTAGGCAGAGCATGAAAGTTATTAGCAGAGTTCTCTAAACTGTCACACCTTTCTGTGGCTGATCACTAGCATCACTGTGCTACTCTGATATTGTTATGGAGCACTGTGTGCGTGTGGCATGAACACTTTGAATATATGCAATTTCCTTGGTTTCTCTCTCCAACTTTCACCTCGCTTTATCCGGAGCCAGTGCAAGGTGACAAACTCTAGCCCACAGGCCACAAAGGCCATGCTCTCTCGGCTTATAAACATGCAAAAGGACCTTCAGAAAAGAGCTACAAACAGCAGGAGGAGGGAGTGTGATAGAAGCAGAGCCCGCTTTGGCTTGTGTGCCCGCCAGAAGTAGTGACTTGGTGTAAGATATTGCATGTGGGTTAACTGCTTAGGGAGGTTGCTTAAGAATAACACAGGCCTGAACTTTCTCCTGTACTTTGGTTTGTCCACACATGCACACTTCACGCACTATTTGCCAAGAGACATGTACGGCGCAAGAATCAGAGACCACCCTTCATCCTTTGAATTCATATTTCGGAGGAGATCGAATATAAGATAATCCACTTGTATATCAAAGGAGAAAATCAAGGGAAAATAACTGAAAAAATAACTGCAGTTCAGAACATTATTGTGGGGCTCTTAACCAACATGGAAGACCTTTTAGACCAGCAAACAGAGACCAACAAACCTGTCATCTTCAGATAAAGCATTTAAAGCTGTCATCTTTAAGAAAGAGGAGAAAACCTAGCTCCACTCTTGCTTCAGATCTGACAACATCCACAGGTGCTTGCATCATGGGAAGACAACTATGGGTCTGAAAGGATGTATAGCTGTCAAGAAGCCCTTGTTGAAAAAAAAAAGGAAAACAAAAAAGAAGAACATTTGAAAGTCAAATAAGGCTGCTGGTGTTCTCAGAACAGTGGACTGGCCACCACAAGCCTTCCCATACTTTTGGAATTACTGGTATCGTGGGAAGCAACAAAATGCAACCAACGTTTTTGAACTGGAACTGAGGTGTGGAAAAATATCCCTGCAGATTTCTTTAAAAACTGAAAGCCAGAATTCTGATGAGAATGGAAGCAGTAATAGAAGCAAAGTGTGGACCCACTTTTTCATATGCTATCACCTGCCTGTTCTGTTCTCATGCCTGATTAATCTATTGCCTCGCATTCCTTTTCTGTCTACAAACACAGCCAGTTTTGGCTTATTCATTTGGCAGTCGACTGTAGCCTTAATGAAAATGCCACTCATCAGCTGTTTTGAATGGCCTTCTCTGTTTGTTCCCACCATTGTCAGCTTTTCAAAGAACAGTACTCTAATCAGTATACGTACATACAGCATAGGTCAGAGGTAAGCAGATAGGAAATAAAACATATATCATACAGTATAGAGCATGCCTTATACAATACCTATGATGAAGTATATTCATAAATGTGTCAGAAAGCTGATCGTTTATTATGCTGAGACTGTACGCTTTTTATTTAGCTGAGAAACTTAGAACAGTGACCTCAGGTGGACCACCAGAGTTATTACAGAGATAATAATAATTGTTTTCCTAAAACAAGATAGCTTTTACGCATTAGTTCTTCAAAAGTGTCATGCCTGTCCATCAAACATCTGGCCTTTCGTATGCAATCTCTTAGGAGGCAAAAAAGGTTTTATTACTGACAATATTATTCTGCAAACATATGACCAGTAATTCTTAGTAATTCTCAGCTCCATATCATATTTAGACCCATATTTGTAGATTTTCAGTGCTGACCTTGGGCCCCCATCCAAATCCCCCTGACCCCACATGCCTCAATATGAGAAGCAAAAGCTGATTCTCCTTCAACACTTCTAAAAACTGAGACTTGTTGGTATTTAGCAAGCCTGGATTCAAAGAACTAGCTGTGTGGGCCTGTCAGGCCAGTGCCGTTTTTATCTGTAAATGTTTGAGCACTATACAACTTCATAATACCCAGGGCTTTATTTCTCCATTTTGAGGAATTATGGGCGCAGTTGCTGAGCTGGAATGTTTTGTGTAAGCTCCACTGTGTCCACCACTGACTCCAAACCACAACAACAGTGCCGTAGATGGGAGAGGTGTCAGATGTGTGTCAGGGCCATGTTGTTTTTTAATCCCTCCATCCTTCACTCCTCCAGTCCTCCTCCCTTGCTTGTTGTTTTGGTGAAGAACGGAGAAATGTGCAGGTGCAAGGCCCTTAACATCCTGATGCTTTCCTGTGTGGAACAAATGCAAGTTAAAGCTACAGTTCCTTAACAATACAAGCATTTTCTGAAGAATAGACCCCATAGTAGAAAAGTGATATCAACCTGTTTTAAGAAAATTAACACATATGGTGATTATGGCCGTTTACCAAAGTAGACTACAGATAATTGTATTTATCCTATACATTAAATACAGAGGCACTTGCATAGCACATGTACCATAAAAGAGTAAACATTAAAGCTTAGCCTTAGTAAAGATTTAGCCTAAAAACAATTTTCTTCAAATGTCCTACTGGGTGTTATCTAGAGAAATGGTATGAGCAATTTTCTGGCTTCAAGATGGCTGCTTGTATCGACTATAGCTGAGAAAATACTTTTGTCAGTTTTTATAGTTTTTATATTAAAAGCAGTGTGTAATGTGGATGAGGTCATCAATTCCAAGAATTTGGACAATGTTTCTGTTATAATGCTGCTCTATTACTACAACTTAACTCAGAAGCAGGAAATCGGAATTTGTAATTATGTAGTTTTCACGTCCAAGCAAGGGTCTTCTTGGAAGCATGTGTGTATAGCCTCATAATAATAACTTTGATATCCATCATGTATTTACCTGTTCAAAACAGCATACTTTATGGACAACTTTGTGACTTTCTGAGTAGGAATTCCTACTAATGGGACATTTTCTTTGGCTTCTCCCAGTTTCCTAGGTTGGAAATTTCAAGTTATAAGCCTTGGTCGAAAGCAGCATAGCACACAAACTAAACTGGCCTATTAAATGATGAGCTCATTCAGAGTGGTCTGATGTGAAACGGTGAATTGTCAAGAAACATACTGACTCTTCTAGTTCATTTAGAGAGTGGTGGTGATAGAAACGATGTATTGTTGATAATTGAAGATTAATGGTGAAGAGATTTCTTTCAGAACAGTTTAGACTTACAGTGCAGTTTGTATACCCTCCTGGCCTGAATGGGTTAAAGAATTGCATTTTAGGCCGGAGGTTTCATGGAAAAACTACCATAAAACAATATACCAAGCATCAGACAATGAATTTGCAACTATTTCATGGTAATCAGTAGCAGTGAGGCATTACATGTGCTGGACATCTGGTTCGTATCAACACTGCTGTGAACAATTGTCGGACAGCACATTTTACAACAGGCCACTTATCTTACTTTTTAACCATTTAATTACGCTGATATTTTTGAATACTGGTCAGATGTCTCTATATAATTTAACACAGTTTGAGCTGTGATGATTTAAACATGTAGTTTCCACAATGCTAATCAAATAAGTATACATTAGCCTTTAGATTTTTGGGTAAACATTCAGTTTAAAAGAATGGCCCCACCCCCTTGAGCCAAAGTCTGCATTGTTTTTGTTTCTTTTTTTGTTTTCTTTTTGGTTCAGACATGTCCGCAGAAGGCAGTGTTTAACTTATGTGGTTAACTTATGTATTAGGCTAGTTAGTTTTAGATAGGTGTAGATGTGTGGGTCTGTGAAGACCTTGAGTGTACCGTGTTCTCAACAGCAGCCACAACCATTATCACATCACCACACCTCTCTATAAACATAACAGGCAGTGTAAAGTACAGCAGCATCAACATTGTCAGGGTGTTTTGGTTAGAAATACTTGCCACTGCGAGGTCCTGTTCTGGAAGGGCGATGCTTGCTAAACACGTGCACCATGTTGAGCAGTGACTGCTGTGAATGTTGTGAATTTGCAGAAGCACTGTGCCGAGATTTAGAATGCAGGTGTGAATACCTCTAGGTCAGAGTGACCGCGCAGAAATGGATTACAAGCAGGTAGAAGTGAAAACAACAGCTGAGATTTGTTGAGACAGTGCAGCATTTTGGACATATTCACTGGTGGACAGACCTTCCTTTTCTAACCAAGTAGTGTGCAGTAGCCATCCAGCTGAAAGATCAATAAACTTCCAACAAGTCCAAGTGATAATTGAAGCTGACATTCATAATTTTCCAGTTTTTGGCAATGAGACTATGAATTCACTTCCTTGCTGATAAAAGTGGCAATCAACAAAGCACATTTCGGTAGTCTGGCCCAATGTCTCACCCACAGCATTAGTGGATTGGTAGAGATTTAGATGACCCATCGAGTACAACCAATCATCACTTCTGTAATCTGTCTCTGTGTCCTCCCCCGTGTCGATAATCCAGTCAGAAACAGCTCCTTTGCTTTTGTTTTACAAAAATCCGAGCTGAGACAGTTAGTGAAGTTTCAGCTCCAAAATTAGGTGGCGAAACTCTGAGAACACACAGCTGCCATTCCTCCATCTCTAGTAGCAACAAATATCTAAAAACAAAAAAAATCAAGCGTACCCTTTCACAGTGGGGGAGATTGAGCACGTACCACCCTGCTCAATCCTCAATTCCTTGGGTCTCCTTCTTATAGACTTTGGTTTATAGGGTGTTTCTTTCCAGTTTGACTTTTGCCAGTGGGTGCTAGCTAGGTTAGATAGCTATAAAGCACCAAACTTTGCAAGCATTTCCTCTTCTCCTTCTCATCACAAGGTAAGCTCTAAAATAATAACTGAGTAGTTTTTGGAATCAGATCTTTTCACAGCGATATCCTCAGCCAGTGCTGTAGTGGCCTGGACTCAGAGGTGAAATTCAATGGTTCACAGTCTAACAAGCAGATTGGTAATCACATTGTCACTTTACTCCTAATTTGCATAAAAGTAAACTTTGCTCAAGTTGTCTCGTTGCAAAGGGCCACGCTGCCTCCCTGTGACCAGTAATCGCTAGCTTTTCACTGAAATGAATGAACTGCAGCCACTTTGGCACATTGCTGCCAGTGTGAACGCAGGGTCACAGTCTTAAGATCTCATTTACTCCACACAGAAAGGATAAACTGTGACACCATGCAGGAATACTAATTTGGAAAAGTGAAAAGAGAACATGGAGTTTCTCCACCTCATTTCAGGTGCTGGAACTGTCACTTACAGCTCAGATCTCTGTAACTCCGTCTAAGCTGATCTTGGATACGAACGTTCCAGACTGGAGATGAAGTGGAGGATTCACTAATAAACATGTTACTGTTCATATCCCTACATTGTTATTGCTGTTTTACAAATCAGTGACAGTTTGTACTGAGTGGTAGCCCAGATGTTTACTGTCATATTTTTACTGTAATACATTTACAGTCCTAGGTATTTGGTTAGCGTAGGATTTATACAGTGTTTAGTCTGTGTCTAGGCTCTCACTTGCACCCATTTACTGAAAAGGCAGCTCCGCTCCTGATGTGTCCTTTTAACACTGTCAGTGCCTCATACTATGCATTGGTGTTATATGAACAGTGTGTAAATATATATGTATATATTTTTTAATTTAATTTTGAGTTTTTGAGCTCCATTTTTCTTACAAACATCACTGACTACTGAACATAAACCAGTTATTTTTCTTATTGTTTAGGATCTTAAAGATTACTTTAAAAGATTTCATTGTAGCACTTATTACTGTATAATGTCCTTTATTTCAAATGCATATCGGCCACAAATATTAGTATCCTTGATTACTAATAATCAGTATTGACCCTGATAAAGAAAATATCAGTCAACCCTTATTACAACTACTATATTATAATATAGTGTATTATACTGTATTATATATTTTTTTATATATAATGTCCTTAACCGTTAACCATAACTGTGTTATATTTTACATTAGATTAAAATTGTCAGTCTGATACAAATGTGGCAGACATAAAACATTGATAACAGAAGTGTTGCCTCAGCTGGGTCTGAAATCTGATGTGTCAGATGTAATAACAGGCTCTTATATTATATTCTGATATTATAAAATGGTTAAAGTGGCCACAGAATGAAAGTATTTACATTGGCATAGATTCCAAAAGCTATGACTGTTACGTAACAATCTGGACTCATTAATATTTCTACCCCCATGTGTACATATGACTAAGGAGCAACAGCAATGAATATGGTGGGTTATGTGGAGAAGCATATCGTTCTAGGCTGTGAAGAGGATGTTGGCACTTTTCATTACCTTCCCAAGGAACCGGACTATCTAAGGGCATAGTTGATGGTAAACAAGGCTGAAGTCAAAGTTTCCAGAGCAAGCTGGTGAAAAGGAAGCCATCTTCAGCTCCCACACCTTTAACAGGATGCTGGACAACTTTAATTAATTCATTTTGGACCGTTTCTCAAACCTTAATATTGAGCAGCTTTGCTCTAAAAAGACTGAGGTGCAGTTCCACCTTTATTATCATCACAGTCGCAACAGTATCCTGTAAGTAGCAGCCATGCTACTATAGGCAATGCTACTAATGAGCTCTAACTAGCATAGCTACTAGTGAGCTCCAAGTAACTACCACAGCTATCTAAATAGTCTGACAACCAAGTTTATTTACAGAGAGGTTCATTTAATTTTCTTTGTCTGTGTCTATCTCGACATGTTGTTTCTGTGGGATCATTGTGGTGTCTCGCTGTAGGAAAATGCTATTTAGTTTCATAAGGGCTTAATCAACGCTATGTTTTATGAATACTAAATAATTACTCTTCATGTCACACTCCACTGTATACAGGCCTAAACTCTATATCCACTGAAAACTGGTATGATGACGTCCTTCATTTGTGGAAACTGGAAAGATTCAGCATGAAGCATGTACTTAATGGCTGTTTAGACTGGAAATTAAACAAATGATAGGTGGTCTTTTGGACTTTTGCACAGTACTGTAGTACAGAACTCTCATTCCTGCAGTAGTTTAGGCAGGAGGGGTCTAAGCCTGCTCATGGGGCTTTACCACCTTGTAGTGTTTAGTTCCAGCCTTAATCTAACACACCTGACCCAGAAAACGAAGGGCTCAAGGCAGCAGCTGAATATTGGAGCCAGTTGTGTCAGATTAGTGCTGGAGCCAAACTATGGAGTGAGGCTTATCTGCATGAGGAGGGCTGGGCACCTCTGAGCTGAAGAAAACGGAGCTGTTATACACCATGTGACCCATTTGATAACTGTTTTTTCATAGTATATAGTTATTTTTCTATTCCGTCAGACTGACAGGGGAAATTCTAGCCCGAAATGGCTTCACAATCTGTGCCGAATAATGTTATGTTGAGTTGGAGCAGTTACCCCTCGGGTTGTTTCCTACTCTACAAATGGATGGATGATTTCTGGTCCTTCTGCATTAGGTGCGGAGATTTGCAGTCTGCGGAACTGATGCTTTTGCTTCTGGCTGGATTTGGTGTAGCCCAAATCCATGAAGGTCAGTCACTCAGTTGCTGTTATCTCTGTCCTGAATAATCCCAAATGGCCAGTTTGAGCATGAAAGCCGCCGTTAAAGCTGTAATTCTTTCATAAACATTATCATATTACTAATAAACCATCTACTTTCTTAAATAAATGATATTTCATACACATTACACATTGTTTTAAAATAACACAATAAAAGACCCCAATAATCGAAAAACACATTTTCCTCACTTTTTATTAAATAAATATAATATGTAAATACTGTTAACAATCAGTCCCCTGTGTATACAGACCAGGCCCAGTTGCAGGATTAATTAGACCAGGGCAAAACTCCCTAGGTACAGTGGAGGAAATAAATATTTGATCCCTTGCTGATTTTGTAAGTTTGCCCACTGACAAAGATATGAACAGTCTATCATTTTAAGGGTAGGTTTATTTTAACAGTGAGAGATAGAATATCAAAAAGAAAATCCAGAAAATTACATTGTATAAAATATATAAATTTAATTGCATTTTGCAGAGAGAAATAAGTATTTGATCCCCTACCAAACATTAAGAGTTCTGGCTCCTACAGACCAGTTAGACGCTCCTAATCAACTCGTTACCTGCATTATAGACAGCTGTCTTAAATTGTCACCTGTATAAAAGACACCTGTCCACAGACTCAATTAATCAGTCAGACTCTAACCTCTCCAACATGGGCAAGACCAAAGAGCTTTCTAAGGATGTCAGGGACAACATCATAGACCTGCACAAGGCTGGAATGGGCTACAAAACCATAAGTAAGACGGTGGGTGAAAAGGAGACAACTGTTGGTGCCATTGTAAGAAAATGGAAGAAATACAAAATGACTGTCAGTCGACCTCGACCTGGGGCTCCATGCAAAATCTCACCTCGTGGGGTATCCTTGATCATGAAGAAGGTGAGAAATCAGCCCAAAACTACACAGGGGGAACTTGTTAATGATCTTAAGGCAGCTGGGACCGCAGTCACCAAGAAAACCATTGGTAACACATTACGCCGTAATGGATTAAAATCCTGCAGTGCCCGCAAGGTCCCCCTGCTCAAGAAGGCACATGTGCAGGCCTGTCTGAAGTTTGCCAGTGAACACCTGGATGATTCTGAGAGTGATTGGGAGAAGGTGCTGTGGTCAGATGAGACAGAAATTGAGCTCTTTGGCATTAACTCAACTCGCCGTGTTTGGAGGAAGAGAAATGCTGACTATGACCCAAAGAACACCGTCCCCACTGTCAAGCATGGAGGTGGAAACATTATGTTTTGGGGGTGTTTCTCTGCTAAGGGCACAGGACTACTTCACCGCATCAATGGGAGAATGGATGGAGCCATGTACCGTAAAATCCTGAGTGACAACCTCCTTCCCTCCGCCAGGACATTAAAAATGGGTCGTGGCTGGGTCTTCCAGCACGACAATGACCCAAAACATACAGCCAAGGCAACAAAGGAGTGGCTCAAAAAGAAGCACATTAAGGTCATGGAGTGGCCTAGCCAGTCTCCAGACCTTAATCCCATACAAAACTTATGGAGGGAGCTGAAGGTCCGAGTTGCCAAGCGACAGCCTCAAAATCTTAATGATTTAGAGATGATCTGCAAACAGGAGTGGACCAAAATTCCTCCTGACGTGCGCAAACCTCATCATCAACTACAAAAAAACGTCTGACTGCTGTCCTTGCCAACAAGGGTTTTGCCACCTGGTATTAAGTCTTGTTTGCTAGAGGGATCAAATACTTATTTATCTCTGCATTTCTCTACTGTTCATATCTTTGTCAGTGGGCAAACTTACAAAATCAGCAAGGGATCAAATATGTATTTCCTCCACTGTATCTCTATTTGCAAATCAACACGATTGTTGATTTTCTTTAGCATTACAGTTAGCATTTCCATAGTTAACCAAACATTAAAAATATTAACATTAACAAACAACAGCATACACTTTACCCAGCTTACCCAACATATGTGGCACAAATAGATGTAGGCGTTATAGCAAAAATATAATATTTCCATCAATTTTTTTATGATACACAATACATCACAATATTTTTTTCAGACCACTGATCTGTTGAAACTGAAGAAAAAGAACAATATTTATACACACTGTGTTGCACTAAAACCAGTTAAGCTGCACTAATTTTGTTCACGTTCATAAAAGCATACTGAATTGTACTGTGATTCAATTTATTGTCATATTGCCCAGTCCAGGTTACAAACAGTTCTTATTCACATGCTGGCATGTTTATCAAAAGGTACCATACTATATATTATGTGTGTGTCTCTTTTTAAGTAAGCTGTTTGGTGCAATTTCCTTCTGGATCAGTAAGGTGTTATCGCTTAATTAGATGTTCACAAGCTAAGAATTTTCATTATGTAGTTGCATATAGAATATGTTGTCTTGTGTTATTCAGTACTGCAGTGTTTACTATGTATGTAGTCATTCCTAATCAGAAAACAGTCATGTTTATTTATTTAATTTGCATCATCAACACAAGACAAACACGGCATAATCAAGATTTTGTGAAATATATTTATTTATTTGAGCAAATGGTTAATCACACTGATAAATACTTTCTGTGTACCAACACATCAAACGCTAAGCCAAAGCTACATGTAGTTCCATGAGTACTTGGTGCTGGTAAAAACATTGTTGAATAACCACGGTGATAATCATGGAGAGAGAGGGTTAAAAATTTGAGAGGGTAGTGAATCAGATACAACGGCAGCAGCGTGTGGGAAGTGCCTGCACGCCAAAGGGTAAAATGTAAAAGTGCTGGTACTGTGTACTGTTGAGTACTGGCCCACTTCAAGCACTGCTTACAAACAGAGAGGGTACACCTTATTGTTGATGCCAATCACCACTCTTACACAGCACCCCTGCTATGCAGTTAACGTTTTTACTAAAAATGCCACTTCAGTTCTATATCACCCTTCACTATCAAGCACACAAGCAAAAGTAAACAAATCTTTGTCCTACCCTAACTCGGAAGAGCTGCAGTCGTCTTAAAATAGTTTTGAATCTCCTCAGTAGCCCCTCTTTCCATTCCCTTTGGGGGAATTTTGTGGAAAGGCCCCGTTCAAATGCCAGCTGTGCCATCCTTGTGTGCAGGCTAGGCATTTAAAATTGCATTAAGACAACAAGCTTTGTCTTGTCAACAGAACATGAATTAAACTGATGGCAACATGTAGCTATATTATGTGGCCAAAAGGATGTGACCTTTACACCCTTATAAGCCTGTTGGAATATGCCATTCAAAAACCATGGGCATTTATATGCAGTTGCCTCCCTTTGCAGCTGTAACAGCCTCTACTCTTCTGGGAATGCTTTCCATAAGATTTTGGTGTCGGACTGTGGGAATTTGTGCCCACTGAGTCAAAAGAGCATTTGTGAGGCCAGGAACAGATGTTGAACGAGAAGGCCTGGCTCGTAATCAACATTCCAATTCATCAGTTCAGTGGGGCTCTGTGCAGGCCACTGGAGCTCCTTCACACCAACTCATCAAACTTTAAATCAAATGTCCATAGCATTAGCATCACACTTCACTGGAACTAAGCGGTCCAAACCCTGAAAAACACACCATTATCCCTCCTCCACCAAACTTTACTGTGGATTCCGGAAATTAGTATTCTCCTGGACAGAGAGAACCCAGACGCATCCATCAGACTTAGATAGTGAAGTGTGATTCATCACGCCAGAGAACATGTTTTCACTGCTGCAGAATCCACTCTGTAGTGAGTGATGCAACAGAGGATGAGGGATTTTTACACACTATGCATCCCAGCACTCAGTGGCCCCGCTCTGTGCTCTGCGTGGTCTACCACTTTTGCTGTTGTTCCATTTCACAGTAAAAGGAAGATCTGAAAGAGCAGAAATTGCACCAACTGACTTATGACAAAGGTGGCTGTCCTATGACAGTGCCATGTTTAACTGAGCACTTTAATATGACCCATTGTACTGTTACTGCATGGTAATGTGCTTGATTTTATACACTTGTTAGCAATGAATGTCTGAAACACCTGATTATATTTAGCATTAATTAGCATATTTAGATTAATTAGCATAAACACTGATACATAAAACAAACCTATTTTTGGCCATATGGTGTTTATCTGATCACATCGACCAAAATGTGTAATCTAGAAAATTCATGTAAATGTAGTTTGAATAGTGTTCAATAAAGTCTTTAATAAAGTTGGAGGACAAACACTAAACTGGGGGCCACATTATTCCATGCAAGGCTCCGTCGCTTCTTCATGCCCCCTCGTGGCACCAGGCCACAAAACAATTTGGAATTTGAATGTGGTGCTTTTGTGACATACTGTACATATATCCACCTTTTCGGCCTTTAGCAAATTAACTAAAGGAGTGTTTCTGTCTGGGCTGTTTTTGAACGAGATATAATACAGGGCAGACAATCAGACCAGTGCTCATTCTATGGTTATGTAAAATGAATTATGCGAGTTTTAAATACATAAAACCACACAAATAACACAAATGTAAAAAATCAAGCTCTTCGTCAAAAGAATAGTGGCACCCAGAAGGTATCAAACTTATAGGAATGAAACTTGGCGGGTAGGATAATAAAAGACTATCTTATCTTATCTTATCTTATCTTGAACTACACTATGTACACTTTGGAGATTTGGGGACCTCCCTGGTGGAAATACGTAATTGCATACAGCATTGTGAAGAGTATTCAGACTCTGTCAGACTCCTTCCCTGAGAAGATGAATCTTATGTTTGCGAAAGCTTTAAAAGAGTTTTAAAAGAGAAGTTAAATTTGGTGAAGCCGTGTCTTTTTACTTGACATTTTACACTCATTGTGTGTTCTGTTGTATTTAATGCCTCACAAGGGAGCACAAAAGGTTTACTGCTCATTCCCACAAACTGTACAGAGATAAAGTCCTATTCCGTCTTTTAAAAGCTACGTTTATACGTTTCTGAGAGCAGATTCCAGAAGCTAAAATGCAGGGTGAATTCATGCTTTCAGATTGCTGCATACTGGTCACAGCAAATGACATGAAATGCAGTATTAGATGAAGGGGATCAAACACAAAAGCCAATTTAATGTAGTTATTTCATTGATTTTAGAAGGGCAGCATGGTGGTGCAATGGGTAGCACTGTCACCTCACAGCACCAAGGCCCTGGGTTTGATTTCCAGCTGGGGCGTCCAGGGACCTTTCTGTGTGGAGTTTGCATGTTCTCCCAGTGCCTGCAAGGATTTCCTCTGGGTGTCCCGGCTTCTTCCATAGTCCAAAGATGTGCAGTCAGGAGAATTTGAGATGCTAAATTGCCCGAAGGGGTGAATGTGTGGGTCTTCCTTGCAATGGACAGGTGGCCTGTCCAGGGTGTTTTCTACCTTCTGTCCACTGAACAGTAGGATAGGCTCCAGCACCCACTGTGACCCAGAAGGATTAAATGGTTTAGAGGATGTGTGAGTGAGTAAGAGTGTTCTGAAATGTCTACTTCACATTGCTGAAAAAGTTCTCTTTATATGATGTTTGGATTTAACAAGGCCAGCAGTAGTCAAGCCTGAGTGTGTATAGTTTAACTGATCCCAATTATGCCCAGAGATATGCAGTCAGGTGCACTGGAGATGCTAAACTGCCCCTAGGTGAGTGAATCTGTCTGCCCGGCCCAGATGAGTGATGCAGTTGTACTGCATCATAATATGACTGTTGTCTTACAACAGCCACAAGATGGGGCTGCTTCTCTAGAATTAGAACAGCTTTTATTCTTTTCATGTGGAAGGCTTGAAAGGATTACTTACTGTATTAGTCAATCAGTATGACTCTGGAGAGGTAATCCTTATTAGGAATGTATGTGTACTAACCTGTTTTATGTCACTTACCTAGAAAGTGCATGTTAAAGCCAATAACCACTCTTAAAGCAGCCTTGGAAATCGATCCATCAAGACCAACCCACTGTATTTTCCTTTTTCAGGCCTTTTGCTGCAGAATGTGTTGGAGGTTTGCTGCTATACACCCAAGCAACTGGTTTAAAGAGGGCAAGGGTTTCCTTCCCAGTGTCCTCTGGGTGCGGCTCCAGAATGACAGTGGTTTCCTGTTGGCATCGCAGACCTGCTTATTCGAAATGGTTGTTTTGAGCACCAGCTTGGCAAACTGGCAGATGCATAATAAACATGACTTAGCTGTCAAAACTGGACCTCCTTATGCTGCAACATAAAGCAGAGGCTTTAACTGAACATCTAAAGTTGCAGACTTCTTTCAGATTTCTAAGATTATCAGATGGATCCAATCCATAACACTAACTACAGATTTTCCTTTTTGTTGCAGGCTAGTCATCACAACATAATGAACAGAACAACAGCAGGAAATTTGACACATGTTTTGGAAGGATGAATTTGGCCCTAAGTGGAAACAACATCCTTATCGGCTGTGTTCGATCTGAATTGTGTGCGGCAGGCCACTTTACTCTTAAATCATTTCTACTCTGGCACTAAAGTTAAGCAAGAGACATTTTGGACAGAATGTGGCCTGCTGGGATATTACAGTGCCATGCAGGACCCAGCAGGTGGGCATTGTTTGCAACTGTCTGCTTGACAGGTGGAACAGTAACGAGCACTTCCATCAGCTCTGTGTTTTCCTCTTTTTTTTCCGCTTTGGCCTGACTCACCAACCAAAGTGTATTAATAGATACACATTCTGCTCCTGTTGAAAGGGGGGAGAACTTTGTCTCCTAACTTTCCTCCTATTCCCTCCTTCCCTCCATGCTGAGGCCTCTTTCCTTCCTTTCCTCCTGTAGAGTTTGTTTTTGTCAGGCAGGCATGGCTGCAACTGCCAGCCCCACTTTTAGTGCTGCGACAGCAGAAGCCTTCGAAGAGGATCGTAGATCACTCTTAAAGGGCCCACTGTGTGGAGTTTCCCAACTATTACAACAGTTACAACAGATATATGTTAATGTTTATATGGAAATTAGGCCCATTAATAATTTATTAGTTTTGTGAGGTTTTTGTGAGGATATCCACCTCAATTACATATGTCTACCTATTAGGCCTTCAGTGGTTTAGCCACACTCATTCACAGTCACCAGTGTTCACAGTTCTTTATTCAGCCATGTCAGTACTGAAGAAGCTGTGAAGTGCTGTCTTATGCAAGGATGTACTTTTAGTATTTAAAAGAGTATTTTAACAACATCATTGCTTTGTGTATGAATAATAGCCATTGGATATGGCATATTAGTATCAATAGGTATTGGTATCAGGAAATTCTGGATTGGAATATCAGAGTGTGTGTGTGTGGGGGGGGGGGGGTGGAATTAATTAAAAACACCCACCCTGTGTGGTGCTAGCTGTGTAGTGCTTCCAGTAGGGCAGTAAAGTGTTTGATTAGAATTAAGCTTGATGATCTTCTTCCGTGTAGATGCTCATCTGTAGAGCTTAAATTTAAAAACAGCTCTTTTTAAAGCTTAGTACTTTTAAAGAAGGAATATCAGAATACATCAAATACCGGTATAGTACTCAAATTTTCAAATGGGTATTGGAAAAACTATCATGCCATAGTATATTGTGCTGTCTGGGTGGGCACATGTGTGTCTGTGTGTTCATTCCAAGTCTTGACCTATGACCCTTCTCATTTGTACCCATTCATTCTTCCTGAGCCAAGTGTTAGAGGAATGGGGGTGGGGCAGTTATTACTTATGCGCCACAAACAAGACCCAGATGCTGTTTCAGCTATGAGCTCTGAAAGTGCCTCTCATCACAGCATTAAACCTTTTACAACCCAACAAATGCCCATGAAAAACACTGCTAACTCACACAGGACCTCAAACCCACCGCACTATGGCCTAACCAACCACACTATGGCATTACTGGCTTATTACTCACTGGTGCACAAAGTTCCAGTCACATGATTAATTATTTGTGTTGAATGAAGTCAGAGTACAGTCAGTGGATGTATTAGTGGCCATTTTTGGTCATGTACTACAGTAAATCAAGGATTACCGCAAAAATATATTGAAATTACAAGCAATTAAATTGTGAAATTGTAAACAAAATCAGAGAGATTTGATGTGAAATGCTTAATTCAAGAAGACGTGTAGGTTCAGAAGGTTAAGAAGAGGTGTAGGTTCAGAAGGTTAAGAAGAGGTGTAGGTTCAGTAGTGGTTTTGGATAGTAAACAAAATGTCTGTATTTTCATTACAGACATCATGACCCCTGGCTCCCATCACCACCAGTGTAAAGAAACACTAACAGTCTCTATAACCTCGCATCATTTTACATCAAACCACTCTGAATGACTTACATCTCTGAATGTTTACATCTCAGTGATTTGATTATACAGAATTGTCCTGAAAAATTGCTAAACTTCCCCTTTAACTTTGACATGTATATCAACATGTATGTCACAAAGCATAAAGCAACCCCCAGTCCTAGCATATTTATGCCACAAACTAAAAACACCCTCACAAAAATGCCCTGCTGCAAACAAATTTAGAAAACCTTGCAGTCTGAGCAGATGTTTGGAAAGCTTCCATCTTTATCTCCCCAACATGTGGCTTTGAGTCATGAATATAGAGTGGGCTTAGTGTTTCCGCAATCGTTTTTGGCCTGTCAAAATGGCATTTATGCCCAAAATACCTATATTTGCACCACCACTGATTTTCCATGTTCATATTCAGTTGTGCCTTTATGTGTTGGAGTGATACATGATGGGAGTAGAACTGTGCGTCAGCTGCTGTGCATTTGAGACAGGATTAGTGTGAGCTGTGAGAGGAGAAAGCAGAACAGAGAGAAGTTGGTCTGTTCATCAGTGTCTGCAGCTGGCAACTAGGGTGACAAGCTGGTCCTTACAGCTACTGCGACTCTTAAATATAGACATCTGCCAGCCTGCACTCCACTAATAATAACTTGCAGTGGTATCAACTGGGGAGACAAGCAAGCTGGCAGCTTTTATACCTAATCTGACCATTTGGGATCACAGAGATAACTAACCAACCTCACCAGAGAGAAAGAAGGCAAGAAAGAGCCGTTGACAGTCCTCTGCCTCTGTTTGGGTTGAAGTGCATTTGGGAGGTAATGTCAACAGCACAGTGACCTGAGCAAGACAGATGAAGACCCTCATCTGTACAAATGTCAGCAAGAATGAGTTCACTGGCCGTGTCCCAATTCCCTGCATTATGCCCTATTAGTAGACTTTTCCCAGTAGACAGGATTAAAAATACTCACATAGGGAAGATCAGAGTCAACAAGCGCTGTATGGTCAGTGGTCAGTACATACAACTCTGTTCCCAAAAAGGTTGGGACACTACACAACACGTTGAAATGTTATTGTGTTTTTATTTATGATATATGCTCAACTTGGATTTGATGCAAGCAAAACATTTCAGGAAAGACAGGAGCAACCAAAAAATGGTGTGTAAGGCTTAAAAAAAAAACCTGGTGGAACATCTTAATATATTTCTACTTAGGTTAATTGGCAACAGGTCAGTAACATGATGGGGTATAAAAAGAATCTTTCAGAGTCTTTCAGAAGTAAAGATGGGGAGAGGCTCACCACTGAAAGACTGCATGGGCAAAAAGTGCAACAATTTGGAAATAATGCTTCTCAGCATAAAATAACATGGGTGTGGATTTCACCATACATACATAGTACATAGTATCATTAAACGTCTCAAAGAATCTGGAGAATATCTGTAAGCAAGTTAATACTGGATGGTAGTTATTATGGCTCCTCTACTATGGAGCCATGCTGTTTTAAAATGTGCAGAATGTGGTTTGTTACTGCTGAAATAGACCTTGAAAAAGACATCATCTGGATGTGTTGCTTCAAAACCTATGTGTACTGTTTGGCCATGCCATGTGCACTAATTCCCCTCTCCCCCCAAAATCATCATGGATGCTGAAGTTTCAACTGTGTGCCTCTTCTCCTCAGCATGAAGGATCCAGATGGTGGTGGTCTTTCTGGATCTGCTTTCCTCTTTACATCTAGCTTGCATTTGTGGAGCAGTGCCAAACTGTTTACAGACAAATGTTTTCCTGAGCCCATGCAGTGATTTACACTACAGAATCAGGTCTGTTTTAATGCAGTGCCGTCTAAGGGCCTGAAGATCATGGCCATACTGTACTGGGTTTGGTCCTTGTCCCTTACACACAGATATTCTCCAAATTCTCTGAATCTTTTAATGATACTATATACTGTAGATGGTGAAAGACGTAAGTTCTTTGCTATTTTATGTTGAGAAATGTTTTTCTGGAATTGTTGCACTCTTTGCCCGGTGCTGTCTTTCACAGTGGTGAACTCCTCCCTATCTTTACACCTGAAAGACCCAGCTTCTCTACAGGAAGCTCTTTATAATTCTGTTTTATTGTGTGTTATTATATTGAGATGTTGTGAAATGTTCCACTATGTGTTTTATGAGCGTTACACAACTCTTGTCCCAACTATTTAAAAATGTGTTGCTGGCATCAAATTCAAAATGGGCATAAAAGCAGAAAATACTATTTCAGCTTTGACATTTCATATATTCTTTGTACTATTTAATTAAATATAGGGTTTAAAGATTTGCACATAACTGCAATTGTATTGTATCAGTCTTTTTCTTCTAAACTGTCTGATTCCCTTTTGTTTCTTTCCAGAAATAATGCACAGAAAAACATCACTTGATGCTTCTTGACTTCTGATACAGCATGCAGATGGTGAGGTCAGAATTTGGTGTAATTAGCATAAATCCATTACCCATTCTGCCTTGTGTCAATAGTTCAGGCTGCACGCATTGCTCACTGACACCAAGCATCATTTGAAGGCCACAGAATACAGCCTAAGAGTACTGTTGCTGTGAGTCCTGTTGCTGAACATGTGCATCCCTGTATGACAGGGGTGTCCAGTTTTACCTGCAAAGGGTGGTATGGTTGCAGGTTTTCATTCCAACAGGGCAAAAGCACACAGTCAGTGGACTGAACGCATCTGCTTTATGTCTTCAGCTTATTCCCTTTTCTAGTGGCCATTTACTGCAACTTGTCATGTCAAACATGTTCCATGAACATGACAGTGAGCTCAGCGAACCTGGCCTCTCCAGTCACCATGAACTGAATCCAATAGAGCACCTTTAAGATATGATATGAAAACAGATGTTTCCAGCACATTGTTTGATCCAGGATACAAAGACCTGAGAGCAAGGGAGCGTCTGACCCGGTATTCCTAATAAAGTGGACGGTGAGCCCACATAACAGCTAACACATATACTATCACTCACATGGGGTTTACTGTAGGCAGCATCTGATAAACACATTAAAACATAATACAGGTATCGCACCAACATCTGCTCAGAATATCACTGAGGTCTTTTCCCCCGTAATAAAACCTGCTAACTATAAATACAGGCGAAGTTTGTGGCTTTGTGGTTTTGGCTCCGCCCACTCATTCATTTCTCCGCTCCTCCTCCTCAGCCTCAAGGTTAAGTCAGTTTTCTTTTTTCTCCTCTTTTTTTTTTTTTAGCTGCCATTGGTAGCGACTTTAAACAGGAAGCTCCTCCGATTGGAAGAGAGTTAGTTAACAGGCTGCTGGTCGATAATAACCAGCCTGGCCTATGTGTGGATTTAACAACTGTTGCCCACCGACTACCAAACTTTGGAGCTTTCCCCCAAAACACCTCCTCTAGTCTTTCCCTCAGGAGGACGTGGTGAGTTTACAGCCCTCTGTTGGTGCTACAGAGGTCTGTAAACTGCTCTTGGTCTCTTTGTTGCTCCACTGTCCCGTTTACACGGATTAATTCTCTGCTGGAGGATGCAGCAGCAGCAGCGGGCACGTTAAACTCCTCCCGTCGGACTCCGAGCTCCTTCCCGCGGCGTGGGTCCCGCCACGATGGGCTGCGGGCTGCGGAAACTGGAGGACCCTGAGGACAGCAGCCCGGGGAAGATTTACTCCACTCTGAGGAGACCGCAGGTCGAAACCAAAACAGACACCGTGTACGAGTACGTGCTGCTGGACTTCAGCTTAGAAGGTACACAGTTTATTTCGTGCCTCAGTTGACTGGAGAATTTGAGTTCTTTAAGCGCAAGCTAGCTAACAAAAGCTGAAGCTGAAGTTTGCGAGTTTTCTGTTAAGATTCTTTTTTGAATGTTCAGTTCCACCTTAATTAGAGCAGCAGATGGTGTTATACACATGGCCAGGATGCGCCAGAATGTAACCATTTAAGGTGGAACGGATAATTCCTATAAGTAGCGGACTTTAGCTCCGTCTGTTATTTGTTCCACCAATAAAACGACGCGTGTGATTTGAAAAGTACAGCTCGGATGCTCTGAATTCACAAGGAAAAGGTTCATATCAGGGTTTTTTGTAGTTCTCTAATGCGCACAGCACGGCCGTCATCGTCTCCGAGTTGATGCATTCGCCGTTTCTCTGTCTCTCTTCGCTTCATCCAATGCAGAAATAGGTCACGAGAGGTTCTCCCTACCATATCATACGGAAAACGTGAACGTATTTAGTGTGAGTTCAGACGCCTGCACGTCTACAACCAAGACAGAATGAAGTTCTGGTAACGACGACTTCAGGTCCTCAGACGTCTATGTTGTGTTTGTGCAGCCCAGCCAGCCACGTGTTCAGTCTTTCCCCGAGTGAGCACCGTGTGAGAGATCATAGTGATCCAGACTGGGCGAGGAGATCTAGACACACTTTCTTTAGTGTAGAGGTTAAAGGTGCAGTGTTACAGGTCCATGAAGTCGTAGTAGACTTATTTGGATATTTGTTATGTAAATTCAGATGCTGGAACAAATCAATGTCAAATTAGTGCCACGTTTAGAAGTAGTACTGCAGTAATGTTTATCCAGTGTTTTATATGCTGCACCGCACTAAATTAGAGATGATGCTGTCTGTGTGATGAAGCGTGTGGTTGAGCAGTGTTCTTTAAAGTACCAACGTTGTTATCGGAGCTTTGCGTTTTTCCCCCCCTATGTTCACACTATGTCAGTATGTCTGTATTACTATAACCACTGTTTCTTCTTTTCCCACTTTGTATGATGCATCTTTGTACTTATACATTTGAAGAAAAATGAAGCATGGGAGAAAGTAGCGTATATTGTTGGTGTCTCTGGGGAGTTAAGTCACTACAAGAGCTAGCTAGGTTGGCCAGCATGGTAACAGGCCAATAAAGCTAGCCATGAATGTAAGCAGTTAGGTTTCCATACAAATTTGTTTGTCAATAATAATGGGTGCTTTAAAATCTAGCTAGCTTTGCTGGACACCCACACATGACAACGCGAGTGGCCTCAAACACCCACAAGAGACAAACGTGAGGCAACGTAAGCGACTTCAACGTAAGAAACTTCATGATGGACTGATCCAACTCGACACTACAGTGACTCAGTTGCTGTGTCTGAAACTTCATGAATCCTGCCTACTGTGCTGTGTTCTGAGGCAGCAAGGAACGAGTCATGTCAGAGACTAATGTTTGTATAAAGTGCTGCCTGCTGAGTTTCTTTATATGAAGGAAGAGGTATCATTCACTGCCTTGCAAGTTCCTATAATACCGTATGTTAGTGCCGATTAAGCTAAGAAAAAAAGAGCCTAGATATGAGCACAGACACAGTGGAAATATGTCGTCAAATAAGACAGCAAGGCATATAGACAACTGCCTTCAGTTTGAGACACAGCCACTGTCACCTCTTGAGGGTGTTACGAGACAGGCCAGGCTGCAGCTAGCTGGTTAGCATTCTAATTTCAGTAGAATGCAATGAAGTACATAGACATCTTTGACTTCTCATCAAAAATGTTATGTTCACCTTAAGTTGATAATTTTAGTTCATTTTGGAATGTTTTAAACTAAACATCTCACATGTTGCTTCTTTTAAGTATCAAAAACTGTCTTACATGACCAATTTTCCAACTTCTCATTATCCCTTATAATTAAACAGATTGACAGGTCTGTGTAAATGAGCTCTCTTCCGATTGGCTGACCGTTGTGCCTCATTCCAAACAAAAATACTCTAGGCAGAAACACTTTCTGTAACTTCAGTTAGCAAAGCTGACCTGATATATGCTGAGCAGGAGGACAGATGTACAGTGGTGCTTGAAAGCTTGTGAACCCTTTAAAATTTAATGTATAAATTTGACCTAAAATTTAATCAGATTTTCATTCAATTAATAACAGTAGATAAGGAGAACCATTAAACATTTAACATTGAACAATTAAACATTGGTCATTCATTTATTGAGTAAAATGATCCGTTATTACATATCTCTGTGTGAACCTTTAGGATTAGCAGATATTAGAGATATCTGAGGACCTCAGATAATGAGTTGTGGATGCTCATCAGGCTGGAGAGTGTTATATAATTATCTCTGAAGAGTTTGAACTCCACCTTCCACAGTCAGACAGATTGTGTACAAATGGAGGAAATTCAAGACCATTATTAGCCTCCCCAGGAGTGCTTGTCCCACAAACAGCAAGGTATGTAATAGTCTGTGAGGTCATGAAGGAGCCCAGGGTAACTTCTAAGCAGCTAGCAGCCATTCTCACACTGGCTAGTGTTAATGTTCATGAGTCCACGATTAGAAGAACAGCACTGAACAACAATGGTGTGCATGGCAGGTTTGCAAGGAGAAAGCCGCTTCTCTCCGAAAAGAATACTGCTGCCCATCTGCAGCTTGCTAAAGATCACATGGAAAAGACGGAAGGCTATCTGAACAATGTTTTGCGGACAGATGACACCAAAATAGATCTTTTTGGTTTAAATAAGAAGCACAATGTTTGGAGAAGGGAAATCACTGCATTCCACTATAAAACCTTATCCCATCTGTAAACCACAGTAGTGGTAGCATCATGGTTTGGGCCTGTTTTTCTGCATCTAGACCAGGATGTCTTGCCGTAATTGATGGAGCAATGAATTCTGAATTATACCAGTTAAGTCTTGCAGCAAGACAATGACCCTAAGCACACAGGATGTTCTACCAAAGAGCAGTTAAAGAAGAATAAAGTTAATGATTTGGAATGGCCAAGTCAAAGTCCTGACCTCAATACAATAGAAATGTGGAAAGACCTGAAGCAGTTCATGGGAGGAAACCCACCAATATAACCAAGCCGATGTGCAGGACTAATCAACAGTTTCTAGATATGTTTAGTTTCTGTTATTTTCTGCACGAAGAGGCCACACCAGATACTGAAATCAAAGATTCACGTAATTTTACCCTCACAGATATGAAATACTGGATTATTTTCCTCATTAAATAAATGATCATCTGTATTTTTTGTTTCATATGTTTAATTTTACTTGGTTCTCCATATATGTACTTTTAAGACATCAAGCATAGTGTGTGTGTGTGTGTGTGTATGTATGTATGTGTGTGTATATATATATATATGTATATAT
>CM067480.1:12054664-12095679 GCA_034552555.1 Semaprochilodus insignis
CTCTCTCTCTCTCTCTCTCTCTCTCTCTCTCTCTCTCTCTCTCTCTCTCTCTGTCAGTGAGAACAGTGGTCTCAGTGTGTGTGTGTGTGTGTGTGTGTGTGTGTGTGTGTGTCTCTCTCTCTCTAGGGTTTGTGGCGAGTCGTGCTCTGTGGATCAGTGAATGTCAGTGTTTTTATTTCTCCTGAGGGTTCTGGTCTCCATGTCTTTACTGTCTGGTGGTTCAGGTGTGCTACAGAATGACACAGATACACTCCAGTAAAAACCTCCCCTCAGCTGCTCACCCGTCTGCTCTCCTTTACCATGCAAAGCTGTTTGTGTTCTGCAGTTGCTAAGTGAGGCGCAGCCTGAGCTACAATCCCAGGAAAGAGAGGTCTTGTAGCATATTGTTTGCTGTTTACGGAGTGAGGCCAAAAGAGAAAATGAAACAGAAACATATTTGTGGGGGGAGATAGAAATAAAATCAGAGACTATAGTCTGATCTGCAAACTGGCCATACTTCACATAGTGTGTGTAGTTTGCTGCCGTGTGAAAAACTGAGAGACTGTGTGTGTGGGTATGTTTGTGTTGTGGAATGTGCTCGGGAGTCTGTGTGTGTGTGTTGTCTGTGAACAGCAGCTCTTTGTGGATGCAGGAAGTGTGTTTGGGGGCTCTGTGTGTGTGTGTGTGTGCGCGTGCGTGTCAGGGAGGGTGGGGGTGGTCAGTGGGGATCCTCTGAGACTGGACCAGAAAGACTTCTGGGAAAGCAGCAATATGACTACGAACCAAAACTGTGTGCAAGCTGAGGGGGTTTTGAAGGTGTTCCAGTTTTTTAGAAAGAGGTTCTGCATATTTCTGTAGTTGAGATGTGAACAAAGTCATTCAGAGTGGTTTGATGTGAAGTGTCTTGTTGTAGACAAACTTACTGATTCTGTACAAATAAAGTTTCTCTACAAATAAACACATCAGACCTCAGATTGAACATTTACATCTTGACGGTTTGATGAAGATGAAGTTTTATTGAAGTTTTAAAAAATGGAATTTCCCTTTAATCCCTAAACTTGCTCAACCTGTTAACAAGCCAGGTTAAAACATTACTTTTAAACAGGCCTCAGTTAATTGGGTGAAATATCTAATAGCAAACCAGTGTTCTGATTTAGATTACATTACTTTATGTTAATAAATGTAATTAATAAATGTAAATGAAACTCAAGGCCTGCTTTTTTTTGGCTTGAGACTTGAATACTGACTATAGTGTGCCAGTTTGCTGGATTTGTGTTCTGTTAAATTTCCTCACTTATAAAACAATAAGACAGCATTGATCAATTCAGGATGTAGCTGATATTGCATTCTTTCAATTTTTAGCGATCAGAGAAACAATAAGAAGTTTATTTATGTGTATTCATTTGATTGTTCAAAATGGTAATGCTTATCAAGTGATCTGTATGCTCAGATTAAGCACACTCTCTCCTCTGATTTAGACTTACTATCATCTCAGTGATACCAGTTATTAACACGTTTTCAGTGTTTAGCATGAAAATAATATTCCAACAAACAAAAAACTACAAAAACAGAAAAAGCTGCTTAAAAAACATGCTTCATGCTGTTATGGGTGATGTACACTCTTCGTCAAAAAGCTAGTTGCACCCAGAAGGAATCAACCAACAGGAATGAAACTTTGTGAGTAGGTTTGACATTGTGAGATTCAAGTTTCACGATTGGGTGCATATGTGACGTAAGGAAGGACTAGCCTTATCTCTGAACCATCTCTGACCCAACAGTTATGATTGTGGAAATTCGACGGGCAGTGATCCCGTTTATGAGTCATCCTGTTAGTGCCAGCAACATTGGTAGACAGCTGCATGATACTGGACTACGTGCACACAGACCATTACGGCGATGGCCCTTAACTCTACGTCAACGTCGCCAAAGACTGCAATGGTGTCATGAAGTGACTCAAAATGGCAGCGGGTCATCTTCAGTGACGAGTCCCGCATTTGTCTTGGTGGAGACCACCAGTGAATCTATGTGTGTTTGCTGTCACGCTTCACATGTCCAGAAGGCCTGGTGTCATGGTGTGGGGTGCAGTTTCGTATGATGCCAGATCAACTTTGGTCTTCATTACAGACACTTTGACAGCCCGAAGTTACGTTAATGAGGTCCTGCAACCAATGGCCCTACCTGTTCTGAATGCACACTCATGTGCGCTATTCCAGCAGGACAATGTTGTGCGCATACTGTTGCCATCTCAAGCACTTGCCTTGAAGACACAGATACTGTGCCATGGCCTGCTGCATCGTCTTATCTCAAATACTCTGTTTTTTAAAAGTTGTCCTGGTACTGTTGTTATCAGAACATTTGGACCCCAACTGCAGTGGTGTGGGAGGGTCTTTACAGCTAAATCCTTGCTTTAATGGTGTATTTAATTATCTGTCTGGCTACAAAGGAAACAATAAAATAACGGCTGCTGTTGGTTCTCATTCACCAAAATCTTAAGCTTCTTCTTAAATTTGTTCTTGAGAAAGGTCCTAAGAAAAATTCCAAACAACAAAAAAACAAGCAATTACGTAATTAGACCTTATGAGGGCATTAAAACCTGAGGCATTGGCAACTAAGAGAAGGTAAATATATACAAAACCATAATTTCTAATGTACTTTGTGTTGGGAGATGTCTGTCCTGTAACCCCGACCCTACAGCTACCCTGCAAAGAAAGCTAATTTCCACCATTTGTGTCTCATTGCTTAATTATTGGTGATTACCGAAAGCTTATGACCATAGGTGAGGGTGGGGATGTAGATTGAGCAGTAAACGGAAAGCTTCGCCATGTAGGTCAGCTGAAGTCCAGTACAGTGACTGCATTACTGCTGCTGCCTTTCCCACCCTGGGGCCGATCTCACAATCTCGTCCCATCACGCAGATAGACTACTTCCAAAACAGTTTTTGCTAAAACTGGTTTTATAGAGACGTAGGAAAGTTTCAGTAGTGGGTGTGCCATAATAGGCGGTTACACACAGCAAGGCCCATATAGACAAGTGGTCCTCAAGTGGTCTTGGAGTATACCTACCCTGTGTCCTTTAGTGAGTTCCCAGCTTTAATGTACATGATCCAAATATTCAGCTCATTAAGAAGTAGATGTAGGGAAATGCAACGGACCTAGGACCAGGATTGGGAACCACAGTTATAGATAAATGTTACTCAAACATGAAGCCTCAGTTAATTTTGCGTTCTTTTCATTTCACTCACGTTTACCTCCCCCCCCCTTTGCTGTGTTCCTCAGGAAGTCGGCCCACAGTGCAGTACCTGTCCTCTCTGTGTGAGCTGCCTCAAGCTCTGCAGCCCTACTACACTCAGGGCTATGTGTTGGCCGCCCTGCATCCCATCATCCTCTCCGTGGGACGCACACGCTCACTGCCCTGCAGCCTGCTCTACCGTGCCATCCTGGCCAGGCCACGACCAAGGTAACAAACACACACCAATGAGTCTCAGCAAGATCAACTGTTCTTCAACATTTCTGCCTCATTAAATCCCCATTCTGGAGCTGTGCTGCGGTCTTCTGTCGGTCTGTTGACTGATATGAATATTATGTAGCCAACATCATTTATAGGGGGGTTAAAATCCTAATAGCTGATATTATCTGCCAATTAAATATATTTTTATTTATGATTATATTTAATGTAAAGTTATACTTCAGTAGTTTAGCTCAACCTATATTATGCAAGATCTGGAGACTTCTCTGGTGGAAATGTGTAACTGCACTTAACATCTTTTTAATGAAAATTGAACTTCACATCAGAAAAGCATGTTTCTAATCTTGTCCACTGTTAATATTTATACACTGTTCTGTATTGACGTATCTACAAATAACAGTAGATACAAATGTCTGGGTGTGTAAAAACTCGCCCTTGCTGGTTACACACATTCGACCAGATGTACAGTCCAGTCCACTTAAATCATTTAGTTGTAATATGTATGTGTTGTCAAATTGTGAGGTGCATCTCATGGTGGGTATCATGAGCTACTTGGGTATAACCAGTCCTACCCCAATCTTGTATCCAGGGCAGAATAGGGAGGGTGGTCCAGCCTGCCCACACCAAAGTAAATAATGAATTATTAATAAGATGGTTTGCATATTTAAACAGACGCTTACTAGGAGGTCAGACGGACCTGTAGGAGGAGGAGGTGGGGCTGGAGTAGCAGACTGTAGACCACACTGGAGGTGCAGACATGAGTTATCCCTGACAACAAAGTAGGAGTAGGAGCCAATCACAAAGTGGAGCAGTTGCAAAAGGAATGGGAATGGTTGTCAGTATGTGACGTAGTGGATATTGTTACATAATTAAAATGCATGTAACATGTATTAAGCCACAGACTAGACCTAGAGAGGAGTGTCATACAAACCCAGTGAGTATTGTATGAACATTGCGTGCAGACACACAGACCATAGCAAACTGAGTATGAACTCTTGCTAGGTTTATCACACGGTGCTGAAGTGCAGATTTCGCAGCATCTGCAAACTGAACAGTGTGGAAAATGAAATGCCATGCTACTGTTTGCCCTGCTTTCCTTAAAATTAGAGCCCAACTGATTAACACTGATCAGTGCTGGAACTAAAAATGCAGATAAATAATATTGACTGGTAATGTGTTCAAAAGTTAATACGACTTAATTGGGAATCCTGATGATTTTCTGATATTTCTGGGTGATTGAATGATTGATTCACCACCACTGTAAAGAAATCTGAGTCTGTATGTTTCGTTATCAAGCACCAGTTCACGTCAAGCCACTCATTTATTTTGTTTATGTGTTAGTTAGGTAGGGCTATATTGACTGATATGTCAGCTGAATTGTCAGATATGATTTCTGTTAATTAGCTTTATTTTTTCTGTTTTTGTGTTTTAACTAAGGCTGTCAGACTATTAAAATATGTAACTGTAGTCCTCTTGATCTAATGCTGTTGCACTGTGTTTTGTTTTAAAGGGAGCTTTTCACATTGCTTTTGTTTGTTTACTCCTTGTTGATTTGCACGGGTGCTGCTGACATTTAGCATGCTTAGTTTGAACCACAGTAAAGACTTTACTTATTTTTTTTTTGTTGGTGCTGTTAAAACCACAGGATATCAAAATCTACCAGTATCTTCACCAATATCTGCCAGGTATCTTGCTTAAAAGGGAACATTTCATATGAGACTCAAACTGCAAACTAGCAGTCCCTTGTGTGTTGCAGTAAGCATGCTGTAGCCATGGTCCACAGTGTACCAGTGCTGAGGGTGGAAGAGTGGCCGCTGCCTGGAGATTCCCTGACCAGTGACACTGTGAGAGCTCTCGTAGACCGGGTTAGTGTCAACTCACTGTACATCATCTTCACATGGTCACCTTAATGTGCTAGGTTTAATATGTTCTAGATTAGATTAACTTTATTGTCTACCCTAAGAACAGTTATATAGAAGTTTTTAGAATGACCACATAATGAGCACAAGCAGCATACAGTACAGTGTACAGTGTTGTAGGGGTGAGACTGGGAGACAGATTGAATGTCTAAAAAATGCCTAGCCCTAAAAGGCCAATGTACTGCTATTATGGCTTGAATAGCTTGTGGGACAAAAGACTTTTTATATATTCCTGTTGGCTCTTGGGACTGTCGACCAGCAGGAAGCAGCTGAAAGCAGCTCAGTAAAGGGCTGAGAGGGATCTTTAATTATGTTCTGTGCCTTCCTGAGCTTATTGCTATGAACAGTTTCACTGTTTTTTGTTTGTGGCCTTCAAAACACCTTTGCCTTTCAGTGTCAACTATTTTATTCTTGTTGTCATGTTAATGTAATAAATAATCTAAATTACAAATATATATTTATATGGTTAGATAAATTACTTGCTCCCCACACTGCATATTGCTTTTTTTTTTTTAAATTAGAACAGTATGTGAAAATGCTAATAAAATCATCAGAAAGCTGTAGCTAGTAGGTTCTGTTTGACCTGCATTCAGTGGTAAATGGTACAAAAAACAATTGTTTTATGTTTTACTTTTATTAAACACATTCCAGATTTGATGCCTGCACCATATTCCAAAAGCACTGGGACAGGATCATGTTAACTGCTGTGTTGCATTATATTTCCTTTAACAGCACTTGCTAAAAATTTGGGGACTGAGGACAGAGACTGAACCAGTTTTGAGATTGTAATTTTGGCCATTCTTTTGTTATACAGTTATGCATCTGCGTCTGTACAAGGCCTTTGTTGTGGAGTTTAATAAGACATGACATTGACATGAATAAGATCTGGACTGCACACAGGCCAGTGTAGCATCCACACTCTCTGATTATGCAGCCATGCTGTTGTAACACATGCGAAATGTGGCTTGGTGCCATGCGTCATGTTGAAAACGGCACAAGGTCTGAAAAAGACTAGAAGGCAGTATGCTACTCCAAAATGTCTTCAGCATTAATGGTACTTTCACAGATTTGCAGATGTTACCCATTAATAACGCCCCCACCCCCGAAATGACAAACCATCGCTTTTGAATTTTACGCTGGTAACAGTCTACATTTTCTGGCCTGGCAAACACAGCCTTTATTTCCATAAACAATGTAAAAGGTAGACTTATCTGACCACAAAAAACATTTCCACATTTCAGATGGCCTTAAAACCCAGATGTGTCAGCAGTGTTTCTGGACATTAGTGACATATAACTCCCACTGTGCATAGTCCAGTCTTAACGTGTGTTGGGGGATGCAGCAACAAAGTGTTTATTGGCAGTGGTTTGTCAAATTATTCCTGAGTCCGTGCAGCAATATCCTGCCTATTTCATCTGAGGGACTAGAGGTAATGGGCATTCATTTGGGCATTTTGTTTTATCGAGATTCCGTGAATGTTTTGATGTTATTATGCACAGTTTAGTGTGAAATATCCTAAATCCTTGCAATCACTTTGGAATGCCCAAGTGAGCAATGCCATTTTTTAAACTACTGGGTTTTTTCCTGGCACATTTTTGGTGAGCACTGAAAAGCAATTTACAAAAGCAATGAAGATAAGGTAAATCGTCACAAATCTTGTCTGTGTAGTGTTTTTCTTCAAATACAGTTGAAAGTATAGTTGCTTCTGTTTTCATCTGCATTTTACCTATTGTCCCACCTTTTTTTGGAATAGGGTTTGTTCTATGTATTATGCACATCTCTGTGAGTGTGCGTGAACTACAAAGATTCTGCCATGCCAACATAGCCATTGTTATTGATGTCACTGGTTAGATTAGTAGGTATATTTCTTACCTGAGTGACTACTTGCTTAAGCTGAAAAACACTGTGTTTGTGTGTAGGTGAACAGCAGTGCTCGGGGAGGTGTGCGGTTTGTGGGTTCAGTGCTTCAGCAGGCTGGAGGAGGAGGAGTATGTAATGGCAGGATGGCCAGTCCAAGAAGAGGCTGCCGCTCTCCACCACGCACCCCACCAGGAGACCGAGAGGTGGAGGATGGAGGATACAACCCAGGTTGCATACTGCTCACAGCTCAATACTGACAATATCACATCATTGACTCATCTCTATAATGTAATGTTGTGAGCATTAGCTTCTAGCTCATTTGCTTGTTATGCCCCAGGCTTGTAAGGCTTAGAGAGACATTTTGGACTAATACTAGCATTTAATATGTAATTTGACTTGTGTGATATTTTGTGTCATAGCATTGCACCTCTTTGTCCATCACTACAGTAGAAAGAGTACGCTTTGACTTCCTTCTGCATTAGCCAGAAAGTGTGGGGGGGGGAATACATTTCAAACAGCTTGTATCTACCCTAAAGCAGTTGTAGTTTTTCAAAATTTCTTCCCACCTTAAAGATACATCATCAGATGAGTTTCTTGGCTTTACACTTGAATATCACACTCTAAAGTCCATTGTGGTGGCACTGTAGGATGTGAGCAGCTAACTTTTCTTTGGTTTTTTTGTCTGAAATTGATGTAAATTGTTGCAATGAAAGCTTAGTCACTGTCTGCAAAGTATGTTCTAGGAATTCCGCCAGATCTTGCTGCAGAGGACTGGTTTCTGAACTTGTCACACTTTTCATTGTTGGCAAGTTTCACATCTGTGATATGTAGTAGTGCTAACATTAGCCATATAGGCTTGGAAAAAGCCATGTTGAACTATGTCTGAAGACTGTTGTGACAGGACACTACATTAAAACAGTGATGTTAAATAAAACAAATAGATTTGTAAAGCCCTATTCCAACAGGAGGATTTTCCATAGGGAGGAAAAGTATTGCCAGTTTACCGCTGGCTACCTGCATGTTTGACCGATTTTCACAGGATAGGAAATCTCAGTATAAATAACAGAGCTGGGAGTGGCTACTCGATTACACACCATAGAAAACCTCAAAACGTTTAATTTAGTCATAATTTTGTTTACCCTAACCATTTACCTTGCTGTCTTAAGTGAGTGCAGCATGCCGTTAGTATCACCATTAGCTTGGGAATGTACATCTTCACTATTTAAAATCGTAACTTTTTTCCTAATATTGCATGCCCCAAGTTGTACACATGATGATGATGATGATATTATTATTATTATTATTATTATTATTATTATTATTATTATTAAGATTAAGATTGAGATGTCACATATCAGCATTAATGTTAACCACAATGAACACAGCTAAGAGTTTCCTGATTGATTGAAAAGATGATTCTTATTTTCCATGCAATATGATAGTATTTTTTTATCTATGATACCGTTGTCAAAGATCATGTCAGCCACTGTTCTAGAAGTTAATCTGATGCAAATCTTTGGCAGTCAGCGGTAGAGAGGCATGTGCATACTTGAGGCAAATATTCATCCTGCTCACTTATGCCAGCTATTGACCAACCAATACAGTGGCATTCCTGCATGCATCTGATCAGTGGTAATCATTGCTAAGCCTGATACAGAATTGTCTTTACATTGCTCCTACTGTTTTACCCTTCACCTATTGTGAACTCATTCTGTCCAGCCCCTCCCAAGCATGTCACATCAGTTCACTGTAACCCTCTCCTTTCTGCACCCTCTCGTGTCTGCACCCTTTGCATGGCAACAGAGGCGACTCAGCCCCAGGGCTCCTCGCTCTCACATGCCACTCTTTACAGGATCACACAGTCGGGGGCTGTGAGCCTGCTGATCTGTTAGTATGTGCTCCACACCTGCTCCCCTCAGCCTCGAGTTGCTTAAAACCTACATAAAACTACATTACTACTAGTACTTGAGCTGCATCATGTAAAAAGCCCCCTGCAAATTAAACTCAGCAAACACTCAGCCTTAAAAACCAAGTTTTGTGAATTAGCCAATTGAAAAGCTTATGATTTGCCAGATAATCATGCTGAACAACATCATTTCAAATGTAATTCCTCCTGACTGAGTTTGGAAGTTTTTCATTTGATCACTTTCCTGAGCCATGGCAACAAATGTGAGCTTCTCAAAAACATTGCTGTTACCAACTGCAGTAACCAGCTAGCTAATACTAATACCTGTTTGAACAGCTGCCTGTGCCTCTGTTTGTTCTTTGTTCTTTAGCCTGCTCTTGACATTGTGTATTAAATAATGTTATGTTTTATAAAATCTGCAGTTCACTGTTGTGTTACAGTGATTTTTGTTTTGAGTTTTGCCTAACAACATCACTTACTCGTGGTAAATCACTGTTAAGTAGCCTCTTAGTATGCACTTAATTTTTTGACTAAATGGTAATTCCATTCACAGTTGTGAGTGCAGTATATTTTAGGATATGAGTTAATTGAATCACATTGTGGTGAGACCTGAGCTCTTATGATGCTTTATGGTCTGAGATTTATTTCCATGCCGTCTCCCTGTTTTGCTTTCTCATCTTCAGATCTGAGGCTGCTGGTGCTATTCCATTCCTGGGCTCCGGGTTGTGCGCCGCTGGAGACTCTGGCCTGCTGCTATCACCAGGGGGCGCTGTCCATGCGCGTGTCCAGGAAGGGCCAAGTCGTTAGCGGCCTGGAGGCTGATTGGCTGGAGTTGACCGCAGCCTACTACCGTAAGGGCTGGTCATTAGTGGACTCGTTTGTGTACTGGGACACACCTAAAGGTAAGTGTTCATCCTAGCCTTGTATAACATTATCGTCAGTGGAATTCCACTAAAAACTTTGGCTTGGTTGCTTGACCTCAAAATGCTGTTAAAAAAAAAAAAAAAACAAGAGAATGAACTGGGAAAGGAAGAGGACCGCATTCTCCAGGCTTTCTTCCTAAGGAAGAGGAAGCAATTAAAGAACACTTCATTCATGTCCAGCTAACTCTGTTCTAAAGCATGTTCTCCACAATGTGCCCCGTGTGCTCTGAGACTTATAAAAATCCAGAACTCCCTTATGTTTGGTTTTTTTTGCCCTTCTTTTTACGTCACCATTCTCCCCCACCAAGTCTTCTGCTTTGAGTTTATTTCCTTTTTTTTTTTCCCCCCCTTGTCTCGTCTGTCCTCTCCCACCACAGCTATATTTAGTGCTCACATCCAACCTCACGACCTCACTTCCTCTTTCACACCAGACTAATAACAGCTAAATCTCTATGTGTGTGTGGACATCTGGGGCCTGAGAATGTAGAACATGAAAGACCCTATAAAAACTATTTTCTCTCTCTCTCTCTCTCTCTCTCTCTCTCTCTCTCTCTCTCTCTCACTCTCTTCATGACTATCTAATCTCTTTTGCTCATGCTCTCACTCTTTCCCTTCCTTCTCTCAATCTGGTCCCCCCCTTTCTCAATCTGCCCCCCTCTCTTCTTCTAAGTAGTTCAGTGTCTTTTTAGTAGGTCACTGACACACTTTCAGGTCTGATGAAATGAGACCCAGTGAATGTTGCACCATAGCAGATACATCACAATTCACAGACAGGTTAATGCTCATCTGAAACTTGGTTTAAAGAATGAATGTTGTAAATGCATGTTATGATATGTTGTTACTCTGGTGGTGTCTTGAATGTGGCTTGTTTTGCAGTTGTCCTGAAGCCTGCCTCCAGACCCACATGTTCACTACTGACAGTGATTTGGAAGTGTTAGAGTTCCAAACATCAGATAAACTAAATGGGAATTTGCTCTGTTTTTTGCAGGTGAGCCAGTGCCCAGATCTTTAGAAGGTCTGTTTGTGTATGAGGAGAGGAGCTCTGCACCTCCTGCCAATGACACCATCGTAGTGGAGCAGTGGACAGTTATTGAGGTCAGCAAAAAAGAAACTAAACATTGGGCATCAGCTTAGACCACTGGTTCCCAATCAGGAGGGCGACACATACTGCATGTTTCTGGAGTTTTTCCTGGACATTATAATGTATGAAGTATGATCCCTGTAATCAGCTAATTTAAAAGCCCTTCCACAGTCATTTGAGTGTAAGGGCTTTTAGTGGGTTTGTGAAGCAGGAAAAACACAAAATGTGTAGTACACACATGCTCAAACCACGTACTGCCATACTAAATGGCATATCAGAAATGGTACGCCACCATTAACAGCACATGCATTAGGAAAAATAAAATATTTTTTCATTACTAATTTAAACTTTAATTTTAGGACTGTAACAATACATGACTAAAAACAATGTGGTGCAAAAATGACAATGTGCATTTTAAAGAATGACGATTCTTAGCTCATTGTTGATCATGTTCTTAATATGCTGGGCAGTTCAACCAGTAAAACTCATTTGCTGTCCGGCTTGGAAATCAAAATTGTTTAACAGCTAGAGCTAGTCTGTCCAGCCCCGAAAAGGTCATTCAATGATTTTCAGAATTAAAGTTCAGAATTAAAATGAAAGAAAACCTGAAACAATGTGGCATTTAGATGTACAAAGTGAAGGTTTCAGCAGATTTCATTATTACACGATAACTTCATGAAAAAGTTCTTAGTGTCCTCACAGCACTCTCACAGGGGTATATACACTCATAATCAAAATATAGTTGCACTCAGGAGGAAGTGTCTGATTGCAGTGCTATTGGGAAGAAAGATAAAGGTTACCAGGAACAATAAATGATAAGTTTAGACAGATATGGACAATATTTACTGAACTACACATAGAGAAGTAGTGTCTCTCAGTATGCCGTCGGGCTGCCATGTTTGCTAACACAAAATTCCAGACGTCTCAGCATGGAGTTGTAAAGGTTCCTAATGGTGTCCTGTGATAATCCATCCCATGCAGCTTGAATATTCTCACACAGTTCCTGCAGATTTTGCAGTAGGGGTGGAGGTGGAGTGACACCAGGTCTTCTGGACACTTGACACGTGACAACAAACTGTTCATCTTGGCGTTGACCACGGTGCCTTCACTGGTTGTCTGCACCAAGACAATTGCGGGACTCTTCACTGAAGATGAGCTGTATGGCATGGATCATCATGTTGCATTAGCAAACATGGCGGCCTGACAAAAACTAAATTCAGTTTTTGGAGTGGCCTGATTTGAACCCCATTGAGGTGCCATGACAGTACCTTAAGGGTTAAAGCTAATAAGAGTGCTAATTCTTACAAACAGTATTTTATTTTCTTTAAGAATTAAGAAGTGAAACTGGGATTCCTGAAAGCATAGTACATGTGTGCTTTAGGGCTTTGATGTAAAGACGGATTACGGGCCACTCCTGCACACTCTGGCTGAGTTTGGTTGGTTACTGACCTGTGTGCTGCCCACACCAATCATTCGTCACGACAGGTAAGAACTATACATACACACCTCATGACTGCTCTAGTTTGTGCGTCTCTCACTGTGCTTTCTTTGCAGTGAGGGAAATCTCGCCACCAAACAGGTGGTGTTCCTGCAGAGGCCTGTTAAATCCCAGTCACTGCGGCAGCACAGTGAGGTAGGAGGAAGGTGTTATGTTTTCAGGATGCACTAATGTGCCATTACATCTTTTATATATTAGGGCAAATGATGCCTGGCCAACACAATCCAGCCCTAACCGATGCTGGAAACATGAGAACCTCCCCCCCTTTTTTTGTCTGTTGTTGTCTTTCATTCATTCACCCCACTTGCCAGAATATCCTCACAAATCAAATATGGCAAGTTTTTAATCACCATAGTGTCACTGCTGTACTGAGAATAGTCCTCCAACCAAAAATATCCAGCCACCAGTGACACCGGTGAAGGACTAGAGGATGACGACACAAAAAATGCAGCAGCAGATGAGCCATTGTGGATGTAGTGTTCAAAACCTCCAGCAGCACTGCTGTGTCTGATCCACATGTACCAATGAAAAAAGTAGTAAATATTGAACATGTTTAATATATATGATTCAAAATTTCGCCAGTCTCGACTAGACTACTCTGAGTAGATCAAAGGGGTTAAGATTGGATTACACACCCCGCACCACAGGATAATCTGTCAAGACGATCGGTTAAGACCTTCCTGAAATCGGATCAGAATTATCCACGCCATGGTCTTTCCAGGGTCCTTGATGGATGTGGAAGCTGGATAGTAAAAAGTGGGACAGGAAAAATATTGGTGCCTTTAAACTTTGGCATTGATAAAGACTTTTGTAGCACTACACTGTTATGTCCAGTGTTTTTCCCTCTAATTTCTTGGTGTAGTGCTGTATTATTTGCCTCCTTCCCAGTTTCTTCTATTGTTGCATATTTGTCATGCTTGTATGTTTCAGATCATCAAACTATTTTTAACGTTAGACAAAGAATCTTTCTCCCTCTCACCCTCTCACCCTTACTCTCACTCAGGTGGGCTCCGTGCGCAGAGAAGTGGTCAGTCACTCAGTGAGTCGAGGAGTCGGAACCCCTCACGTGGAGGAGCTGTCCCCATGCTCAGGGGGCATCGGAGGTTTCCCAGTGTTTGGCGGGGGCTACCCCAGTGCCCTGTCCCATCTGGAGGAGGGGGGCTTTGAGCAGGATGACGGGGCAGCCGAGGTCACCTGTATGTGACCAGCCCAAACATAGTGAGCGGTCTCAACAGACTGTCTAATCAAGTCTGCGTCAGCAGGGACGTTTATACCCAACAAGCAATCAAGTTTGTGATATTAATGGTTTCTATAAGCTTGACCGTTTTTGCATTTACTCTGTCCCTTGGAGGTGAGTTTTTGCACCCCTGTATTAGAGGCAAACTTTTAGCACTTTTTAATTGTTGTTTTTCTGTAAAGCCATAACTTCCACAGGAGGTGACTTTCATCTCATTTTTATACCTTTTTCTGATGAACAGCTCTAAGGAAATATGCACCTGACCATCACCACCACCACCTTAGACTTTCTATAGAAAACATGCAACTGTTCGAGTAGCACAATGACCACGATAGGCTTCCAGTGCTGCACAGTCACATCCCTTCACTTACTGTTAAACCTCTTTTTCTCTCATGTTTGATTGTTCCTCAGTTAGATTTCTTCTTTATTTATTTATTTTTACCCCCTACTAACTCGGTCAGTACCTGCGTTGACTCAAGGTTTAGACACTAGCTCGGACACAGATCCTCCCAGCTCGCTGCAGGATGTAAACATTTATGTGGCGTGTTTTTCGGACATGCTTCTGCCGGTACTTTTGCAGTCAAAACAGTGCGAGCAGTCCATCATGGGAAGCCAGGAATCTTAAGGAAGGGCTTTCTTGGTCCACTTTTCACTGTAAATTGTTCATACACAGGGACCAGTTCATAAGCTCTTCGGGTGCAAAGCGAAAACATCTGACACAAAGTTGTGTCTGTTGGTCTGCAGTGTTCAGCTGAAGTGGCGCTGGAGTAGTGTTGTACATTAATCTCCTGAAGAATTCCTTTGGGATTGTTTTGCCTGTACAGCGATTTGGTCACGGTTCTAAATGGGAAGGTAATGCACTCTGTTTTTACTCCCACACATGTTCACTTAAAAAAAGCAAACAGTGTTTTAGGTGAGTAATAATCACCTGGATAACTCACTGGGTACTTCACTCGTTCATTTTGGTATTAAGCCTCACAGCAGCCCTTATTCATCGAAGTGTTGTACAGTCAAGTCTAATCGCAAATTTTACAGTTTGATATTGATCAATTTAATCGTGTACGATCAGAACTCTTATGTCTAGTGTCATGTAAATTTGAGCGAAAGAAAAGCCTGATCTGCAGTGAACTAAACAGAATTATCAATATCATCTAGGATTTAGCTGCATTTTTACTGCAATCCCGTACAATAGTGGATGGACATGTTTTGCTTGCACATTGTGAACAAAAGCTGCAACTACTCCATGCTTCATTTAAGGATACATTACACTGTATTTCTGTTTTAAACTACTGACACCTAAAAACACAACTAGAAACTCACACACTGCTGTAACACAGTGTTTAAATGTTATTTTAGGAAAATAATCACACTAAGCAATCACAATTACTCCACCAACAGGATATTTCATTTTACGTTATTATTTCCAGTTGTTGTACTTTTAACACTATAACGTGTGGTTAGTAGGGGGAGCAGCACTCTGCACAGCCAATGGCACAGGAGGCACTGGACGCTGTCATTTTACTGGTCCCCTTTTGAAACATCTGCATTAAATAGGGAGTGCTTCATGTATCTGATATGCAAATGAGGTACTGGAAGTCTGGCACTCGATTTCACACACTGATGCTGATTCAACACTTGTGCTCAAATCTCAGCTCGTTTGTATATAAGTTTCCCCAATCGGGTGCAGAGTAGTTCTAGCATCATTAAATGCATTAAAATCTGCACTGTGGTTTTACACAGCTTTGATGAATAAGGGCTACTTTTCTTTTTTGGTTGTTTATTTGCTTGCTTGTGTTTGAGATACTTGAGCACCAAGTTAACCGTGGTGCTAGTCAGAATGTTAAAACTGGGGATGCATCGTTATGGGAATTCTGGACCAATGGCGAGATCAGAAATTCTTCAGATACATAAAGCTACACGTAAACAGTTATAAAATGTAGACGTCTGGACTCTATCCATTTGGATTAGCAGTGTGGCTCAAACTAAGATTAATTATAGCATTACAAATGTATTAAAATTAATTAAATGCAGATATTTTAGCACAGTGGCCCTGCAATTTAAATAATGTGTGTTGGACGTCACCTCATTTTCAAAGGAAATATCTGCTGATATCGATGTGACTAATATGATTGGGCATCCCTAGTTAACATGATGTCAGGCTCATAACTTTTGAAACATTCTTGCCAGATTTAATATTGTTTCTTACTGACAATGTTTGTCTTTGTTCAAATCTAAAAACAAACAGCAAAAACAGTAGGCTGTAGAACATACGCTGCTGCACATACAATTACTAAGCCATAGATTACTGAGGTCCATTTTGTGCAATTTAGATTTTATTAAGCCAGTGTTACCTATTAGCTGTAGTATTTGAACATTGTAACTTGCCACTTATTGTTGATGTTAATATTTTATTAAACCATGTATACCATCCTCTCATTTTTACGTTTTTCTTCTGTGACATTTCTTCATATGGAAAACTAATCTGCTAGAAAATTAAACAGCAGAGACCAAAGCCAGTTCCATGTACTTGCTTTTATTAACACCAACCATCATGAAAATATATTTAGTTCATTTAAAAAATAAATAAATACAATGGGTTAGATAGGACCCCTTCCATACCAATAACCTGATAACAAGTAAGTAAAGGTGAATATCTCCACATTTATCTGTAAAAGAGAAAAAGGAAGATGAGGGAACCCAACAGCTGAAAGACTGGCATGAATTGCAACAGAGCAAAACGCGTGGACAGAGAGACGTTTTGGCTTTGGGCAGATGCGATGGGCAAATGAAAATGCAAGCAAGCTTGGATGCTTCAGCAGTGAAATGCAGGTTCCTGAATTCCAGTCGTTTGGGCTTGTGATGAGTCAGTTCTGGAGCTGGAGCTCAGGCTTCACTCTCTCCAGTAGAGGTATTCTGGCTCCCCTCCTCCTCCTCCAGGATGGGAACGATCAGGTTGTCTTTAGACATCAGGTTGTACTTCATCACGAAGCGTGTAAAGCGGTGACACAGGAACGTCTCATTCTGTCAGGGATGCCCATAAGAAAGAGGGTCAGATAAGGGAAGCCTTAAGGGGGGGTAATCACGGTCATTCCACTAGTCATGCATAAATTAAAGCACTAGCTCAGTATTCTTTCAGCTCAACACTTGATTTAAAATATTGCCTCAAAATGCCGCCTGCTGGCAGGTCTAGAGAATGCCATTTTAACATAACGGCACCATTTATATCTTCTCTACTATCCTAAATATTGATGTTGATGAAAGTGGTAAACTAGTATTAAGGTGATAACTGGCAGTACAACGCCCTGCATGTACCGGCATGTACAAAAAGACAAAACCTATTGTAAGTCAAAGTCAGATGATCATTTCATGTACTAGTTTCCTGCAGTGTTGCTGTAAATCTTCAGACGTCTGGTTCCTATCATCACCTATCATCGTTACCATTTCAAGTGTCTCTAAAATGAAACCAACCTCAATTTCTTTGGTTAATTTCATCGAATGAATTATGCAGAAAAATCCTAAATAACTGAATGGACAGCTATAAATCACAAGAGGAAAAGATGTAAGTGATGATAAATAATAAAAAAAAAGGTGTTTATTATTAGCACATGAATAGCAGGGGCTTCAATCACAAAAACTCAACAGGCTGGTGATTCAATAGGAACAGTGAATAAAGAGACATCAGTAAATGGGGCTGGAAATGTTCAAATCTCCTATTCATTGAGCATGGTGGGTCGAGTTAGAGAATGCAGTATGCACCTAGAGTGGCTACCAGGTTGTAGGCAGCACTTTAGCCGGCAATACAAAGTTATTCTGATGGATCACACGCATCCTGTGATTAAACATTTATATTCTGATTGTGGTCTCTTCCAGGAAGAGTATAAATTTGATATAAATCGTACGCTATGCTTTCTGCAGTCACCAGGTCTAATCCTAAATGAACACTTAAAGAGCAAATTCCACAAATATTCTGCGAGATTAAATGGTTCAGATGTAAACAGTCATTCAGAGTGGGTTTGGTAAGAAAGGGAACTGCAGGTCTACATGAGACATTAATTGAATTTCTAATATGTAGCCAGATGTGATATAAATGTTTTTTTTTTTCCTTTAAACTTCGAGTCACTTTACCTGCACATGGACACACATCATCTAAAAGATAATTATTTTAATCCTGTATTTTGTCAAGCATGTATTTGGTTTCTGTATCAGTGTTTTGTTGCTGTCTCACTGTTGGTGTTTAATGCTGTTAGCTTATTGATGGTATTGCATTCTATTTTTGTACATGCGTAGACTGCGAAATCCAATCAAATCTGACTAAGACTTTACATGCAAGAAACCTGATTACTGAGCTAAAATCCAGCACTCTTCAGTGAGTTTCACAAATGGATTTCTATACCTGAATCTGATCTAAAATCTTCAAAATTAACAAAAGTTGTTTTCTGACCTCATACGAGTCGAATATTTGACGATGGTGAAAGTAGGCGTGGGAGAAGATCCTGTAGATGCGACGGCAAACCGAGCCCAGCTTTGCCACTGATGACTCCTTAATGCTGACCCTGTACAGAGAGCAACATACAGGCAGCAAGGATGTGTTATATACCATGAGCATACCGTAATCAGCATGTCTTAATCCATGAAGTCAAACACATAGTGCACGATGAGGAAAACAGTATGCCAGGGGTGTCCAGTCTTATTTGCAAAGGGCCAATCTGGGTGTCGGTTTTCATTTTAACAAAGCAAGAAGACACAGTAGTTTAACGATCGAAACTAAATAAATAAACAGGCAGAATCAGGAGGGGGGTATTTAATAAGCAGGCTGAGCTGTAACTGAGCTTATGACTAAAGTGTGAACAAGCAGGGCTAAACTGCTGCACAAAAGGTGAATCTTCGTGAACATAATACATTGATTTAAAACAAGTTGTATTGCAGTTTAGTTTCTATATATGAACTTGGAAGCTGACAGTGAGTTTTGGAAATGTTAAGTGTTTGCATACTACATCAAACTCAAGTGAAATTCAATATATCACAAATTTAATTAAATTAAAATTTCTGCTATATAACCATGTGAAAGTAACCACAAATTTCATACCAAAACCAGTGTGTGGAGTGTTTGTGGAAACACTTACCGACTAGGGAAATATTTATTGCTGTTTAGAAGGCATGCTGCTCCATCCAAGGTGTGCCTCGTGTAGTCAATGGCAGGACACTGAATGAACAGTAGAAAATACCAAACCATCATCAAGTGCAGGGGTGTTGCCCAAACCAAGTACCTTATTGCACAATGACCTAATGAAAGCCATGTAATGAAGGCTCATGTAGTAACTGTAAATGAAGTAAACACATGTAAAACAAAAACAATGCATGTGTTGATGTGCTTTTTATACGAGAAAACTAAAATTTAATCTCAAACTGGGAACTCGTTTTAGTGGAAAGTGCAAATGGAATCCGGAAAAAGTATATCCGAATAGGGTCCGGACATGAAACACATGTTAATGTGTTATGTAAACAGGCTCTATGTTTTTAAATTCTTTCACACTGACTCATGTTTAGCGGTACACTGAAGAGAGAGGAGATGAGAATATCTACACTCACTTCTTTTGGAGTCTTGTGGGCCGCACAGAGGAAGATCCACTGCTCAGTGGCAGTCATCTGGGTACATGTGTCTGGGTGGCACTCACTCTATAAATACAAAAGGCACAAATAAACTATTAACAAGGAAAGACCTACACTTACAGAAAACACAGAAGCAAAGACTTCTGTCCAGTGCACTGAATTAGGTCAGTGTGATGCCACAAGCTTCATAAACGTGGTTTAAGACTAACATTTGTACAGAAGCAAAACAGAAAGTACCTGAAGTTTGACAGCCAAGCCATTCAGCTCCAAACAAAACTGCCTATGTAAACAACAAGAAAGAGTGAGCTGAAAGAGAAGTGTATCTGAAGACTGTAAAACCCATAGCTGAGACTTCTCTAATAATTGTTTGCTGTGCGCAGCCCATGCCATCAACCAACAGAACAAGAACTAGTTCTTGACAAGCTTCTTCAAGTGAAAAAATTCTGACAAGCGAGAGTTACCTGAGATGCTCGTACTTCCACACTCCCTCATCCTGTCCTTCTGGAGGCTCCATAATCTTCTCTATGTTGGAGCAGTCAGAGCGAATGTTCTGCTGGATATACTGAAAAGATCAGAACAGAGACTGTCGTTACTACCTGGTTACACTATAATACAGATATGAAGGGCATATCTGGAATAAGGCATCACAAAACAAGGCATCACACCCTGTCCACTGTCTACTCCCTTACTTTCAAGCAAAAGAATATGAAGTAACACCCACCTGTTGCACTGCCAGAGTGCTGTCCATTTCCTCAAAAGATTCATCAGGCCAGTTGTAGAAATCCTGGAAAACAGGCAGAAAAGGTGAAGAATATTAGTTCACTATTTTACGCAATAAGAGTTATTTTAGAGCTGCATAAAGATACCAGATATCGGCTAAAAACTATATTAATGTTTTAAAAGTATCTATATTTCCACCCAATATTTTATTCCAGATCATTTAGGTGCCATTGGGCTACTGTGCCAAAATATTTGCACTTCACTGTAACCCTCCAGAAATAAATGATATATTTTTCTATAATGCCAATCCAGGTAGATGTAGTCCCAATCTTCTACATTGTATAAATGTTTTTGTATTGATTAAATTCTGTCATGTGATACAGAAAACAAAATAACAGAAAATATACCAGCATGGCTTGGCTGACTTTTGCTTTAATAGCAACGTCATCCTTCTGTTTTTAAAGAGTTGTCCAGACACAAAAGGACATACAATTTTCTTTTTTTCCTTTTCTTTTTGCTGTTTGTTTTGTGCCAATTACACCACATTGTGTTCCCACATGATGCACTAATACCACATGGAAGTCCTGCTTAGAATCACAGCTTTACATATTAGAAAGGTGAATTCATGTGTATGCTGGTTTTCATTGTGTGTCTATACCTATGTACTATCTATGCTCTGCAGGAGTGTCCAATATTATCCACAACGGGCAAATGCTGCTGCAGGTTTTCAATCCAAACAGGCTGGAGCACACCTGGCCCCACTTGGTTAATCAGTTTGTCTCAGTCTTCAAACTGCTGATCAGATCTCCTGCTCTGCTGGAATGAAATCCTACAGCCACACTGGCCCTTTGTGAATAAGACTGGACCTAAAACTGAACAGTATTATACTGACAAAGGCATCTAGGCTCCTCTTCATTCAGCTACTCAAGGATGCATCTATTGCTAACACAGGCATTCAATCCCACAAGGCGGCCTGCTTGTATTATGTACATAGAAAAGCGCTGCCAACAGAATGAGAGCAGTCACACATAAGTCTACAGTCACCATGCCAGGTCACGTCCCCATCACTGGGCTGCAAAGCAGTAGAACTTTGTTCTCTGGAGAGATTAAACAACACCTCTGGAACGAGATGGATGAGCTGGGGTGGCGTTTGTGATCCAGAACTAATCATTCAAAATGAATGAGGGCGGCTATTAATGTTACTGCAGCAAAGGGTGATCAAACTCCGTTAACACCACTGATTTCAGACCACAATCAATGAGCAAGTGTCTACAGACTTGTTGGACCCGTTGTGCACTTCTTAACTAGGCATTAGTTAAAACACATTTCATGGCCAACACACACACACCATCCGCACAGAGAATACGTGTGTGTTTTCTGCAGTCCGTTTGTAGGGTTGGGTGATTCAGCGACCTGTTAGCCATTTTATACCACAGTAACTAACGACAACTAGCGCTGGCTAACAGCTGCGAGCTAGCTTAGCTAGGTCCACCACCGGTCGCAGAAAGGTGGCTAACCTTGATACCAAATATCTATTTTAGGGTCGTTTATATGCAGTAATTTACAGGGCAAGAAACTGGAAAGGTAGGCAGTACTAAATTTACTATTTGTAGCCTGTGTATTATAGGCCATGAGTTATATAGTCATAGCTGGTTTGTGGCAAACAAAACAGCTAGTGGAATAAACATGTTGGCTAGCTAACCTTAGCAACACTCCTCTGACTATAACGTGTCTATGTTAGCTAAATCCACAGATGTTGTTGTAATTGATTTCTTTTAGAGCTGCTCAGCTGAATGAAATCTCGGTCTTGGTTTACCTTCGCCGTAGTGCCTGGTCTGTTCCTCCTCACAACAACGGTTGCGCCCTCCGCCATGACCATCTCGACCGGCTGGATGAGGAATGTCTGGCTGTGTGCGTCCCTATCGGTGACTGCTGGTACTGACTCTGTTCAACAGCTGGGAACCAACGACTGACCTCCTTACAGAGCGCATGGTGAAGAGTAAAGCATGGACCCGATACAGAACATTAGATCTTCATATGTGTCACAATTTTCACTGTATTTAGGTTTACGCTGAAAACAACAGGGCCGTGTTTAAAGAGCCCATGTTCTTATACCCACTTGTGACATCTGTGTCGTTTTAGCTCCCAAAACAGTCAGAATTCACTTCCACATTAATTCACTGCTATACGTAAAGGAACCGAATGGATGTCCTTAGCCATGGCCAACATTCAGAACATCAGCATGAACAGGCACATGTATACACATGTGTTGGTTTTCAAGACCCCAAAAATAACAAAAAAAAAAAAACAAAAAAAAGGCACTTTACTTAGAATATATGGATTGGACTAAGAAATGAACAATAGGCTTTGAAGCAAGCATCTTTTTTAATAAGGAAACTTTAGTTTTCCATAACATTGACTCTTTAATTTAGGTATATTAAAAGCACACACAATGACTCTTTTATTCAATAACCCATTTAACACAGAATAATCAACCAACTGGTAAAAATAAATTAGTAATGTTATAATGGGCTGACATCCAATCTACTTGTAGCTCTGCAGGTTCTAATTCTTCTAAATCATTTTAGATGTTCAGTGTTATAGCAGTACTTAACAATGCCCAAGATAATACACTGGGCAATGTGGTAATTATAGGTGTTCTAAGTTACCGCTGTAACTGCCCCCATCGTCTGGGGTAGAGCAGTGAGAGTGACAAAACTTGGAACTTTTAATGTGGCAGACTGAGAATAATAACACCTTTTGCAAAACCACCTGCTAGTTCAGTGCAATGATGGAGGGTTAGAGTTACAACATATGGTAGAATTAGTTAACAGGATTTTAGATACAATGAGGCCCATCCTGATTACTTCCATGGCAGCATCACACTTTACAGAGTTTACTCAGTCAAGGATGAGACAAATAACCTCAAAGAAAGAAAGATCAACATCCCCATGGTCTCTTTATTAATGTAACAAAATATTACAATAATTATTTACAGATGAATGACATAGAAAAGAAAACAAACGTGGAAAACCATTTTCTCCACTCCTCTAGAATGACAAGGCTGGTTAAATGATGAGCACTAACATTAGTCCACATATTTTCCTAGAATGTCTGCATCCCGGAACAGGAAATAGTCCTACACAACAAAACAAAAAAATTCAGACGTTAGAACAAGACTGATCATTCTTATTACAACACAGTTAAGTTGTCAATGTCTAAGTACATGTATTTTTGTAAAAAGACACTCAAGCTGGGAATTTTATTCTTGGATACGGATTGCACAGATGTTCTAAATTCCACATGTACCTTATCCTCAAGGATGACTTTAGTGCCTCCATACTCTGGTAGTAGAACCTTCTCTCCAACTTTAACACTGACAGGCGTTACTTCTCCATTCTGTGAAACAAAAGTCAATATCGTTTCATTTAAAAGCCTGCTTAAACATAAACAGTCCACATAAACTATGCAAACACAGGTGATAATCACCTTGTTAAGACTTCCTGGTCCTACAGCCACCACTGTGGCCTGCAGCACTTTGCCTTGTGACTTTTCTGGAAGCATGATACCTCCTTTGGTCACAGTCTCTGCTGCTAACCGCTCCACCAGCACACGGTCGAACATTGGGAGAAACTTGCGGAAAGCCTTGGCCTGGGAGGGGGCAAGACAATAAATACACAGGTGGGAAGAATGCGGATTGTGTAACGTTGAGAAGTCACGTTCAGTTTCATATTGGCACCACTAGGGGGAACTAGAGTACAACATGAGAGAAACAGTCCATTCAGGCTTTTATGAACATTTTTGTTGCTCCTCATCAGTAAATAAATGCAAACTAACATATGTAGCTGACGTGTGTTTAAAGATTAAACAGGGTCTAAGAAGATTTGTTTCTTGTCCGTCTTCCGACTGGGGTATTAGCAGACTCATTATCTTAATTAGCAGCACCATCTTTTTAAATCAGATTAAATGCCCTGGCTAGGAAGAAACTTCTGTCTGAAACTTTTCCTGAGAGGAGGAAATGCCTATGCTACCAGTGTTAACTGAGGCAGACTTTAAGAAAGAGTTCAGTAGCGTGCTAGAAGAAACTCAGACTGCCACAAAGATTTTGCAACACCAGGTGCATGTCTGCTAGCAGATGGGTCTGTGTCCTTGCATGAAGGTCATGTGTGCGGGAGGGCATTGGTGGATGGAGGACACTGGTCTCTAGACTGTGAGGAATGAAGGGAGGAGGGAGAGAATTTGGAGGTTCTGTAAATGTTTACCACTTCAGTGAAGGGCAAAGATCACTGAGACCAAGATAAGCCCTCAAGTCTGAACCACACACAAAATCTTAGGGGGAGGGGGAAAGGGAACAAACTGGCTGCTGAAGCAGGCCAGAAATTAAGCCCCTACGTTCAACACTACGCTCCACACAAAAGCAATTTTCCATTACGGCACCAAAAAAAGGCAAAAACTGTGGAAGAGAAGGAATGACACATTAAATGTAACAGATTTAATAATGACGACCAGTCTGTCTGTATCTGTCAAAGATGATGCAGCACTGTGGCCACTTGTATGTATCCTAAAGGGGAACCCCACCCATTTTTCAAAACACTCCATTTAAGCATTTCAGATGCAAATAAAGTCATTCAGAGTGGTTTGGTGTGACATGCTCCATTCTAGATAAACTTAAACAGAGTTAAAATTTTTCACAGTGGTGGTTATGAAACCAGACATCTGGAGCTTAATGCCTCTAAAAGCTACCTCACAGAAAGTCATTACATAAAATAAGATATACACTGTGTATGAGACACTGTATAATATTTTTGTTACAAATGTTTGGCTTAAAATGTATTTCATCCATTTATGGCAGAGTGGTACAACATGCAGGGCATTGTAAAGTCACTCTCAATGAATCTGTTCATCCGTCAAAAATTAATTATTCAGAAATTAAAAAACTGGTGGAATTCCCCTTTAAGTTCACTGGGCCACCTCCCCACACGCACACACGCCTCTTCTATTCAAAATGACCCGTATGTCTGTCTCCTCAGACAAGACACAGGAGCACATGAGGCTCAGCACCCGCAGTTGGAGCGTTATTGGACACATAATGGTTAGCAAACCACTGAATGTCGCTTAAGAGCACTGGCCATGTGACAACTGACCACATTGTCCGGTTTGACATATAGCTAAAACAGCCAGGTGAGGAAGAGGCGTAGTTAGCTAGCCATCTGGAGCGTAGAGGACTGATGGAATGGATACACTCAGGCACCAGCAGATAACTGCTTCTCCGTTTAAGGTGGAACGGGAAAATTCAGTCAAGAAGCTGGCGAACAGGATAGGATGGCAAGTTCAACTTCAAGTCTGAATCACAAAAATGTAGCACAGCTACGTTTTACGCTCAACCTAAACAAATAAACAGGTCATATTTGATTCACACCAGCCTGAAATTTACAACTATGTCTAATCATGACCTTGTGAGGTACAACAATGCGGCGCTACATGTTAGCTGGCTAAGTTGACGTACATGCGAGGAATAAAATTGCGCTTGTCCTTGAGCCTTACTGTTATACCTTATAGCTCTGGATATACATAAACGTCCTGCAGAAATAACGCAAATGCAATCATTAAGCTTCTTACCATGTCTGTAGTTGTGGTTTGGGAGCTACAGCAGCGGAGTGAAGCGAACGGGCCACACTGAACACAGGGAGAAGAAGCACGTGAAGAAATATCTAGAAGTACACCGCGCATGCGCGACTCAGTGTGCTTTTAATAACCAACGTATGTATGTCTAGAAACAAAAATCTCAATAAACAAATAAGCGGTCTGTGCACATTGTCTATCACAAAGTGAACGGTCTGAATAAGCATTGAAAAAAGGCTAGTTATAAACTCCAAAAATCGCTACGTTTATAAATCGTGATTTCACAACATCAACCCTTGACCTCGCTTTTTTTCTCCAATAGAGTCCGAGAAGTTTCTGGAAGTCGATGCCCCGGAACGAGCATAATTTTTATTTTCATCAATAAAGTGCGATGCTGAACACTACTGGCCGCATATTCTTGGTTGGTGAACACAATATGTCTTATGATAAATCAAACATTATGATTTTTTATGTTAATGCGCTGCGAAGACGAATTTAAACCTTAGAAATAGATCGTGGATCAGGTTACTGGGCGGGCCGGTGTGTTACCCGGATGAAGAAGCCCACGTGCGTGCTGCAGTGGATTTTAGTTGAGCTGTAAGTCGTGCTGTAGCAGTCCGGCACTTCCAGCACCTTCTGTACTTCACATCACATCGCCTATAAGCTCGCGTTAAGTAAGTTGTCATTCATTTTTTAAACGCTTGCAAAACACTTTAATATAACATAATTTAACTGCATGCGTTTCTGACTCGGAATTGCAAATTTAACTATTTGTAACGTTGGTGAGGCTGAAGTTGGGATCCTTTTCGCCAGCTTGGTTTTTACGAATGTTCCTGTTCCACCTTAAATGGTGCAGCAATTACATTCTGGTGCCTCAGGTTTGTGTATAACGAATAGGACCTGAGACTGAATTAAATAAGCAGTCAACTTAGTGGAAAGGTACCACGGACAGCTGACTGAGTAATAACCTTGTTATTACTTGTACAGTGTCAGTTACTACAGTCTTAGGTAACGTTGCATCACTTGGTGCTAACTGACAGTGTCGCGTGAGTTCAGTGTTCAGGTTAAGAACATGCAATTAAATGATTAGCTGGTTATTGTTTTAAGGTGGTCTGAGGCCGCGGTTTTAATGTCCGCTCGTTTCTAGAATCTTAACGGAGTGCAGAAGCGCCACCCCACCTGGCTAACGCCTGTGGCTAACTGTTAGCTAACGCTTAACTGAGCCCTCTCAATGTCAGAGAACTGGCAGAAGCTGTTTAACATGTTCTGATTTTAAGTAGGGCAGTTTGCAGCGGTCACTGTGTGATATTAATCAGAGTCTTTTATTCGGAGTCCGGCTTGCCACTGAGGCGTCTCAACAACGTGGGTTTGCGCGCCGCTGCTGCTTCTCACTGAGCTGTTGCCATGATGACGCCGGGAGAGTTTGACCTTGTGACGCGTGACCTGAGCACACGTGGGGCGACAGGATGGACATGAATGAACCATCTTGTAGTTTTAAGAAAGCTAATCAAGTCTGATGTTAACGCTTAATACATCATAGGAGTTAGCCATTCTGTTAATACAGTTTTTGCCTTATTCGTGTGCTAATTAGTTTGAGCATATTTTCTGCTGTGATTTTATGCTTACGAAATGTACTTTTAGTGGCCGTTTTATATAAATAGTTCATTTAGTCTCCTTTTTAAATGTTCAAAATTGTATGTAGTTTTCCATCATGTGTGAATCTCTAAATAGCTACTAATTTATACAAAAATGGTACAGCATAGTGTCACAGTATTTTATGGGAACCAAGTACCAATGCTTCATTGTATAAATGCAGGGTTTTTATAACTGTATATAAAATACTGTATAAAAGTGTATGCAAGACTGTATAGTCTGTCTGCTTGACAATCCTGATTTGCTGCAGCGAACATCACTGAAGTGAGATGAACAGACTGCAAGCTTGTTCTCATTAGATAAAACAAATAAGATTTTTACTTTGGGGACAATATAAAAATACCCACACAAGTCAATGGAATCACACTTTTCTTTTAAGTAATTAAGTATGTTTTGGTTTGTTTTTGAAATTTACACACAGTTTAATGGCCAATAGGTTAATTATGTCACAACTGAAAAACAATAAAAAGGTTAAGATGATCAATCTTTGAACTTGCAGAATATTTGTATAGGGTTACAAATGCAATACTTATGCAATAAAAAAATTAGAGCAGAAGCCAATATTACAATAAATGCATCATATCACTTTGTGAGTAAAGTATAAAAGTCCCTTTTGCCAATACTAATATTATTCTGATACCATTGTGCAACTGTACTATTACACAATGAACAGCATGTTTCCAAACTAATGCGGTTCCTCTAAGGACCAGTAGGGGCACAAGCTGAGACCCCCCCCCCCCTTTTTTTTAATTATTTATTTTTTAAAATAGTGTGATGAAATCCACATATGCTGTGAGAAAGAATTGCTCCTTAACAACTTTCCCCTTCAGCTGCTCAGATTTAAAGAACTAATGATAAACTCAACACTATCTTTTGTCCACCCTTTAGAGATGCTGCGCTTGCCCAGTGTGATGAGACAGATGAGGCCAGTATGCAGGGCGCTGGCCCCACACCTCACTCGAGCCTATGCCAAGGACGTAAAGTTCGGAGCAGATGCCCGGGCCCTCATGCTCCAGGGTGTGGACCTGCTGGCAGACGCAGTGGCTGTTACCATGGGACCAAAGGTTGGTGAAGTTGCCCTGATTACTTCCTACAACTGTCAGTGTAAAGCCAGAGTAGGTGTTTGGTTTTTAGGTTAGCAGTTAGCCACTCGCTGGAACTAGGTTGTCTAGTTGACATGTTCTCAGATTGATTTCAAGAATATGCCAATTTTTAGGCAAAACTACAGCCTATAACATCTGTCTCACCCATCAGGGTCGCACAGTCATCATTGAGCAGTCTTGGGGCAGCCCCAAGGTTACTAAAGATGGAGTCACAGTGGCCAAAAGTATTGACCTGAAGGACAAGTACAAGAACATCGGGGCCAAGCTGGTGCAGGATGTAGCCAACAACACAAATGAGGAGGCCGGTGATGGCACCACCACTGCCACTGTGCTTGCACGTGCCATCGCAAAGGAGGGTTTTGACACCATCAGCAAAGGTGCCAACCCTGTGGAGATCCGCCGTGGAGTTATGCTTGCTGTGGAAACAGTCATCAATGAGCTTAAGAAGCTGTCCAAGCCAGTCACCACACCTGAGGAAATTGCCCAGGTATAAGAGTTAAAAATAAAAATGGCATATTCCTAATGGAATGGATGCAAGTGTGTAGAGCGCAGCATTAATCTTATGAGCATTTAGCTTAATATCTTTTTGCTCTGTTGACATAGGTGGCCACTATTTCTGCCAATGGGGACACAGAGATTGGCACAATCATCTCCAATGCCATGAAGAAAGTAGGACGGAAAGGAGTTATCACCGTAAAGGTATGTTTCTGTGCTTGGATAATTAGTAGACAGTAATTAATAGATCCCCACATACAAACTTGTTTTGACTGTTAAATTTGGTATTGTCAGGATGGCAAAACATTGCACGATGAGCTGGAGATCATTGAAGGCTTGAAGTTTGACCGTGGTTACATCTCTCCCTACTTTATCAACACAGCCAAAGGTAAACTAATGTGTCTTGTCCTTAAATGAAATACATTTAGTGTAAGAATCCCAAATTTTCGCTCATTCCATACCTGCTCTTTGTTCTTTCTAGGTCAGAAGTGCGAGTTCCAAGATGCCTATCTGCTCCTGAGTGAGAAGAAGATATCCAGTGTCCAGAGCATTGTACCTGCCCTGGAGATTGCCAACCAGCACCGTAAGCCCCTGGTGATTGTGGCAGAGGATGTGGATGGAGAGGCCCTCAGTACTCTAGTTCTGAACAGGTTTGTCTGCCCTTTGTTTTACTGTATACCTTTCACTGAATGTTTAAAGATGGCTCAGTTATAGTCAAGACCAGAGTACTTTAAAATAGCACTGTTCTAAGTTCAGGTCTCCACAACTAGTAAGTAGTTCCATGTGGTTCTTTTCCTGTTCCTTAAAATGTAATGTTAATTATACATGGGTTATGCCTAGCCCATTATTGCTGGAGGATGATGGTGAAAGTTCAGTGCCATACTATGTGTTTAACTCCCACAGGTTAAAGGTTGGACTGCAGGTTGTTGCAGTGAAGGCCCCAGGCTTCGGAGACAACAGGAAGAACCAGCTGCATGATATGGCGATTGCTACTGGAGGCGTTGTATGTATTCCAGCCAACTGATGCTTCTTAAGTTATGCTTCAGTTATTTTTATGCTGTCCAACTAAATAATCTCTTCTAACTGTCCCTATTCAGGTGTTTGGTGACGAAGCTGTGGGTCTTGCTGTTGAGGACATCCAGGCTCATGATTTTGGCCGTGTGGGTGAAGTGGTGGTGACCAAGGATGACACCATGCTCCTGAAGGGCCAGGGTGACTCAGCTGCTGTTGAGAAGCGTGTGGCTGAGATCGCAGAGCAGCTGGAGAACACCACTAGCGACTACGAGAAGGAGAAGCTCAACGAGCGTCTGGCCAAGCTCTCCGATGGGGTGGCTGTGCTGAAGGTGAGAGGAGTAGGCCAGGACTGGTCAAGTGCTTTCAAGTCTAAATTAAATTGTTAGTCATAATTCTCAATAACAGGTCGGGTCTCAAGTCATAGACCTCAATCAAACCACATCTTGAGATTCAGATTCAGGCTTCGGACTTGAATAATACACCACTTACTATGAGTCAAGTGCAGTGAGCATTTATCTGCACTATGTTAGGTTGGTGGGACAAGTGATGTGGAGGTGAATGAGAAGAAGGACCGTGTGACGGATGCACTGAATGCCACCCGGGCTGCTGTTGAAGAGGGCATTGTTCCTGGAGGTGGCTGTGCACTACTACGCTGCATCCCGGCTTTAGACACCATCAAGCCTGCCAACGATGACCAGAAAATCGGTAAGGACATGGATGTCTTTCATCTAAATAGAGCATCAATTAGATCTAATTTCTTGCAAGAAGTAAAATGAACAAACCTCCCCCCTCTGAAAGGATGCCAGCGTGCCACTTTGGCAATAGTGACAAATGAACTGAATTTTGTTATTTTATTAAGCAATATTTAGGAGTAAGCTCTGTAATGCATTTGGGATATGAAACACAATGGTGCCGTTTAACTTGATAGTCCTGCAGATGATGATAAGTTTATCTAAACGTGCATTCTTATCCAAACTTAGTTTACATGTACAACTTTGGTCTTGTAGAGCTGGGTTTGGCAGTTTGGCAGTACCCTTAATCGAACACACTAATTAAACCTGGCATTAAACAGAGAAGTTTATTAACATTTAAAAGGAATTAACAATTAATTTGTCTTTGAGCAGATAAATCACAAAATTGTGCTGGGACTGCAGTTGTGCTTGGCTTATCAAGAGAATAACAGAAATAGTGTTTTCTAATTAGCTTTTTCAATTGGAATGTTTTTCTTTTCAGGTATTGACATCATCCGCAGAGCACTGCGCATCCCTGCCATGACCATCGCTAAGAACGCAGGAGTGGAGGGTTCTCTGGTGGTGGAGAAGATCCTGCAGAGTGAAGCAGAGGTTGGCTACGATGCACTTAATGGGGAGTACGTTAACATGGTGGAGAGAGGCATCATTGATCCTACCAAGGTACGTTATGTTAGAGTAAGCTTCTAAAGATCAGAGTCATCTGAAGAGATCTAGTTGCAACACCCGTGTCTGACTTGGTTTAGTCACTCATGATTAGTTTGTTTAGGTTGATTAGATTTGGACTTTCCAGGATCAGAGTTGGAGAGCAGTGATCTCAAAAATCCATTGGGATACAGAAAGTACCTGAAGGTATATCCTGTGATTTAAAAAAATGTCTCTCTGGCTCCCTCTGCAGGTGGTGAGGACCGCACTATTGGATGCCGCTGGTGTCGCATCACTGCTGGCGACCGCTGAGGCCGTTGTCACAGAGTTGCCGAAGGAAGAGAAGGAAATGCCAGGAGGCATGGGTGGAATGGGAGGCATGGGAGGCATGGGCGGTATGGGATTTTAAACTCCAATACCTGAAGTGCTTTACAGACTTAAAGGTAGGGGGCTGAGGGCAGGGGACATTTTTGGCCCCTTCCCTAGCACCCTCCTGACCTGCTGACTGACTGCCCATGAGTATGGCCTGCAGCAAAGAAATGGAAGACCCCCATCCTGTGTCCTTCTCAAAAACTAAGAATGAACTTGCCTCTTCACTCTGGACTGAAGACCTGATCACTCTGCAGACGAGCATATCCTGACCAAGCTCTGATTGTTTGATCTGTCCTGCTCAGTTTATTTGATGGCGAAATGGAAATTTGAACACATTTGAAGCAGTGAGAAATATTCTTTAATCTGCAATGTTTACGCACTGAAGAAGTAGTGTTAAGGCTGGAGTGCTTGTTCGTGTTCCGTTGAATCAGGTGGGCTTCAGAATCAACACACTAGGGCTGAAGTTTGCCTTTGAAAGGGGGAAACAAGGAGTTCAGGAACTCTGAGGTAGATGTCAGCTAATTCCTTTCTTATAATTGTCCTCTGTGTGTTTTGGTTTTTTTTGTACACTTGTTAACTGTTGTGTAGGAACGCTCAATCCTCAGTTGAGGCGATTAAAGCATCTCACTGAAGAACAAACATGCTTGAGTTGGTTTCTGATGTCATTAAAATGCTAAAAACCGGACCCCTGAAAGTAGGTCTATTTGGAAGAGAGAAACTCATTCAGAAGCATCACAACGTATTTATGTTCCTAGTCACGTATTTTCTGTCTGATGGAGTTAAAGGTCTTCAGTTTTTGAGTTCTCGAGGAAGGGGTGAAGTTGTTTCATAGTAGCAGAACATGAGCATGTCACAGTATGCCATTAGTGAGAGTTTATCCTGCTCCTCATTCTGAGCAGTAACACTAACACGGTTGCTGTTCAGTAAAGAATAATTGAGCGATCTTACAAAGTAGTTACCTTACAAATGTGCGTCTATCATGCATATGTTTTGTACAGTAGTCATTAATAACTGTGATTATTTTTATTTAATAAAACAATGTTCTGTAAGACAACTGTGCCAAAATTATTTATTCAAAAGAGTTAAATACTCTTATCTCTTACTCTATGAATCGAATGCACAAAGGTTTTGGGGGGAAATTGACTGAAGTTGATCAACTTTGCATCACAGTTAATAACAGGTTTTTGTTACTAGATTGTGAAGGTCTAAATTCTACCCATGGGGCTTTGGTTATGTTCACATTACAAGTCTAGTGCAGGGACCCTATTGTATTTGTTAGGATTTTTCTTCTTCTTCTTCTTCTTCTTCTTCTTCTCGGCTGAAACGCATTGTGAAGCAAAGACCGTAAGGCCTGCAAACACCTGGTATGAAAGTACAGAAAGTGTGAAATGACTCGGCCACAAAAAAATGGCACCAATTGGCCACAGGGGGGCGCTATAGCAAACCAAAATACGTTTTGGCTTATAACTCCTAAACCAAAATGTTGCCAAACAAAATGACATTTTTTCCCCACATTCCTTGGGTCAAAACAAATCACTTTGTAATTTGGACTATTAAGCTCTGCCTACTTAGACTTTTTTCCAATTTGCATAATATGCAGAACCTATTTTTGCGAAGTAGTTTTAGGGTTTATACCCAAAAATTCTGAAAAAAAACCTCAAAAAATCCTCCAGAACCTGAACCTCAATAATTATCAAAAACATGTCGACTTTTGTAAACAATATGGCTGCCATATGCAAATCAACCCTCCTGAAAAAATAATTAATAAAAAAAACTCAAAACTCAAAAATGATTGAAAAAAATATTGGTTCAGGACTAGATTCTGAGGTCGCCTATCGAATTCGGTGCATTTACATCAGTAGGGGGCGCTACAAAGGCTACATAACTGTTTCTCAGCAACCGTAAGTCCGATCGAGTGGAAATTTTGCACGCTTCATCTTGGAGACAGGCTATAACTGAATCTTTAAGGACGACTTGATACATCAAAATTTAAGGATGCCATTAGCCAATCAGCTTTCAGTAGGCATTTGACAGGCTTAACACTAACCAATCATCATGAAACGTGGTGTGTCTATAGATGTACTTTCTAACAACCAGTGAAGTTTCTTACGATTTGGCCACTTGGGGGCGCTATACATGAAAATCAAGTGTTTGTTACACATTACATATTTCTACTTGTGGTCACAATACTGGTTTAGCATCATGTAGTGCAGTGTTCTAAACAATTTTGCGATCACAAGTGCATTAAAAAATGTACACTTTTTGTGCCATCATTAACTGTTTGCAAGCTGCACTTTTCCAACTAGTCTCTGGATTTTCATCATAGCTGTTTTAAACTGGTCTTAAAATACTCTCTAGGTAAATAATTATCAAAAAAATGCTGCCTTTTTTACTTAACATGGCTTTAACAAATCACTTTGGCCTTGGCATTTACAGAGTTGTGCAAAGAATGGTGCAGCTTGGCCTTTAGGGGGCGCTATAGCACTTAAACACTTACAATCATTAAAACGCCTATTACAATGTTATTACACAGTCTATAGATGAACTCCTGATGTTGTTCGATTCAGCTCTCTATCCTGCACAACTTTGTAATTACATGTTGTGTCAGACAAAGGACTACTGCTCTGCTATTTTGACCTATTTGTTCAAACAGTACAACTTATAAAACCAAGGGTGAAAGGTCAATCTCAATGAAACTTGGTACATGTGTCTGTCTCAGGCTCCTGATCAGTGATCTAAACACTTGGATGCTTTCTGAATTATTCTAAGGCCTTTAATCTCATTTCTGTGTGCCACAATGGCCCCTCATGCTATAAGGTCCATAAGCCTCAGACTATATTATGTTAATAGACCACTGCTCATTATTTATGGCAAATGAAGGTCTGTTGATAAACTCCCACTTCCTATAAGTTTTGCCTCTCTGTCTATAAACAAGGTCCAAGCTGCTTTAAGCCTTCTGTTCTAGAGCAGCCATCTTAAGCCATCCAGTCACCAAATTTGGAGTGAAGATATTTTGAACAAAGATCTCACCACACACCAAAAATGGCACAGATTGGCCTGGTGGTGGCGCTATAGCGCATGCCTTCGCGTTTTGTCATCTCCTGAATCATGAGACATAAAGCCAAAATTCTTTCTTTGCCTTAATCGTTGACGAAATCTGCAACAAGGCCTCACTCCAAGGCCTCACTCCATGTTCCGCCCACAACTAATGTATCATAATTGGCAAAATGTGTGAAACTAATTAAATTGAACTAGCCCGAGGTTTTTCATGATACCCCATCAATATAGGTGTCAAAATGTTTGTCTGCATCTGGAGGTAAAGAATCATATAAGATATTTGAATATTTCTCAACAGTATGCCAATTAAGCCCCTGTGGGTGGAGCTCATTTCACAAAAATGCCTATAAATCTGGAAAACTAATGCCAATTCTCACCAAACTTTAGGGGCTGGTTGGGCACATAATTTTGGGGAAGCCCACCTAGTTTGGTTTCAATTAGTCAATAGGGGGCGCTATAACAGGCAAAACATTGTTTCTCAGCTGCTGCACAGCCGATTGAGATGAAACTTTGCATGCTGCATCTTTCAGATACTCTATAAAGGATATATTAAGGACAACTTCATAATTGAAAACATATGGCCATAATTAGCCAATTAGCGTTTAATAGGGTTTTTACTGGCTTAACATTGGTCAGTCAGCACAAAACGTACATGGTGTGTACATGTCGGCTTTATCCAATAGCCTATTAAATTTGATGTCAATTGGCCACTAGATGGCGCTGTTCTACAAAAAAAAACGAGTTTATGTCCCAATACTTTTGGTGTGTGGCAATGAAATTGGATTCAGGTGATGCAGTGCACTGAGCCTGACAATTGTCCCAATACAAGTCTGTTAGAATGTCTACAAATATGCATAGACTGATAATCAGAGCATCCCTGCAAGTTTTGGCTTGAGTAGCTCTCAGTTGGCCTCTTCAGAGCAGACATTTCAGTGAATGTTTTGCTTTATCTCCTTTTCAAACACTTCCTTTTTTTGACCACTAGATGGAGCCAAATACAAATGAATGACATGCCACCAAATGACACGAATGAAAGCTGCCTGAGCCTTTCTTATTAAACATATCTAATAATTCAATTTTCATTATCTTGATTAATCTAGAAACAATCTGAGAAGTCTGAAATTCAAGCTGTGACCAGGCTGTACTGAGTCCATTGCCTGCCTTTGAATCTGAAGGGTTTACAGGTCGCATTTCACCTAGGCTGTGTGCTAGAAAGTCATGAGAGAGGTGTTTTCACTTTTTTGAATTTTCTGACATAAGTGGTTATAATTATATCAAGGACTGCCCAATTGTGATCAAACTTGGGATATATGTCTAAAAATATGCTTAGACTGGTAATCAGAGCATGACTCCAAATTTAGGCTTGAATAGGTCTATACAGTTGCATTCATTGTATGTTTCTTCATCTACTTTTTTGTACAGTTCCTTTTTTAACCACTAGATGGAGCCAAAAGATCACTAATGGATAAGGTCTGACTTAGCCATGTGATCTGTACAGGCTGACAGCGCTTGACCCCTCAGATCGCCGCTTTATATTTGGGTCCTAGCACGAAGTGCAGGGACCCTATTGTATTTGTTAGGATTCTGATTCTGATTCTGATTCTTCTTCTTCTCAGCTGAAACGCATCATGGAGCAAAGACCGTAAGGCCTGGAGACACCAAATTTGGCATGAAGGTAGATTGGGGTGAAATGACTCACACAAAAAATGGCACTGATTGGCCACAGGGGGGCGCTATAGCAAACCAAAACGTTTTGGCCTATAACTCCTAAACCAAATTTTTGCCAGACAAAATGACATTTTCCCTGATTCCTTGGGTCAAAACAAATCACTTTGTAATTTGGACCATTAAGCTCCGCCTACTTAGATCTATTTGTCATTTACATAATATGCAAAACCAACTTTTGCAAACTAGTCTTAGGCTTTAAGCACAAAAATTCTGAAAAAAATCTCAAAAAAATCCTCCAGACCCTGAACCTTAATAATTATCAAAAACATTTTGACTTTTGTAAACAATATGGCTGCCATATGCAAATTAACCCTTCTGAAAAAATACATAATTAATAAAACATTCTATAACTCAGGAACCCTTCTTCCAAAAAAATTTAAACTTGGGAATTTGGTTCAAAAAAATGTTGACTTTTTTTTTTACTTAGCATGACTTCTATACATCAATCAAACACTTCGGCCTTGGCATTTATAGCTCATATTGATATAACTCCTTAGCCTTTACTCAGATCAACTCAATATTTTATAGACATGTAGGGACTAAGGCTCTGATGAGGTGTGCAAATATTGGTGCAGATTGACCTTTAGGGGGTGCTATAGCATTTACAAACGCTTTAAATCATTCAAAAGCTTATTACTATGTTATTACACAGTTCATAGATGAACTTCTGGTGACAGAAGCTTATACATCTTATAAAACCAAGGTCAAAAGGTCAATCTTAATAAAACTTGGTACACATCCTTGTCTAAGGCCACTGATCAATAATCAAAACTCTTCAATCCTTTCTGACATCATCTAACAGCATTAACTTCACTTCTCTTTGTCACAGCAGCCCCTTACGTGTGTATTGGGCCAAACAGTGGCCTGCATACCAAAGTATTATAATTTGAGAATCAAACAACACTGCAAATACAGCTGTTTCAGAAACTGAGCTGTTTGTCAAATAATAGCATGTATGTATATAAATGATCTATTTTACACTTTAATCAATGCTCTAATTATCTGTACACATAAGCCTCAGCCAATATAATGTTCAAAGAACACTGCTCATTATTTATGGCAAATGATCAATAATCTAAACACTTGGATCCTTACTGACATAGTCTAAGGCTTTTAATCTCACTTCTATGTGCCACAATAGCACCTTATGCTGTAAGGGCCTGTATACATAAGTCTCAGCCTATATAATGTTAAAAGCCCACTGCTCATTATTTCAGGCAAATGAAGGCCTTTTGATAAAGTCCCACTTCCTTTAGGTTTTGCCTCTCTGTCTATAAACAAGGTCCAAACTTCTTTAAGCCTTGTGAGGCCTTCACTGGTCCAAACGGCCTCACTAGACTTAAGTGCTAGGACCCGAATTTACCCCTATATTTATTCAGTTGTGATTGTTTGCTCAGATCAGACTTGGATGTCGATGGTTCACATGGATAAATGTAACTTGTCCCTGAAACGGCACGCATGCACACATTGATACACGTATCACCTCCATCACCGACGTCACAAAACATCATATTTGTGAGATATGGACTCCTTAGCAGCTTACATATGCACCGCATTCTGCTTGGGAGGACAGTAAACAGCTCGTAGACTCTACATGCTCAGGTCAAAAAGGCTTAAGCTTTTGTGTTAGATTCACATAAGCCCTGTTGCTCAAATTACCCACATGGACGCATCCAAATCAGTAACATCACGTGAGTGAAACACGTGCTTCATGAACAGCAAACTGGCCATCAGAATGAGGCTGCCTCTCAGTTGTGTACTACACACTAATACTACAGGGTATGTGCCATGTGCCTATCTTAATAGTGTGAGTTTGTCAGGCTAGTACACAAAATATTAGCATACTAGCATAGTTTCCTACTAACAGGAAGCGATGAAGCTTACGTCACACCAAGCTGGACCCTGAAGGCTGTTCAGCGGAACAAATAAACACATTATTTACTAGAATACACTTATTTTTACAGGCTGTTTTGACAGATTTGGGTTGAACTCACATTTATACACCATTTCTGGTCCCGCCCCCACCGCAGCTGCTGTCGCATCACATTCCGCCATTTTTTCAAGGTTTTCCAGATGAGAGAATCTCCTCCTTTTCTGTTTCCCTATACATTGTGGGACAATAGTGTCCTTCATCACCACACTTAAAAATAGACTGGTTCTAAGTGTGGATTGTGAATTTTTGATATACTCAGCTTTGACATTTGTAACTGTACTATATACTGCATACTTAACAACTACTTAGGATTAGTTTTAAGTGCACAGATCAGCTGGGTTGCATTTCCACCATTTACTGGCTTTTGGCTCTGCTCCCACGTTAATGCTGAATGATGGCGCATGCGCAGTGGGAAAAAAATGTAATGCTATCTGATCCATCCCATTCATATCAACACACCTCCTGAAGTGCTATAGGAGAGTGAGATTTCCTTAGGACACCATGCCCTATCCCCACCAGCAGTGTTTTTCTGCAGATCCGATTGTCCAAGGCTGTAGAATGTGACAATGTTAAGAGTTGGAACATTTCTGTCGGCCCTTTCATCATGAACTTTCACACAATGTAGAAGAGCTGTCATACTTAAAAAGGGGTGTCCAATCTTGAGTCAGTGTGGCTACAGGTTTTTACTCCAAAGAAGCTGGAGCCCACATGACTAGTTAATCTCTTCAAAATGCTGATTGGATGACCCTCTTTGTTGGAAAGAAAACCAGCAGCCACACTGCCCCATTGGGGAGAACAGTGGACACATCTGATTTAGAAAATTAAAAAGGGAATTGTTTTTCTTTGCACAGCAGGGGAGGAAAACTGAATGATCCTGGTTCATTTACACATGTTCATTAAGTTGTATGTAACTGTCTAATGGTACATTGCACATAACTCAATCCACCAGCTGTTATGAAGGGTACAGCTAATATTATCTCTCACATGATCTATTTTGAGGGTGAAACCAGTCTGAACTAGATGTTGACAAACAAGATACTCAGTATACATCACACCAGACAGGCTGATTTTTAAATATAAAAATAGTTTATAAACCATGCAGGCAGGATACATACCACAACACTCATTAAAACCCCCAATCAATACTAAAAATATTCCCCACTACAAGGAACAAATAAACAAACGCAAACAAACAAACAAACAAAAAAGATCTGTATTGTACATGGTAGTCTAGTTTGTGGTCTTACATCAGTTATGTACATGTGGTTTTCCCGGAACCAAAATAAATATTTTATAGGATGTCGATGCATACATATTTTACGATAATGATAAATAATATGCAAGTCACTAGGTAAAAAGGCAAAAAAAGGGCATAGGGTATTGAATTGGAATCTTTATGGCCTATTTCGGCACATACCTCACTACTACAGCAATCTCAGGGGAGTCCTGAGGGAAAAGATCACTTCTCCCTTGTCCCCCTGAGTTTGGGCCCTTTTAGAAGCAGAGGATATCCTAACTTGCAAGGAACTATCCATGTTAAAAATTAAATCTTTACAAATATATTGCACGCTTTTACAATAAACAATAGTCCTTTGATTTGGACACTTACTGAGACACAGCATAAGGTGTTACATATTGTGCTCCCATCAGTGAACAGATCACAATTAAAGCACTTTTAGCAAAACCTAAACTGCTCCAACTTAAAATCCCCCAGACTTGGCAACCATGTCATCACTATACACAGTTGAAAGTTATTGCTGTGCAAGTGTTCATTTTGTTCAGAAACTCTAAGCACTTATGTGATGGAAAGCCCTTGTGATGCTGAAGACCAACAAAAATTCTTCTAGTCAGTCAGGCAGCCTTGATTGGACATGTGCACTCGGCTGCAGCATCAGTCAACACAAACACACTATACCCTTACTATACTGTGCACTTTAACCAAGTCTCCTTATCCCTTTTTCTTAAAATAAAATTTTCATTAGATATGGGTGGCTTTACACAGTCCACCTTCCCGCACCACCAGCTCTGCTCAAATGGTTTTAATGTGTCAATAAAACAAAATATAATAATTTTGTCTCTCCAAAAAAAAAAAATAACTTTGTCCCAATAACAGGCTCCATCTCCAGCATGTCCTTTTCCCTTTGCACCACTCACAAAACCAGAATCTGTTCACCGAGCCCTCAGACCATCCACATACTCCTCTTCGCCAGCCGCCATTAAAAACAGTATGGCTCAAGTGTATACCTTACACAGTACGTTGCCCACAGAAGGAGTGAGGCAGATTGGCAGGGCTCAGCAGACGCTGCCAAACCCAAATGATTAGATCCAGCCACAAGAAAATTAGGATAAAAACATCAAATCAAGTGTTTTGTTTGGACCAGGCACTGTAGTTACTGAGGCACGTGAACTTGTCTGTACAAGGCTCAACCTTTCCCCTCCCTCCAAA
>CM067480.1:12105443-12236921 GCA_034552555.1 Semaprochilodus insignis
TGTATATACATACACACACACACACACACACACACACACATATATATATATATATATATATATATATATATATATATATATATATATATATATATATCACTTACTTTTTATAAAGTAATTTCATACTTTTTTTTGGGCGAGGAGCCTCATCTCTACGTTTTGATGCTTGAAAACGGAGTGTGCCAGACTACCTGTTAGTTGTGGTTGTGATATATGAGAGAGAGTGAGCAAGCGAGTGGGCACATGGATATTTGGTTGCTTCTGATGGTTTAACCCATATGTACTCAGTTCACAAGCTTTCATATTAGGTTAAGTCTGTGTATTTAAGCTAGTTATGACCACTTTGCTGATGTATAATAAAACTGCAGATCTTTCAGTTTGAAAACTGTTTTCGTTAAAATTGCGATATGATGCTGCGATAATATGTTCAGCCCTATGAAATGTTATGTGCTATACCGATGGCCTTCACGAGCGCAGTATGACTGCTTGATGGATAAGGCAAACTGTTCAGATCTGTTTTGAGTTCACTGTGCTTCTTTTTCCTCTGTGCTCAGACATTGAGGCGCAGATCCTGGAAATCCAGGGGAAGAAAGCTGCCCTGTTGGAGGAGGGAGAGCAGGGTGTTGGCCTTGATTCCACTGGATACTACGACCAGGAGATTTATGGAGGCAGCGATAGCCGTTTTGATGGATACGTCACCTCAATTGCTGCCAATGAACAGGAGGATGTAAGTTTTACTGGTAGTTCACATGATTGTAATCAATGATGCCAAAGCACTGTCAGGGTTAATCAATCTCTCTCCCCCTCCTTAGGATGATGATGACGACTCTTCCACTAGTTTGCTTGGACAGAAGAAGCCAGGGTACCATGCTCCAGTGGCGATACTTAATGCCATTCCTCAGTCAGATGAGCAGGTAAATTTATGCAGTTGCATCTAGTTTACAGACCATCTGACCTCTTGTAGTGTACTGTATTGTGAAGTGACTTTGTGGTTGTCAAAGGTGCTATATGTATCCAAATCTGTACCACTTATTATTAAACTGGCTAATTTGGTAATGGTTAACCATATGCCTCTGCTGTAGTAAGTCTTTGAGTGTATGTATTTTGTATATACATTAAAAAATACACATTTCTCCTCTTCTGTAGTATGATCCTTTTGCTGAGCACAGACCGCAGAAGATTTCAGACCGTGAAGATGAGTACAAGAGACGAAGACAAAAGATGATCATCTCTCCTGAGCGTCACGATCCCTTTGCAGATGGTAAATGTTACAGAGTCATTCTCCTTCATAGTCCTGTGCTTGTCCATGCAGAGTGTCTGTTATTTTGGTCAAAATCAACTGGTTTTGGTGGTTAACCCTTCGAACACTACCCAACAACTTGCTCCCCAGACTTAAACTTTCCCTTGTATCTCGGTCATCCTCACCTAAATGTATTGGTTATGTACAGAGTGTAAGGGCCTGATTGGTTCCAGATACTGATTTTAAGGATCTGCTAGATCTGAGATGCTGTTTATGGGAACTGTTAGTTGGGTGGTGTTATAAAATTGAGTATGCCCAACAAGACATGGGTTGCAGGTAGGTGTGTGTTTGTGCTTCGAAGGGTTACTAAATCAGTGTTTCTGGGATAAATATATAGACAATACATTGGAATTCTCTGAAGTATAAAACTACACCACAGAAGATTTCAGATTTTGTAGATTTATTCATAACTGACTTAGATATGAATCATGTAGAGCCTTAAATGTAGTGTCTGCTCTAGGAAAGCTTAAATGCTCTGCTGAAGACAAGCTTTGGAAGTGCTACTGCTCATATTTCTTGGAGGCAGGTCACTGCTGTGGCAGTAGTGCTGTATAATGGCTCTTTTGTAATTTACTCACTAGCATTAAGCAAATCATAGAGTCTTTCTGCCAGACTCCCAGCCTGGATCGACATTAGAATGGTTCACTCAACTGCACGTCAAGTCCTTTCGCTGAATGGATTCCAGCTCTGTATAGCTGCTTCATATCAATTTTGCCCTTCCACACTGTTGATGGATGAGTTGACCTTTAAAAGCATTTTACAGTGCTAGCTAGAGTTGTAGTTGTACTTTTGCCTCAGTTCTAATACATGAAGGAATGCCTAAGGTGCGTGAGGTAAACTCATGCACTGTTGCGCAACTGTTTACATGCAGAAGGCAACCTGTTTTATCCATTTCAAACCTGCGTCAGAGGTTTATGTAGCGGTTCGGTCCAGTTCTGATAAGGATAGATGTAAGATAGATTGCATGTAGTTAATCCCAGACAGGGACATCCTCTATATAAGTGTTGTGTAAAATATATTTCTATTTTATTTTAAAATAGAGATATATCTTAAAGAATCTGTGTACAAAGATTCCACGGGCCCATACTAACTGTCCTTAATTTCTCTCCTACAGCAGTACTGCTATGCCAGTCCTGTCTGCACTCTCTTAAGGGTGCAGCACCTCATCCTGTGTAGGTTATGGTGAACAAAGAGAAGCGAGTTTACCAGATTTAGGGATATTTATTTGTTGGGGGGGGGACACCATGGTCTCAGAAGCTCTTGTACCCTAAGTTCTAATATAGTAGCCATATGAATTTCCTCTCAGCCTCATCCCTCTTTAACCATTTATTTTTTGCATTTTTGATTTGTTTTGCTCAGTTCATCTTTTTAGTTTTTGTTTTACAATTTTTTTTCTTAATTGTCCAAATGAAAAAAAGCACTGAAGTGCTTCATCACATTGTTGTAAGATTTGATTATTCCCAAAAGGGTACAGTGTCACAGCGTCTTTGTTTGTGGCACATCAGTCTAGACTGTCACATCATGAATATTGTTCTGTAATCATGAGTAGATTTGAATATAAACAATGAGGATTTTTTGTTTTTGAGTGACGTGAGCATCACAGGTGGTATGCTGTTGTGTGTGAGTTCAAACCCTTTTCCAAAGTGTTACTAATGGTAAAGAGAAATTTTCTAGGCTTCTTTTCTGCCGGTTGAAGTCTGACTGCAGAAGGACCCTTGGCACTGAAAGTGTACGTATTCTGGAGAGCACAGCCCCGGACCCTGCAACAAATGATGGCTATATCCTCTCCTTATCTCTTTAAAGAGTCAGAAACCTCTATGTACCTGCCTGTTCTTAATCTATGAATGTTAGGAGTGTTTAGCGTTAGGTTGTTTTTGTGATGCAGCCTGTTATGTGAGAGGACATTTTTAAGTAAAAATCTTTTGTTAAAGAAAGATCTGTGGAGTAGGGCCAGTATGTAGTATTTGCTGTGAGTCACACAGCTGGTTGTAGCTCTCACCTGGCTAACCGCATCGCATCTTGTTGGTGCTCTTTCGCACAGGGGGCAAAACGCCAGATCCTAAGGTGCAGGTCAGGACGTATATGGACGTGATGAAAGAGCAGCAACTGGGCAAAGAAGAGGTATGCTTTGTTTGCTGACAGTGCTTTCTTTTTCTGAAGCCTAAATGCAAAGTGCTGAACAAAAAAGTTTCAAAAATTACACTTAGAATAATAAGTAAGTGGTTTGTGTTTGTCACCAAATGTGTTTTCCTGTGTACAGAGGGAAATCAGGCTCCAGATGGCAGAAAAGGCAAAATCAGGGGACCTGAAAGCGGTTAATGGCTCTGCTGCGTCTCAGGCTGCCGCCACAAAGCGCAAGCGACGCTGGGATCAGACTGCTGACCAAACTCCAAGTGCTACACCAAAAAAGGTTTCCAGCTGGGATCAAGCAGATGCTGCTGCAGAAGTATGTATACCTTAGTACTCATTAAACGTAACTCAAACAGTTAAGGTAATGGGAAAACATCACTATTGACTGTATCTTTTCATAGCAAGGAATCTGGCAACCCTGATCAGGCTGCTGGCTCTTTTTAAACACCAGTGAGTGGATGAAATGACATCTTTTGTCAAGTTATTGTAAAAATAAATGTTTTGGTCGTGGGGGGCTGATGACTATTTTTAAGCTGCTCAGAACCATGTTTTACTGGAATATGCACAATACACCTCCAAGTATTAAATGCACAAAACAGTAGACATTTTCCTACAGCTCTAAACAGTTCTATCTAGGCTACTTTCTTTTATTCTTGGTTATAAATGCAACTGGAAACAAGTTGGTTAGCGGTCTGTAGTAGTAGGCAATATATGTGGACTGGTGAGGCTGTGCAGTCTCCAATATATCTGGTGTGTGGCTGCTAGCAGCTATGTGTTAGGTGATATCATTTGATACGCTGAACCAAACATTGGAATGTGCAAGTGCATTGATTTGTTGTGACCCCTTTTTTTATTAAATAAACATGGGTGCATATGCTGCTTATTTTGTCCACACTTTATCTATAAAAGTATCTTTTGCTTTATTAGACACCAGGACACACACCTGGCCACACACCTTCCAATAGTCGCTGGGATGAGACGCCTGGTCGTCCTAAAGGGAGCGAGACGCCTGGAGCCACTCCTAGCACCCGCATGTGGGACCCCACCCCCAGCCACACGCCCGCTGGAGCTGCCACACCCGGTCGAGGAGACACTCCTGGGCATGCCACACCTGGCCATGGAGGAGCCACTTCCAGTGTGCGCAAAAATCGCTGGGATGAAACACCAAAGACAGAGAGAGGTCTGCGCTGTTTTGCCTCCACCAAACCCGTCATGGGTTTAATGTCTGAAATTCACTTTCAGAAGGTTAACATAAAGAACAATCAATATATCAGTTGGATTGATATCCAGTATTGAGCTGTTGCAGGTTTATTGGTATTTTGGTCAAAAACAGATCAATTTGACTTGTTTGAGGTTAACTAAACTGAATTGGGTTTTTTTTGTTTTCTTTTCCCCTGTTTAGAGACACCGGGCCATGGCAGTGGATGGGCTGAAACTCCTCGAACAGACAGGGGAGATGAGTCTGTGGGGGAAACTCCGACCCCTGGAGCGAGCAAAAGAAAGTCTCGGTGGGATGAGACTCCTGCAAGTCAAATGGGTTCTTCTACTCCTCTGCTCACTCCTGGAAAGACCCCAATTGGCACACCTGCTATGAATATGGCCACACCAACTCCAGGTAGTGCTTTAAAAAAAAGATATGTTTCTGTGCATGCAGGTGTGTGTGTGCGTGTGTGCATGTTTATGTACAGATTCCTGACAGGCTGTTAATGTAATGGCTTAAAATTTTCCAGGTCATCTAATGAGTATGACCCCTGAGCAGCTTCAGGCATGGCGTTGGGAGAGGGAGATTGATGAGAGGAATCGTCCACTGACTGACGAGGAGCTTGATGCCATGTTCCCTGAAGGATACAAGGTACGTAACGTGTATACATTTAATGTATACACCCTAGTTTTGATCTTGCCAATGTAGGTAGGGCTGTTACTTGTTCACTAACTGATTCTGTTCTCACCAGGTGTTACCCCCACCAGCAGGCTATGTACCTATCCGCACCCCGGCCCGTAAGTTAACTGCCACACCAACTCCAATCGGTGGCATGACTGGCTTCCATATGCAAAGTGAAGACAGATCTGTGAAACAGATGAACGACCAACCATCTGGCAACCTGCCTTTCCTCAAACCAGATGACATCCAGTACTTTGACAAACTTCTGGTGAGTGCCTCCTATTTGCTCACTGTATATTTTGTGCAAGATAAATGTTTGTTTCAACATTTAAACCTTTTTGGATGTGGGTTCAGTATGGAGTCAGTATGATTTAATTTACCAGCTTGGGACAATAACAATATTTGATAAAAAAGCATAAGACAGAAGTCTAGAAGTAAATTGCGCTAATGAATTTATTAAGATATCAAAACATTAAAAGTCTGATAAAGATGGATGTCACTTTTGCTCAGAGTTGTCAGGTTATTTTGATATATTTTTTACGCTGCTTTATGGTTGTGTTCTTTGTATAGTTACTTGGAATAGTAGTTCAGTATAACATTTTGAGTCTGGGCCACGGAGTGTTATATAGTAGTGATGTTTCTGTCTGGATAGACCAATCTTCTCTCTGCCTGATGCTCTATGTTATCTATTTGTGAGGGCTACAAATAATTTAACTGCTCTGCAGTTGTAACCTGTTAAAATAAGGCACAACCTAAAAATTGGGTGCAAAATTATTGGTTGTGATATCAGAATTAGTCAGATGATTAGATTTTCCTGCTTATTGGTAATGTGAATAGGCTACTGATATTATGCACTCCTAAATATTTCTTTTTCAGGTGGAGGTGGATGAATCTACCTTGAGCCCAGAGGAGCAGAAGGAGCGCAAGATCATGAAGTTGCTCCTGAAGATAAAAAATGGTACCCCTCCGATGAGGAAGGTATGACCCTTTACTTGTGTTTATTGTATACTTAAGCTTATGAACTCCACTGATCATGAGCATGTCTTACTATCTCTTCTGTTTTCTCAGGCTGCCCTCAGACAAATCACAGACAAAGCCAGGGAATTTGGTGCAGGACCCCTTTTCAATCAGATTCTGCCCCTACTCATGTCTCCTACACTAGAGGACCAAGAGCGCCATCTGTTGGTGAAGGTTATTGACCGCATCCTGTACAAGCTCGACGACTTGGTTCGTCCCTATGTCCACAAGGTGACTGAAACTTCCCTTGACTGTACTAACTACAATGCGTCATCGATAGCAGTCTAATAATATTTTTTTACCCCCAACCCCCCCCCCTTGAATTGTTAGATCCTTGTGGTGATTGAGCCCTTGCTGATTGATGAAGATTACTATGCTAGAGTGGAGGGCAGAGAGATCATCTCCAACTTGGCGAAGGTAAAATACAACCAAGTCATGCACATTGCGATGAATGAGTCATTATGCATGTGACTCATTAATCAAATGTTTTCTGCGTCTTCATTTGCTGCCAGATGTTCTCAGAATCATGATTTGTTTACACAGGCTGCTGGTCTGGCCACCATGATCTCCACAATGAGGCCTGACATTGACAACATGGACGAGTATGTGAGAAACACCACAGCTCGTGCCTTTGCCGTTGTTGCGTCTGCCTTGGGCATTCCATCCCTCTTGCCTTTCCTCAAGGCTGTGTGCAAAAGTAAGAAGTCCTGGCAGGCTCGACACACAGGCATCAAGATTGTGCAGCAGATTGCCATCCTCATGGGTTGTGCCATCCTGCCCCATCTCCGCAGCTTGGTGGAGATCATTGAACATGGTTAGAATGGGATCTCTCAATATATTTTATTTTAATTATACAATAATTGGATTTGGCTGATTCAGCGTTTATTTGTAATGATGTTTAATATGTGTGTGTGGTGTTTTCATATTACCCGTATGTCTCCTTCCAGGTCTTGTGGATGAGCAGCAGAAAGTGCGAACCATCAGTGCTTTGGCTATTGCTGCTCTTGCAGAGGCTGCCACCCCCTATGGTATTGAGTCTTTTGACTCTGTGCTAAAACCCCTTTGGAAGGGTATTCGACAACACAGAGGCAAGGTGAGCATTCCCCTTTATTCCCACGTGGTGGAAAACGGTGTGAGAACGTAACACTTCTCTTACTCCCTAACTTTGTCATTGACAGAGTGTGAACTACAGTATAACACATGTATTTGCTTTGGTGCATAGGGTCTGGCTGCCTTCTTAAAAGCTATTGGCTACTTGATTCCACTCATGGATGCTGAATATGCCAACTACTACACAAGGGAAGTGATGCTTATCCTCATCAGAGAGTTCCAATCTCCAGATGAAGAAATGAAGAAGATTGTGCTGAAGGTAATATCTGAGTGAATGTTACTAAACTGCTGCTCAGCACCCTTTCCTGCAGAATGTCTGATCCAGCTAGACAAGAAAACTGATTACCTGGATCAGATGTGTTCAGTTAGGTTGGGAACTGACCTCTCTATGAAAATGGCTTTTTAAGGTGCCTGTTCACACCTTGTGTTGGGAGATTGTAACCAGATAAGTCTAGGCAGGATTCTCTTCACTCTTAGTTATGTAAAAAGCACGTTGTTTAATCAGTGCTCAGCAGGTGAGCCTTTGTGTAACTTTATATGAACAATGTAAATGTGGTAAGTCTGACCACCTCTGAATGCAGTTTTCGTGTGCTGAAAGCCAGATATAATCGTATCACTGAAAATGCATGTACTTAGGCCAAGGCTATGTTAATCCCATGAACCTGGTAGGCATGGTGCTGGGCAAAAAAACATGATTGTGTGAGCAACAATAAAGTTTTAGTTATTCTGTGAAGTTTCACCATGTAGAAGCAGAGCTTTCTCTGTGCTGCCTTTATGGGTCCCCACACTAAATATATCCTGTTCATCAGCGTTCAGAAATCTGTTAACAAAGAGTTGATAAAATTACCAAAATTACCTTTTAACTCAAAAGCCAGCTATGTCATATCTTACCGACAAAACTTTGTTGAGAGAATACTGATTAGTTTCCCAGAACCTGGTGCTATATTTAACATGGAACAATAGCTGATAAGAGTCTTTTGGCTTTAAAGATATAAATGGTCAATATTCCTCTAGAAAGTACCTCAGGGTAGCTAAAGTCACTCCATTCTTCTTACAGGTGGTGAAGCAGTGCTGTGGCACGGATGGTGTGGAGGCCAACTACATCAAAACTGAGATCCTGCCTCCTTTCTTTAAGCACTTCTGGCAGCACCGTATGGCCTTGGACAGACGCAACTACAGACAGGTACTTAATGTGCTCTTTTTAAAGCAGTAATTTTATAGTAATAGTCCACATTTATAATTCATGATTGTTCACATGAATATTTGCTTACTCAACTAGTTGGTGGACACTACAGTAGAGCTGGCCAACAAAGTTGGAGCAGCAGAAATCATTTCGCGCATAGTAGACGACTTGAAGGATGAAGCTGAGCAGTACAGAAAGATGGTGATGGAGACGATTGAGAAAATCATGGGGAACCTGGGTGCAGCAGACATTGACCATAAACTGGAGGAGCAGCTTATTGATGGCATCTTGTATGCCTTCCAAGAACAGACCACTGAGGTGAGTTACTGGAAACAATGGTTGACCTAGTGTTTTACCTATTTGGTAAGAATCCCTTTTTGATTTTAGCATGTTTCTCTTCACTAGGATTCTGTGATGCTGAATGGTTTTGGCACAGTGGTGAATGCTCTGGGCAAGCGCGTTAAGCCTTACCTGCCTCAGATCTGCGGTACTGTTCTGTGGCGTCTCAATAACAAATCTGCAAAAGTCCGTCAGCAAGCTGCTGACCTTATCTCCCGCACAGCCGTGGTCATGAAGACTTGTCAAGAGGTAAGGGAGGAATAGTTACACTGAATGTTAAGGTTCCCCAGAATTGTAACAGTCATGTTTTCTGAACTAATTCTGTTGTTCCTTTTTCATTTTTTGTTAACAGGAAAAACTGATGGGTCATTTGGGTGTAGTACTGTATGAGTATTTGGGAGAAGAGTATCCTGAAGTACTTGGAAGTATCCTTGGAGCCCTTAAAGCTATCGTTAACGTGATCGGTATGTAGTCATGATCTAGTTTAATTAGCGCTGATGAAGTTTTTGCTTAGACTTAACCTTTATTGATAAACTTTTAGCTTTTAATGCTTTTTATTATACTCTTTCTCTTAGGTATGCACAAAATGACGCCGCCCATCAAAGATTTGCTTCCTCGACTGACACCCATCCTGAAAAACAGACACGAGAAGGTGCAGGAGAACTGTATTGATCTTGTGGGCAGAATTGCTGACAGGTCAGGGTTAAACCATCCATCAGTTTTGCTCTGTGATATTTTTATATATATTTTTTTTTAATTAATGAATTAAGCCGTTAATTTTAACGGCTGAGACTTACCAAACCCATTTTCTTTTGTAGGGGTGCAGAGTATGTGTCTGCCAGAGAGTGGATGCGAATCTGTTTTGAACTGCTGGAGTTGCTAAAGGCTCATAAGAAGGCAATTCGACGAGCCACCGTCAACACTTTTGGCTATATTGCTAAGGCAATCGGGTAACAATTGCCTTTTCATTTCTTTTGCATGATTGTGATCTTTGGTGAAGGGGAAAAACTAATTATCTATCTCTTGATTTGTCTAGGCCTCATGATGTGCTTGCTACTCTACTCAACAACTTGAAGGTGCAGGAGCGTCAGAACCGCGTGTGTACAACAGTAGCCATAGCCATCGTGGCAGAGACGTGTTCGCCGTTCACTGTTCTCCCAGCACTGATGAATGAATACCGTGTGCCAGAGCTCAACGTTCAGAATGGTGTCCTCAAGTCGCTCTCCTTTTTGTTTGAATATATTGGTGAAATGGGAAAGGACTACATCTATGCTGTCACACCATTATTGGAGGATGCTCTTATGGACAGGTGAGCTAAGCAACAAGTCAAGTGTATACAACAGGGGTGTTCAGTTATGGTCTTGGAGGCTCAGAGTGTGTGTTAAATTTAAAGTTGGCTTCTCTTAGTCTGGAGCAAAGCAGGAAATAATGTGTTGTTGAATTTTAGTTCTGGTTCACTATAGCATTCAAGCTATATCATCAAGCCAAAATATGTAAACAGAGGTCATAGACAGAAAATTCCCTTTTTTGACTAAAATTTGCTGACAATAACTAGAATAATGCCTAAACTTTGAGTAATGTTGTGCCTTTAGTTAACAGAACTCTCTTTGTTTTATGTATCAAATGACTTATTTTATCTGTTGTCTTGTGGTTTGACAGCAGAGATCAGTTGAGGCATGTAAGACTGCATATAGTCACTTTTATAACTTCTCTTTAATCAGGCCTGCAGATAATTTGGTTCATTTTTCTATGGCTGTATATTTACGTCCGATAGTAGATTTGCTCCACCCACCACGATATAAGCTGGGTAAGCTTAGCCTGATTCTTATGTTAAAAGCAAAAATGATGCACTACATGGAAGAGGAGCCTCTCAAACAAAATCCTGATGCTGCATCAATGCTGCCCACTCTGCCTATGATGACAGAGTATGAATTATTGTGTTTGTAATTGTAATGTAATTTATTGACGCCATCATACTTATGTGTAATGCTACATGTTTGAATGTGCCTCTGCCTCTGTTTTAAAACCAATCATTCGAAAATATCTAATTGCTGATTCGGAGCTCATGAAGAGCTTCTACAAATCCATGTGTCAGAATGGCCTCACAGGGTCATCTGTTTCAAGGATTCAAGGAGACTTTATTGTCATTCGCATCACATGTGGTACATGGGGTGGAACGAAATTGTAGTACTCAAGGAGCCAGTTATACCCAGCAGCAGTACTTAAATAAATAAAATAAAATATACATAAATATATAAAAGAATATAGAAAGAAAGAGAAAGAGCAATGAAATTGACAAGGTAGCAGCAGAGTGTGTTAAAGTGACTAAGTGTCCTCAAAGTGTCAGTGCAGTGGTTCCGTCTACTTGGCATTTAAAAGTCTTACAGCTTCTGGAATGAAGCTGTTCCTCAGTCTGTTCATGAACCAAAGCAGGTATACAAAAAGGAGACACGATTTGGTTCATTTAAAGTTCGTACTGCACAAGAAACACTTCTTCAGGGGCTCTCAGTTTGCATGTGTGCTCGCCGTCAGAGTTCATCTAGTAAACAACATGTGCTCAAACAGGCCTGTGAAGCTTGTGTATTTTGGTTAAATGGGGAATATCATTAAATTGTTCCTGGCTAGGCACATCCCGGACTCAAACTAGACATCCAATTGCTAATACACACTCTTGCATCCTAAAGTGTGATTGTTGTGATTTTACTCTTCTTAAATGTACCTTCTCCTGTCTTCTTTACAGAGACCTTGTGCATAGGCAGACGGCCAGTGCTGTAGTGCAACACATGTCCCTGGGTGTGTATGGATTTGGCTGTGAGGACTCCCTTAACCACTTGCTCAACTATGTTTGGCCTAATGTCTTTGAGACATCGCCACATGTTATTCAAGCTGTAATGGGAGCCCTTGAGGGTCTTCGTGTAGCTATTGGGCCATGCCGCATGCTTCAGTACTGCTTGCAGGTGAGTGCATTTAAAATGAGAAGACGGTTTAAGAGTCGTCTTGTTAAAATTGACCTGAAGTAAGGGGCCTGAGATATTTTAAAGATAACCAATGTCTGTTTGATGTTTTCTCTCTCCAGGGTTTGTTCCATCCTGCACGTAAAGTACGTGATGTGTACTGGAAGATATATAATTCCATCTATATTGGCTCCCAGGATGCATTGATTGCACATTATCCCCTTATCTTCAACGATGAGAAGAACCCGTACGTCCGCTTTGAGCTGGAGTACTTCTTGTGAATACATGTACACCTTTTCATGTGCACTCTCCCCCTCCCCCCATACCTTTCATGTCCCAGCATCTATTAAAGTGTTTGGTCCAGGTTTTTTGGGGGGGGAGGGGGGGGTCTTTTTGCAGCCACCTCCATCACACATGCTGAGGTTAAAATAATTTTTAATAGAAGAACTGAAAGTTTAAAAATCGCAAACCGTGACACTTGTAAGTACTTGGATATAATTTGTTTTTTAAGAAAATGCATAACCAATAGCCGTGAAATGTAGTGGCAGATTTGCTAAGAAATGTGAAGTCCATAGAAAGGAAGTCTGGACAAACAAAGTTGTGGTTTCTGTGCTGATCTGTCAGCTGCTTCTTTGGTCATCAGTCACTCATCTGTTCTTATTTGGATGTTGCTTACTTTGGCTGAATAAACATTTGTGTATTAAAAGTCAAAAGTGTGGTTGAGTGCTGTGATTGAATGTAATGGCCTTGAAGTTGAAGAGACATGAAATTGATTTTGTAGGTACTCAACTCTACCTACCTAGAGAAGCAGTCTGCACTAACGGGCTCAAACTGGCGCTGCTCGTTTTTTTCTTCTGCTTCGTTCTGTGGCACAGGCCTTGGAAACCATTTATAGAGCTGGGCTCACTACCAAATGTATTCTTGCAGAGTGTGGAGGATGAAGATTAGGCAGGGACTACTGATGTCCTATGGCAACCAGTGAAAGAGAAGAAGCCAGCAGGAACCTGAGAAATATATGCGTGGTCTCTAGAGGGATGAATCACCCTTCACTATCTGGCAGGCTAATAGACAGATCTGGGTTTAGTGGGTACCGGGTGTATACATAGTGCTAGCAGTGAAGTTTGGTGGAGGAGGGATAATGGGCTGGGGCTGCATGTCAGGGTTTGGGCTCGTTAGTTCCACTGCAGAATAATGTTAATGTAATTTTACAGTGTTTAATGAAAGGGCTGTAAATGGTGTCTAGACTGCACCTGTGAATTCTGGAGAACAGAGTCAGAACCGAGACAGTGGATTTCAGCTATAACCATGGAATTTCAGGGCAAAAAATTTGGACATTTTCAACTGCTAACAATATTTAATATTTTCATATTTGTTCTTTACACTACTGTCTTCCTCCTTTTTCATACCAGGATATCATATCATTACTCATCAGTGATCAGTGTTGCTGTACTACAACTGCAACATTACAGTGTATACAGTGAGTTTTCACTTAATATGCTGCCAGACACGACAACACCGAAGCACTGAAAACACGCATATGTGGCATTCTGCTAGTGTGGGTTCATGTCCTTTCTTACACTGGATACAAGAGTGATTTGATTACCTGTGGAGAATCTTCATCCTGATAAGTGCGAGCGAAATGAATTCATTTATAAATTTAGGTGGTTAAACAGACCATTAGACAAATTGCCACTTTTATCGCTCATTACCCACTCAAAAAATAAGTGAAAAACAATGCATGTCTTTTTCTTACTTTCTTTTATAAATGTATAAATTACTAAACTAGAAAGTAAACTTCATCTAGCATAGTCTTAGTCTTGGTGTATTTTGTAGAATAAAAGTCATGCTTTTCAATACAACTTTATTTTGTAGAATAAAATAATTTTCAAATCTGTTTGAGGAGGTTAAAAACTGGTTAGACCTTGTATGCAGGATAATAATCTGGGTGATCCCAGGGTGGATCAGCAGTGGGATACAGTCAGCAGAGGGCTGATATATACTCACTATCTGGAACAGAGGAAGGAAAAAGGTCCTTTCCTGTTAATGTAAAGACATTTAATTGCAAGTGATTCTGGGTCATTTCTGTTTGTCCATTCATCATGAAGTTTTGACACAATGTAAAAAACAACTACAGTGTTCAACTAATGTAGGAAAACAACAACGAAATAAAATACATGTTATATGTTTGACAGTGATGATATAGTCCTCTGTATGCTTCTTCTTTCATGTTTGTATTATTGTTCTTACACACAAGTCATGAGCCAAAAATCAGAATAAAACCAACAGAAAACAAATGGAAAAAAAAGACATAACAGGCTTCATGTACACATCCATTAGTGTAACTCTCAATGTTCCATGGCAGAACATGTTTGGACTGGGTTAAGTGAGGCAGGCCAAGTTTCATGGACTGTTGAGCAGCTCAAGGCAAAGCACACATTTTACTGCAGGTTGTTATGTATGAATACAAGCTGCATACATGTGATCGGTGGGGAGCGCTTAGGGTACCACAAATACCATATATGCACATTTTTGTCATTCCAACATGCTCTCTCACTCACTCATCTCCTAAACCACTTTATTCTTCTGGAGCCTATCTCAACATTCAATGGGCAGGATACACCCTGGACATGCAACCAGTCCATCACAGGACAGACACACAGACATACACATTCACATGCACCTAGGGGTCAATTTAGCATCTCCAATTTACCTGACTGCATGTCTTTAGACTGTGGGAGGAAACCCAGGCAGACATGGGGAGAAAATGCTAACTCCACACAAAAAGTACCCCAGATGCCCTGGCCAGGTATCAAACCCAGGCCCTTCCTGCTGTGAGGGGACAGCACTACTGACTGCACCACCGTGCTACCCCAATAATCATGTTTGTTGTATTAAACTCTATAAATAGTGTAGTAAAGCAATATTTCTGACCGTAATCCTAAAGTGTCCTCTTAACCACTAACATAAGAAGAAGTGGCAGGAGAATCAACCACCAATGCTTAGATTTGCAATGGGTGAGATCGGCTTAGTGAGGATAAACATCACTCTAGGCCTTCCAGAAGTGCTAGACACATCACCTACCTACATTGAGTTTTGACATTTACGGACTGAACTGAAGGCCTAACACTGGTAGTTACAGTTAGCTGCACCATATGACCCCATCCATGGGCTGGCCCCTGACCTGCTGGTCAAAACTTTCTCATGTGCCTCAGGGAGAAGCTGTGTCTCGCTATCAGATGATGTCATCTGGTGAAGGATAAACACAGTATTTTGTTTATTTTGTTTATTGTCACTCAGGGTCATGATGATGTTGGAAGCAGGGGACAAACCCGGTAAAGAAACTGTAGCTTGTTCTTTTATTAAAGCTGAAACATATAGTGGTACTTAAATATGAAAGTGCAAATTAGCTGAAAGGCCTTGCAGAGTAAAGTGGTATTACAGAAGTGTAGAATTTCTGAGGAACCGAAGATCTGTGCGCAGAGAGCTACAGAAATTAGTACTGTTTATGAGGACGGACAGTGCAGTGGACAGTACAAACCCACTATGTTTTCAACATCAGACTCACAGTGTATAATTCTGAAAAGGGAAAATACTGTAAATCTTAAATGTTGCTTCAGCCTTGCTAGAAGGGATATCTTACTTGTGTTATAGTTACACCCTTTCACCATGATACAGCCATACATAGTGTGTATGTTTTCTCAAGAAGCTTTATGAGGAGCCACCTCTGATGTCTCTCCTGGCAGACTGACAAAGCTACACTGCTTATTAATATTATTATTATTATTATTACTATTATAAATAATACCACCTTGTAAGTCTGAAAATACAACCTTTTCTGACTTACAATTTTCAATTCACAGGAGTACACAAGAGCATCAGACAACGAAGACATACAAATAGACTGTATGAGCAGGACCTTATGGAGGAGCAGTTTAGACTTGAGGCAGGTTATAACCCAGCATGAAGAGATATGCTTTAAGTTTATATTTAAATACAGAGAGAGAACTGGACTGTTTGACCAGTGGTGGGAGAGAATTCCAGAGTCGAGGAGCTAATTTTGAAGATGCTTGGTCACCAAGCCATGCAGGTTAGATGGAGGAATGGTGAGCAGCCCAGCGGTGGAAGACCTAAGAAAGCAGGAGCATTTAGAATTTAGAACCGTTTGCCAATTGTGCAGTGAAGTGAAACACCCACATACACACTAGACTTGACCACAAACAATAGGTGGCAGTGGGCACACTTGCCCAGAGCGGTGGGCAGCACTATCCACGGCACCCATTGTTCCCTAACCTCCAGCCCATGACTGCAAAGGTGTGTAAGGAAGGAGAAGATCAGGTGAATAAGAAAGGTAAGTAGGACAAATTTGGGGTTGTATTATTGTGTATTATTGTGAGGCAATATGCTGTAAAATATACACTAGTATTTAAAAGTTTGAAGCAGTGATGATTAACGTACATGATTCCATTGTAATACTCCTACTCTACTTTGCAGAACTCTGTATGTAAGGTGAAGAATGTAAGAAATGAGGAAACGATAAGAGCTGTAGATCAGTGGTTTTTGACCCATGGGCTGCAACCCCCCTAGTTGCTGTGCTGGTACTGCTAAAGGGCTGATGGTCTTTGGTTTTTAACCACACACGTTTGTTGTCAAGGTAAACATTGAACCAAATGTTCATCTTAAATTTAGGGCTGAAAAAAAAATCTCTTTTATATCCAAATCTCAAATCTTTTAGTTTGAAAGAGTTCAATTGTCAAATTGCAAGAGCTGCATTTTTATTATAACCTATGCTACTAACACGTCAGCTTTATAAACCTGGAGCTTGTGATCTGTAGTCAAACAGCAGCAATCAAACATTTAATTGTGTTATCATGAAAAACTGGTAGTTTGTTCTGCTACATTCTGCATTCAAGCCTCAAGCTACATTAAGAGTATGTTCTGGTCTTCTCGGCCAAAGTACCAGGCCATTCGTTTATAGGAAATAATCAAGTCCCTATATTGTTCAGCCCTATATGTATATGACAAATACAGCTGATTATTAGCAAACATAAAATATCATATTTATGTCAAGCCCATTGGTTGTTCTGGCAGAATGCTAGCTATGATTGTTGTATTTGTTTTTGATAGATTTTGTTTATGGTTCAGGTTTTGAATCATATGGATAAATCACTAAAAGGGTCTATGAAACTGAAAGATCCTGAAGCTGGGCCATCTACAGCTAAAATATCTCAGGCTGAGAAAATCAACTAAACCAGAAATAAGCATAAACAGCATAAACAGCAGTGAGCAGCATGTGCTGGGCTTTGTGTGCGTGAGAACTGAAACTGAGTAAGTGCCGCAGGGTTTGTCAAATGAAGCTCTGAGTCCCAACAATTTACACTGGAGACTATAATGAGTACTCCAAACTATGTTTGATCTTTCCTCTATTCAGCCTGCAAACATCAGTTGGTAGCTGCAAATCTAGATCTCTAGATCTGATGAATGAATTGTTTAAATCTTCTTGTGGACCACAGACGTTTTTGTGGTCATCTATATGTGGGTTACATGTTGCAGAAGGTTAGGAACCCCTGCAGTAGACACTAAAAATGACTGAGAAAGCCATATAACACTGATAAGTGATGTTATAATACAATGAACATTCAGAATGTCCCAGATGAAACATGGTGGTGATCAAATCTCCAAGAATCCTTACCAGGACTATACCATACACAGATAATTACACTACATTATTTATCTTAACTTTATTATGCTCTGAAAACGTTGTACCTTCAAGTGTCTATCTTAAAGTAGTTCAATATACACTGTAGAAATTATTATTAAATAAATAACAACTATTAGTAACATCTAACATCTAAATATATATTCATTTAAAAAGGACACCTCTTATATACAGGGAGCCAGCTGGCCCAGACTGCTTTGCTCGATGGAGAAACAGGAAGAGATTTAGTTTCATTTCTGACAGAAGACTCTACAAACATTCAAATATGACTTCAGAAAGCAGAAAGACGTAGACTGCTCTACTGCTGCAAAGGCATTTATGCCTTGCGGCTAGTCTTTGTATTTCCTCTTTTCTAGTTTTTACTAGACCTTTCAGAAGTGTATTTCAGAAGTGTATCTGCTGAGCAGTGGTCTAAAACTGGTCAACGTCCTCCGTGACAATGAGTACCTTTTGTTGAAAGTGTAAACATGGTTAGAAGCCAACATCCTCCAACCATGGAGACGCTCAATAGTCACGACCAACGTGTATTACACATGGGCTCTTTGTCCATATAGGTATGTTCTCAAGGGAAAATGTTTCACTTGCTGACATCACTTGCTGGAGACTTTACGGTTAGTGCTCATTGTTACAGGTACCATTTACTTACCAGCATCACATTACTCACACGGGCAGTTCAAAAGGGGTGGCCAGTGTGGCCAGTACCTTCCTTAAAATCTAATTGGCACCCTAAAAGTTCCGCCTCGTCATTGGCTTCCACCTTCAAACCCCACCCCAACTACCCACTAGTACATCTGTTTTGTGCAGCTTAACTATCCAATGCTTCGCCCCGCTTGCACTTTGCCATCCACCCCCACCACCCATTTGTAAAATTTTTTACACCCACCGACTGTCCATAAATATAAAAACTAAACTGCAAAAACAGCCAATTTTCAATGTTTTTGTGATGTCACAAAACCAGTATTTTCTTTTATACAGTCACAAAATGTAAAATTATGCAATAAATCATAGCACATTTTATTTTTTGTGCACTAAATTTCAGGAAAAATGTATTTATGTATTTTGTGGATGATAGAGGAGGTGCAGAGGAGCTTACTCTCACTTCTAAAATCATCAAAACGTGTAATTTGGGGGCCTTACACACTACTGCGGAGGTCTATTAAGTCTACAGAAGTTTAGCCCCGCCCACCCACACCAAAGTGACAAGTGTACCACTTTGTGAATGAGGCGCAGTAGAGCGCAGCCAATCAAACGGAACTCATTTACATATATCAGCTTTAAAACTTTAAAACAGCCTTTAAGCAGGCAGAGAGATGTGGGAAAACTGGCACATGACAGCGCACAAGTGTAATAAGAGGACCTCAGGGAAAGAAAAATACAGGGAATTGTGTGATATGGGCTCTTTAAAGCAGTGAGGGCAACAGTGAGGCAAACCCCCTTCAGCGTGCTAGCTGGGAGAGAGCTGAGAAGAGCGGAGGGGAGGGGAGCGGAGCGGAGCAGAGGGGAGGGACCAGAGTCTTAGGACTTCCTGTTTTCTGAGAGCATCAGAAAGCGCACAGGCAGCAGGAGGATGTATGTTCAACTGAACACACCCGAACGGAGGGCTGAGTGAACTGCTGCTGCTGCTGGTGGTGTTGGTAAATGCTAATTGAGTCCAGCATCGTCCGCGTCCATCCCTCCGTCCCCGCCCTCCCTACAGCTGCAGAGGCTCGCCCTGCTCGCGCTGAAGAAAGATAGCGCCCGTGGAGCCGGCCATGGCCGTCATCTAAGCCCGGGCCCCAAGGAGTAGCCGTAGAGTAGCCTAGCGGTCTGTGGTGCCGCACCGCTGTTCATCTTTCAGTGGAGGACACTGTTAGGGGTCTTGTCGCTTCACCGAGCGCAGGGGAAAGCGTTTATTCCATCTCTTCCTCTTCCTTCTTTTCACATCTTAAGCCTTCATCATCTTCAGGGCTCGGAGGAGGTTCGGATGTGCCGTTTCAGGTGACCCACGATATGGCTGTTCTGAAACTCGTCGATCAGGTTGGTGACTTTTTCCACTCAGCGCACTCACAGACAGACAGACAGACGCTGTGTTGGGGGAACGTTACGGCGAGCAGACCAAGACATGCAGTAATAGTTTGCGTTGCATGATAGGAAATGACATGCAAACCGTTCCGCCGTTCTCAACACACAGCACTTCAGATAGTTCCCATTTCCTCAATGCACCGTCTGCAGTCATCTGGAGACGAACTGCACTCATCTGATTGACTTTGGGCTGTTTCTACTGTGTGTCTCACTGCGGTGGTGCATTAAAGCGCCCATATCTTACATTTTTCTTGTACTTAAAGGGGAACTCCACCGCATTTTCCAAAACTGCACATAATGGTGACTGACAAATTGTCGTATTATAGTTTTGTTATTAGCTTTTGACTTAAATATGTTTTAATATGTTTATTGTCATGGCGGAGCGGTACATGCAGGCTAAATTGTCCCCGAAGACTTCTTACACATTTTACATTTTACCAACTTCCACATATAAAAATGCAGAAGACACATGCAGATTTACTGGTGATATTGCAGAGAAAATAAAGTGGCTATATCTGAGTTGTAGACATGGTGACCCCTGGTTCCTATCACCAGCACTGTACAGAACTTCTGAGTCTGTAAAGTTACTCTACAATGAATCACTCCATGTTAAACCGCTCTGAATGTACCTGTTTGCATCTCAACAACCAAATTATTCAAAACATTTCCCTGAATGTTTCCCTGAGCTCCACTTAGGACATTTGTGTGTTCCTCTATACATGGCCATTTTTCAGTCTCTCTGTCTCTTTGAATGAATCATGATGTTATTGTTTTTGTCTTTAATGCAAATTACCTTAACTTGTCTGATTGGCTGCTCTGTATCCAATGCTCAATAGCCTTTGTATAAATGTAAAAGTGTTGGTTTTTATGACATCACCAAAACGGTGCAGTGAATTTGAAACAGGCTGTTTTTGCAGCTTACTTTCAGTGTGTGGACTGTGCAGATTGGAGAATGAATGGTACATTTTTTTGAAACTTCATCAAGCTCATTGTTTTCAGAAAAGTGAGGTAAATTACATTTTCCATAATATAGACCCTTTAAAATAGGCTGCTTGGGGGACATCCCTGAGTGTTGAACATTCCTATGATGGGGTGTTGAAGACTTCCTCTGCTGAGGGCTGCCACTACTTCCTACATGTAGATTAGCTTTACTGCTACGTCAGGTGGAGTCATATTTTTTTTTAGCAGTGAGTCATGTGCATCTCTTCTCTATTCAGCTTTCTCTATTCAGAGTCTTATATGGATCTTTAGTAATGTCTGTGTGTAACAGTGTCATGGTACATGGTGCCTGTAATAATATTAATGCACCACCATGGGTTATAATATTTTTTGATGAGTAAGCAGGCATGTTGTTAGTCAAAACATCCATGGCTGCTGGTGTTTATTGTGTGTGTTTAGCCTGAAGTGGTCTGTCATGCAGGTAAATGACAGTAATGTTGATGATGATGGCTACATAGTGCATGACATGGGGATCAGGTCAGGAAGTTGTTTTGCCTTCCAGATCAGTAATATGATCTTGGTCAAAGAGCCATTATAATAACAGTAATAGTATAACACTAATAATAATAGTACAGCAGGATATCCCTTATACTGCTGTTACCGCTCATGTCTTCACAGGTAGCTATAATGTTCTTTGCCAGAAAAAAGCCTTTTACATTATTACTTCTTAGCAAAAGTCATACCACCATTAAAACTACAAGGCTGAAGTGACCTTCTTATTTGCCAGCTTCTTGTGTGTTTTCCTGTTCCACCTTAAAAGGTGCAGCAGTTATTATGCCTCAGGTGCCATAATGTAACTACATCGCCATTTAAGGTGGAATAAATTGCTGGAACAACAGTGCTGGATAACTATTTTGTGTTGTGAGAAGTTTGAGAACCCAAGTTTTGACAATTGGAGAACTGTACTTATTAAGCCATCAAAGAAGCAAAAAGATAAAGATGCAAAACAAAAATGTCCTAAGGCAACAGCAGAAAACCTGATGCCTACCTGACATGGTTCGGTTGATAGCAACCTCATTGCTAGAGTTACACACTGCTCCTTTAAAGTACCACTAAAGTCCTAAAGCACATACAGTAATCTGTGCTGAATTATAAATACTTAGAACTGTTTGAGCGTCAGCTTAATGTGTTAACCATTGGCAGCTAACAGCTCCACACAGAGAGCACAGGTCTAATAGTTCAGATCTGAGTCTTTATCCTCTAAACTTGCATCAGTGAGCTTCAGTGAGCCAGAATGAATACTGTGTTGTGGTGTAGCATGCTGAGCTAATGGAGTTCCTGCTACTAGAACAGATCTATGCCATATCTGATAGATGTGGAATATAAATTTGACGCTGCTAGATGTGGAATAGATTTGACACTGTTGTAATATCAGCCAGCAGCTTACTGCCCAGTTCAGACACCTCGAACAAGGGGGCTGCATTAACAGAGGTGTTAGAGGCATACGCATGCATTTTGTCCAGAAGTCATGCATGCGGCTGGTGCAGGGGTGAAGTTCATGCAGTTTGAAATCCAGTGGGAAACAAAACATTTAGACCGGAAACAAAGAAAATTGGTGACATATTGACCATTGGAAGAAAATTTAGGCAGTAGCCAAATACAGAGCCAAGCAGAGAACTGACACAAAGGCAAAGAATTCATATAGAACAGAAGAAGATGGCCATCTGTCTTCTTCCTGTGCCGGCCCATCAGCGTTTCTATTGGTTGATGTGCCTCGGTGTCAGAATCTCGAGCGTCTTTTTTCTGCAGGCATGTTTGTAGTCCGATGGAGCGAACGTGCTGTCCTAACTGAAATACAGTGGGGGACTGATGCTCCATCATCCTCTAGTATGCATCTTTTACTGTGTTGAGCTTCGATAACTTCACACTCATTCATGACTTACAAAACTAGTTGAAAAAGATAAGAATCATTTTTAAAGAATGCCTGTAGGAGAGCACATTATACATAAACATTAGTCTACTTAACCAGAATGAGCCATAAAGGAGGAGTTAAACGTTTAAACACCACATGTTTTAGTACAGGGCATCTTCTAAGAACCTGCTAGGAGTTACTCGGTAACTACCAAGAAACTAATTCCAATGAAATGCTTTGCTTGTTCATGCTGGCTACATAAACACAGCTGAGAACTGTGCATTACAATATACTTACCAAGAACAACCTCCACCACTCTTCCTTGTGTTCCTGCACTGCAGCCCCACAGACTGGGGAAGCTAAAGATGGAAATGAAGGCCTAGTCGACTGAGAAAATACATGCATGTGTAATGGGAGATTTTGTACTATACATATTCATAAGTCCTGAACTGATATGCATCTTTTTTGTCGATATGTGCACGTCTGCACATATGTGAAGTGTTGTAGACTCTGTGTTGGCTGCAGTTCTGTTTTCAGTGTCCTGAGGCTTTGTGCTTTTATTTCCTGCTTATATTTTATTTCCTGAAGTGACTTTTTTATTTGCCAGCTTGTTGTTTGTTTTCCCATTCCACCTTAAATGGCGCAGCAGTTACATGGACCTGAAAGCAAATCTCTTTCTTCCTCATTTTAACTAAATAAAAGAATTAGATGTGGCGTGTAAACACTAATATTAAAGGTATTACGTACACGCTTCAGTCCATATATGGAATCCAAGGTGCCTATACAGCCCATTCTGAATTTGCTGTTTCTGCGATGTCACAAAAGCCAGCACATTTACATACATCTGTGTTTTCGGCCTGCAGCACTTTAACCCAGCCCGCATGAATTATGACTGTTTTTGGTAACTGAAACTACAGCGGTGTCTTATGTGGAACCTCAGTGGGGGAAAATAAAGTGCAGGATATAGGCCCTTTAACTGCATGAGCAAAGACAGGTAAGCGTTAGAACGCATCTTTTCAGAGGAGCAAGTGCTGTTTAGCAGCATGCATTTTACCTACTCATTTTGGAGCAGGTAGTCCTTTAGGTGGGCAGTGAATGTCAGCAGCTTAACAGTAGATGTGCTGCGTAGGCAGCCTTTAACATCTCCCTGTTAATTGGGGCAAGATTTATACAGCCTGGGGCTCTTCACTTTATAGACTTGTGTATTCCTGCATAATTAATAAATGGCATTAGGCCTCAGAAATTGACCGCTGTAACTCACAACTGCTGCATGTACGTGTTGAAATATGCATTTTGTTGGCCACAGTTTCCAAGTAGAGCTCTGCTGCTGAGCTCAAAACGCCAGTGTGGAGGTAATAACTAGTCTTTAAACACCGTTCCGGTCGGTCCCTCCTTTAACCCCTAAGACATGGGGCGTTTACTTAGGGGAGTGTTCACAGCTCAGAACATCTTGCATCATTGGTTTCACTTTAAAGTGTTGCTGGCGGTGAGAGCTGTGGCAAGACGTGACCATGCGGGATGAATACCTGAATTCTTTAACAAACTTGGCACACAGTTTAGTACAGTGTGGCAGCTGTTGTATGTGTTGTTGCTTGTGTTTAACATTTGAGTGTAATATATGCAATTGCCTCGCTGTGTGTAGAGGAAAGACACAGGAAGTTATTGAATCTTTTTTTTCCCTGTCCCCCTTTTTTCTGCTGTCCCTGGGGTTGGCTTCTTGCTGACAGAGAGAGAGAGAGAGCGCATGTAGATGAGGGAAGTGCTTGAGCTTGTGTTATGTGTCAGCACACAGGAGTTTAGTCAGTTGAGTGTGTTCTTGATTATGTGCCTCCTTCCTGTGTGTGTGTTTTTAGATGCCCCATATATTTAGTTTGTATGAGGCGGCCTCTGTAAAAGCTTTGAAGCTTTGTTTCTAGAATGCACATTTATTTGTATTTTGGATAGTCTAATTTAGAGTCTTTGATATGCAGATTAGCTTTTCTTTAATGTTACACATTCTCATATTTAAGAACCCTGAGATGCCTATACACTACACTCCCCCAGAGGACAGTGAAGAGCCCCTGTCTGATGTTAGAACAGAGGTATAAATCGGTCCAAAGAAACTACTGCGGCCGTCCAAAGGGCACAAAGTGATCAAAATACATCAAACTTTCATCATCATGTAGTGAATGATGATTTTCATGTGTCTGTTTGTCTTAAAGACTTCAGATTGACTGTCGTTGTCTGTGTAAATTTCAAACAGGTGTGAACGTCTTGCCTACTATGGCATTTTGTTTGCCTGGGTTTAATTCAGTGCAGCAGTGGAGAGATTCTGACCTCACAGACGGTAATCAGTGCTGGAAGTGGCTGACGAGTGACCCATGCCATCTCTGAATGCACACAGTAATTAATGCTTTCAAAGTTTTGGATGCCGCATCTGGTTTGATATAGCATTAGGCCAGAAACATACTTCACACAAGTGCGCAAATGCAAATGGTTTTCCGTTACAGTGTCATTCACAGCTCCAGTCTTTTGCCCAGTTGTGATTCTATATAAGATACATTGTCACCTCTTTTACACTGTAACACATAAAAATCATTTGTTAAAATTACTAATGCAACTTTACTATCACTTCTTCTTGCTTAGATAATTCTAGTTAAGATCAGTTCATTTGGAGAAGTGCTACAGACTGAAGAGTGTTTTGTCCAAAATGTTTCCCAGCATTCTTAGCAGTTTTGATGTTTTTTTTTATTTAAGTAATTTAAGTTGCTGATAAAATTGGACAAAAGAACACATACGAGGTTTGTAGCAGTAAAGAAGGTGCTTTTTTAGCCTTTTCTATCTACTGCTTTCTGGCCTATATCCTCGTATCGATTAGCTCTTTTTTTTACTGAAGAGCTGGATATTCCCTGTCATTCATTTTTTAACCAGTGACTATACTCAGACATAGGACAATTCTTATGTCCTTATGTTCTTATAGGACAATTCTTTAGAACATCTAAACAGACCAGGGGTGCACCGCTAATTATTTTTTATGACAGATTCTGGTTTCTTTGCTGCCATTTTTTTGCTGATTTCTTTTAGCGTTTTAAATGCCAGGCTCACAATATGAACACATAAAACATGCTAGCACATTTCCACCAAACTGGCGCCTGTTTAGACAAGATGAATCAAGGAAAATGCTCCATTGAATGTGAGAGGCAACTGGCCGTATAGAACAATGAGGCATGTATAATATGGTTAGACATCTTGTTGCAGGTGTAGCAGCAGCATTCAAATACAGTGCAAATGCAATGACCTGCCTTTATGTTATTTACAACATAAAATTGCTACACAGGTCTGCCAGAATAAAAACAGTAAATTGGCTGATTTGGCTGATTTATTAATTTAAGGAAAATCTGTCAATTCCGATCAATTATAATTCTGCATCCCTAATACAGACGTTTAACTTCAAAATGGGTCTTCAGTGTATGCATTAAGGGCTGTTACTAATCATAGTATATATAGCAACAAATGCATATAAATGAATATGTATGTCATTGTCCTTCTGTAAGACCAGTTTGTAAATTGTATACACTACTGTCATGCAAAAGGAGGAAATGAGAAGGTAAATTTCAGCCAATCATTTCCTTAAAGTAATGAATAGTGACAGCCCTAGATGCATACCTAAAACCCTGAGCCGAATCCTCTGCTTTTGCTCCATGGCTGACGCAAACAGTGAAGGGAAAAACACAGTCACAAGGAGCCGCACTGCAGTTTTGCAATTCATTTCTACCAGCGAATCAGCAGCTTCTCATTGCTGAACCCTCCATCTCCAGCAGTGCCGACTTTATTCAGCCCTTCAGACTTTAGAACCAAATCGTAAAAGAGGAAAGCTCTGGGTTGCTCGAGTTGTCAACAGCAGAGGACCCCCTCATTAAGGAATGGGAATGCTCTCAGCACACTCATTGGCCCTTGAGGAGGACGAGGGAGGGAGGAGGGGTGTAGCGTATGTCAACAAAGGCCTCACTGTTTGGAGTGCTGGACTTTGCCTGGGAGGAGAGCCGGGAGCTTGGGGAATGTCCTCATTTGTGATGGTCTGTGTCCAGACTGCTCCTGTTCCCATCGGCCTGTCGCACTGTCCCTCCCCGCTTTGCACACTCTGCAGAGTTGTCACGGTTCAGAACGAGCAGCTGTTCACTTCCACTGTGAGCGAATGACTTGGAGTGTGTGAGTGTGTGAGTGTGTGAGTGTGTGAGTGTGTGTGTGTGCGTGTGTGTGCGCGTGCGTGCATGTGTGAGGTAATATGGTAATGGGAAGCGATTTGTTCTCTATTGAGGCAGTTGTTTCACTGAAGACCTCTCCTGTACTAATACTTTTATTATAGCATTTCTTCTTCTCTTTCTTTTTCTTCGTCGTCTTCTTCCTTCTTCTTCTCCGTATTATTATTATTATTATTATTATTATTATTATTATAACAGAAGTATAAAACGTCACATATCTTTAAAGGTCATAATAAAATCATTACGCTGGAAAGCTGTAGTTAGAGTGGTTTTGAACCAGATTTCTGAGCAGTTTTTCCGCTTGATGCCAGACACGCTGTTTTATGGTCGTTTTACTGTAAGGCTTTAGCCTAAGACACATTTTTCCTAAATGTGTTCATGGCGAGGAGGTATGTTTAGGGCATTGAAAGGCACAGTAGTTTACATTTTATTCTTCATATTTCTGTACTTTTTACCATTATCAACCTTACATATAAAAACTTTTCACTGATCATTTTGGATAATAAATGAAATATATTAATAGTTATATTTGTATTACAGACATCACATCCAGTTACAATAACTACCACACTTGTGTCAGTAAGATTTGTCTGTGCCATACATGCATGTGAGGCTGATCTGTTTAGTCATCGCAGCCCTTGAAGTTGTGTTTATTGCGATAATGATAAAATATGACTCTGATCATGCAGCCCTGTTGCTTGCTCATTGTGAAAACAGAATACTGTAAAACTGATTGTATGGTTTTTATTATATATTTGGTTGGTTTTGAGACTGCTTCTAAATGTGGGTCCTGAGATGTAGAAGTTTGAGAACCCCCTGACCTATGGACCTATTCTCACTTTTCCAACATACATGTTACTTTGTTTCATTGGTTGTTTTCAGACCTAGTTTGTTTGCTAAAGTAAAAGCTAGATTGTAGACTGCAGTGGTGCATTTAGACACATGAATTGTTATTGGTCAGAATTTTGCAAGGACTGTTAGTGCTTTCTGACTCTCAAATTTGCCACCATTCAACCCAAAAAACTCCTTCTTTGAATAAAGAGACACGTAACATCTATGGCCTTGTCCACATGTTTGAAAGAAGTCCCGTCCACATGAGCACAGTTTAAAAAAAATCTTTGTTTACGTAAAAACAAATATGCGATGTCAGGAGCTGTCAAGGCAGCAGGCAGTGATATAACCCCAACCGTAACGCCATGTTGGCCAATCTAGAAAACTGACCAACCCAAAACCACGCTCTTATATACTTTACATGCTGCACTAGTTAATGCACTTTAAATGGTGCTGTTATAAAATAATTTAGTGTTGTAGTGTGTGTGTGTGGACAAGCCCTATGTGTACCACCGTCAAAGCAGTATTTTCTTTCGGCAATCTGAGGGGTCCAAGCACAATTCATCTCAGTGAGGTCTAAATAAACAGCAGGGATACCTAATAAACATGATTTAAAATATGCTCCTTTATGATTAGTTCCTCATTTTGAGTGTAACCAGTTAGTTGGCTGATACAATATGTTCAACCATTCTGTGAAAAATTAAACCACTGCTAAACTATTACACAGTTTCACTACAATCAAACACACATCAAAACTAGCAGATTATGTGGGCAGTTGTGCTGACATGCTGCTGGAATAAGAAAAAAAGCATGCTCTAATGTTGAATTTCCTTGTTTGGAGTGCACAACCTTGTGTTCCCACCAGCAACAAACTGAACTAAAGAAACAGCTTGATAGGTGCACGCTAAATGAGTTAGATGTGATTACCTATTAGCTATTCTATTTTGTGCACTATGTAATTCACTTTAGAATACAGTCTATAGCAGATAGCAGTCTATAACTGCAAGACAAAAGAACATAATGAGGTATACTTATTTTGAGGCCGCCCAAACTGACGTCAGGACGGGCCAGTAATTTGGCTGTATGTACTTTGAAGGGAAGTCAGCCTACATCATGTTCAGGAGATAGGTATGAATAAAGCGGCATAGATATGAATAGAGCGGAAGTGATCTCATGCGCTTGAATACTTGGGCTCTCTGTGGTGCAGAGCTCTGTGTAAAACTTCTGCTCACATGTCGTCTAGAAAGCCACCTGCCCACTTTGCAGTTTGCTCCATTGTTTTGACTTGAATATGGTGACGTCTGAATTATGCATGAAAACTGACACACTATTGAACGCAATGAGATGGTCAAAAGTATGTCATCTGAAGTGTGTAACAGCACGACTTGCTGGAAATTGGTGGTGTCGAGCTGGATTTGTGAACCAAGCCAAAAAGTTCTCGGTGGTGTTAAATCTGCTTCATGGTGATGTGACTGAGACGATAGCTCTGCGACTGAAAATGTAACAGATGGATCGCGACATGTCTACATACGTGTCTATTAATGCTTCCACGTAGGGGGTCTCTGCATATGTGTGTGTGAGAGAGAGATAGAAGGGGGTGGGCTGGAAAGACCGAGAGAGTGAGTCTTAGAAGGGGAATTCCACCAAAACTTAGAACAAAAAATCTGCATAATTAAGATGTAAAGCCACACAGAGAGGTTTGAAAGGCAACATCCTAGAGACTTATGTTGTGCCAGAATTGCTTACAGACATCTGAAGAATTTAGTGCCTCCATCAGATAGAGCTGATGGAATCTAAATCTGCAACTTTCTTAATGAATGATCAAACCATTACTGCAATGTGGCATTTCATACCAAACCACCCTGAATGACTCTGCTCACATTCAAGGATTTAATTGAATCCTCTTTAATAATACTAAATTCAAGCAAGTAATGCTGTTACATGCTACACATGGGCTCACATTACCGCTGTTCCCAAAGCGGCCGTTGGCTGTGTGGCTGTCCACATTAGTGTTTGTGTGTTTGCACAACGGCATGCGTGCTCTCCTGCAGCGGAACTGAAAATGCTTTCTGAGCTTCCTCTCAATCTTTTCTGAGAAGGCAAAGAAAGCAACAGGAAGTGTGGTCTGGGGGGGTGGTGGAGGAGGATAGGAGTCACAGGAAGTGAAGATACCAGCAGGTCTATCACAAGTGTGTTACTCTGACCATCGTTCTGTTCTGGACTGGACTGTCCCACTTTTCTCAGGGAATTGTACTATTAATATTATTATTATGCGTAACACTTCTGGATGTGTGACGTGTGACAACAAACTGTTCATCTTGGCGCTGACCACAGTGCCTGTCCATGTTGGACAGTTTGTTGCCGGAGCCCTACAAAGCGACCCCTCTCCAACTCTTCCAACTTCTCACATTGCTTTTGAACTCATACTCAGGCATACTTCGCTTGCAAATAATGCTACCAACACAACAGCATGAATCAGAATGGAAAGGAAATGCAACAGGACGACCTTATGTAGTCAGTCAGGTACAGTGATAAGCCCTGTCCTTGCTTATGTCACATGTGCAACCGAGGGTGAAACTTGAATCATTTGCATGTCTCACAGTATCAGCCACACCCACCATGTCGTTTGATTCCTTCTGAGTGCAACAATTTTTTGATGATGAGTGTATTTTCACATGAGATACAGCATGAATACTGTTTATACTGATATAGTTTGATGCTGCACTACAATACGTGATCAGTTTCTTTTGTAAAGCCGTTCATTTTGCCTTTGCTGTAGTGTTTTACCTGATGAGTGTTTGTCAACATTAAACATGAAGGTAATAAGGGACGGTGGAGTGGTGGGGTGTTCCTCAGCCGGTGGTCTGCCACATAGATAAAACTGGTCTCTGTAGCAACTATGAAAAAAAAGTGCTAAAAACCATTCACCCAAAATACCAGTTCACCAGTTGCAGTTATGTATTTTCTATAATTTTTCATCTACATATTGCAGGGAACCCAGTCACTGAATCTGATCACAGTCGGTTTTAACAAAAGTGCTTGTGACCTTTTCATGTGGCTTTGGCTTACGACTGAACATTTAGCTCACTTTGTAGAAAATACCAAGATATATATTGTGTATTACCAATCAGCCTAAAAATATTAAAATATGATTTTCAGTCCATACCGCCCTAATCAAAGCACATTTATACATGTATTTATTTCTAAAACAAGTTATGCTCTTATCGCAGACATTTGCATTCGTTTTAATAGGTATTACCCTTCTTATTTTAGTGAAATACTGTACGTCACAATAACTAGTTGAAGTAGTAACACTTGAAAACTGTGCATAGTAGGGCTGCCAGGGAACAGGACTGGAAACACTGAACTAGACTCTGCAACATCCAGGATCATTTATGACCACTGTATTGAAAACTATTAGAAGTACCTAGCAATATGTATATTGGCCAATAGTACTAACATTCGATTATACTGCCAGTGGTGAAAATCCCACCAATGATGGTAATGAGTAAGTTTGTTCTGTATTGTAACAAAAACACCAGACTGTACACTTTCAGACATACCAGTTTTGAAGACAGGAGCTTAAGATCCCCACTTGCTCACTACTATTACAGCAGCACACGCTGAACTGAGAGCTAGTTAACAGAAGTTAATGAAACCACTAGGGGTTCTGGGAAGCCACCTCTTCTGCAACTGTACAGTCATTGAAGTTGTTGATGTTTATTTGAATGAAATGTGACCGTTGAAAACAATCATGATGACCATAACGAATACATAATAAATATATAATTAATACATCTACCAGTGTATTTTTGACCTATTTTAATTGTATTGGCTGATAATATCATGCATTAAAATGTGTTTGGTGTCCAGATTGTATTTAGATAGACTGTGGCCGGATTCCATTTAGACACTTCACTAAAATGCGTTCCCCGTGTGGTCAGATGAGTCAGTCTGATTTGATGTTAACACGTACGTCGTTTCTGTTTTACTTTTTATATTTCGTTATGATGTGAGTGGACAATCTTGGATACTTGCATTGGCCAAGAGTGCATGAAGGCTGCTGGTTTGTGGTTAACTTCAGCCTCACCTATCCTCCATCTTTCATTTTCCTGTTTATTCTCTCACCTGCTAGTCAGCGCTTGGCAGGTAATGAAAATGTGTTCCGTCTACACGTAACATTAAATGGGGTTAAGATGTTGTTTTGGGTGATCCAGTCGTAATCTGCTCACAGTGCGTACTGGGGATTTTTACATCTGGCTTTTTTGGTGAAACCCAAACATCCAGTCACCAAAAACACAGTTAATGCAGCACTGATTGTTGGATCTGACCCTAATTAGAATCACCTGAACTTCTTGCCTCTCACTTAATCTTGTCTGCAGGATTTTAGAGAAGGCACTTTTGCTTTCAGCTGGCTAGTGGTAATCGTAGATCCAGATTTGAAGTTGTGTATGCTACTAGGAGTCCTCTTAGCATTGATCTTACGTTGGGCCTCCTGGTAAAGACGTCAATTCTTATGAGTGTGTGATTCTTTATGGAGATGCAGTTTCACAGACTGATGATTATCACCCTCATGCTGGCGTGTTCTGCCTGATCTGAGAGATAGTCAGCAGTCAACGATGATCCTTTCTTTTTTTTCGGAGGCATGTTAACCGCTAGCACCTTCTTTCCAACAGCAGCTTGGAAGGATAACTGGGTGAACAACCAAATCAAACGTATACTGCTTGTCCCACTTTCCAAATGTAGCCGATGCTTGGTGTCTGAAAGTTGCTATGAAGCTAATGCCTGTAGCACCTGTCTTACTAAGAAGTTAACAACTAATGAATTCTCATACTCATTAGATAACATCATGTGAATGGCACACTGCAACACAGTTGCCTCAAACCGCATAGAATTGTTAACTAATAGACATGCTTTTGTGGTTACTGATACTGCAAAAGTAAGAGACTATTTGTTTATTTAGTTAACAGTCAAAATGAACATCAGCAACTAAATGTGATATGTATTTGTCAGTATTTTGTTCATCCAGTCTTTGGTTTTAATAGGCTCCAAATTTCCTTTATTTTTCTGAAGAAATCTGGAGGGATGTCTGTCTACACCTCCAAAGTTACCAAAATCTTAGAAGTTGATTGCATTTTCTGCTTCTCACAATCCAAGTAATCCCACATTCAGTGAATCTGAACTCTGGGGTGGTCACTCCATTGTTCAGTGGCTTCTTTGCAGATTTCTTCTGTTTTGTCTGTTTTCTTTTCTCTGTAACTTCTTGACAGTTACTCGTCTTTTCAGACCCATGGTGTTTAGTTGTCTTTTCACAGTAGTAGGATGGACAGAATACCTGTGGATGGTTTTTTTTTTTTTTGTTTTGTTTTTTTTCTTTCAGATTGAAAGCAAGAGTGGAGCTTGATTTTTCTCCCGTCTCTCATAGATAAAGGCTTTAAGTATTGTTTATCTAGTGTTGAGAGTTTTGTTTGTATACCAGGTCTTGCACATTCACAAAAAGTGGTCGTGACTTTTGCACAGTATTGTAGGACATAAGAGTATATAATCATAGGCTAGCAGTTTGCATGATGCTAATTGATGTACATAAGCTTTTGGTAGTTGTTAGAGAGTTAAGAATCAAACTCCAGACACCAAACATGTCAGGTTGTCATTGTTATGTTTAGAATGAGGGGAAGATTGTGTAAATTCGATCTTCTGATTGCAATTGATTCTGACTGAGTGCTGAGTGCATTCCTTTAAAGCCCCAGGGAACCTAAATCTGTCTTTTCTTTCTAACATAGTTAGTCTTGTTCATCTGGACCACATTATATGTGTACACAATATATCCCATGAATATCTTTCCAAAGTCTAATATATGACAGATACAATTGACCATATTTATCTCCTCTCCATGTAAAGTGGGTGGTCCTAATCTTGGGTAATGCTTTCGTGAGCATTCCCCGAACCTATCAAAAGGCTGATATCTCTTACCCCTAGATGTGTAATGTGAGTTCTGTATCATACAAACCTGAATGTTTTACTCTGTGTCCACTGGGACTTGTGAAAATGACTAAAATGGTTCAAGTCATTGCCCCAAGTGTCCTATTTCCAGCCTGAAATGCACTTTTCTTTTTACAGCCTCCTCTCGTTCAGGCCATCTTCAATGGGGACCCTGAGGAGATACGCATGCTCATCTTCAAATCAGAGGACATCAATGCACTGGTATGTGACTCTTTCCCGCAGCCTCCACTACCCACATTCAGCTTCTTTGTTGCAGGGGTGTACAGCGGACATGGTTTAGGAAGCATGCAGACAATGGCAAAGCAGAAATACATTTAGCCGAGGGCTGAAGAGACAGGACACAAAGTTGTTTTCTCAACTTATTATTCTCCTCGAATATTTAGTCTGCTCTTCTTGAGATAGCTTCCATCATGGCTGCAGTCAAAAGGATCTCATTGTCCTTCCCTGCTCTGTTCCAGAGGCCCAGCGCAGTACGTCTGTGGCGTGTGGCTGATGATTTCAGGGTGCAAACTGGCCTTTACAATGAACGTGTTGACACTTGTCTGCTGTGTGTGACCTGCACTGTTACTGCCACTGCCACTGATCACACTGCAGGTCAGAGCTGGCTGCATCTCTCAGGCTCTCCTGAGGGATTTGTAATGGCGTGCTAACAGACAGAAACAAGGCCGGCCAGGATTTGGACCTTTCAGTAAGCGGCAGGTTCAGGATGGCAAACATAGTGCACGAGGGAGAGAGAGGGAGAGAGAGGGAGAGAGAGAAGATCCACACTGCACTACAGGTTAATCACCCTGATGCCTGTAACTGTGATATTTGGTAACCAAATGTCTTTCTCTTCTTATCTCTCTCTTTCTCCCCCTCTCTCCCTCTCTCTCTCTCTCTCTCTCTTTCTCTCTCTCTCTATGTATCTCTCCTGACTTTCTATTCCTATCTCTGGCTGTGTTCCTGCTTTAATCTTTTTTATTCTCTTCTTCTCTGTCTAACTTTATTATTCTCTCTCTATCTCTCTCTATCTTTCTATCACTTTCCCTCACTCTTTCCTATCTCTCTCTCTCTTTCTCTCTCACTCTCATACACCCTCTCTCTTCCCCCACCCTCCTGCTTCCTCTTTCTCCCTCTTTCTCACTTTCTCTCCCTCCCACTCTGTTTTCCACCCTCTCTCTTTCCCCACTTCCCCCTCCTTTTTCCCTCACTCTCTCTCCCACTCTTCCTCTCCCGCTCTTCTTCTCCCTCTCCCACTCTTCCTCTCCCTCTTGATCTCTCTCTCTCCCACTCTTCCTTTCCCTATCTCTCCCTCTCCCTCTCTGTCTCTCTTAGGATGCAGAGAAGCGTACTCCTCTCCATGCTGCAGCGTTTCTGGGTGATGCTGAGATCACTGAGCTCCTCATCCTCTCTGGTACACCTGCTCTCTGTTCTTCCCTACATTATTCAGTGACGGTTCAGTTATCTGAGTCTGTTAAACTGTTATTGACAGTTTGTCTCACAGTAATATTCATCTGCTGCTTTATGATGATCTCTGTGTTGTTTTTATGACTTGTACTTTATGGAAAGTCTTCCATGTTTAGATGCAGTGGCAACTAGAAAGGAGTTGATTTGCTTTCACCTGTTGTGTTAATGAGGTGTTAAGTTTCCATTCTTCCTCCTTTTTCTACTGTGTGTCTCCATGTCCTCCCTCAGGTGCCCGGGTCAATGCCAAAGACAACATGTGGCTCACCCCTCTTCACAGAGCTGTAGCGTCCAGGAGTGAGGTGGGCTGAACTATTGGACACGCAAACATGCCAACAACAAATATGTTTACTGAGGTAGAGAGTCACGCTGGGGCGCAGGTGTCGAGTAACTACGATGGCAGAGACAGCATGTGCTCTGCAGTGCAGCAGAGCGCAGGCTAGAAAAGGGCTTATCTTGCTAGCTAAGCGAAACTGCACTGGAAATGAGAGTTTTAAATTGGGACAACAGGAACCGTCATGAGATGGATCAGATAACAGAGCTCAACTCACTTAGTACCACAGCAAAAGCAACTAAACTAGCCACGGCATGTTAGATAACACGTATTGAAGCACTTTGTGGAAGTAAGAATATTAGTATGAAACCTTCTCGTTCCCATTTCACAAGAAGCCACAGAGTCAGTAAAAGCTGTGAACATTCAAGAATGCTGAAGAGAGTTGTTGCTCTCAGTTATGTTTATTATTCAGTTGTAGTTTTGTAATTACGTATTTAGTTATGTAGTTCTGCACATTATAACATTTACAGGTTTGTGTTTACATTTCCTACTTCCCACTTTAATTCAGCTTTTATTAATTCCAAAAGAATGACACAACATGAAATTAAAGGATATTTAAAGAGAGTTTTGCAAATAAAACTGTGCACACACGCTTGTGTGTGATTTGTCAGAGCAGTTTATTCAGACGTCTGTGTTTTAACTCAAACGTGTGTATCGTTAATGACACCAAACACAATTTTTCAGTTCAAATGCAGCATTATTTTATTTGCTCTTTGAAACTTTTGCTAACAACAAAAACTCACTCAACCAATCACAGATGTCTCTGTCGTTAGCATTGTAACAGGCAAGATGATGGAGCAGCTGTGTTCCAGCCACTAGTAATTTTTATTTCAAAGTTTTAAAAAACAAGCTAAACATTCTGTGCTATACACACTTTTCAGAGGGCTTAGGCTTGAAGTGATGGCCCAGTCACAGGCTAGAAAACTCCAGATGGTTAAAAAAAAAGGCATGTCCTTTTAACACGCTCTTCTTTATTGTTTGCACAGAAACGTGGACGATTCCTAAATTGACTTAGTGCGGTGTCTGTAGAACTTCTACAGAACTGAGAATTTCCAGTGTGTAGGTCTGCTGAACAGCTCCGCACCACAGACACTGTATATGAATAATGGTCCACGCTCTGGTCAAAATCACACTGTTCCGCTCCCCATTCTGCTCCCACTCTGCACCGCACACATGCTCTGGTGTCTGACAGTGTATGTCCAGAAAGCATGTTAATTTTTCCCTCTGAGTAGACATGATAGGTAATGTCATGAAACAAAACTAGTAGTGTTGAAATGGGTTACTGGAGACAGGTGTCATAAGAGGATACTCAGTCTGTCAGTGTAGGGGTCAGTGTGGGTTGGGGGGCATGTGATCAAATGATGGTATATTACACACAATATGTGGATGTCCCACTTAGTTCAATGAGCTACAAGTAAGATACAATTAATATTAATTTACATTGTTTGCATCACCAGCAATAACTGTGACTTGTTTTTCAACCTTTTTCCCTGCTCTCATTCCTCATCTTCACTCTGCAGGATGCTGTGCGTGTGCTGATCCGTCACTCGGCCGATGTGAACGCACGGGATAAGAACTGGCAAACACCACTGCACGTGGCTGCAGCTAACAATGCTCTGCGTTGCGCTGAGGTCATCATCCCTCTCCTCAGCAGCGTTAACGTCTCTGACCGCGGAGGACGTACCGCCCTGCACCATGCCGCTCTCAACGGACACACAGAGGTACTGCAGCACATCCACCACACACCCTCTGGGGTCTTTTTTTTTTTCTCTGATCTCATAAATACTCAGTCAGCCAAGACACGTTCGATGTCTGAAGTTCAAAAAGGTGCTACAATAAAAACAGAATTCCAGAAAACAAAGTGGTATGTCTACCAGCATTATGCAGTTATATGTAATCGGTGCTTCAGATAAAACTCGTGAATAACGTTTTAAAAGGTGAGGTTGTGAGCATAAACTTTTTTATAAATTTCATAAATTTTTCTTATGTTTGGGCACGCCTTGATTGTCTAAGTGAACAGTAACGATTCCTCTATAGAAAATAAAATTTTCTGTATTTTTTTTTTAAGTACACTATTACTGTTTATTTGTTGCACACTAGTCATTATAAGTAAAAAAAATAGAAGACAATCAATCAGTAGCACAAATAGTTGCACCCAGAATAAATCATCAGACAGGAATTAAACTTGGTGGGTAGGTTTGACATCATGAGACACGTGAATGATTCTAGTTGTAGCTTGGCCGTGCATGTGATGTGAACAAATATGTTTACTTACTACTTGTTACTACATTATTGGGAAATTATTAGGTTCTACAAATGATCCTGTTTTGTTTTTTGGTCATCTAAGAAACCTTTCAGATCAAAAACATTAAATATGATTTCCACAGATCGATCCAAATGTCTACAAAATTAAATGGTTAAGATGTAAACAAAGTCGTTCGAGGTAGTTTGGTGTAAAAAGTTCTGGAGAAACACTGGAGAAGTTCTGGAGAAAATCAGATTTCACAGTCTTAGTGATAGGAACCAGACAGCTAAGAGTCTAATACCTACCTCATGTATCAGTATTATGTATCAGTTATTACAAAATATTCTTGGGAATGTGTGGCCTAATGGCTAAGACATTGTTTTATGATACTTTTGAGGCCTAAAATACATTTATGGAGAGGTGCATGTCGAGTATTGTGAAGCAACTTCACATCAAACTACTCTGAATGGCTTTGTTTACATCTCAGTGACCTATGGATTTCTAGAGAATTGAAAATGAGTGGAATTGCCCTTTAACGCATGCTTGTAGAGTGTGCACAACTCATGTGGGACACATATTGGCATACATAAATTCAGGAATGAGCTCACCTGAATCCAAATGAAAGATTAGTCATGTGCTTCAGTGCAACTGCCTCTTAGGCTTCACTAATGAGCGAGGCAGTAGAGTTTGGGCTGACTTGTCGCCCCTGGGCCGTACAAAGCGCCATGAACAGGAATACGTGGGCTGAGACACTCGTACTGCCTCACATCACGTACTGGAAACGTACCCACAGCATCCTCCTACAGACACACTTTCATACGCAATTCCTAATCCATCTTCCGGCTTTGATTTTGGTGGAGCTGTCATCCTGTTGAGAGGTATTTAAAGCAATGTTATATAAGGTGAGACACACAAACACACACACACACACACACACACACGTATTTGCACACACAAACTGACGCATGACTGACTCACAACCTGCTACCCGCTGTGACTGACAGCTTGTGTCATCCCTCCTCTTCTACCATCTCATCTGGGTCTTGTTCTGTTTATTTCTGTCTCTTTTGCTCTTTAGATGGTCAACCTGCTTCTGGCTAAAGGTGCCAACATCAATGCCTTTGATAAGAAGGATGGCCGTGCTCTCCACTGGGCTGCGTACATGGGTGAGATTAGAAAACCTTAAACTCGACCCGAAAAACTGTCTGTGCTTCTGTGTTTAAAGGCAACCTGTGATCAGAACTGACCTTTTTACCTTCTTCCTGCTCACATTAAGCACAATTCATCATTTCGTGTAACATCAAGAAAGAAAGTTCATGTGTATGATATAATTAACACAAAAAAAATGATATAATTTCACGTAAAACTCCAAAAATGGGCCGTACAAAATTATTGGCACCCTCAACTTAATATTTGGTTGCACACCCTTTGGAAAGAATAACTGAAATCAGTCGCTTCCTATAACCATGAACATGCTTCTTACACCTCTCAACTGGAATTTTGGACCACTCTTCTTTTGCAAACTGCTCCAGGTCTCTCATATTTGAAGGGTACCTTTTCCCAACAGCAATTTTAAGATCTCACAGGTGTTCAATGGGATTTAGATCCAGACTCATTGCTGGCCACTTCAAAACTCTCCGGCGCTTTGTTTCCATCCATTTGTGGGTGCTTTTTGCAGTATGTTTGGGGTCATTGTCCTGCTGGAAGACCCATGACCTAGGACGCACAGCCAGCTTTCTGACATTGGGCCCTACATTGTGACCCAAAATCCTTTGGTAATCTTCAGATTTCATGATGCCTTGCACATAGTCAAGGTACCCAGTGCCAGAGGCAGCAAAACAACCTCAAAACATCTTTGAACCTCCACCATATTTGACTGTAGGTACTGTGTTCTTTTCTTTGTCTCCTGCCATAGTGTTTCATTTCATTCAAATGTCGACGGATATTTTGCCCTGACAATGATGACACTGATGCAGAAGGTTGTAAGCTTCTTGATTATGTTGTGCACCATGGACAAAGGAACATCAAGATCTCTGGAGATGGACTTGTAACCTTGAGATTGTTGATTATTTTTCCACAGTTTTGGTTCTCAAGTCCTCAGACAGTTCTCTTCTCCTCTTTCTGTTCTCCATACTTAGTGTGGCACACACAGACACACAATGCAAAGATTGAGTCAACTTCTCTCCTATTTATCTGTTTTCAGGTGTGATTTTTTATATTGCCCACACCTGTTACTTGCCACAGGTGAGTTTGATCGAGCATCACATGCTTGAGACAAAGTTATTTACCCACAATTTTGCAAAAGTGGCAATAATTTTGTCCGGCCCATTTTTGGAGTTTTGTGTGAAATTACATAAAATTTGCCTTTTTTCTCTGTTTTTTTTGTGTTGTTCCAATACACACAAAGGAAATAAACATGTGTATTGTAATTGCAATAATTTTCTGAGAGAAATACTTCACTTTCGGCCATGACTGTATATATGTATGTGTGTGTGTGTGTGTGTGTGTGTGTGTGTGTGTGTGTGTGTGTGTGCGTGTGTGTGTGTGCGTGTGTGTGTATATATATATAAATACGTACTGTAGATAGATAGATAGATAGATAGCAACATCTACATTCATATCTTTGTTTATATACTGGATGGCCAAAAAAGGTGAATAAAATAAATTGAATTACAATCTCCATAGACAAGTGCTGGCATTCAAATAACAAACACAATGTTCATGAACAGCTCAGTGCATTGCAAGTTTAATTAAATGGATCTCCATGGCCAAGCAGCTGCACATAACCCTAAGATCACTGTGCGCAATGCAGTCGAGTTACGTGGTGTAAAGCATGCCACAACTGAGTGATTTCTAGAGTGATGTTCTCTGGAGGGATGAGTCACACTTCAGTCTCTAGCATGAATCTGGGTTTGGTGGATGCCATTAGAGCACTACCTATCAGAATGCATAGTGCCAACAGTAAAGCTTGGTGGAGGAGCAATAATGGGCTCAGTTGCTTAGTTCCAAAGTAATGTTAATGCTACAGTGTATAAAAGACAGTTAAGATGGCCACGTGCTTTCAACTTTTTGACAGTTTAGGAAAGGCCCCTTTCTTTAACTCCTGACCCTGAGAACAAAGCGAGGTTATGGTTTCATAATATTGGTATGGAGGAATTGAAACCAACCCCAATGAACACCTCAACCACATACTTTTGGTGTGTATTTAATAGACTGAGGGCTGTTCTGTGTGCAGGTCACTTAGACGTGGTGTGTCTGCTGGTGGACCAGGGGGCAGAAGTCAGCTGTAAAGACAAGCGAGGATACACACCTCTCCATGCTGCTGCCTCCAATGGACAGATCAGTGTGGTGAAACACCTGCTCAACCTGTCTGTGGAGGTATTCACACACATACGCACACGTTTACTTAAATATTCTCGTTCCTCCTTGAGACGTTCTACTGCTGTGGTTTATCATTGCACTAACTGCTCCACATTTACATGTTCACTTTGAATTATCTTTCCACGTTAAAAAAGTGGACAACATAATAAGCCAAAAGTGCGCATTTATTTACATTGATCAGTATATAATTATAATTTTGAGAGAAATTTCTGCAGAGAAATATATTGACTTGAATTTTCTTTACGGTGGTAGTAAAAAGAAGCATGGGTTGCAATGTCCAAATATAGGCATCTTATTTATTATCCAAAATAACTAGTGAACCTATTTGTGCCTTCTGAGTTCTAATATGTAATGATGATTATGGGAAAATTGATGAAATGGTGGTAAATCTGAAAGCCTGCTGGTTGTACTTCTCTGCCATTAAGGAATTTAAAAAAAAACATATTTTAGGCCCAAATCCAATCTCAAAGCTATCAGAAAACAATGTCTCTCACATTCTTAACCATTTCATGTAATAGCGTTTTCTGAGGGATCTTATTAGAATTCCCCCCCAAAACACCTCATTACCCTCAGTGAACAGATACACAGATACTCTTTACATATTTTAGTCATCCATGCTCTTCTTCAAATCTCACAGATAGATGAGGCTAATGCGTTTGGGAACACAGCGCTGCATGTGGCTTGTTTTAATGGTCAAGACGCTGTGGTCAGTGAGCTGATTGACTACGGGGCCAACGTGAGTCAGCCCAACAACAAAGGCTTTACCCCACTCCATTTTGCTGCTGCCTCCACTCACGGAGCCCTCTGCCTGGAGTTTCTGGTCAACAATGGAGCCGACGTCAATGTGCAGGTGAGCCCAACGTGGGCTGGTTCTGCTTCTGTTGTCTTCTCTGGAGGTTTCTGTTAAATTTGAAGGAAAAAAAAATCATCCTATATATTCAACATAAATAAGGAACTGTAATAATATACTACAATAAAGGAAAGGGAGTGGGGCAGGGAATAGATTATAGTAGTAGGTGTGTTTGTTCTTGATGCACTTTTTTCGATGCAAAACACCCTCACTCACTCACCCAGCTGCCGTTCTAAGTCCTATTGGTTATTCTGCAAATCTGCTCAACAGGGTTAGCTAACCATACTTACAGCCACTGAGCCACTGAACCAATGAGACTGCATTTTTGCGAACTATGCCAGCGTAGAGGGCGCTGGTAAACACCCTATTTAACACTAAAATGAGAAATGGGAAACCCCGTGGCCTCACATCAACTGGAATAAGCCCACCAGTCAACCATGTTTAGCAGTAATTTCATGCTCATAACTGAAAGGGAAGGAACTGGCATGAACCCACACCAGCAAAATGTTATGAATGGATGTATATGAACAATGACATTCCAAAATACTGATACAAAGAGTTAAAAGACATCTTACACGCTGTACACGAATGAGTAAATGCAGGGTACATTTGATGTTAAAATAGATGTTCAGTCGATCAAAGTGTAAAACCTTGGGCTAGACTGTGTGGATAATCATAGGAAAAAGCATCAGGTTTTCTGCAAAAATGACATTGTGTGTTCTTGTTTTGTACTTCGTTTTTGCACTGATCACTCTTGTCTTTCTCACAGAGCCGAGATGGGAAGAGTCCTCTTCACATGACCGCAGTGCATGGACGCTTCACCCGCTCTCAGACCCTCATCCAGAATGGTGAGGGCTTCTGGATAGTTGCCAGTTGTTTAAGATCAAAACTGCCAGTGTGCATGTAAAGCTGCTATGATTAGGAAGAAAATTATATTTTGCTTACATGAGTTATTAGCAGTGATTGGTAGCCATGTTTCATGAGTTAATGTTCTAAAGGCTACTTTGGTTTGTAAGGTTATGCAGGGTTTTAGACTTGAGGCAAGCGACAGAAGTTTTCGTCTATTGCAACTGTCAATCAAGCTGGATGCTTTATATGTCTGAAAATGCACCGTCTGCAGATTCATTGTTTCTTTCAATGAGTTTTCTTTTAATGTGTAAAGTTAGATAATGTCCTGAATTAGCCCTGATTTTGTGGTAGCGCAAGGTAGATCTTCTTCCCCATCCATTTTTGTGCTTGTTAAACTAATAAAGTCATTAAGAGCTAGCAGTGATATACAGAATATGTTCTCTTGAAGTAAAAAAAAAAAAGTTAATTGTGATTATATTGAAAACAAGAAACAAACGAGGCATATCTACACTAACAGTAGCTGGGCTACTTCCTAGCTTAGCTTAAGAAATGATTTATAATAATTTAACCTCTTAGACCCCTCTACATCTCTTAAAATCTAATCCTGGGGTGTCCCTGAAAATAAGCCCATTTTGACGATAAGCTGTCCATTGGAGAAAAATAAACCTTCAAGTACAAATGCAGGAAAAGGTCATTGCTTAGCTGCCTCACCCACAATTAGTTTTAACTAACTAGAGATTCAGCAGTGAACTACCTCTGCCCTGTAGTAGATCGACGAGTTCACCCAGTTGGTTCTTAGAATAACAACTGTAATTATGCCCTGGATCCCTCTGAAAAAACTTTACAGCATGGTGTATTTGTCAATATGAAAAACAATTTCCCAAGAGTTTGGTGGAAAGAGGTGATTGTTACTCATTTTACCAGAGGACTCCCAAATACCACAGAATACCACAGAATATTTCAGACACTGGTTGTAAACATGTGATTTATTAAAAGTACAGCAAAAACTAATAAAGCAAACAAAGAAACATACATACAAAAAAATACCAAACAATTGCTAGACCAACCAAACCATTAACATTGCACACAATAACTCGGGCGTAATGTTTTTATTTTTGCCCATTTTCATTCATTTGGCCTTTTTGTAAAACTCTTATTCCTCAATTAATTGTTGAAATAATTGTCATGTTGTTCTATTGCTGTTATATCAGTAGTGACAACACTGTGATTATGTTTCTGTGTGTGTGTGTGTTTGTGTTTGGAATGTTAGGTGGAGAGATAGATTGTGTGGATAAAGATGGAAACACTCCGTTACACATTGCCGCTCGCTACGGCCATGAACTTCTCATCAACACATTAATCACCAGTGGAGCAGACTGCACCAGGTATGCACTTTTACAGTTAAAGTTTGGAGCACTATTCTAGTTGCGTATTCTTTGAGATGTTCATAAAACTTTCTTCTTCCGTTTTTCTCTCTCTGTCTCTCTCTCCAGGAGAGGAGTTCATGGAATGTTTCCCCTCCATCTGGCTGCTCTGAATGCTCATGCTGACTGCTGCCGGAAACTTCTCTCCTCAGGTACCCCTCTGGGACTGTTAGCCCTATTTAAAATGTAACTTCGAATTGGTTCACAAACCTGAAAACAGTTCAGGGTGGTAAACGGCATGTAGTGATGTTCATTTAATTTAAAGCTGATAATTATTAATAATCATTATATGCATTTCCCAATGCATGCATAAGGAAAAAATACACTACCCTGCAGATGTTTGGAATCACTTGTTGTAATAATAATAGCAGATGTTTTATTCAGTAATTACATACACTGTGTAGACTGTGTACACTGTCCAAAAAAAGTCTCCAGAATGGTGAGTTTACAAAAGAAGGCAACATCTTTGTTTGCTTTTACTGTCAGTGTAATGGGAATTTGTAATGGGGTGTCCAGATAATTTCAGACCATTTCTGTTGGTCCAGTCATCTTGAAAAATCTGTACTGTAGAAATTAAATTTTTAGGACAGCAACGATAAGCTAGACAGCAGGTATTTTAAGGTATTTTCTTCAGTATTTCAAGTTTTTTGGTAGTTAGTAAATTATAAAAATTCTTTATTAGGGCTAAACGATTTAGACTAAATATGCAATTAATATGTATATGTAACGCCCAGTTTTCTTGAATTTGCTTGAATTGTGAACATAGCTCATCAGACTGCCAGTTAGCTGTGCTTATGTTTCAAGAGCACGAGTGTTTAATTGGTTTTGATTGGTTCGTCCTATCTACAGGCTCAGCGTTATTCGAATACATTTTCTCATTTAAAACGTCATTGTTAACAATATAGACTATAATAACAATTGCAGCTCTTGAGATTTGAAAACTTGGAAAAAAATTTGAATTCAAATGGTGATTCCAATAAAAACAATTCCTCTTTCAGCCCTACTATTTGTAGGTCTGCCTCAGAACTTTGCCTCAAAAAATTTGATCACGTTTTCAGGCTGCTAATTTTATTAGAACTTCATTCGACGATATACAGCTTTCTAATTATTGTAGAATCATGTACAGCTTTGTTCATCATTCTGGGCACATTCTGGGCTTCCTGCAGAATATTAAAACTTAAAAAACCTGTTGATTTGTAGAACAATAATACTATAATTGTAACATCATCTTTAACAGATCGGTTTTATGCTATTGAAAACAGTGATGTGTGAATATTAGTTCCTTGTTGTTTTTTTAAATATCTTTCTAGTCATTCATCACGCTATTTATGAATTGTTGGCATCAGTAAAACCTCACTCATCCGTCCTCCACCCCTGAGGCTTTTACAGACTCATGTGCATAGCCCTGAGGCCTCTACAGGCCTACACTCCCCATTATCAGGAAACTGCATAGTTCTGATGTTCCACATGACGTTTGATGTTTTCTGGAAGCCTTGTGCTCAGTAGTCTCACTTTCACAGCTTGAGTTTTTCCTCTCACGCATTTGAGCTCTGCATGCCTTTGCTGTCCTGTTGCGGCAGTTTGAGAAGCTCAGCTTGCTGGATTCATGGTTTGTAGTTTGAAATGCTGAAGTGAGCTTTTGATTAGCTGTTTCCGTATCTCTTCAAGTCATAGAACTGGATTTCTCTGACCTTTTGAGGTACTGCTGAAAACCACGTTCTCAGACCATGGTTGCTCATCTGTCTCTGTCTGTGTCACGCATGTTTTGTCACTTGTCACTTTAAATCAGCAGTTTGATGAGAAGTCCGATTTTTTTTCCTTAGCCCAAATGAAGCCACGACATGTTTGGTGTCTGATGTTTGCTTCTTTAGTTTGCATTGAAGCCACTAAATTAATGTAGCTCAAACATGATGGACACTGAACTGACTGAGGTTGCCCAAATGTTACCATTTTCGGGGTGGGGGGGGTCATTGTTTTACAAGGACTATTCCGGTTTCTGATTGCTGTGCCTTGTGGATTAAATGCTCCCTGGAACATCCCAAGAAAGACTTGGCAGGAGAGCAGATGGCTTGTTTTATCAACAGAGGGGACTATTGCTATCTGTTGACCACTTCTGCCGCTTTATTACTTGACTCACTGCTGAGAGTACTGCTGTGTAAAACTGTAGCAGCAGCTAGCAAGTGTCCACAACATCACCACGGATGTCTTTTCACGACATGTGTGACAGGCAGCATGTTAGTAATGAGTTCATGCTTTCATTAGCTTTTTGGAGGGATTCAATTCTTCAGACGTCTGGTTCCCATCACCACCACTGTGAACAAGCATGACTACAAAGGAGTGTTTCACAGCAAGCTGCTCTGACTGACTTTGTTTGCATAATAGCAAATAATTTATACAGAAATTCAGAAAACAGGAAAAGGGAAAATGGCAGAATTTCCCTTTAAGGATTTAGGTCCCTTTAAGGAATGGCAGAATTTCCCTTTAAGGATTTGGTTTGGCACAGAATGTGGTAAAAATGTTAGTGTTAGTGGTATTTAGGTATAAACTTGTGCAAAACCACTGCACCCCAGTCCATATTCAGAAATCACAAACAAGCCTGTTTTGAGGTTACTTTACTAACTGCTATGGTTTGGAGTTTGTATGATGCTAATTTGTGTACATAGGCTTCTATTGCTTAGCCATGTTTGTAGCTCCTAAAGAAGCAAACGTCAGACACCAAACATGTAAGGAGAACACTGTGTAGATTTTCCTCCAAACTATCACTTTAAGACTCTGTCCTCCTTCTGGGTTTGTGTTTATCCTGCACTAACACCCTTCTCGTCCTCTTTCTCTCTTTCCCTCTATCCCTGTGTCTCTCTTCCTCTGCTGGGTCTGCTGGTGTTGCTGTGTTTGTCTGTCTGGGGGGCTTCCTTTCTTCCGTGCCCTTCCTCTTCATCCCTCCATCCGCCCTCAGGACGGAGGTATAGCATAATCTGCCCGCTCAGTAACGACTCGGTCCTGTGTGCAGGCTTCCAGATCGACACCCCGGACAGCCTGGGGCGGACATGTCTCCACGCCGCCGCTGCTGGAGGGTGAGTGCGTCTGTTTCAGCCTCTTTCTGCTGAATGCTCGACTCTGACTGAAAGCAACACTGGCATTGTGTCCTGTCGAGCAAGTGACCGCGGGACAAATATAATTTTTTCGTATGACTGCACAAAGAACACAATTAAACCACACTTTTGATTTAATACTTAATTTAGTTTAGGAACTGCATTGATTCTGCTGACTCTCATGTATTTTAAACACACGCACAGCTGTGTGTGGAGATGTTCATGTTCAAAGCTCTTTATAGGCTTTATAAGTTGATTATATGTTGCGTTCGCAGGCCAAGCAGTTTGTCTCTGTTTTGTCTTGTTTCAGAGTGGGAGTGGGATCTGTTTGATTTATTGAAATTATACTTTATTTGTTATGCATTATTTTATATCATTACTCAGTGAAATTTGAACACATGGAAAATAGCAGCTGGCATTTTTGAATTCTGTAAAAAAAAAGGGAAAAAAGAAATACAGATAATAGGTTTTATACTTCACAATATATTTGCATTAGCTGTTTATATTGATCTGTGTGCTGCTATTATGCTGCTATTATGTGCTTTGCAAGTTTTGCAGTGTAAGAATTTAAAGAAGTATACATATTGCTCCTTACAAAATGCATGTCTAAGAATCGCAAATGAGAATGGTGTTGTAAGCCAAAAAAAATCCCATTTAATCAGGAATCATGCATCTTTGCTTTAAAATATCTGAGGAATTCTTTCCTTCTACGTTTAGGAATACCCAAATATTAATTTATTAAGAATAATTTCTTAAAAATAATGTTTTTTAGATGATTCAATATTTGAACCTTTTTGGGAACAACAAAACTTGTGTGCCTTGTGGTTGCCTCTGTTCATCCATGAGGACATATTATTACTATGGCTGTTGTTACTGTTATTATTATTGATACTTTGATACTTATGATTAATGGGAGCACTAGCACCATGTTAGGTAGTATAGGGTCTCTGCTCCTGAAAACAGAAGTCTTGATACATTCATGTGCAGGTTTGGGCACGCCGGCCAAATCATATGTCTTGTTGCTTTCCTAAGTAGAAATAATTTAACCTCTGCAGAGAACACATTATCACATTTGAATACACTATAGCTGTTTATATGCTGAATTTAACATGTTAGAAAAATAGCAACAAAAACTATGATCTGTGCATTTTTGTTTTTCCCAATATCTAAACTCATCAAATAAATAGAAACTGTTTGTAAATATTAACAGAGAAAATCATGTTTAGGTGTGTTCTCTGTAGAGGATGTGTTCATTTATTTTCACATATAAAATCAACTAAACACGTAATTTGTCTGGTGTTCACAGTTTTGTATACGACGGTATCTTCCTTTCAGATTTTGAAGACATTTATATAGCAGTGGCCATTTCAGCACTTGCCTGTGTGACATTAGTGCATCTAAATGCATAGAATGCCATCTGATCAAAAACGATGAATAAGTCCTAAATGCTATATGCGCAGGTTTGTATTGAGGTCTGATCAGCTCCAGCCTGTCAGTAAAATGTGTTGTTGTGCCTTCCTGTTTGACTCTGTATGTATGTCCATTTCACTCCTCTGTGGGAATCATACAGGCTCTTTGCCTGAACCAACACTGAGGAGGCCGCTGTCAGTGTATTCATCTTCCCTGTTGTGTGCTTTGTTCTTTTCTCTGTCAGTAATGTGGAGTGTGTGAAGCTGCTGCTCAGCAGTGGATCTGACCACAACCGCACGGACAAACATGGGAGGTAAGCACTTACATCACCACATTTAGAGTCACTGTTGTCAGTAATATAAAAATAGCACTGGACAGTATATTGTGTGAATCAGAGAAAGCTTTGGCGACCCAAATTTCATCTACCAGATCTTTTTAATATGCAAACAAGAATATAAAACAGTTAATGAAGCCTGTCTGGTTAGCTTGAGCTTATAATGCAACACAATAAACACTAAAAATAACTGGAAATTCTTTAACTGACATAATGAGTTAGCTGCACTTGCTTGGCAGCTACCAAGTACCAGATGACATGCTGAAGTAGTGAAAGTCGTAAAGGAGGTCTGACTCAGTTTAATAGGGTTAGATGCGTATATGTCATGATTAACCTCCAACTGATGGTGCAGTTTGTTTTGTTTCATTTTCTGTGCTTCATTTCAGACATATTAAACCTTTTACACAATGAATGTCATTCATTAATGCAGTATTTTTTAATGTTTTGACAAACATTAGAAAGATTCATTTGCCTTCTGCATCCTCAAATAGTGTTAACATCTCCAGAATCACCTCCTAAATGAGGTGGTGAAACTCTCCATACTCATTTAACTTTTTTCCAGTGTCATCATTTGCCCATTTTGTGAGGAATATATTTATATATATATAAGGATATATTTGTCGTCTGAAAAGTTTTGGTGTGTTTTTAAGACAATCAAAACAAGCTGTGTCAAGTTTGCAAAACATTATTTTAAAGTGTAGAGTAGTGACATTTAATGAATTCAACATCATACTTAAGTATCATCAAATACTGTGACACTGTGATGCACTGGAAAAGTAACCTAATATTAAATTGTATCAAAAGCTTCCAATGCTAACGTAAAACCAGCAAAAGTGGTGATAATTTGATAGGAATGACCATAAATTGAATTATATTAAAAGTAAATAATTTATTATTTAAATAATTAAATGATAATCTTGTTTCAGAGGAAAGAAAAAGCCTGAAATGTTATATCACTATGATTTATTATTGGATGAAATAACACTTATGAACGTGACAAGTGATTCCAAGCTCTGTGTGTGTGTGTGTGTGTATGCATGTGGCTCACACACCTTTTATTTTGTATAATCCATTTACTGTGTGTGTGTGTGTGTGTGTGTGTGTGTGTGTGTGTGTGTGTGTGTGTGTGTGTGTGGTCACAGGACTCCTCTTCACTATGCGGCTGCCAGTCGTCATTTTCAGTGCCTGGAGACTCTGGTGTCCTGTGGTACCTGCATTAATGCCACTGACCAGTGGGGGCGCTCTGCCCTGCACTATGCTGCTGCCTCTGACCTGGACAGGAGGTAACCAATGTTTGCTGACCTGTTGGTTTCTCCTGCGAAACCTTAATGTGCATGTATGGTGCATTCGGATGTTGCTCTTTTAACTTGTGAACAATCACTGTCACATGAGGGGTGGAATGATTAATCCTTTTTATCCCTTTTTTTAAATCCCTAAAAAAGAGCTTGCCTTATCAAAGTCTACAGCACAAATATCGCCCTTTTACTTACTTTCCAAGATCACCAGTAAGCTTCCATGTGTGTACTTTGATGAAGGAAATGGTGGTAAATGGGCAGGGGGGTGGTATTTGCCTCACAGCAATCTGCATGTAACAAAAACATAAATCTCATGTCAAAACCATTGTAAAATTATATCACCAGTTTCCTAACCTGGTTTACAAAACAAAGCTTCTGGAGTACCTGGATCTGGATTTCTGTCCCTTCATTGAACCCAATTAGAAGTAACAGCTGATATAATACTTACCTAACACATAACTGCAGATTAGTCTAGGTGAACTAGTTAGGACTAGTGGTAATTAGGACTGCCATCATCCTCATCATCAGCTGTGGCCTTCGTCTTCACTTACCCCCACATCACTACAGTACTACTCCTGTCACCATGGCAACCTCATGGCAACCAAGGCTGTTTTAAGTCCCTAGTACAGAGTGGTCAGACAGATCTGGCGTCAGACAGTAGCCACAGCTCGAACCGCCTTACGCTCAAGTGTGGAAATAAATTAGGGCCCAGACTAATTAGGGCCCAGTTTCCCAACAGCATCTCAATGTTACGATCATGTTCACTAGTAGAGGGAGTGTTCAGTGTAATGCTTGCTCGGTCATTTAGGATCATCTTTGTGCTGCAATGCTTTTGGTAGACCCAGCAGTGTTGGGCCAGACAGGCCTAGACAGATGGTGCTGCTCTGTAGTAGTGTAGACGTGATCCTTGTCTCCTGAATAGTTATAGGATTTGGGTCAGTAGGTCCTACAGCAAGTTAAATTCTTACTCTCTATCTGTGTATGTCTGTGTGTGTGATTGTGAAGGCGACGTGTAGCCCTGGAGCCAGAGAGTCCTGGAGTGCAAGCGGAGAAAGAGAAGGAGGCAGCTTTGTAAGTGCACTGAGCTGGATGTGTTTTGGCCTTCAGGCTGCTCTGCTTTCTGTCCTTTTAACTGATGACGCTTTGCTTTTTACCTTGCTTGGGAGAGTATGCATACTGTGGGCTGTAATGTTGCAGCCGTGTGTGTGTGTGTGTGTGTGTGGCTGTTTACAGGCAGATAATAAATGTTCTGACTGTAGGAAAAACTGTTAACATACATTATTAGGATTAACACAATTCTGACTGTTCCATTAAACATGAAGGGACCAAACTATTCCTGTGTATTGCTGAGAATAAGGGCTACATTTATGGTTAAAAAAATAGCACTGTGCCATAGTCTGAGCCCACCCTTTATATTTGTTCAAATAAGATTTTCTCTCTGGTCTAAAGGCTACAGCGGTAAGAACTCATGCATCAGAGAGGAGTACAAATAAAATAGTACATATTACTATAATTACCACCGTAAGTGTTGTATCAGTCCAACGTGCAGTTTCCAAGCACGCTGAAGTCACCAGAGAGCAAGTTTGAATGCCTGTATCTACATTTCATCATGTGGCCAACATGGAGTTGTGAGTAGAAATTCTGGCTGAGAAGGCTTGCGAACATGCCTAAAGCAGGTTATGTTTTCTAAACTTGCTACCGTTTTCACTGCTCATCAGTTTTCACAGTACTGTATATTATATATTATATACAGGGGTCACAGTGTTACTACAGAAGTTTGTTATATATACATATATTTATGTATATACACATGCATATGGGAAATATTGTTATCGCATATACTTGTAGGTGCTTACATGCTGTGTACGTAATACATACAGATGTATGGGTGGCCACGCAGTGTGTAAAACCAAACCTGTATGTGAGTGTGTGCACATGTTCACACTTTGCAAAATGACCAGCACATGCCACTTTGTACTTTTGTGCAAGCACACAAATGAGCATCTCACTCATGATCTGCCGAAGGGTGATATTTGAATAGGTGGTGAGCCCTGCAGACTGTCTGTTATTATTTGCATAGAGGAACCTTCCTACTGCTGACTGCCTCCTGCTCACATGTCAAGGCAGCATCATGTCTTTGTTCCTTGTTGCACTCACATGTTGTGCCACACTGTGTGACTTACCACTATGTGTGCGTGTGTGCGTGTGTGCGTGTGTGCGTGTGTGTGTGTGTGTGTGTGTGTGTGTGTGTGTGTGTGTGTGTGTTTACAGATGCCTTGAGTTCCTGCTGAAGAGTGGAGCCACTGCCTCACTGAAGGATAAGCAGGGTTACAGTGCTGTTCACTATGCTGCTGCCTATGGCCACAGACACTGCCTGGAGCTGGTGAGACACACACACACACACACACACACACACACACACACACACACCAGATCACCATTAGGGCCTCTATGATAACTCAATAATTATTTCTTATTTCTGTTAAATAATTAATCATTATGATGAACCATGGTGGTACTGCTAGGGGGCTGTTGGTCTTTTTAAATTAATTACTTTGGAAGCAAAAAACTTAATATGACAAATATTAGAGGGGGTTTGTATTTTCAGTGTTTCTAAGTTTAGATCTACATGCATCCATTTTCCCAAAACACATTTTTCTCATATTGTACCTCTATATTTACCCTATGTCTGAAATGCCCTATTTGACCACCTGTGTCTTTCAGTCCTGCCTCTTGACGAGCCCAGTGTGCTCTAAATTGGTCACTCTGCTCTGATAGGCCAAGTTCCAGAGAAGTTGAAAACAGTAGTGGTATCCTGCTTTAAGTTCCTTCCCTACAGGCAGTAAGGATTGTGTTACGAGGTGATGTCACCTTGTAATAGAGACAAAGGCTGGACTTCAAATTGTGTGTTTCAGGCAGCTCGGAAAAGTGGTTTCTGTGGGCGGGAGAGTTTCTCCCCCTGCTGTGTAGTTTGGGCTCTGCAGAATGTTTGCATCCACAAAAAGCTATGGCACACAAAGCAAAGAGAAAAAGCGGAAAAGCATAATAGCTTCCTTTTAATGTTGTAATAATTATTTGCAAATAGAAATGGTCAAAAAAAAACAGGTTCATTAACTGGTCTGGCAAAATGTGTGGAACTGACAAAGCCAGCTATTTATATGTTATTTTAAGTCGATGCAGAACACATGGATAAAATTCAGTGCTATCTCCTATGCTATATTTGCTTGCATCCGCAATGATCCGGCTGGTTAAATTTTCTTGTGGGACGTGAAAGCCTTTGTGGCTGGTTGTATGGGCTGTGAGATGCAAAAGGTTGGGAGCTTCTGACTTACATCATTCAACCCCATGTGTTCACATGTGCTCTTTATTCAGTATGAGGTCTGACAGGATTTTGCTGACCCAGCGCTGATAATATGGTAGACATTCCATGGCAGACATGAATCAGCTAAACCAATTAGCTATTCTAGTTTTCCGCTTTCCAGTCTCAGTCCCTCAGCTACAGTAACTTCCTATACAGTGACTCGGGATCCTCTCAACTTCCTTACGTTGGCGACTAAGTTGGATCCAAATTAACTTTCTGTTTCATTAATTGAGGGGTTCTCTACCGGTGTATCCTAATGTGCCTTGCTTTAGTCTTTCAAAGAAATGGAGAGGTATGTGCAGTTCTTATGTTAAGTGAGAAGCCTTTAGCTACATGGGCAGCCATTTCATATCTCTGTTTCTAGGAATGATTATTTTTAGCATTATGAATTTTTAATGATCAGTTTCTTTTCAGTTCGGAGCTGCCAGCTCTGTCCCTGTTCTGTCCCTTGATATTAAAGAGGCGGCACTTAGCTTTAAAATGAATTTGAACTGACAAAACAACAACTAGATTACTTGAGAACCAGTATAACCAATAGTTAAGCCCTGATCACCATACTGAGCTGATGTATATGTTTAAAATGTCTCACCTAAGTTCTGTTGTGGCATGTTAAACTGCTCCCTCTGCTGGTAATTTCTATGAGAACCAGTCTTTATTGTCAGGAGCTACTTTGCATTTGCATGCCCTGGGCATTGGTTCACAGAGAGATTTGTTTTTTTGTTCTTGAAGCTCTTGGAAAGAGAAGAGAACCATCAGGATGAGACGGAGAGTTCCAGCACTAGGAGTCCACTTCATCTAGCTGTGAGTCAAGCCAGGACTCCCTGTTCTCAACATATCACACAATGTCAAAAATCCTAATTACTGCATGTGACATCTTTGAACTAGAAAGACCCAGGAAAGCCAAAGCCAAGTACACATTAACCCCCCAAAGTGGTATCTGTAATGGGTGTCAGATAGACTTCACTAGCCTTGTACATCTCAAATACTATGTATTTCAAATGCTCATACTTGACTGATAGAAATAGCACTTCATAAAACTAAATAGATGAAATCATTAATAACAGAAAAACGTTGGGCGATATAACTACCAAATAATTACAAGCTTTCACTGTTGCTGTGTATGATATTGGTAACCCTTTAAAAACAAACCAAAAATTTTTTTACCTTGTCATCATTTGAGGTCACAAAGTTCTTCTGTAATACTCAATATAAAAATAGAGTATAATGACTTTTGACTGTATAGCAGCAAGGGGTGAAAAATAATAATAACCAGTAAATTCATTTTTCACCTCCTCTTCCCACTCCTGTCACTCCCACCAGTTATCAAAGGGAAACGCTGAGATAGCTCAGAGATCTACCTACCCTCTGTTTCACAAGGGTGCATGATACGTATTTGTCTTATCATGATAACAGTTCCCAGCTTTGAGGCCCTATTCCAACTCTGAGTTTCTGTTCCCAACTTTGTTTGTGTGTGTGTGTGTGTGTGTGTTGCAGGCGTATCATGGTCATGCACAGGCTTTGGAGGTGTTGTTGCAGGGTCACTGTGAGGTGGATCAGGGAGACGAAGTGGGCCGCACTGCTCTGGCGCTGGCTGCTCTCAGGGGCCACACTGACTGCGCTCTCACCCTGCTGAACCACGGGGCATCACCACGCAGTAAAGACACTGCCCGGGGACGCACCCCCATTCACCTTGCAGGTAACACAGACCTGTGTGTACCACTGTGACAACGAGCAATTTGCCTGTGGTTTGCTGGCAACAGAGAGGATGTTTACTAATAAGTGGATCTTTCTGTCTCTTACACAGTGATGAATGGCCATACATCATGTGTGCGCCTCTTGCTGGAAGACTCTGACAGTGCAGACCTGGTGGACGCAGCTGATTCTCAGGGACAGTGAGTGACGTTTGAAGTTAATACTTCATTTATTTCACATGGAGCAAATAAGAAGTGTGTTAATTCACATACACCTCAAAATAAAGAATGGTGCAGAATGCCATAGGATTCAGTAGGGGGAGCTCTCACAAATACACAACATAGACACAAAATGATTGCCCTCTAAAACAGCATTCACGCACTTGGTCAAGAGCTTTCTCCATTAATCCAAAAATCCTCCCTCAAATACGTCAACATGCAGTCCTATCTCGGGGTGAAAAAGTTGAACCCAAATTGTTTAACCCTTTCAAATACTAATAAGATGATCAAGTTTTGCTGCTAGTGTGGTTATCATATTGTCTGGTATGACTGGCATAGAGTAAATAAAAAACTGTGCCAACCAACCCCGCTCTCCCCTAAATCACTCAATCAACCGAGTGATCATGTACAGACCTGTCATGCTAGCTGCACACAGTAACAGATGTTGTTATTCTGTCTGTAAAGCACCTTGAGCCGCCACCGGTACGAAAAGTCATTGGGGTTTTCAAATGCTGTTTGTTCTACAATGCAGATATATGTAAGCATGGAGTTGAGAAATTGATTTTTTTGTGTGTGTGTGTGCGTGCGTGCGTGCGTGCGTGCGTGCGTGCGTGCGTGCGTGCGTGCGTGTGTGTGTGTGTGTTTTTTTTTTTAAATGAGGACCCCTCTGATGCTGGCAGTGGTGGGGGGTCATGTAGATGCTGTGTCTCTGGTGTTGGAGCGAGAAGCCAGTGTGGACACTGCTGACCATCAGGGACTGACCGCACTTCACTTGGGGGTGAGGACAATGAGAATGCAATTATTGTGGTGTGCGGCCCTCAACACACACATATACACACAAATAAATACTGTGGGTCAGAAGAAGATTCACAATGAAGGTCTGCACAGAATATTCATGGTGTTTCTATTTTTATACAGCTGCTGAACTGGTTCCATAGCGCATGAGTTGAGGTGTTAAACTGTCTTTGTGCTGTCTTTCTCACTCTGCATATAGTGTTGTAAGGATGACTAACTGTTAAAAGGTTTCTCCTTTCAAACTGTGTCTGCCTCATTGTATGTCTGAAACCAGCTGAATCTATCTATCTATTTATTATTATTATTTTTTTAATTATCTATATTTTTCAGTTGCTGTGTGGGCAGGAGGAGAGTGTGCAGTGTTTGCTGGAACAGGAAGCCTCAGTGTTGTTGGGAGATTCAAGGGGCCGCACAGCTCTGCACCTGGCTGCAGCAAGGGGCCATGCATCCTGGCTGAGCGAACTGCTAAGCATAGCCTGTGCTGAGACCGCCACACCCCCACTACGAGATCACCAAGGATACACACCCCTACACTGGGCCTGCTACAATGGTCAGTCTCATCAACATACAGGCATTAAGTAGCATCATAGTAGATATCAGTAGGTACCAGTAAGCCTGTGTTAACTGATACATCACACACTGAAAAGTGTACAAAGCCCGTTATGGATGCAAACTAGCAGAAGTCAGCAACGAAATATTTCAAATGATAACCATCTGAAAGGTCTTGGAACGGTCTTTCACTTGAATGCCACTTGGGGATAGACATTTTGTTTCCTAACACGAACCGAGTACATTTTGAATTATCACGAAAATGTCCAGAGTCGTTTTTGGACCTGCAATAAGAGCAGGTTAACAAAGCAGCCTTTCAAACAGCTATCATGATGTTGCAAGTTGACCAGATAGCTAAGTTGCATGTAAGGTTCAAACTCAAACTGAAGTCACCATGTTAAGCTAGAATTACAATCAGATCTTTTTGGTCCTGTCCAAGACTTCTACTAAAATATCTGAAGAAGTCTCTAGACCCCAAAAACACACAACACTCGTTTTTATATTCACCCTCTCAGTCGCTGTTATTGACGCTTTAGTCTATTTCTGAACAATAAGCTTACTGTCCTTTTCCTCCATCTGGAGCTCTGTCTACAAGCTAAGGGGAGCTTCACTGGATGCTCTGGTCTGGAGTACTCTAGTTTTCTGGTGAAAAGGGTTTCTTGAGATCTGTTTGGCAGTCAGGCTTGGCAAAAGTTTACCCACTGCTGTGAACGTGTCCTTCTGGATCGGAAGAATAGCAGCCCACCAGTTTGGCACCAAAGGGAGCATCAGCAGGTCTCAGTCAGAAGATCTCTGGTCAGAAGCATCAAAACAATGTAGTGTGTGTTTTGCAGGTCATGAGGGATGTGTGGAGGTGCTACTAGAACAGAAAGGCTGTCGATGTTTTGATGGAAACCCCTTCACTCCTCTGCACTGCGCTGTGTGAGTGTTTGGACTTTCTTTTAAATATCTTTTTCTCTTTATCTTTTAATGCTGTAACTCTCTTCATATATATAAAATGTCTTTTTGTAGAGTGAACGACCATGAGTCCTGTGCCACTCTTCTGCTGGAAGCCTTGGGCTCGGAGATAGTGACCTGCAAGGACTCCAAGGACAGGTGTGGTTTAGTGTAGAATGATATTTTGCTTTGAGGAACTTGTATCTACAAAATAGCATCCGTGCATAGTACTGTATAGTATTGAAGCATTCATCACGAAATGCGGAGGACAGCTGCCTTCTTTAAATGATGTAGAAAATAAAAAATGGAGATGCATGTGCTTTTTGGGCAGTTGCAAAAACTAATGGTGGAAATGGTTGAGTGAAAAAAAAAAACCAAACATTTTCTGTTTGGTACTGTTTTGTCCTGGTAGGATCTGCATCTATTCCTCCACCACTAATGTATTTAAAACACATATGGTTATGGCCAAAACCTTAACTCAGAACTTTAAGACTTTAACAACATCTCAGGCAGCCTTTCCATAACCGTTCCTGTGAGAGAGCTTTTGAATTCAGTTAACTCCATATGCCAGACACATCTTACTTATCTTACAAATTTAGGCAGTTAGGACTTCATTTAGAACAAAAGCTATTATAGAGTAACAGTTTGTATCTTTAGAATTATTCTAAATCTTATTATCTTTGGGCAGTCATATCAGACAGCATATCGATCAAACTGTAACTAGCATAATGACGGCAAGAGAAATAAAGCGAGGAGAAAACAGGAAAAAGGCGTAAACTCTGCCTGTGAGAACCTCAGTGGTATTTGAGCCTGACCTAATCTTGACATGTATTTGGGGAAGGATGTCCAAACTCTACAGGTCCCATCAGATTCTTATGTTTTAGTTTGCTCTCATAACCACATAACTTGCGTATTAGTTGCTAAATACTATCTGAATCATATGTACAGATATTACATTAAAATAATCTGTTTCAGGATGCCTCTGCATGCGGCCGCATATGCTGGCCATGTGGACTGTGTCCAGCTGCTCCTGGCCCATGATGCTCCTGTGGATGCTGTGGACCAATCAGGGCGCAGTGCGTTAATGATGGCAGCGGAAAGAGGGGCAGTCGGAGTTGTAGGTAAGAAGCAGGTTACTTTTCCGTTCTTCATCTATTGTACTCGCTGCTTTGAATAACATCTTCCAATTAATGTGTCTAATGACTGTAACACTTTGAACAGAGGCTCTTCTCACCAGCGCCAGTGCAGACCTGAGTTTGACTGACCAAAAAGGCAACACCGCACTGCACCTTGCTTGCAGTCATGTGAGTGTCCAGCAGAGGGGGCTTTAATTGTTAACACTTATTTAAAAGCCCAGCACCATGTTGAATAATATACACTGCGTTCGTTTTTAAGAGCTCTGAAGCCCCCTCTGTTTGCGTTATATTTCCCTTATTCACAGGGAAAGGAAGACTGTGCTTTGTTCATTTTGGAGAAACTTCCAGATGCCACACTTGTCAGCGCCACAAACGCTGCACTGCAGACGTAAGTGTGTTTAACCCAGCACTTGTTGAACAGAACAGAAGAGAACGATCCCTCCTATGATTTTCACATTTAATTCCTATAAAAACCATCTGACCTCCTTTAAGAACAGGATGAAACAGAGTCAAGATTCTGTGTATTACATATTAGTTGTGTAATTTTTAAGACATTAAAGAAATATACTTTTTTTTTTTTTTCCAAATCTACATGATTTTCTACGTTCTGCTTTAAATGTAGTCTATCAGCCAAAATGTGTTTGTTCGAATGTCCAAATTTTGCTTCTTTAGTTGAGAACTGGAGCAGCTCTGGGAGGATGTTGTGCAGGGGCGTGTTGTAAAACATCACTACTCAGATATGTAGTGTCAGCACAGTAAAACCTAAAGGTTTCTCACAGTAAGAGAGTTACAAGTTGCATAGAGTAACAATAAACTTATGATCAGGTGCCGTGTTGATTATGCAAGACCAGAACATTGAAATGTAAAGGTTATACGGTACATTACTGATACAGACACATTCAGTCTGTGGTTTAAAGAAGTGTAATATGTAAAAAAGAAGTTCTCTAGCAGGACATTCTAAACATCAATGACTGTGATACGATACATGTTTTACAGACCTCAAAGAAGTGAAACCAAGGTGAGCGCCATATGTTATACAGGGAATCATATTAAATTGTGCTCAGGAAACAGTGATTCTGGATATCATATTTTTTAAAACCACATCAACTTGTTTTAAGACTTGGTTTAAGTGGGTTGAGAGAAGTTATGGGGGTGTATTTACAGTTGTGGTTTGGGAGACTGTTGCCTTCCAGTATTTGTTAGCAATATTAGTCTCATAGCTCCAGTTCTAAAATAAAGAAGCACAACTTTGACACCAAACACGTCTTGGGTTGAGTGCAAAATCATGTAAATATGATTTTTTTTGCCTGTTTCTTCAGTAGTTAATGAATAATCTGTAAATACTTAGAACGCATTGTAAGTCTTTTACTTCAGTGCTCTTATTTTTATGGGCATTTAATGAAACTGATGTTTATGTTATATGAAGCATGCATGTGCAGTTATATGCAATGTAAACCATCTAAAAATCAATGAAACAGAAAATAGAGTTACAGTGTTCTTTCAGGACAGTGATGTGGACCCTTTCACTATTCATTTATGTCTTGTTCTGTCTGTCTTAGTCCCCTCCACCTGGCTGCCCGCAGCGGGCTCAAGCAGACGGTGCAGGAGCTGCTGTCCCGCGGTGCCAGCGTACAGGTTCTGGACGAGAATGGTGTGTGTCCAGCGCCGTAGCTGCATGCGGCCTGCTTCTCCATAGAGATTTCAACCATAGGATATGATTTCTGCAGCTCATGTCTGTCTTTCTTTGTTCTGCAAAACTAAAAGAAAAAGAGATTTCTTCTTTTTTGGACCATCAGTTCCCTGTTTTGCAGTTTTTGCAAAGCTCTTATGTATGTTTGTCTCCTTTTGCACCCCGACCCTACCGTGTTTGTCTTGCTGGCTGTGTAATAATGGAATGCCTGCTCTCTCCCACCCACCTACCCACCTCCCCGCCACTGTCTTTTGTCCTATGGCCCCCTATCTGGCTTTTTCTCTCTCTCTCTCTGCCTGTCTCTCCCTGTCTCTCGCCCCAGGTTTCACTCCCGCTCTGGCTTGCGCTCCTAGCAGAGAAGTGGCTGACTGCCTGGCTCTTATTCTGGCTACCATGATGCCTTTCTGCTCCCCTTGCAGCTCTGGAGCACCTTCCCCAGGGGCCCTGCTGAGGTCCCTGCCCCGTCAAGCCAAAGGCCCCCAGGGGCCACGCGGTCCTTCCAGCGAGGGCACCACCACAGAGAATGACTCGGACTCAGAGACCTTTTGACCTCTGCCCTGCCTGGAGTCCTCCTTCTATAAGTTCTCAAAGCACTTAAACCTCACAGAAACTGTATAAACAGTCCTCCCGTTTCCATGTACAGAGGAGATCTTCAAGAGATTATGACGCATAAAGTCTCGTTTATGCTTCTCGCAGCCACATGGGTATGAAGCCTCATGCATTTTGCCATGTTGGAGTGAAGTGACTGGGACGGTTGCTCCTGCTCAGTTGGTGGCATTATGTTGCATTCCATTATACTCGGATCCCTCAGTCGGAAATATCCAATGAAGTTATCCCCTAAATAGAAATTCCTAGTTGGAAAACTATAACGGCATAAACGGTCAGAAAAGCAGAAAAGTAGTTTTATAACAACATGACATTAATGTAGGTCGTCTTAAAGAGGAATTCCACCAGTGTTTCCAAATTCCAAATGTTATTGAGACGTGAACATTTAGAGTGGTTAATGTGATGTGATGTTTTATTTTTAATGTTGGTTAAAGTAAAATACAAGTAAATCTGAAAAAACATTTGGTTACTATTTCATGTAATAACTTTAATTGAGGTAGTTTTTAGATGCATTCAAAGCTTTAGATGTTTGATGGTTACCATCAATACCACTGTAAACCAGAGAGGAATCCTCATGGCCTTTAAGGCCTTCAGAGAGGCCCCAATGATTTCTGGGGACTAAAAAATTAATGTCTGTAAATTTAGTTCATTTGTTGTTGTTGTTGTTGTTGTTGTTGTTATCATTAACAACAACAACAACAATAATAATCTGCTGCTTTTGTTTCATAATTCCATTTTGTATAAAAAGAACAGGTAAATTGCTGACACACAGAAAATTGGCCAAGCATGAACTGTACATCTGTAGTATGTAGGTAGGTATAGCTAAGCGAGCTCTTGTATTAGTTAGGACTTCAAGAACTGGAGACATAGGCTAAAGCGTCAGATCAGCATAATTATTACTATGATTCTAATAATTACCAGCATAATTGTGACAAATGTCTGTGTTTAATATAGGGCTCCCAAAAACATTCTTGTGAATCAGCGAAACTATTGTAATCCTGTCAGCTCTAGCCGAGTTTTGGATTTCTGACTGAGACATTTTCCTGTACATTGCAATGAACTCCCTGCAAGTTGCTATAGAAGTCTCACTTTGCAGTGGGCATCCATGTTTCCTCCCCCCCACACAGAAGCTCTGAATTCTGAATCTGAATTCTGAGTACAGTGGAATGCAGCATTAATACCACACGTTTCTGCAATATCTGACAAACTGTAGCAGCTGTTATTCAGCTACACTGCCATCTGCAGCTTTGGGGTAGTAAGACGCATTGTAACACTGAATGTGGCAAGCCATGCGACTTGAAGTCAACACTTCCACTTCTCAGCGGAGCTCGTTGGTGCAAAAAGCATAAATTAGCCTTAACAAGAAACTCGGTACACTTTCTTCTGTGTGTGACACAGAGAGTTTTCTAAAGCCATTTTATAATTTCCTTTACTTAACCTGAACTATCCGTGGTGTAAATAATGTGTTTTTATCTTGATTTGACAGTTGAAGTTGCCAAATATTGACTCAGCATAACCACACTTAGGGTACACTGTATATAGTGTGGGTTCCAGTGTCTTAGCCTGTGGACCGTTTGTAAGCACAAACCCCATAAAAGCACAATGTCTAGTTTAGCATGTTACTAAACAGCAGACACCTCACGAATCCTCTCTTGTGTAAGTCACTATAGCTCAGATCAGGGACCAAATAACGTAAGACCGACAGAGAAATAGCATGTTACTGCCACAGTCGGCCTGAGTTCAAATATATATAAATATATATATATATATTCCTGAAGTATTTATATGCCAAAAAAACTCCTTGTTGGAAGCACATTCGAAATCCAGTGTAATGTGATGTAAAATCAATCCAAATGTTCCACACTAGATTCCTAAAAGTATCCTGCCACCTCTTCCAATTAGTGCATCTCTATACAAAAGCATTGTTAATAGAATGGGATGCACATGAGCCTCCTAGATGATGCCGGGCATTAGCACTGCATTCTCTGGAGTAATGGAGCTCCATTCAGTACTTTTGTTGATGAATTGCATTTGTGATCCTGAACAATAATACCAGACTGTACCTGACCTCATGAATGCTCTTGAGGCTGCAGATCCTTACTGCAGTGTTCCTTCAATCTAGTGCAAAGCTTCCCAACAAGACTAGAGGACATTCCTGCTGCAATGACAGACAAACTCACCATTAATACACTTGATGAACGTCTGATGAGGAGGTGTCTGCAAACTTATGATGTCACGTACCACAATTACGTAAAGCACTTTGCATTGGATTGCATTTGATAAGTGTGGTGACGTGACAAAAAGGTCAACTAGGCCCATGCGGTCTTATTTAATTACAGACTGCAGGAATAATGTAATAGTTTCAGAAAGTCTGTAGTTGAGTCTAATGTTGTTGTAGTGTTGACTAGGGGTGGGAATAACTGTCTGTTCTAAGATGCATTATGATTTCTGTCAAGAGATTCTGCAAAAAAATGTTATGACGAGAGTACAGGCTTACGCATAAGCCAATAGTGCCAAACGATTCCATAAGCTGGAATACTTTATTAGAAGGCTCTCTACACCGGGGTATCATAGCACATATATAAGAATGAAGAACAGTTATATAGCAGTGCTTGAATATTTATGAACTGCCAGTTATTGCAAAGATTACAATGACTTTAGACTTTAAATACCATTGGAATGACAGAAATGGAAGGATTATACTGGAGTGACGGACATTTGTTCCATTTAATAGAACACTGTTAAGAAGCAGTTACGATGCCTAGTTAAATACACCATATATAGTACATCCTCATATTTCAACTTGAATTAAAGTACAGTTTCTAATACCTCATTAATGACCGCAGACATGAACAACTCGCTGTTTTTCATGATTGCAGGTACACAGGTCACCGGATGCTGATCTAAACGATGTTTTGTACTTTTGTACAGTAGAAATACAGAGAACTTCTGCTTTTAATAGAGTTATATATATATATATATATATATATATTTCACCAAAGCTATTTCTACTTTTCCTCAAGTGCAGAGGCCTCTGGTTTGTAACTCTATTACTTGGGAATGTAACCACATTGTAATTTACCTCATAAAACATCTTACAGGAGCAATACGTAAGATGACACAACCTGTTGAATTCATACTCCAAAGAGTAGGGGGCAACATATCACCTGAAAGTTGTGCTGTCCACTCCTGTTGTAAGAAATGAGCGTAACCAGCTGTTTACTGACCAGTCTAGAAAAACGTCTTCCCTTTACTCGCCAAGAGCTTCTCCAGTGGTGGAAAGCAGCACCAATATTAACTCTCGATTTGCTTCTGTGTCACTTCTTTTGTTTGCTGCTGAATGTGGTTTCTTGTCATGAGTGGGCAGCGGTGGTGATAATGGTCGCTTGCCAGGAGCTTCAGCCATTGTTTACCATTCCTTTCATTGGCTAATAAATGGGTCCTTAAATGGTCTAACCGGGAGCAGAACCTTCAGTGTGATTGATAAGAGGTTAGAATAAACCATCGGAGCAGAGCTACTCCTTCATCCTCTCATGCTGGACTGAAGGCAAACTCACTACAGTCACTCTCTATCACCTCTTGAAGTACAAAGTGGTATTAGGAGACAGGACGGACTGGGGCTTGCTAGTTAGCATGCTAACTTCAGTAGATAGTTCTGTGACATGGATAGATGTCAAAACTTCTTCACATTCTACATAATTGTAGTTAATTTTAGAATGTTTTAAACCAGTAATCTTATATATTGATCCTTTGAGACACTGCAATTACTGGCATATGTTGCTTCTAAATAATCAAGTACTGTGTGTGTGTTACACTATAGACTATATTGATTTAAAGAACATTAAGGCACGTTCAAATTCCACAAAGCGAACGCTTCTTGTGAAGTTGGATAAATCGCGCAGAAAAACAATGTAGGCAGTAGAAAACAGAAAGCAGTGTGCATCAAGATTTGTTTTCTAACAGATCTTGGCACTCATGAGGTGCGCTATGAGATTCCCACCCCTGATGATGCCCTGTGACTTCCTGTAATCTGTTACACTGACAGTATTAAAATAATTTCGGGTTGGGTCGGCTGGGCTGAGCTAGGATGCACTTACACCTGAAGGGTGATATGTTAATATTTAGCACAGAATGGTACTAAATTTTGTCTGCACTTACATGTACGGTGGAGATAAGCTGGTTAGGAGTTGCGCAAAGGACCGTGAATAACCTCCTTCCCCTTGAACGAAGGTATTTTGGATTGCATTAGTATTTTGTTCGTTTCTCAAATCCAGTGTTGCAGAAACCAACCCCACCTTGCAAAGACTGGAATTGAGAATCACTGGTTTCCTCAAAGAGTGACAGCAGGTGTGTTCAGCTGTAATTATTCGCCTTGAATTTACATTTAGCTAAAGTAAGATGAAATCGAGCAGATGGTACTAAATTTGTGGCCTTCGCAGAAGCAGCTGACAGAGTTAAGATTAAAAAAATAAAAAGAACCAAAATTTGAGCTTTTTTTCCACCTTTCTGTCTATTATGTGCCAGTCTGTCAAGCTTGTCCAGTGCCTTGTTCTGTCTTTTGAAACTTTTGTTTTTATTGTTTTTCTAAAGGATGGTAGGACTGTGTGTTGGATGCTATGAAAATGTGAAAAGACGTTGGGTGGTAGAGTCCGTCAGCTTACTGTACTCCAGTGTTTTCACCGTGCTGAGGTGTGTGCCTGTATGTATGTAATACATATGCAGATGTAAAAGTCATTCATAGCACATACTGTATTCTGGCTCATGAGAATTTGTCACCAGTGCAGAGGAACTGCACACAGATATCACCCGAGGAAAGCACATGGTTAACTTGTTTGTTTCTATTTGGTATTTGGATTGGAGAACTGCTGAGGGGGACGATGCAGGGATGTGAAATCTGTCAGTATTATGCCAGACTAAATTAATAAGCTTTGCCAGTGGTGACAATCTTACAGGGTGCCACACATTCCTCATGCAGTATGAAATGCTGAAGGCTGTTTGTCAGCTGAACGTTCTTTTATATGGATTGTATAATTATAATATAAAATGTTTTAACAAAGAAAGCTGTCCTCTTGCATTCTTCCTGTAAGAACTGTCCTATAAAACTAAGCTTTTAGAATGAATCATGTCCAATAAGAACTACACATGAAATGTATGAAGGAAAAGAACGATACTGTAGTAATATACACCGGCCATTAAAGAACAGGGTAATAAAGTATACAGAGAAACAGATGTACTACAGTCTGTAGCTGTAGAACTACTAAGTGCTCCTATATGGTAAGTGGAGCTGATGAAGTGGACCCTGAATGCTAATATAAGGAGGTAGTTGTAATATTCTGAAATGACCGTGTACCGGGTTGGATAAAATGACGGTATTTATAATTATCATGATAAATAACTATGATAATGATCAACTTAAAAGGGCTTTAGATCCAATCCATGCTGCAAAAAACTTTCATTCACTGTTTCTATGATGTCACGTGAACCAGCTAATTTGTATATATCCCCCTATTCAGCCTGCAGCGGTATAGACCTGCACACTCATTTAGAAATTCTAAGGAGTGTTTCAGCTCTGACTGCTTTCTGAATGAGGCACAAAACAGTGCAGCCAATCAGAACAGAGCCAATTGATGTTATACCAGTAACTAAAAGAGCCTGTTTAAATGTTAGGCATAAAGAGGGGTTGGAAAGTGGTCAGGTTTATGACCCATTATCACAACAACTAAAATATTTAATGCAGTAAAATAGAGGATATGCACTCTGATCAACTAGCTTGACTACAGGAAAGCATAAGTAGACCTGCTTAATTCAATTTAGCACAGTGCTATATATGAAATACTAAATGGAAATCACAGTATTTAGATTTTCTGATATTTTTAAAACGCGGTTCAAAATGATAAAATCCTAAATATCATCCTGCATAACGGTGTATGATAAATATGATGATGTAATATTTTTCACCATATTACCAACAGTACTAAGAGTATCTTATTAAACAAAACTGGTTCAGTACAAGGCTAGTGTGCAAACATTTAGTAAAAATAAAATCTGTAGCTTTAGAAATTTTAAAATGACATTTTTTCATTTAAATTAGTAGTGATGAAACTCATTAATGCTAGGCTTAAGTATTAAGTTTTTATATTTATATTTTGATGTATATATTCATTGCATGTAATTATCAAAGTACAGACCTAAAGTGGCCAGTTTGGCTGATTAGCTGTAGTAGCTCATATAACTCTCAAGCTTAAATAAATCACTACTTACCATTGGTCTGAACTTGTTATATCACCAGGCAAAAGTTACAGGCTGCAATACTGAACCGCACTAATATGAAAAATCACACTAATGTAGAAAGACAACACAGTGTTAATAATCTTTAATTACATAATCTCTGTACATTTATGATAAACTTTTACATCGTCCATAGCTCTGATTAATATATAAATACGTAAACACCGTTATAGAGATCTAGCATGTCAATTTGTTTCAGTGCGATAGTCCTTGGGGGTCTTTCTAAAAACCCAATGAACGTTTCTCATGGCACTTCAAGTAATTCGAAATGTGCACAGCGTGGCAGGGAAAGTCACCTGCTGTGTTTGTGTGTACATATGGATTAAAAACTTGCTACTGTGAAGAGTGGAATGTACACCGATATTCCTTTCATTATAAGCTCCTCTGTAAGCCTGAATGAACCCAGCGTGCTTCTATCTTTCTTCTACCTGCCAAAGCAGGTCACGTCTTTAAAAGCTTTCTGCGTCAGTGTGGAGTCACAGTGGTCCGAACAGTAAGAGCTAGTCCTTCCTTAGCAGTTCACCCCGAGTCCTGTCCAGTGGTCAGGGACCATGAGAAAGTACTTGTCCATGGCCTCACAGAAGCGTGCACGGTACAACTCTGGAGACACCACTGTGGGCATTTTACCTGCAGGAAGCAACCACACATCACATCACATCAAAAAAATTCCTTCCATTTTCTCAGGCTTCACTCTGTCAGGCAGAAAGATTTGACTTTTGTCATGCGCTGGAGATCTAATTAATTTTATATAATATTATACAGTGTCACATGTGCACCGTGACTATGTCAATGAAAGCATTACCACCCACAGTAGGCGGCACAGTGGACGCCCACTGGTGCATAATTATCGAGACCGGCACAAGCAACTCATCAAGCAACTGGCAGAAATCACATCCCGATTTAAAAAAAAGGAGGCCCCACATGCATATCCCACAGGTCAGTGCAGCGTTTTAGCTTACATGGGATGTGGGATTAGAAGACCTACTAGAGTGCCTCTGTGAACACCACGACACTGGACACAGCGCCTCACCGGGACTCGTGTGACTTGTTTCCTAACTGGATCCTAGAGGACTGGCAAGATGGTCCTATGAGTCAGTGACGTGGTCTGATGAGTCATAGTACCAATTGTTCTAGGCTGAGTTTGTGTGTGGCCCATAAAACCATAGACCCCACTTGTTAATAAGCACTAGTGCAGTAGTGGTGTATAGTGTGTTCTCATGGCTTGAGTTGGGTCCACTGGTTCTACGTCACTGACCGGTGCCAGCTACGTTTTATTGCTTGGTGACCATTTACAGCCCTTCATGGACTTTATGTACCCCCACAATGATGGGATATTCCAGCAGGATAATGTGCTGTGCCATTGGGCCCGAGTTGTCAGACTGCTTTGAGAAGCATTTGGGAGAGTTCAGACAAACAGTGTGGCCTGCACATTCCCCAACACAAGCCCAATCGAGGCAATCCAGTGTCATACCTCATTTGAACTCTCACATTTCACCTTGCCATGAGCAGTCCATCCGATTTGCTGCATAATTTGTTAGCCTGCTGACCACCACCAGTGTCACTGCAGTGCTGAGAATGATGCACCGTCCAAATAATACCTGCACTGTGGTGGTCTTGTGGGGGTCTTGACCACTGAAGGACAAAGTAATCAAGTATACAGAGAAACAGATGGACTACAGTCTGTAACTGTAGAACTACAAATACATCTATGTGATAAGTGGAGCTAATAAAATATTAGGTTTAAATAAAGTGTACTTCATGAACTGGCTGGTCCGTATATATAGTTTGCAAGACGGAATATTCATAGGGTCATTCATAGGGTGTAAATCTGGACTGACCAGCCATTAGTAAAAAATAGTATTTTGGGCTTTTTTGCATGTGAGGGTATGAGGTCTTATATATAAAGAGCAGGTAAATTTGCAGTGCACCACTCATCATCACTATTTAAACATTTACTTATTAATACAGCCTCATATGGTAAATATCCAAAATATGTAGACACCCCTTCCATTTAGTCACTATGCTCACTGCTAAACACTGGCTAAAGGGTTGTATAGGCTCCAACATCTTGAAACTTTCCCTGTCCATCTGTGAAACTTTCCCAGAACTCTTGATTACTCTCTATTCATAACACTCATTTCAAAAGAAACGTTGGATAAGTAGGTATCTACAAGATTTTGGACATACAGTGTGTAATACGCAGATGTCACACAGAAGAAGAAGTCTAAAAGTACCTTGCCCTCCAAGTATTCCAGTGGACTTGACCACCATTTCCAGTTTTTTGTCCCATGTGAATGTGCGGATGTAATCTATGAATAAACAAACAAACAAACAAACAAAGGTTGTAATTCTTCACAAATCTAATAGGTGAAAAAGCACAACACAAACCCATCTTTATTCCAACTACTTACCAATAATGCCCACAACCAGCTGGTCAGTGGCATCGTCACGGCCCACCAGCAGCGAGTAGTCGATGATGAGGTGACTAGAGAGGAAGTAAGCGTCGCTGTGGATGGCCGCACGCAAAATGGCCTTACAATGAGAGCGGATGTAGAGCGGGTTGTCGTGCACCAGCTTCAGCAGGTTCTCATCAAGCAGCACCACTTCACAACTCTCCTTACCCTGATCCGTCTTTACGTTCCGGTTTCTCAAAGAGCCTTTTAGGTCAAAAACCTGCAGAATCATCAAAAGAGGCGGATAAGACACTATATGAAACTTCAGTATAATAATAATTTTGAATAGACTAATGAAAAGTATCCCGCATGACTGAAATCGCAACGTGCACTCACACTGTATCTGAATGCTGCTGCGACATTCACAGGACAGTCATTTGCCTCAAACCTTCAATGTAGCACTTTATCTGATTTGTGTTATTCAGAAATTGGTTATCATCATGTTGATGGTCATGTCACTGTGGCTACGGTACTGCCAAACACAAACAGTCTTATACAGGCAGCAGCTTTTAAAGCTTTAAACTCTATTAATCTAACTCTAATCCAATCTGATACAATGCATGTCTTATTTATTTATTATCTTCCAAGCTAAAATGATCAGTTATTAGTTATTCTTCAGTTAGTAATAATGACCAGGTTAACTTATCATAAGCTAAAACGATCCCAGTAATTAGCTAAAAACCTGAGTAAGGTAGTAGAAATACTGATCCAGTTGTGATGGATGATGGTTTTACAGTTGCTTTGGAAGTAGTAGTGTTTTGAACATGACACACTTAGATTAATGTCCCAACAGTTTAATTCATGTAAAATAGGGGGTTAGTAAATGTTTTTAGTTTGCTGTTGTTCAACTGAACCAAAAATACTATAAATTACATACATGTGACTAAAGTAAATCTTTCAAAATAAAAATAAATAAAATAATTCTGAAAAAAAACATGACAGAAGTGTCCCAAGCCTACTTTTGAGCACCTCCAATCACACTTCACTCAAAAGGGCATCAGAAAATAATCAAACTGAATTGGGATTAAAATCAGAGATTTCACAATACATTGCATTGTTTCCCAGAAATCACAATCAAAAGGATTCATTTTGGGTCAAATGTGCATACCCAATAAAGACTAATGTGAACTACTAGACTAATATGTTAACTTGTAAACAAAAACAAAGCAATATTATAAATTACTTAAGTAATATTCTAAAACTCCCTCTTGCATCAGGATAAATCACTCCAAAGTGAATCGAGAGCGTATATAAGTGTATAGCATCTCCACTACAGTTTAGGTAACACTCAGCATGCTAACACACCTGTGCCATCTTACGCCCGTAGAAGAGATTCTCCATTACTAGCAGGTCTAGCTTCTTCTCGGTGTTGTTCTGGGAGTTTTTGTAGCCAATACGATAGACTCCCAGGATCTTAGCAAGTGCTGTAGGCCTCTGGAAAAGACAGACAGTGACCATACAAATACATGTCCTCATATGATTATAAGCACAGGTGTAGAAGATACAAGAAGAAGAGCACAAACTTTATACTGTAATGCATACAGTGATTCTAATGAGCTAAGTACATTCAATGCACTGCAAAGTCAGCCTACCTTCTGCTGGACTGCACCGGTGATGTAAGTGAAGTAGTTTGGGGCAAAGTCCAGGAAGGACTGCACCTCTAACCTGGGCATCTGCTTCAGAATAAACCGATCATCTGAGGAGAAGGAGAATAAAGACTTCATTATAGTATGTCTATAGTTACAATGCATTGAACTTGACCACATCAAATGTAAAGGCCAATAATTTCTGGCTATAAATCTGGGAGTATCCGCATATGCTATATTATGTATTTGTTATAACACTGACAGCAGCAAATCACAGTCAACTTTTTATTACATATTCATATGCCATAAAATAAAGCCTCTCACATTCCTCTACTAGAGTTAGCAAATGCTTGGATATGACGAGTAAAATAAAGTCAGTCAATGTACTAAACTGTACGTAACTTCACGAATCGCTTTTATGTGTTTACCCCCTTGAGAGTAAGGCTCATTCTAACAGCACCTAAAGAAGTTCAAGTGCTATTTTAGCCTCAAGCTAACAGTGCTCTTTGCTTACTCTTCAACAGCAGGTTAAAATATGATGCATGCCATCTGTAGACTGACATCTGAAGGCTGTAATTTAACACATTTAAAATGTAACACATTTTTACGTCAAATTTCACATTTTTAACTAAATCTTTTTTTAGCTTAAGATGCTTCTAAAACTGAACGGTGTTCTTATGTAGGGTCGGTTTAGCATGGTTTGCAGCCTTTTGCTTTCAAGATGGTTCAGATATCCATATGATCGTGATGCAGGGTGTGTGTAACAAGAGGGACATGGATTTACACGTCGTGGGTCTCACCTACACAGGGAAATGAAAAGGCTGTTTTATTTTAACATCAGTGTTGCGAAAACTCTGGAAGGTGACAAACATCCGCAACAGTCAGCCAAAATCTTTATTTCTGACTGAAATTAAATAGCAACACAAAAATGTTTAAAGGAATGCTCCACATTGTTCTATCTCTATTTGCTGCATGTGTACCATGCACATTATCCTTCTCAAAAGAACAGATGCATGCTGAACAAAGAGTCATATTAGAGACAAAACATGATGGAACAATTCAAATTTTAGTGTCCAGAGTGCACACTTCACCTTCAGTGGCATAGAAGACGGCTCCTGACTTGCCACCTCTTGCCTGCCAGTTGACGCAGTGTGAAAGAGATCGAACAAAGTCTTCCTCTGTGCTTTCCATCACCTCCTCTCGCATCTTATGGAACTCCTCTGCATAGTAAATGCGGCAGTAGAACTTCGCACTGGCATCGGAGAACTCTGCAAAAAACACACCGCACATATCTCAATCAATTTCAATGACCATATCTGTTACAGACGATTTTAGTAGCACTCTCATTTCTGTAACACGGCGTGCTAATCCTGGAAACAAAACCACATCATAACAGACTATTTTATCCCTTAGCATGAGCTCTATTAGTTTTCTTCATTGATCATGGCACCTGAATACTTTGCCTGAAAAAAACAATATTGTTAAACATTGCTGAATTGAAACACAGAAGGAGTCTTTAGTATCTTTAGTTAAGCATAAGCCAGCCATTATGCAGTGATTATGCCTACAAAGTTTTTCTATCATTCAACTCAATTATTGTCAAAGATGGAATTCATTCAACTTTTATTTGGTTAATGATTACCAAGTCACATACCTTTAGTACTACTGTGATAGCATTAATACTAAATACAACTCTGACAGAAATTAAGAGGATAATATGTAGCGTCCATTAAGCCTGCATGATGCATGTGCTTGTGAAGGGGAGTCAGAATTTGGCAAAACACCTGCAGTCTCAGTGGGCACCTACAGCTACACAGTAAAGTTTTGTTCTTTTTTATACATTAAGTCATAAAGTGTACACAAACCACATTAACTAGACTACTGAAGTGTGTTGTGGGACGTTTTTAGGAAGAGTTAACAAAAAATATTTGTGTGACTAGATAGCAACGTTTGCCTTATACTTTCAGCGCTAAACTAAAACAAAAAGCACCAAACATTTCCCGGTTGGTCGACTTCCTCTAAAGTAAGTAAAGTCGGACTTTTCACAGAACCGTTTCCTTAATAACTGTAGGATGACACAACTCGTAATGCCGCCATTTTTATATTACTGCTAGTCACATGAGGATTACTTACTGAACTATTAATAATACTCACGCAGTTCAATGTGTGGGTTCCCAGTCTGCTTCTTCTGTTTGTCACCACCCTCAGGTTCCTCTGTGGGAGGTAAAGAGACACATTATGCCAAGACTCTTCAAGGCACCTCACACTTCATAATGATCATTTCATCCTCTACACAGATACTCCTCAGTATGTTCAGGGGGTGGATCAGTGGGTTTTTCCCTCAGTAAGACTGTGACTTACTGAGGGGGTCCGATTCCACACTGCTGCGTCCAAGCTGTGAAGTGCTGCCCTCACTGGCCTTGGCTGGACTATTCCTCACCCTGCTCTCTGCAGAACTACACACACACACACACACACACACACACACACACGGGTCAGTGCATGATTAAACAAAGATCACACACAGCTCTAGTGCTATCAATCAGTGTGAAAAACGTGTGAACCCTTCTATGCAGACCTGATGGTCTGGGATGTGTCCTCCCCAGAAGTCTTAAGCGTGGTCTTTGAAAGCTCTTCAAGGGCGTTTTTATATTCTTTACAGCTAGAAGGCAAAATAAAATGTTTAAACAATGCTTAAAGAATGGTGTCAAGATAAGGTCTTACACTGTGGGCTAAGAAGCAGCGTACCTGAGAGCAAAGGCAATGATGGAGCTGGGCTCCCGCTCACATACTGCAATAGGCACACGCTCATGCTCATACATCAGATAGTGCTTGTCTGGGTCACTAATACAAATGCAGAAAGGTCAAAAGTAAAATTAAAACACAGTTAAACGTGATATGTGTGATACAAATGAAACATTTCATGTGACTTACAAAGGGAAGGGAATGGGGTTATAACTGTTCCCTGGTAACAAATTGGCCAGAATGGTTTTCATGGTGGTCTTCTCCTTCACTTGACTGTCATTGGAACCCAGCAAATGTCCATCAAACACATCTGAGGGAGCAAAAGAAGTCAGAATGTTATTACCCATTACATTCTATAAATAAAGAGGTGCCCAGTGTGTAGGTGTGTGCATTTGTTTTTGTACATTTTCCAAGTGTTAAGTGTCCAATCTGAGAAAAACAGGGCTAATCTACAACATTGCAACACCAAGGCTTGTTTCTTTTCAATGACATGTTAAAGGTTCTGTAACTGACAGAGTAAAACCATTTCTTTGTTATTTAACTCTACAAATAAACAACTGCAAATTTAATTCTATCAAGCAAGCCTGTTCCGAGTCAACACTGGTTAGGCTTCGGACCCCCCAAGATGATAAATCTGATGATTGTCTTCTGGGAATGCAAGTGAATTATCTACAATTGTTGTCATATCTTAATCAGTAGAAAGTTCATTTTGGATTCGAGATCTAAACGTTAAGCCAGACCATCTTGTTGAGCCTGTATGTGATGTTAATATGTAAAGACATATGATGTGGTTCAGAAAACTCCCATGAAATAAACACTGTGTAAATCATAGAGGTGTGGCTAAATGTATTACAGTAAAACGCTGAGCAAAAACTGTCACTATTTTGTAAAAACCAACAACAAATAAGCAGATTACAAATGTTAATGTGTTTCTATCAATCCACACTCAAATCCTGTAATGTTTGAAGAAACGTTTCATACAGTTTCAACCTGGTGTTTGATAACTTTTATTTCTTATTGATTACAAATGTTTGAATCCAGTTCCAGTTTTGTATTTATTATATTTGAGACGTGTACAACCCCACATCCTGACACTGTCTAACAACAAGATTGTGTGTGTGTGTGTGTGTGTGTGTGTGTGTGTGTGTACTGACCATCAGGAATGCTGACTGAGTCTTGATCAGGAAAAGAAGGTCCAGATGTGAGGAGCTCTGAGCCCTGCTCTGCTGGCGATGGAAGTTGTAGTAAGGAGGATGATCCGGAGCCTGAAGGCAACGTGCTGAGGTGTCGGTCCTCTGGCACTGTGAATAAGGGCCATCAATGAACTGTACAAACCAATCAAATTGTAATGATATGTCAATAATTAGCCAACTCACCTTTTTCACCATTCTGTACCACAGGTGAGGGATTGCGAGGGGAAGACTCCAGAACACTCGTCTATCAATGAAATGAACAGAACAGTTTTGGCCTACAGTGTAAAACCCATATTAACTTCAACAGTTAATATTAGTGCAATGTTTACCACAAGAAACATGACTTGCAAATGTCAAATGGCAAGTCACTTAACAATTGTACTCAGAAACACAAATGGAAGAGGCATGTTAAGTTGCTAACCTTGCTATCATCATTGGTGGTTTGTCTATGTCTGCCGGGGCTGGGTGGTACGGACACACGCTTTCGGCCTTTCTCCAGCTGGAACAGATCCTGTAATCTGATACACACATACACAATTCATGACCACAGTTACTTCTGTTATCATGGAGAATACCTATTTTCTAAATCTGCAATGTGTACTTTGCAGATTTTAGAAAGTACTGCAAGTACTTTTAATGCCAAAAAAACAATTTACTTCTGAAAAAAATGTTATAAATGAAAAACAAAATTCAATAAAATTAAAAAAAAAAAAAAGCTCATTGTGTCAAAAGTATTGTGTTAGTTACTTGCTGTTCCAGGACTGAAGAGTCTCACACAGGCTCTGCTTTTTTATCACTACAGACTCTAGAACAGCCTGCAGCTGCTGAGGAGTGTCCACCCCAGTGGCCTGCAGACGCGCCTGCAGCTTCTCTATCCAGCTCCGCAACTCAGCCTCCTCCATCTGACCGCACAGAGACCAATACAAACATCTTAACATAGCACGTGTGTGATGATTTAGTTATGCAGTCTGACAAACTACCAGTTTAAATCATATAGTAAACACATATGAAAATCACTGCACAAGCAATAGAAACGGTACTACAAACTTACGTCTTTCTGTGCAAACAGATCCTCCATTTTCTCCTCGCGAGTTTTGCTGAAGGTGTCTGTTTTTAGGGAGGTGAGACGGTCATCGATTGCTGCGTAAACCTGAGTCACTCTGAAGGAACAAAACAGAACCAAAACCATTCGTTTAGTCCAGAGACCTGTTGGAACAGGGTTAAACCGTAACTGTGCAAGTCTTACTTTTGAGAGAAATCTTTGAGATCCTGTTGCAGAGCAGTCTTGCAGGGACCTTGGTTTCTGATAAAGATTTTAGGAGGAGGCAGGCATATCTCAAACAGTCTCACTGGGATATAGCTGCAGATAAGAAAAAGAAGAATTGATTCAGTAATTGAGACAGACTAAGTGAACGTGGAGAGACAGCTAGACCCTTGTGTAAACAGATACATCAAAGATAAAAGTAATTGACTTGGCAACTTCCCCTAGACTAGACATAACTTAGTCACTGTTAACAATACACTGTAGAAGAAGAAAACGTTTAGTAATAAAACAAGATTTGACACTAATTTGTTTACATACACTGTGAAGCACTTCAACCTAGGGATGTGCACTGGTAGTCAAATACACCGTGATCTATTCTAGGTGACTATTTTTTTCAGTCACTATTTTTATATTTGTATACAGGCTTACAATCCAGCCAAATGCTCAAGTATTACCAGGGCTGGATTTGCTAGCAAGTGATTTCGCTACTATGAAAGTGTCTAAATATAAACACACTGCCAAGAAAAAACTGTTAAGCATGTGATGTATGTAGAGTATGTAGAGGAGCTAATGTAACTAGACTACATTAGCTAAAACCAAAAACAATAAAAAGCTAGTTATTTGTTTCCAGCATTACGTTATTATTATTATTATTATTATTATTATTATTATTACTACTACTATTACTCTTAAACAATGAGTACTTGACCTGAACAAACAAGAACAAATCAAGCACATATAATGTATCTACAGTATAACTGAAGATGTTCACCTGAAGGAGGCCACCATCTGGTTGTAGGAGAAGTACTGGTGGTAGTCTTTGTGGATGGAGTGGCCACAGGGCTCAGCGTTGGCACGGCGAGTATACTGGTGGCCATAGAAACGCAGCTCCAGATATTTGGCGAAGGACATGGACCATGAGTCATTGGATAAGGGGACCACTGGTGTCACCTGCCATCGCATAAACAACAACTTTGATCTGTGGCTATGTCATACATGATCCTTAAAATGCTAGTTTGGCAAAAAACAAATGTAGTAAATTTTGCCTTTAAGGCAAAGATTAACGGTAATACAATGTAAATAAAAATAAAAAACGTTTTTAGCATAGCTAAAAGAACATTCACTGTCATCCCTGGCAAAAAAAACAACATACAAAGTCTTAAATGAACAGTAGAGGAATGGACTATTTTCCATTAGCCTTAGTCGATCTGCCAAGATGTATGTATTCTCTAAATTTTGCTTTTTTTTAGTTAAGCACTGGAGCTATGCAGCTAACAAACAATATGGCTAGTCAAATCTAAGGACATACATGCCCAAATTTCATATTACATAGCTTGAGTATATCATCTTTATATAAACAAGTCAACTAAAAAGCAGTGGTAAAGATTCAAATTCAAATTTAAATTGGAATTATATTTAAATTCCCATTACTTTCAGTTCTTCCTTATGATTCTGACTTATAACTCATATTACCTAATATGGAAGTTGAGATAAATAAAGTGGTTCCAGTGAGCTCTCAGCTTAGTTCAACTAAACAGCAATGTTCAGTCAATTTGGACAGTAAACGGTAAGTCAGTCTCTACACTAGTCTATATGGAAAAGTCAGGAAAAACTTGAAGAGCTGGATGTGTTTTGAGGATGTATTTACAGTATAATTGCTGTGACCATAGGGTTTGTTAGTATTTTAGCTGTAGCACTAAATTAAAGAACTAAAATCTGGACAATCAACAGGACAATAAACTACACCTGGGGAAAAATTGTGTAAATAAAGATTTTTTTTGCAGAATTTAAAGGAAATGTGCAGTGTGGAATTTGGCTGCCACTTTGTCACATGTCACCTGTTTGCAGATTCGGCACCAGGAATAATTGAGGATAGTGTGTTGGTATCCAGGTACAGGGGAATCAAGCTCTTTCAGAACGATCTGGACACAGCCGTTACCGTGCACAAAACGCCGAATATGGTGGACCATGGGAGTCTCACAGTACATGCTGGGACACTGATAAGAGGGCCTGCATAACAAACAACACCTGCCTTTCAGTATCTTAGAGACACAAATCCCCAATACTTGTAGCTTATAGCATTTTTGTTTTACCTGAAACAGTATCTTTCCAGAAATATGCCGAGCGTCAGGTCATTCTTCCCATAAAATTCCATTGTCACAATCCTAAATGTAGACAAGAGATTATTTATTATTTCTTCATTATTATTCATTATTTCTTTCAGACTTATGTTCAGAAGGACAATTAGCAATCTATATTTACGTGTCAATGCTCTGTCTGGTATACATTAGATATGACATACAGAAAAACAATGTTTACCATGGACTGACACAGTGGTTTGGAGCATTGTGAGACTGTGTAGAGGAGCTGCTGAACAGCACGCAGAGTCTTTGATGATTTTTTGGATTCAAGCAGTCCAGCTGTGTTGGAGTAAAACACAAATATTTCACATCTCAACAAACATTCTTAGACCGTATTGTAGGCTTATGGCTCAATACCATTTTTCTGTCCAGATCAGATCTTTTGAACTTTATAAGATCAGACCTTTTTAACCTGAAAGTGTCTCAAATCTAAAGTGGTTCACACGGAAGTCAAATCTGTGTCCAAAAACCAAAGTTGCACGTTCGCCTCTTTCACTGTGTAAAAAGGCACCTTTTTGTGCTGCATTCATTTTTACCGGGGGAGCTACTGTACTTAAATTGACCCTAAGAAGAACTGTTATTTCAATCCAGCATGAAACACAAAGAAAATTCACAAAAGAATCGCCCATAAATGTTTGTTTGGAATGAATGGTGCTCTGTATTTCACCAAACCCAGAGCACCACCAGCAACAGCAGTCCAGCTCAAATTGACCTCATGGCAATATATGAGCGTGCTACTGGACAGAACCATGCTTCATCATTGAGTGTGGTGCCTGTAAAGCAACACTAATGTGCACAGTAGGAGTGGGAATCTCTTTGATTTTAAATAAAGAGTTCCAAAATATGACTACAAAATGGATCTTAATTTTTCATTACCAAAGCCAACATTATGTATAATTCCATAATTTTATAATTCAAAAATGTAAAAAAAAAAAAAAAATTCAAATGGTTCTGACAGTTTAAAAAATAAATAAATAAATAAATAAAAGTAAATACATAAATGCCTACATTTAGTGCACTAAGCGTTGGCCATATTAGAGACTGCATGCTTGATCCCCAGCGATGCCATAGCAAACCAGGACTCCAAGAGAACAAAACTGACTCCCTCTTCACATTTACTCATTAAGATGCTTGTCAATGCGAGTGTCTAGCTGATGTAACAGAATTGCGCCTTTCCTCCAAGAGCGCCAAACTGTCCAATGACATTGCGTTAGTGGCGTTTCACAAAGATGTGGGTTTAGTAGGGACTATTTACCTTGGTGGCCCAAGCCATTTCATTCTGTCCTGGGCCTTTCTCCTCCTCGCTGTCCAATTTCGCTTTTGTCGGTGGTGGGCTAGCAAACGGGTCAATGTCACGCTGCCTGATGCGCCCTCCTTGGGCGCGGTAGTCGGCAAGCATGCGGGCCAGATCCTGACTGCTGCTCAACTGCTCCACAATATGGGCTGTAATTAGTTTATGAGAGGGTAACACTTGGGCGGGGCGCTGCTGGGGCCCGGTCCCATTGCTCAGAGAAGAGGTGGGCGGGGCCAAGTCTTTCAGCAGGAGCTTCTTGCGGCGTCCGTCCAACTCTTTAAAGTCTTTGTTGAGGAGTGGTGACAGGTACACCTGCTCTGGGAAGTAGTCGCGGCTCGGGCAGCGCAGACCTGCAGGCATCAGCAGGAAAGGCTCACGGAAGGTGATGAAGGGTGAAATGCAGAGGATGATGTCCTTTAGCTCCTGTTTGAAGCAGGCCGAGATAGACTTGAGCCGATCATCTGTTGAGGTTACTTGCTCAGGCACAAAAAGGCCAGTGTCGTCCTGGAGCGGGTCCCTGAAGAGTCGTGCTGGAGGAATCGATGTTTCAGAACTAGTGCTGCCCCCTTGCACCATGGTACCCTCTTCATCTCCATTTTCTTCTGTACCCAATGGTTCTTTCACCTCCTCTTCTGCAATCTCCTCCAAGTCTGAGATGAGGTAAGGCGGGGACACTGGTGGTGGTTGGCTCATGGGACAGGACAGAGGGGTGGAGGTCTTTACATCCTCAGCCTCTCCTCCATGTAAAGACGCGGATGAGCTGTTTCTACTTACTTTAGGGCTCTCGCCTTCTTTCAGTGACGATTCAGAGATAGACGGCTGCCTGTTGTGGCCTTTTAGGACATCCTGGAGGTCTGGCTCAAAGTCACCTTCTGAGGGGAGCTCCATGTAATCCTCCTCTAATCCAGTTCCATTTCCCTGGCTCTCTCGCTCAGCCTCCTTCTCTTCTTCTCCAGCAGTGCTCTCCAGCAGGCAGGGGAAAGAGGTGCTCTTAGAAAGGCTTGGAGGCATGGCAAACTCATCCATAAGGAAGGAGAGTTCCAGCTGTGAATGGTAAGCAACACAGACCATCATCGTAATGATCTCTTTCACTCGGGCCAGCTCGTACTCGGAGGCGCCACGAAGCTTGATGGTGCAGCCCAGCTGAGGAGGACAGCCCTCAAAGAACATCAGGGTCTTCAGCTCATCTGGCAGAAAATAAGCAATACAGTAGCAATTATATTTTAAAGCAATAAAAGCAAACTACAATTTTATTTAGTACCGAAACACAGTCAATCAGCCAAAACACGTATGATTCTTCAGTTGCACTGGAGCTGGAGGTCATGCTCGCTAATGGTAGGAGTTTGTCACATAGCTATACACAATACTTTATTACAATATTTACACAATGCCTTATCAGTCCCACAGTCTAAAAAAACATTCTGGAATTCTTATATTTTTCTAACTGGTGTGTGTCCTACAGGCACATGGATGCTACAGATTACATTTCGTTCTTCCTAAAGGTACACTTTAGCTCAAATGGCCCCTAAACCTCTAGAATGAATGAGGAAAAGCACACTGAATATGCTGATAAGAAAAGCACACACTCACTGTTGGGAAGTTGGAAGGAATGAAGGTAGAACTTGTGGCAGGTCCCCAAGCGAGGTTTGGTCAGCAACTGGTCCATAGACATGACTAAATCACCCTGAGTCATTCGACTCACTCGATCCAGCACTTGCTACAAAGAAAGAGACTCATGAAAAGTAGTTTACAGACCACAATATTATGCCTTCGAGTCTAAACCCTCCAGGGAGCACTGACCTTGAGGACCTCACCTCATGACTACAGATACCAAAGCTCTGACTACTTGAATGCACAACAAGAAAAGTACACCACACAGAGAACATGACATTAGTGTGTCTAAATAGTGGGTCACAACCACAGAAGGTGCACCTACAGGTTTGACATTGATGACCAGGGTGATTCCTTGCTCTAGAAGCATGTCCTGAGCAATGCGCGACACCGTCTTCTCCACCAGCACCAGGTTGGGTCGTACGTCAGCTATCCGCTGCACGTAGTTCTTCAGAAACTCTCGTTCCTAAAGACAGCATTCATGTCAATTTATTTGATTCACCACCACCAACACCAACAACAAGAACACCAACACCGACACCAAAGTAAAACCAACATTGAAGGGAAATACGATACTACAATGAGAGAAGCTTCCACCTAGTGTTGTTATTTATTAGAGCTCGTTTTTCAAGCCCAAGCTGCTGTCCCGCAGTTTACAATCAATAGCACATAGGTCCAGATCTAAAATCTGATTGGCCAAGCCACAATCAAAATCGCTAAAAAATTACTTCTCTTACAGTGAATACACTTTACACGTACCATCCAGTTTCCAAAAAGGTTGGGATGCTATGTGATTTTTATTGCTTTTTAAAAAACATGTATCCATTTTAAATTTGGTGCCAGCAACACGACTCAAAAAGAATGGGACAGGAGAAAGAAAAGACTGGAAAAGGTGTGTAATGCTTAAAAAACACCTGGTGGAGCATCTCACAAGTAATTAGGTTAATTGACAACAGCTCAGTAACATCATTGTGTATTAAAAAAAAAAAAAAGAATAAAAAAAAAAGATAAAAAAGAGCACCTCAGAGAGGCGGAGTCTTCCAGAGGTAACGATGGGGAAGTGGTCACCACTTTATACAGGCAAATAGTGCAACAATTCAAGAAACAATGTTTCTCAACATAAAGAAAGCAAAGAACTTGGGTACAATTGAGTACACTGTATCAATAACAGATTCAGAGAATTCAAAGAAATCTTTGTATGCAATGGACAAACCCAAACCCAGTGCTGTTCTGTACGGTGCTAGTACTACTGCAAACATCAACGGTGACTTGCACATCTGTGAAGGCACCATTAATGCTGAACGATACATACAGATTTTGGAACAATACATGCTGCATACAGATGACATCTTTTTCATGAAAGGCCTTGATTATTTCAGCAAGACAATGAACCACATTCCACCTGTATTACAACAGCAAGGCTCCTTAGAAAAAGAGTTCAGAAGCTATACTGCAGTACAGATTGAAAACATACAGCACATTATAAAATGAAAAATAGGACAAAGGAGACACCAAAGTGTAAGAATGAGAAAACATTTAACTTTCAAAAGTACAGCAATCGTCTCCTCAGTTCCCAAAAGCTTTATTTTAACAGTGTTGCTGGCATTAAATTAACAAAAGACATAATTTTCAAAAAACAATAACATTTCTCAGTTTCAGCATCTGATATGTTGTGTTTGGAAATTATCTGATGCCAGGAAATGATGATGATGATTATGATGATGGATCCTGTTGTAATTTACATTCTGTCCACCATGTGTGGATGTGCAATTGCCAAGAGGGTACCCATACTGTTAAATACGAATTTACCATTCCTAAAAACCAGAAGGGTTTATTTCTGTTTCAGCTTAATTTAGTTTTAGTGCAGGGGGAAAAAAAGAAATACCTGTAGCACAATTGGGTCAATGCAGGTAAACTTGGTCTCTTCTCTGTAAAGATACTCAATGGAACACTTCAGCAGAAGGATCTTGGGGTTCTTGATGTAAGAGTTCATCTAAAACAAAAACAAAGGGGGAAGAAAAAAACTCACAACTGGTAAAGTGCAATGTCACCGGCCACTATATATCCAAGTGTTAAAAAAAAAAAAAAAACCCATACACACACCTTTTTGTGAGCTATGTTTTTAGTGCAAACGAAGCCATTGACCACCACAGAGTCAAACTTTTTTCCTCCTGGAATCTAAAAAGGACAATCAAACAAAGTTCTCATGATTTCCATAAGCATATCAAGGGAAGATTAATATACCTCCTAGTGAACATGGCAATGGTGCCCATCACATACCTTCTTGATATGGACGAGTTGGCGAATGTCCATGTCGTCATCACAGCTGCGAACATCTGGCCGCACTGTCTGCACCACCTGCCGCACTACTGGCACGATGATGTCCCGCCAAGAGAGAGACAGAGACTCGCTGTAGAGCAGCTGCTGCAGGAGAGCCATCATATGGCTGTGGTTGGCAGATCTGAGCAAAAGGCAAGAAGCACAGAAATAAACTTGCAGCATGTGTTTTAAAGTAGCTTAAACAGCTGTAAGTCACAATTTGAGGACACTTTTAAATCAACGGTTCAGTAAGAAGAAAATGCATTCATTTATTTTCCTCTTACTCATGTTGATCAGCCAGGACATTACTGGTGTCTCAAGTTGGTTACTTTACTTTCGCAATGGCGTTACAAGGCTATTGTAGCTACTAAGGAAGTAAAAGTAGGAATCATTTAGGCTTCAAGATGAATGCTACTACTGTTTATGTAGCTATGGTCTTTTTTATTTTCATGGATGGTATTATATAATTTACTACTTTTAATGCTAGTTCTATTGCTAATGTAAATCTAACGTTAAACGATGGAATCTACTGCTGCATTTGGGGACGAATTTGACTTTCTAACTTTCCATCACAAACTTTAGCAGTTTGAAGTTGGAAAAGAAAGGAGGCTCACAGCAATAAAGCACTTATTTATAACAGTTCCACTGTTAATGTAGCACTGAAAATGAAACTTAACCATTTCATTTAAAACGTTATACAGACACAAGCAATTATCAAATTATTCACCTCAGTTAGCAACATCTCACACAAATAGCAAACAGCCTTACTTATTGTACTATGGGCATTGCTGTGTTAATGTGACATTATGTAATTACAAATTGAAGCTGGAGCTCTTGAGAAATTCAGACTTTATGTGGAGGAATTAAAAGTTGTGTGACCGCTCAAATGGATTGTTCCCACTAAGTTGTGAATTCAGCATTAGTCTCACTTTAGTGTAAAACTAAAATAAAAGCAAACATAGAACCACAAGAATGTCTTGTCCAGCTGACTTCATTTGAAGTAAAAAGAAATCTGCCCAGATTTTTCTGACTGTTCTACTACATAATACTTTGTCTTCTAAGGAGGAAAAAAAGAAAAGAAGTTTACACATGAAGAAAGCAAAACACAAAAGAACAAGCAAACCATTAACACTGCTAGTTCTGACTGGTCATTAAAACATTCCAAAACTCACAGTAGTCTCTCCATTGCTTTCTTCTCTCCATTCTCCTCCCTCAGCTGATCCAAGGAACTGTGATGCCAGCCCAGTGGAGTGAAGAGCATCTCTTTAGCCTTCTCTTCTACTCGACGATTGAACAGAGACTCTGCCAAAACAAGGAAAGAGTTCAGCTAGGTAAGACATGTAGCATGATGCAGATTCTTAGATTGTTCTTCTGTAGCTTTTATTCCAGAGTTAGCCATTGCCCATTTCAAGCCATTATCTAGGCTTCCCCTTTTCTTGAAGAAAGCATATGAAGCCAGTTGGTCCCCATCATCTTGAACTGCTATTTACACGCAAGACAACTGAAAGCACTCCTGAACAGAGAACTCCTGAACTCCTGAAAAGCACAACTGAAAGAAGCTCAAATCTGTGTAATCTAAATCATCAGTCTGACTCAACAGTGAGAGAGGAACTAAGACAGCCTTTGTAACAGCACTCTACTGACTTCCCAGCCATGGACGGCTGCGGCACAGCTGGGAATCAACCTCGGGTACTAGCAGCAGAGCACAATCTTTCAAGACTGATGCCAAAGGACACCAAGTCTGATGAATGCCTACCTTTGATGAAAGCATCACTGATGGATATATTCTGACCTCCATCTTCTGTGACCAGGAACTCAGCTACAAGATAACAAAAGAAACGCGATATTTCAATAGTTTTTCAGAAGACAAGACATGAAATCAAATTAATAATTTGGGATTGCCATGAATCCAGTCAGTATCATGCCAGACTGTGCATTAGCTTTGTTTCTTCTAAACCTTTAGAGGAACAGGGAGTCAGGCGTGCTTATTTTAGGAAGGGAACTTAGTGCGAGTCATGCCTCTCAGTGTGGGATTTAGACTAAACTCCACATTAGTATTAAATTTAGATCATTAGAAGCGATGTCATGCATTTGGTGTTTGGCAAGATACAGTGGGATGTTTGGGGATTTTTTCTTTTTTTTTTTTCAGGCAAGCACGAGGTGAATCAAAACTCAAGGCAAAAACAGCACAGTGAGTTAGCTCTGCTTTTAAAACAGCAGGAGGCAAACACGGAGAGCCAGAAGGCCTCTCAGCCTCTTCTCACTTGGTGCCTGGAAGTCTGGGTCGGGGGCAAATGGGTCAGGGTGCTCCATACTTTTCTGATCGGCCGGGTGGGGAGGCACATGAGGGTACTTGGCCTGCTTCTTGATGTGAAAGTTGACGTTGTCCTGTTCCACGTTCAGGTTAATGGAAGCAGCAGAGTCGCTGTCCACCGCAGACTGGAAACTGCTGACTGATGTTCTTTTGCTGGGGCTTGCTGAATCTGAATAACAGAGAATGTGGAAATGGTATGGGAAACTGGGTGGGAAAAACAGCACTGATGCATCTTTGACTTTTATATAGTCCTATCTGCGCTAAAGCTCATTTTAATATAGTGGCTTGGAAGCAATCTCAGCCAAGCTACTAAGCATTCCAAAAAAAGCCTACTACTGAGCTTGCGGACATAAGGGCATAAGGTTCATTGTAGCTGGTTTCCCAAGCCGTTCTATGGACCGGAGATGGAACTCCAACTTAGCATGCAATCTTTTAAAAGGACCCTCTTTGCTTTGTAAAAATGTGATGCCTTTTAAAAAAAAAAGCATAAAAAAAATAAAAACAAATAATACAATAATAATCTTCACTAAATGATTAAGCTCACAACATGAATACCCAATTATTACCAGACCAAGGGGATATAACATAGAAAGGCATAGTTTGCATACATTTCACATGTAATCATTAGCAAATTGTTTTCTTACTTGGTGTTATGTAGTCATTGTCATCAGCAAGCTGCTCGGTGTCACTATCATCAAACTTGATGTCTTTAAACCACGATGGTTCAGAGTGACCCTCCAGAGAATTTACACTGTCACTGTCCGGAGATGGAGTCTCTGAAAACTCTGTGCTCTAAAGAAAAGATGGAAACGTTTTTGTACAAATAAAGACTGTGACAAATACATCGAAAGAAAATACTCAAACAAATGCAGCATTGAACTTTCATTTCTCACAGCTCACCTGAAGAGGACGATATAGAGCATACTCGTCACGGAAAATCTGATCGTGGTGAGTAACACAGTCAAGCCAGCGCCCATCAACCAGAGCCTGACCAATAGCTATGGCCTGAGCCCTGGGGGGGGGGGTCACACAATAAAATGAAGCACAAGAGGCAATGCATTTTGGTGCTTTTAATCAGTGCACATCTGGCAAAAGCACTGATGATTCACACCACTGTGTCAATAATAAAGCCACAGTTCATCTCAGTTAAACCTCTGAGGATGTGAGTTCAAGCCCAAGTCATGGGAAATACTTGCAGGCATGTCAACAATGGTCCAAGACCATATGGCAAATTCTGGGACTGCATAAGTTGTATTGCTCATTATTATATACAGCTTTTCTTCAGCTATAAACATCTAGGAACTTGACAAACACTGAGTTCACAGTATTATGTCTACATCAAAAATACTGACATCCTTTCAGTTACAGCCTTACCTAGTAGCGATAGTACCGTTTCGCAAAAGCCAGTTTACTAGCTCTTTTCCCACAATGCAGTTAGGATAAGTGCGTAGCCAGTAGCGGTGGTCCTGGAACTCCATCCCAGTGTTACTGTGACAAATTTTCTTCCATAAGTCTTTTAACTGAGATGTATCCTACGTTTTAAAATAGAAACATATGAACAAAACATTAGTCATTTTTCCCCCAACAGACATGAGAAGCAATTGAAAAGCAGAAATGAATGGTCTGTCATGAAGTGTCTTCTAAAAATGAATTCTACCTGGTACATTTGTACGTTTGGTGGCTGTGAATGGTCAGAATTCATCAGAAATGCAAAAGCACAGCAGAAACATTGGGTAATCTGTACATTCCAGCCATCTGAGATAACATGTTGTAGCGGACAACACTAAAGTAACAACTAGCAAAATATGCTGTGCTGTACTACAGTTAAGAGATGATGGCCATGTGACAGCAAATAAGCATGTGATCATTCTTTAAATACACAGTTAAAGAGGAACCTTTCTGTTGTTTATGTAATGCCTGGCTCAACACACTACAAGATTTAGACAATCTTAACCTGTGCTGACATTATGAGAGACCTTGCAGGTGACGACAGGTTTCACAGATATTTCTTTCCTTCAGTCTTCAAGGTCCAAAACATTTAGCCAGAAAAAAAAGAAAGACACTACTGCAAAGTCTGCATTCCCTCCCCCCTCCCCACCACTACATTTTAAAGGTTTAAAAAAAAAATTGATTACAATAGACTTGACTGGACTTTGAGAAGTCTAGTGAGGTTAAGATCCCACAGATATATACATTTTGTGGCCAATACCAATTTTAAGGGGTTTAAAATTCTAATATTACAGCCAATATAATTCTATATTTGTGACATTAATATTAACTCCAATAGCTTTGGTTAAACCGTTTTCTCACTTATAAGACTGAGGCTATGTAGGCTGAAACATCATGTCAATTCTGATGCATGGTTTGAAAAGCTTCATTATATAGAAACAGACTATTATTAAATACAACACACATAAAAGTGCAATGTCATAAAATAGGTTTTCATTGGGGACTATTTCGCCTTATTGACTATTCAACTTGCATGTGGGTCTTTAAATGACATTTAAGACCAAGACTTTATTGCAAAACTATTGCAAAATAATGTTTCCAGCTCTGGCCTCCCTGACTTTCTAAACCAGAACACTTTACACCAGACATCTCTGAATGAATTCTGCATTCTTGATGATATAATTATGCAAAATAAATAAATAAATAAATAAATAAATAAATAAAAATTCTCACACACTTCCCCCCCCCCCCTTACGTTGTCTTCACTACCTTTTTGGGTTCATTCTGTACATATCTATGTTTAAAGGGTTTTGTCATTTTAGCCCTAATGATGTTTTGGGTTCAGTTTCATCATGAGATTTCCCATTCTAAACCCGAAAAAAAAACCTTTAGTGGCACATTATCTGTAATATTCACAGCTCATGAACTGTCAAAATTACTGCTCGATTAATATATTGGTCGGACTGTAATTAAACCTCATCTGACAGTATAAACTTTTTAGCGTCAACCTGAGAAAATGGTCAGGGGTGCAATCAGCCTGGACATGTTGTAGAGTCGGCCAGGAATTAGGTAGAGAGAATTTATACCGGGAGGATCTTGCGTTCCTCTTCGCTGTGATCAGCCTTAGCTACAACTCTGCTGGTCTGGGGGCTCACAGAGCTCTCGTATGAGGGAACCATGGAGCCTGAACGATCCAGAGACAAGTTGGCCACACTAGCTGACCTTTTAAAAAAAAAAAATAAAAAATGCATCACTTCAAAATGTCTACATACAGCAACAGAACATTTCAAAGATTAAAACACGACAAACCAACCTTTTTCTTGCTGGTGATTTGCCCAAATCTTCCTGCACAGCAGACAATCTGGAACTGAGGCCACTGTTTTGTGACTCTTGATGGATCAAACTGCATCAATCATAAAAGAAAACACAAAAACTAAAATAAGCAAGATTATGAACATTTCACTTTCCACTGCCTAAATATACTACCAGAGATTGGGTTAGTACAGGACATGCACGACATGCACGATAAAGTCACATTCACTAGATCTAGAGCAACCGAAGCCTCTTGAGACATCAACTGAAGGGGCAAAATTAAAACACCAGACTCACTTCTTCCTCATCCCCATGGTAGTTTTTCTATGCATGAAGAGAAAGGAGAAAAAAAATGTACTTTGAAAAAAGACTCTAAAGACATGAGCAAAAGAAGCATGACTGCCTGGATAAGAGCAGAGGAAGCAGCAGTTACAAAGGAAACATCAAATGGTTTCACACACTAAAACCCAAAACATGAGCAGCCTTCAGCCTACTGACAGTTCAGGTGGGCCAGGTTTAACTGTAACCACTTCTGCTTTTTAGATGATAAAAAAAAAGAAAGAAAGCAAAACACAGATGGCATGTATACAGAGGAGTGGCACAACAAACACAAAACAGTGAAATTGCAAAAGGAGAGATGGCAAACCTAGAACCAAAAAAAAAGAAAAGAGAGAGGGATAGAGGGATAGAGAGAGAGAGAGAGAGAAAAACGGCACAGGCACAAGAGGATGAGAACCAGCGTGGACCTGAGCAATGAATCAACAGAATAATGACGTTATAATTTGCTTTCCTTTCTTTCTTCCTCCCTCCCTGCTCACCTTTGCCAGGCAAGGTCCTCTTCCAGGAAGATGTTGCGGCTGGCCTTGCGTCCGCCGACAGGTGTGCGAGGTTCGGTGGGCTCCAGAACACACACGGAGCAGGGGGAGTCAGACAGAGCTGTCAGATCCTCTCCAAGACAGCCTGAATCTGCTGAGTGTGCATAACTCAGAGCGATCTTACGACAGTACGTACATGCCCGCAAATCACCTACGAGAGAGAGAGAGAAAAAAAAATAGTATTACAGCGGTAACACTGTATGCACTTAAATCATGCCATCTTCTTGCCCACAGTGGCACATCCTGTAAAAGCATCTGCAAGGCACCAACAGATGAAGCTGAAGCCTGGTTTACACTGTACGATAACAGTCATGATAACAGACAAAAATCCAAAACAGTGAAAGAATTTTCCTCCTCTATAGAGAACACACTCAAATATGACATTTTTCTGCACCATTTCAGCGCACAAGTTCTATTCATGTTGATCCCAGCAAATGAATTCCGTATTAGGATTGAGGACATTAAGAAATTTACATTCCCACAGTGGAAAGACATGCAGTCAGGCAAGTTGGAGATGCTACACTGCCATAAAGTGTGAGTGTATGAAAGTGTATGTCTGTTAGTCTGCCCTGCGTCTTTCCTGCCTTCCGCCCAGTGAGCGTTGGGACAGCCTCCAGCACCCTGTAATTTGATTAAGGGTAAAAAAAACCTTTAAATAAAACTGTATTTAAATCAAATTGTGTATTTATTTTAAAATCACTTCACATTGGCAAATGTTTTTACTCTGAGGTCACATCACCCAGCCCTAAAAAAATTCTGGCTATTGAACAAACAAAATAACTTAGGAACCTTAGGAACAACAATGCAGGCTCTGAGGACACTGCACAGATAGTCCTGACTCATTTGGGAGCTGTCGCCAATGTAATGCACTGATTACAAAGAGTTAAGCACAAAAAAGCCAAAGTTCAACCAGCACACACACTTTCACATTTACATTCACATACAAATTATTGCTTTTGCGGCACCATCCTATCAGTGCAAGCACTCCCAAAAAGTGTGTTTTCACTCACACACACACACACACACACACACACACACACCCCTTACGTCATCAGCAGAACAACCAGCTACCCTGGTCCTCTAACTCTTCCACTACACATCTTAAAACAAGATGTCCAGTACGTCTTTCAGCAGCCCTTTACAGGGCCGTCTCCACCAGACCAGAGACACCTGACAAGCTTGGATTGTGCCCCCCTGCCCATCAGCACTGACCTGTGTAGCCCATGAACTTGCCGGGGATCTCCTGGTTACAGCAGCGGCTACAGAAAATCTGGCCGCACAGGCGGCAGTGGTGGCGCCGGCGGAAGGTAGTGAACTTCTCATTGCAGTCATAGCACTCCTTACACTGGCTGTCTGGCATCCAGTACTGCTTCAGATCACTGTCCTGTGGCAAGAATTCCCAGTGCTTTAAAGAAGAAACTACACCACCAGCAGGCGCCATTCATATCCGAGTATGCAAAATACATTATTCAGATGTAACGTGGTATTTCTCAAAACTTGGGCCAATATTTTTAGATAGCAAGGTTTTGAAGAATTCCTTGTTCATCCCACTAATCAAGCAGATTTAAATCTGCAAGGTCTTAGTAAATTAAGGAATTCTAGCACAGAAATGTAAAGACCAATGTAACTTTAGAACAGGATTAGAAAAGAAAAAAAGTTCCATCATTTAAAACATACAGTTGCATGCAAAGGTTTGGGGGTCTCTGGTTTTCTGTGTGAAAATCCTCTATGATGAATATACTCCCAACTGTGCAAAAAGTATGGCACATTAAACCCTGTGCAGTCCATATTTGTTTTGAAGTAAAAAAATCTTAAATAAATGGATCGTTTAATGTAAACTATGCATTTAACATGAATTCTCAGCTTCCATTTTGCATTCTTAACAATACAACAAAAAAAAAAAACAATGAACAAAAGATATTTTGCTAAAAAGTCTCAGTAATTGTATATAATACATGGAAACAAACACTTTAGATGAAAATAAGCCTATTTCTGAATGCTAACCATTCAAACATTACTAGCATTAGCGTCCATAGCCAAGTTACCTGTAAAGCTAATTACCTACACATTCATGCATCGACCAATAATGGTCATGGGTGTATAAACAACGTTAATCTCTTTATGTGGCCGGCATTGTGGCGCAGTAGGTAGCACTGTCGCCTCACAGCAAGAAGTGCCTAAGTTTGGTTCGATGCTGAGACCTCCTTTGCTCTGGTCTCCTCTTATAGTCCAAAGACATGCTGTCAAGTTTTTTTGGAGATGCTAAATTGCCTCTAGGTGTGAGCAAGTGTAGTGCAGAAAGACACACACACACACACACACACACACACACACACACACACACACACTCACGCACTCACGCACTCACGCACTCACAAAGACACTCACGCACTCACAAAGACACTCACGCACTCACAAAGACACTCACGCACTAACAAAGACACCCTTGCACTCACAAAGACACTCTCGCACTTGCACTACAGATTTTTACACCTAGGGACCAATTTAACATCTCCAATTCACCTGAGAGCATGTTTTTGGACTGTGGGAGGAAACCCACGCAGACACAGGGAGAACATGCAAACAGAAAGGACAGAAAATATTTTCCTTTATCTGATTTTTTTATTTCAGAACTAATATGGCTTGAATGGAAAATAAACAGATGAATATTTTATATTTTTAGGTTTCATTCCCAAAATGATTTGTGTATTGCCAGCAGAGGATGTGTGAACTTATTTCCACTTAAAAAATAACAATGTCATTTGCACAGTGGTGTTCAAACTTTGGTATACAACTGTAAGTGATTTACACTAATCAAAGAAAGGTGACATACAGTGTATTTATTCAGTATTTAAACTGTTCTGACGCTCTATATAGAAGGCATTTGACTTCTATTGGGATAAAAAAAAAAAACGCCTAGATGCGGCACATGCCCATTTGCATTCTATGCTTTGGTCTTAGAACGAAGCAAACCGTTTTCCTCCTTTTGGCAAGCTTATGAATAATTTGATGAGCTCTGGTAGAAAAAGACATGTACAAACATCAACTATGTATGCTGACAATTTCATTTCTTGTGTGGTATGAAAAATGCAGACATCTCCTACACACACTAGAAGGGTAGATTTCTTCACCATTTTTATTGCTCTTGCTCCGTTGTAAAATTTTGGGGGTGTATTAACGAGTCAAGACTGATGCAAAACAGTTTAGGTTTTGGAATTGGCCTGTTTTACCTGCCTCTTTGTAAATGGAAGATTTGTATTTGAAGAGTGAACAGTGTTTGAGGTCCATGGTATCTCAGTTCTATGTACTGAACTGTATGACAATAGAAATACAGCTTTCCAATCTATGGCTCCTTTAAAGTGTGTCTTAAGTGCCGTAATTTTACTGAAATTTAACTTTATTTTAGGTTAGACTGATAAGTGATAACACAGACAGTGCTTTTTGTTAGATTCTGAATATCTAAATATTTAGTGTATTTTATTTCCAAGTAGTTCTTTTAAAGCTTCCTAATGATTTAAAACCCATGAGGTTGTAGGGCATTAGAACAATGGCAGAATTATGAATTTACGATGAAACTGGTCTTATAATATTTTAAAATGTTGAAAACAGTAATTCCAAACTTTTAAACAGTAGCATACCTGAACAGAATCTTTCTAGAAGAGTCAAAATTCATACCTGGCTCTTTCCCTCCATGATCTCCTTTAGTCTCTTCAGAGCAGTACGGAGTTGAACCGCTGTCCGAGGGTCATGGCTACCAAGAGGAGTTTCTGACTTTCGTCGACCCTCTAGAAATAGGGGGGAAAAAAATGAGTGAAGAGTAGAATAGAGTCTAAAGATCATACATGCATTTCATGATATGCATATCGCTCATGCTAATTCTACACATAATAAACTGCAGTTGGTCTTCTTCCAAAAACAAACAAACAAACAAACGCTCACATTGGTTTGTGGCTTAAGTCAACAAACAATGACTGCTTATGTCAACTGTCATAAGCACAGGAGAATTCTTGAATGAATACAAAGTGTGAAATCATGGGGTTTCTTAATAAAACAAGAAAATGAAAGAGGGGAATGTGCTGTTGCATGTCTCATGTTCAGCATACAATGGCTAAATGTTCATGGAAAAACAGTTTCAAGCATTTACAGAAAACGGTTTCAAACCACACACTCACACTCCAACATCAGTATTAATGAACACACACTCAAGCATGAAATCATTTCAGAGCTTCAGTAGACAAACAAGTCACACTTATCAAAGAGGAGCTCACCTTCCCATTCCACTGTGAAAAGAAAAGAACATGAACAAAGCTTTATATCGCATTTAAAACCTTTCCTTTACAAGAAACCCAAGCAGCTGACAGGAACCTTTCATCTCTAAACAACACAGTTTTGGGCCTTTCTAAACGGACTTCGGTTTCACCTGATTTCAAAGCCACAGTTTTTTCTCACCCCAACTAATCTGTGACGTCCATTAATCCAGCAGTCTTGTGAAATCACCAAGCCTCCCCCTGCTTCAAATGACCGATCGTCCACTCCTGGAAAAAGCTGGTCTCCAGCAAAGGACTGTATGGCAGTCCTACAGCTTTGCTACAGCTTTTTACTGACAGCCAGCACACAGGCAGCTCTCACAAGGCTAGCAACCGTGGAGGCTTAGAATGATGCTTATGTTGGAACACACAGGAAACCTTAACTTTTAGCTACAGGCCAGGAGCCTAATCATTATCTCCACAGATAACATGATCAATTCAAACCAATAACATGGTAAAAGGGCATCTGAAGGCACTGGGAGGAAACTAGTAACCAAGATCATTTTAGTTATTACTCTTCACACCATATTGTTACTACTGGAACAAAAACACATCTCCAAATGCAGCAACTTTGCAAGAGAAGGAAAAAATGCTGTTAAGCTGCCAGTTAAATGTACCAAGATTTCACACCCCTAATCTAATGACATGTTTTATTGTTTCTGCAAGTTAAAATATAACATATCCTCTACAAAACACATTTGAATGCACAATTTATTTTTTGGATATAACATATTGGACCAGTGCAAAAGTTATGGCACATCGTCACGTCATATGTTTTATGTTTTCCCCAATATGTCAACCTCAACAAGTGATTATAAACTGTGCACTAAAAATGTAGAAAAATACCACATCTAGAAAGGCTACATATTCCTATAGCGACCACACTTTTTTTAAACTTTGAACTAGTTTCAAAACACAGCATTCACAGCCCAGACCTTTCAGTTCACATGTGAAAACTAAGTAGCAAAACTGCCTGTATTACATTCACTGCTTCTGGTGCCATGGATTAAAAAAAAAGCCCACACATTTACATACACAGCCAAGTCACATTATTATGACAATATAATATCCAGAGTAATCGCTATATGCAGCATGGACAGCAACTAGATGGCCTGGGAGTGACCCAATAAGGTCCTGGTAGGTTGTCACAGTTATCTGGAGCCATGCTGACTGCGGTGCATCCCACAGCTGCTGGAGGATCCATGGGGGAGGATCAATAGAGCGAACACAACGATCGAGGCGGTTTTACAGATGCTTAATTACGTTCAAGTCTGGGGAATTAGGGGGCCAGGGTAGGACTTGGAAGTCTTGATAATGTGGGAAATTTCTAGCTGTGTCACATTGTCTTGTTGGAACATCCCATTTGCCCCAGGGAAGACTATCAGCATGTATAGGTGTACATGATCTGCAAGAATTGATTCATATCCAGGTTGGTTGAGAGTGCCTTCCACATGGATGGGTGGGCCCAGAGAATGCCACAAATAAAAAGTACTTCCTTCTAGAGCTAAACACTGCTGTCGTCAAAAGTAGGAAATGGTCATAATATGACTCGGCTGTGTATCTCCACTAGCGGTTTAGCCCTGTTGTTTATTTTAAGTTGATCAGGAAGTTGATATCTGAAACAATATGACATATATGGGAAATTGTTCAAATAAGACATAATAGCATATACAAATTGCTAAAAATAGAAAAACAAAATATACTTGGGTGGATGTCAATATACTGCACTGATTGTGGTCAACTGAAGAAACAAATGAATGAATAGACAAATGAAAGAACAGACAGATTGGCACACAAGATGAATACACTTGATAGATCTGATATTCTTGCTAGGTTAGCTCTTCTCGTAGTTAGCTTCCCCGCCCCCCCCGAAGTTTTTCTGAAAACACAGCTTTATTAAAGCTGGAGAAACCACATCAGCCTTCTGCACACTGCTTACATAAGCACAATTCAAGATTATAACTGCCCATTTTACACTGCGAAAGGAGGATTTGGGAGAAATTTATTAGACATTTACTGGTCATCGGATTCACAGGACATGTGTACACGTGTGTATTTAAGAGCAAAATGAACCTGCTTAGAAAGGAAAATAAGGATTTAGGTTCCAAGGGACATTGACCAAGAATTTGTTTAATATATAAAAATAAAAGCCAAATGGCATGCCATATTATAAGGCATCATCCTTCCACCAACTGAACATTCAAAACTGCCAGACGATTGCACTGTGCCGTTTTTTTTTTTTTGACATATGACAAACATTAGAGATGAATATGTATAGAATTACTATGACAAGTAATAACTGGAACCTTGCTGTGGCCTAAGCAACTAGTCTTTATAAAATGATGCACCAATATGAGAACTGTGGGCCAATATCTGATATTTTTCCACATGCATATATGTCACTGTTTATACTATAATTCATAGTCTATAGCTTAAATCACTAAACACGCATGATCATTTAATTTTGTGTAATCATACATACAGCTAAATGATGATTTATTAAAAAGATTTTACATTATTATTTTGACATTCTTATCTATTCACAATAGTAAGTGAAAACAACACTGCAAGTCTTTACACAGGATTCTTACTGGTATAGCAGTGTATATAAAAATAATAATAAATAATATATATATAATATATAATAATATAAATAATATATATAAATAATAATAATAATAATAATAATAATAATAATAATTCTCATTTTCCCTTTATGTATCAGCCACCAATGTTATTTAATTTTCAGGTCAGCAATTTTATCTAACCATTAACCACAGTGCATTTGCTTGAATCATGTATAATATCAGTCATACCTGAGGCAGTAGATGTTCTCCTGACCAGGTCTGAATGTTTCCTGTGCGTTGCAGAGCCATGAGCAGAGAGGCTGGGGCTCGACCAGTTACGACGTTCCCCCTGTGGTGATGGTGCAGCAGATTCGCTTTTCTCAGCCGTGGAAGTAGGCCGACCTTCATCTGGGCACAGACCAAAATCAAGAAAACTGAAACTCAGTCCCAGCCACAGCAACAGGTCAGTAATGCTGGGATGTTTAGCTGCTTCAGTGGAATAGCAGTGTTTCCACCGCTGTCATTTTCTTAATTCGGTTTCCCCCAAATCGTGACTTCAAAATTCCTTGCTATACTTGTATTTTTGTGTGACAAGGGCCAGACTTACCAAGCTTTTTTGCTGGTGCAATGTTTGCACCTGACTTTTCTAAAAAGAATGAAAGGCACAAATTAGAGATTTAATCACTATACAGTTACATTTAATGTTGGTTTGTATAATGATTACGGTTAAATGATTATCATTTTTTTGTACATGAAAAAATCATTCTTAAGAACTTTAATCAGTGTTGGAGTTTTATATGACACTGTAATTGAATTTCATTTATAAAGGAAACTTTACTTCCAGTGAAGCACATTCTTTTATAGATTTGCACATTTTAACCAGCTTATTTGCCATCTCTAGAACAAGAGCCTAATAAGAATCCCTTAACTAAGTTTTCCATGACAGCAGAAAGGAGAAACGGCCTTTGCCAAGACTTTCGTATTTATTAGCATCATTTTGACCACAGAGGTCCTATTCGTTAAGGGAAAAAAGAGACAACATGAGCGAGAGTGCGTAACCACATGATAGTGTGTAAGGGGAAAGCCCACTGTGTTCCTGGCACTGCTCCAAGTACATCACATGACTTCACAAGGCTCTTGGTCTAGTTAATACCCAGCTATTACAGAAGTCCCAAGATCTTCGAGAACACTCTGACAAAACTCTGTTCTCATATTGAGTACATTACGTCATATCACCATGAGTTTATACAGAAAACCGTCCAGTCAAAACAAAAATTATGAGCGAGAGAGTTCACGCCAAGGCAGGCAAAATCATTATCTGTCACCTTTGTTGAAGCGAAAGAGGCTGACTAAGGAGCTGTAGGCAGAGCGCAGAGGGGGCTCGTCCTGATCGGGGGTGAGGGGCTTGAAGTGAGTCAGATGGGAGGGACTGGCTGGTGACAGGGGTGGTTCGGAGCTCCAGTCCAGCGTGGATGAGGAGGAGGTGGACTTGTCATCAGCAGCCATGTCACAGCCCCTGCAAGACATACACATAAGATGCTGTAACCTAGCACTTTTGCTTGCCTACAGATAAATGGCTCTTGATGAACGGTTCTTTAAAAGTACTATTCTTGTAAATAAGATGCAAGAAACCTTTCAAGAAACCTCCCCCTCCCCTCCAAGACCCATACACTGAAGCCAGGACTGTAAACGTGAACTGGCAAAACAGGCACAGACATTTCAGGACTGAGTTTTGCATTGGGATTTTATCTTAACAGCTGAGCCCTCAGTTGATATCAAAGAAACGGCTATTTCCAGGACATGTCTGCAAATGAGGAACAGGGAGGACGGCGGCTTAGTCTCAACTTCCTGGTATTAATGGTGATAAACATGCTTTTATTTCAGCCTCTACTGATCCTTTTATTTTAGGTTTGGCAAAGACAAAACACTCATTTCAGTCACTAAACTATGTTTTACTAGTCTACGCTGTGTCTCCTGACAGTATTTCAGCACAAAGATGATTCATGAATGGTAAAGTGAGCATCACACTTCACACTCTCTCTAATGGTTAACATGGTCTTGCCACCAAGACGTTTCTGAGAAACTGGGACTTGATTACCTAATTAAGACCCAATTTACATCTGTGACAATCAAAACGACAGTCAGATCGACCAAGACTGCAGGAGGGAACTGAAAGCTCAACTCAGTGAGCAGGGCAACTTACAGACATCTACAACCTAAGACCCACAGTACCTGCGTAAGACAATTAAATTAAGGAGAAATAAGCATTAACTGTTGGTAAACGATGCAGCCTTGAGTGAGATCAGTAAAAGCAGCATTACCACTGAAAACGATAACCATATGCGCTGATGATATTAAGAGTATGCAGACATTTAGCAGCATATTTCTCCTCAAACGTCGTTACCTTTTAGGAATAAGCAAGACCAACGACTTAACGTTTCTGCCTTAACTGTTATTTCTGCCTCAACACATAGGCGATTTACATCGCGGAACATTAAGCCAGCATGTAGCTGTTGTCAAGTTCATCTTACCGCTTAGTAAACGCCACTGAATCCAGTCTTAGTGAACACGCCATGCTACTGTTACACCAATATTCTGCTGATATTTTTACTGCGTAATATAAAGTAAAAACAGGAAAACGAGACAGAAAGAGCCATGAGCAGACAGTTAAATTACAAAGTACAACGGCCGGGAAACACCAGCATGCATTTCACTGGGTCATGTGATAAAAGGGCCCAAAGACAAAAACAGCTTATCACGTTGGCACAATAGCTCTGGTTTATGGGTCTTTATTTACTGCGCACGGCACAAACACAGCTATTTTATGAAGCCAACAGTGTTATGGAGATAAACAGCTAATGTTAGTCTAGCACACGAATTAGGAACCGAAAACATACCGGTGTTAGCTAGCCAGCTCGCTTAGTTAGCCATTGAATCTGCGTACTTGACATTATAAAGAAAAAGCTAAAACACCCTCAAACAGAGACATACAGAGCCCACATATGAACGCAGGTGAATTCGTTTAAGGCTACATTTAAAACAAGCTCCAGCTCATAACGGTGATGTTATTGTAGTACTAGATATTAGCAGCTGACATTGCCGGTGAGCTGTCAGATGGATGCTCTAACTAAATTGTGCCAAAAACACCCAACGAATAATGTACATCCAATGTTTACACGAACAACCGAGCTAGCTCGCTATAATGAACGATTTTAAAGCATATGGCGTCTCCTAAAAACTCTTTGTGTGATACACCATTAATAACAACTTTTTGTTTACTAGCATTAGCCCGGTTAGCCGCTTCTTCCAAGCTCAGGTAGCACCGCGAAACGTAGCTATGTTATTAACCTATTGCTGAACACATAACTGCTTCATACCTGTGCGGTTGTTTTTTTACAGCATAACTTTAAGATCAAGGTGAAGATATGGCATGTCCTCACTCCGTACAGAGAGAAATTTTAATCTATTTCACATGATCAGGTTTGCTAGCCCGCTAGTTCAGAAATCGGCGTCTCACTTCAGTAGACACAAGCAATGGATCGCGGAGTTCTCGATCATTGTTTTTATCACGAGACCAGGAATTATTCATCAAAACGCCTATGCTAGGCTGGATGTGATTTAGCTTTACAGTGGAATTTCACAGTGAAAGTTAAAAACTGTATATTTAAACCATTGAGATGTAAAGAAGGTCATTCCAAGTAATTCAATGTGAAACGGTGCACTGTGGAGAAAATCTGTAGAATTTCGTATATGGAGGTGGTAATAGGAACCAGGGGTTGCAAGAAAGGGTTCAATAACTTTGGGAGAAAATATCAAATTGCAAATTTTCTGATCAATATTATGATTATATAATATAATTAATTTACATGCCTTTTTCATTTTATTCATTTATTTATGTATTGGGCCCCGGTGATCAGAACAGGCCCTTTTTCTGCCATGAAGCATGCATAGTGAATGCTTCAGACTGCTGGTTAGTTGTGATGGTTTTGATGTCACATACGCAGAACACAGGTGTTTGGTTGCTTCTGACTAGTCTAATTCATCTACAAACACTACAAGTACAAGGGTTTCTAGATTACATTTTCTCAGTTTAAAACTTGTTTAGACAACATTGTTGATGATGTATTTTATAATAGAATTTACAGTTTGATTTGAAAATTGCACTATAAAATTTGTTCAGCCCTAGTTGTAATGTCTGCAACACAAATATTGGCATTCTGTTTACTACATAAATGACCACTGCCCCTACACATGACCTGTTATGTAAGTTTTCATATTTTTATATGTTTATGACTCAACAACGCAGCACATAATGCAGTCATACTGCTGTTCCAAAACATGGGTCAACAAATTCTCCAGACAGAAATATAGACACTAGTTACAGTTAGTTAGTCACTGGTTTCAGACAAGCATGGTATACATAAATATCATTATAATGTTTCTCTAGAGATCTTCTGAGTGAAGCTGCTGTTTCAAACTGATCCTGATTCTGAATTAACTTCTTTGATAAAATGGTCCAGTTGCATCTCCAAATTCTGAAGAGAGAACTTCCGTACTGTAACCTGCTGAGGCCCCTTTTAGTGCCCAACTGGTGGGCTAGCACTCCTCCAATCCAGAAGGACACATTCACAGCTCTGGGTGAAGAAACCAGGGCCTTCACTGAAGCTCCAGACTGGGATGAAAGAGGACAAACAGGACAAACTTGTCCTCCAGAGAAAGTCCAGAGCAGCAAAACATTCAATAAGAAAATGAAAGAAAAGTAGAGTGTTGAATTTTGGTGGCCGATGTCTGGACGTATTTGATTGGGTTGGTTATAAAGATTTGTGTCAAGAGGCTTCTGAATGTGAAGAACTGGACTAATCAGAACAGTTCTGTCAATTCTCTAAGCTGTATTATCTAAATGCTAGGGTTGTGTTATGATTTGCTGTTTGATGATGAAAACTTGCAGTGCAAGTGCAAAAAATGCCATCCAGCAACCACAAACCCAGGACAACATGTGATTGCAAGCCCAATAGTCTGTAGATGCCCCACAGCCTAGTCACAATACAACACACAGAAGGAATTACTGGTGGAAATAATAATTCTAACTTTAAGATCCTAAAACTTTGAAGTCCTAATGATTTGTTGTTTATTAAGTACTGTGACGAAAGATATCTTTCACCTTAGAAGTTACTGCCCTCTAGTGGTTGTCTGGTGAACATGCTCCAACATAACGAGAACTCGTGAAAATCATCACATGCTATCTATTTGACATCACATATAAACTCTATACCTAGTCACATGATGATCATAGTGTTGGGTTCTCAGTTCTCAGCTGCCTGGACGAACAGCCTATTACACAAATTACTGAGCCGTTAGTTAGTTTCAGAAAGTGTAAGGAATATTTAATTTCTACTGTTTCCCTTCATTCACTCTTCCAGATATAATGTTTGTGTGGATTTGTATTCCAAATATGGTCATAATTAATTTTCCAAAATCTATTTATCCTTTAAAATGAAGCATTTGCTTTAACAATGATATATGCTATATGTTGAATGATATGTCTCTTCTAATTGCCTGCACTGTATTGTGCCATATTCAGAAACCAGAGGCAGTCTTTATAACTTCATGGCGTTTGTGTATTTGTGACATCACAAAAATGGATACAGTATCTGCTGTTTTAGCTTTCATATATGACCTGTATGGACTGGAAGTACATTCAAAAAAGTGTGGAAAATTTAGTCTTCCATAATATGGACCTAGGCTGATTTGGACTGGTGCCATAGAAAAACAACTTTTGCTTCCCTGAAGAAACTTGCATTTGATTGGCTTCAGTTAAGATTTTTAACCACCCACTGAAAGGTACTTTAAAGAATTAAAAATGGTTCATCAATGACATTACTCCAAAGAACGTTTCTAACTCCTTTCTGTTTAAGAATGTACATGACAGCTATCTATAATATTGAACAAATCATAGCTTAGTGAATTGAACTGACAAATTTGCACATTAATTTCATGAGAATAAAATGTCACATCAAAACAGTTTATTATTTCAGTTTACTCAGTATGACAAGAATTGAGCTGATGAAATATGTTTCATGTGCAATTTTATCTGGGACCGAACCAACCACACAGGACTGTGTAGTCTTATACTGTATAGAAGATGTACACCAACCGGACACTTTATTAATTATACCTTCTTATATCTACACTCATTGCATAATTTATCTGCTCCTCCTGCCATATAGAAGCACTGTGTAGTTCTAGCCTGTGGTCCATCCACGAGTCCATCACAGAGCAGGTAATATGGGGTTGATATTATGGTGGATCATTCTGAGCACTGCAGTGACACTGACCTGGTGATGGTGTGTTAGTGTGTGTTGCGCTGTGAGTTGTGAGTGGATCAGACCCAAAGGCTTTTAGAAGCACAAAGGTGTTTTTCCATACACTTTTTAAGTCATGTGAGTGAGTGTTTTGTAAAACTGTAGTTGATTTCAAAGTGAAATCCCTAGTTAGTGCACACAATCATTCATATGTAAATCATTAACAGATACAGAATCATGAAAATGTTAAAATGTTTAAATTATATGAAGGGAACTAGCCCCCCCCCCATCAGTCATCAACTACCAGCCGACTTCTGTTCTCTCCAATTCAAGTTATTTAAAAATATGGCTGAATTTACAACATTAAATCTTGTAAATGAGTTTATTGCATGTTTGCTAAAGGCTTGGGGTGGCATATAATTAAATTTCATCTGTTTATTTTTTTCCTTGACATTGTTTCACTAGCATGTATATTCACTTATAATGGGAGACTTTACATGTTTAAACGTTTAGGACATTATTCCTGTGTGGAAAATCTTGTCATCTCTGATTAAAGAAATAATTTGAATGGAAAATGAATAGTATGCCAGATAGTCACTCATCAGCTTTTGGAGGTTCATCTTCTGATTCAGAACTGTGCTCAGATTGTGTCTGCCTGTTATTTTCCTCTCTCTCATGTTCCAATGCTGACTTTTCCGTGCTTAGGGAATCTTCTTGTATAGATATCTTGGACTTGTTTGCAGCCTTCTCTTTAGACAGTGCCCCATGCTTCTGAGATGACATATCTGAAGACACCTTTAAGATCAGAGAAAAGTAGTAAAACAGGATCAAAATTAGAAATATAAATTATTTAAAACGTTCCAAGCTGAACAGCAATACAAAGAGGTTCTAAAACAGAATCTAAATTCTTTGGTGATTCTTGAGCCAGTGGTCCTTAATAGGTTACACATAAGTCACAGTACACATAAGTCACAGAATAGCTGATTTAATAATAAGATATAAGTATGTAACTGTTATAATAATAAGAAGAAATACAGTGTAAAACATTTCCAAATGGTAAACAGTATTAATACAAGCTCTGCTGCAACAGCACACAAAGCAGCTCCAACTACTTGTTGCTCCTTGACTCTAGAAACTAAAAATACTGAAAAAGGTTTCAGTCATCCATTTGTGAGCTACTGGTATATGGTATAAAACTTATATTAGTATGTTCAGGTACACAGGCCACACATTGTGGTATCCAATAAATGCTGTTTTTTCCCCAGAAAATTAAATTTTAAACAACAAAAATTGAGTTTTGTGCTCCTCTGGGTCTTCACGGATTCTAGTGATAATTACTTGGACCTTGAAGCGGCAGCTAACAGATCTTCAAGAAGGAGCCATTGACAGAATGAGTGGAAGATGTGGGCAAAATGATTAAGATGAAATATTGTGCTGAACCTGGCTCTTGAGACCAAATGTGTCATTGCAGCCTTTCCAATGATCCACACATCTAAAATGGGTTTTATTGGCACAATTAACAAGAAATTATAATAAAATAAATTACAATAATTTATATTATTTTGACACAAACAAATGCACAAAATTTATGAGTCCACTTCAAAGGAAAACTAAAACGCAAGAAACATACTGACACTCACCTGAGTGCTGTTTAAGCGGGGGAAGCGGCCGATGCTCTCCATGAGACTGAGGGTTTCCAGCCACTGTTCCCGCCACAGCTGTACACTGTAGTGTGGCTTGCACTGGGACAAATGCTGGAAGATTTGTTTGTTTTCCTTGACGATCTGGAGCAGCTCCTGCTGTCTTTTGTCTGAACTAAGACTGATGTCATGTTTTAATCAGGAGAAAATGTGAAAGTCACAAATTATAACATGATGATTCATTATGTGCATATATCCACTTCAGATGTACACATTCTTTAGCTTTGTGCTTATAAATATGAGCAAAAACTATTGTAGTAATGGTGGCTGACCCAGCTGGGAAGCAGGTGGGTCACTTCTAACTCTCCTTGACAGTGGGACAACCACTACACTAACTACCCAAGAACCCAGCACAGAACAGCCTAAACAACACAACATTTACAATTTGTTTACAACATTACAGTCTGTTTGTGAGTCAGACGCACTTCGTGTGTCCATGGACAGTAGTCTCAGGACACTTAGATAAGATAACACTACAATTTAAAATTCCAGCAGCACTGCTGTGTCTGATCCACTCACACCAGCACAACACACACTAATACACCACCACCAGTCAGTGTCACTGCAGTGCTGACAAGGATCCACCACCCACATAATACCTGCTCTGTGGTGGTCCTGACCATTGAAAAACAGGCTAAAAGAGGGCTAAGAAAAGTATACAGATTCTTTAAATACTGTATCGTCAGTCTGAATAGTCTGAATACTTTTCCCCTATCAGTTTTGTCTTTTTGCAAAAATTATGTATGTGTATTTGAAAAGCATGTATCGCTGAGCTTCATGAAAAAAACGACTTACCTTTTCTTCACATAATCATTTCTGCAGTCAATTCGTCCAGTGGTCTTCATTATATGGCATATTTTATCGAGCAGCATGTCATTTTCGCTTTGGATTCTTGAAAGCCGTTCTTCTTCAAGCTGAAATTGAAACAAGGCCTGTTATCATGGTTTACTGGAATGAAATAAGGAGACACCACCTCCTGAAGCAGGAGTTCAGACACCAAACTGATGTTACTCACAATGTTCTGATCTTTGAAGAATTAACAGTGACACAGCGACACAAATGGAAGTGTAGTGTTTAGTGTAGGGCTCAGCAACAGCAGACATACACATTGTATCTTTTTCATGCATTGCAAAATGACCCGATTTGTCCAGTTAAATCGCAGATGGAGTTTGTTATTGATACACAAGTTAACAAAATAAGCTTCATTACAATAAACTTATTACTTCTGAATGCTCCATCACCTAGCATTTTGCTGTGGGCAGAGCTGTATAATTCTAACGAGTCCCCACTTGACGTAGGAAGGGGAGCCAAGAAAAAGGGGATCTGCCCAGAAAAAACTGACTGGATTGTCCTATTTCACAGTTTATGGGATGGTAGACACTCCAGATACCTAAATGTATGAGCACAAAAACTAAAAGTGAGTTTTCCATAACTTGCCCCCTATAAAATATGTCATTTGGCTTGATCAAGCAATGGATTATGGCCACTTGCAACTGTTGACTCGCATCTGTTGCATTGGCCAGCCTTAGTTTAAGATCATCTTACATGGTAGAGAGATTGTACACTGTGATGGTCGCTCTACCAACTAACAATCATTGTTGTGCCAATGTGCTGAATGTGCCTGTTGAATTAACGTTATGCATGAAACAAATCCAGATCTTATCTTACCTTCAGCTTTTTCTGTTTGACAAGAAGGTGACCATAGACCATAGGTGGAGCTGTGTTTATAGTGGCCTTTGCAGATTGAACCTTTAGCAACAGAGTGTATTGTTTGTGAAATACCACAAATTATTTTAAGCATTTTCCCTAATTTACTCATTTAACCAATGCTCATTACTATAACATATATATCTTTTAATCACAAGACACAAATCTCTCTTTCCATTCATCACAGCATGTCTTACCCGTTTCCTGTGCATTTCATAGCAGCTTTTGTCCCACTTGTATTGCAGGTATTTGTTGACACAGGGCAGAAGTGGTTGGTAGGTTTGGTGCTGCATGCTGGTGTTATAATCTACCACCAACAAACTCCAGCACTGAACAAAGACTTGAGCACCTCCTGGCTTGAGTCTATCAGTGGTTGTTGTCATGACACTCATAGAGACACAGTGACCAGCTCAGCTGGTTAATGTTAACCCACAGAAACATTTGAAGTTCATGTAGCATTCATTTACAGACCTTGGCCAGTCATTTCAAGTCAGTTTGTCCTTTTTAGAGTCTTTTTCCTCAAATTGTTTGATATAGACCTGTTAAAGTTTCAGAACATACTGTTCACGCCCCACTTCTGATATATTCTATATATGGAAAGCTGCAAAAACATTGAATTCAAACTTTGAAGTTTATCATTTTTGTGATGGCTCAAAAATGACCCATTTGCATCACCTACATTCACTTTACAGTAGGTTAGCTCAGCCCTGTATAGCTATTTTAAGTATTGTTTCAGCCCAGACTGTTTATTTCAATAAGTCACAAGTCAGGGCAGCCAGTCTTTTACATTTACATACATCAGACTTAGAGGCACAGTAATAGCATGTTTACTTCTAAAGGATATGGTCATGTAAAAATGTATGGTGCATAAAATTACGCAAATGTTCTGTTTTAAAGAAAATTGGTGAAAAATTATGTCTCCCATCTGGGACCCTTAGAAGCAAATGTGCTAAAAGGTCCTATAGATGACTAAAATCATAGAAAAAAAAAAACAACTTCCCTGAAGACTCTTTCAGTGAGTGGTTGTTTAAAGCAGTGGTTTTATGTGGACCCATTAACAGGACATGATGATTATTAAAGAATAATTAAAAAATAATATACTGAGGCCCCAAATTACTTTTTTAAGATTGCAAATTAACATACTGAGGCCATAAGTAAATATACAAAGTCAATATATGAATATGTATTCTCAATATAGTAAATTGTGGCCTTAGTATAGTAATTTGAGGTCTCAAAATAAGAACTTGTGGCCTCAGTGTAGTAATTATTAGCAGAAAGTGAAGTAACAACAGTTTTGACGGTATGTCAAAGACGTCTATGTATTGTTTTGCAAATATCTTCTACTGAAGATATTATGCTAAGTAGTTAGCCCCAGTGGCATCCTGTCCTCATAACACTACTTTGTACCTCAAGAGGTGATGGTGAGTCACTGTAGCATTAGGGATGGACACCACAACTTTCTGGTGATATATTGCCCCCTACTTGTTTGGAGCATGAATTTGACAGGTTGTGTTATCTTACAAATTGCTCCTTTAAAGTTTTTTATTAGATCAGTGCAAAACCAATTCTAAAAAACTGAGACAGTTAGTGAAATGCTGATTAAATTAATTCTGTTTGACTTGAAAACAGCTAAAACAGTACAAAATATACTCATTTATTTATTCATTCATCTTCTGAGCTGCTTATCCTTCTAGGTTGTGAGGGGTGCTGGAGCTCCTCCCAGTGCTCACTGGGCAGAAGGCAGGAAACACCTTCACAGGGCAGACACACAAATTCACACACACACCCAAGGGGCAATTTAGTATCTTCAGTTTACCAGACAGCATGTCTTTGGTCTGTGGGAGGAAACACACACAGACACATGCAAACTCTGCACACAAAAAAAACCCCTGTATCCCAGCCGTGAGTTGACCCCAGGCCCTTTATGCTGTGAGGTGACAATGCCACCCACTGCATCACTATGCCCCCCGAAAACACAACACTCGATGCTTTCTCCTATGAACCTACCAGGACTTCTGAACATGTGATTACTCATGGAGGGCCTGACTGCTCACTGAATGTCCACAGTCAGTGAAATGGGTAGGTCAGGTACAGCGATAAGACTTGTCCTTACTTATGTCACATGCCCACATGAGCATGACACTTGAATCATTCTCATGTCTCACAATGTCAAACCTACCCACCAAGTTTCATTCCTGTTGGCTGATTCCTTCTGGGTGCAACTATTTGTGCAACTATTGTTTTGTTAACCAGTAAACCTTTTCACAGTCACTTCCTTATTACTTAGACACTGCTGGGGGTTAATATGAGGTGAATTATGCCTTTGAACGTACTGGGAAGAGCTGGGAAACAAAACATGGAAAGTGTGCTATGTATTTGTAGATACATAATCAATAACTCACATTCAGCTGATATTCATATAACCACATTAAATTGCACCTACAGTATAATACTAACCTTAACCTCAACCCAAAACTTTGTTTACTAACACTGGTTCTAACATTAACAATAAGACCAATGACAATGATGATCAGCTAAGTTTCACTAGCTTGATATATTTTTTATTTACATATTATATTTGCTATAAATTGAAACAACCGTAGCTAGTCTATCTATAAGGAACCATATAAATAAAGTGGGAGCAAACTTTTTTAAGAGCTCCTGAAGATCTGCACAACTTTGAGAAAGTCCTTTGAGATCGGCCCCTCACCCATATAAAGCATGTCCTACTTAATGTCCCTCTTAAATCTGAATATTCAGTGTCCTGCAAGGGCACTGGAGCAGAGCTAGTGTGTGGGCAGAGTAACATAGCGTAATGTGGACAAACTAGAACACAGGAACCTTACAGTATGTGGCCTTGATGTGTCAGGTGGACGGGTTTGTAACCTAAAGCGATGTTATTAGGTTAGGTCTGTTTTTAGGTATGCTTCTTCAAACCATGGACTAATACGTGACTTATCGTTTCCCCCATTTTGCAAGGATGCAGAGAGTGGAGAGTTTTTCTTGTTGCCTCTGCACTGCATCTGACATACATAGCCAAACAGCACCCGAGCTTTGGAGTATGATGTAGCTGATGGTGAGTAGACTTTCTGTTCATTAGTTAGTTAGCGATAACTGTATAACTGTATGTGTGTTTTATATATGTATGTTATATATGCATGAATGTTATGCAGTGCAGGTTTGCGTCAGTGGTTTAAAACAAATCCTCATTGTGCTGATATTTTTGACTAGTTCCTGAGGGATCTGGCAATGCGAGGATGCAGAGCTCTGCCCAGAATGTTTCTCAAGCATGCTCAAGTTCATTTCAGATTTTTTGCTGCACAGACTTACACAAAGCTAAAGCTAAAAATATATATTATTACTTTTGATCCACTCATTATCTCTAAACAAAAATGAATGATTATGAATATCATTTTAGGTACAGTACTTAGGTACAGTACTAAGCCAGCCACCTTCATTTATTTCAACAATAATGAATAATATCTAAAGTAATCATTACAAATTTAGAAATGTAATTAGTATTTTGGATGGAACGGATTACTTTTTTGAGTAACAAACATGTAATATTAAACATAAGGGGGGGTTGAGAGACTGCATTAAAATTACTGATAATAATCACTACAATTGCAACTAACAACTATTTTTAAAACTGTATATACTGCACCATTTATGTAGTATGTATAATGCTACCAGGTGACACGCTGTACCGACAGGTGCACGCCTCGCTCATTCTTCTCCGCCACATGGCTTTGAGTTTATGGTAGTGTCATACCCCTCCAGATGACTAAGAGGCAATTACACTTTCAACATCAAATGTAGCATCAGCATTAAAATGGAGCCATGAGATACATAGTGCTTTAGAGTAAAGCTCTGTTACTGAATCAGCAGCAGTAGAGAACCACTGCTCAGCACTGGTCGAAACAGCCAGGAAGCAGGCAGGTCAGTTCCAAACAAATTCTTTCTCGTTACTTTTAACTACACCAACCCCCTATCTTCATGGGCTGGAGTTCAGGGGGCCAGCCTTGTAACCGGAGGGTTGCTGGTTCGAGTTGCTGAACCACCAGGACATGACAAAAGTGCCCTAGGGCTGTCCACCGCTCCGGGCAAGTGGGTTCACTGCCCCCTAGTGTGGGGTGTTCACTTCATGGATGGGTTAAATGCGGCAGACAAATGCTTCTGTGTGCAAGCACAACTGGAAAATGGTTCTAAATTCTAATTGCAACCCAGCATAGAACACCACATTTAACATTGCTGGGCACATAATGCCTTACACTCACAACTATTTACAAGAATTACAGACCCTCTTACTGTAAATCTGGGGCTTTCTGTGAGTCAACAGTTTTGCAAGCCAATAGCAGAATATATCCTGTATACAATATTTCAGAATTTCAGAATAGAATGTTTAACATCAGCTCATCTACTATGTCTAATTTGTATTTTCTTGTGGCTCTGGGCTCGTGGGGGCCCAAGGAGGCTGCTGTCCTTTGTGTAGTGCAAACACCGGCTCTGCTTGCATGTTTTTTTCACTTATTTTCTTTTGGCTTTCCTCTTCCTTATCCAAGTGGCTTATTTAGTATCTAATCAGTAATGTCCCCTGAAAATCAATATCTTCTACTTAATGGCTGTCTCAGCTGAAAATGAAATAAATGAAAAGGAGGTCTCGGACTTTTGCACAGGACTGTGGAAACATGATCAGATTACAAGCTGTGGAGACAGTTACCTAGGCACTGGTGTTTGTACCAACTCTAATAAACAGAAATGCTCAAACAAAGGTCGAACGGGATCAGTGATAATGACTCATAATGGCTTAGTCGTAATGAGGAAGCTGCAGTTGATGACGATACGTAATCCCTGTAGACTGAATCGATGATGAGTTACATTTTGAGGCTGTTGAGAATCCGCTCAGATTTGAGTGAAGCAGAATGCATTGTGTGTTTTTGTACAATCTTTTTAACTTCATGATGGACGTTTTAATAATGTGATGAAGGTGTATTAGAGCAGGGAAAGCAGGACTGCTCTGCACTGCATGCTTAAAAAAGGCAATATGTACAAAATGTAGCAACACCTCTCCCTGCTGGCTGGACTAGAACTCTGCACCCACCAGTAATGTCATTCAGTGAGACAGTGACCATAAACGCATGCCATGCCTAGTGTTTATGCTCTCTCAGTGTGAAGAATATACCACTGAAGTCTTTCTAGTAAACTACACCACATGTCCAAAAGTACCCAGACACCGCTTCTAATTAGTGGATTTGGCTACTTAAGGTGCACCCATTGGTGACACAGGAGTTGAGCTGCACCCACATAGCTTGCATAATCTCCATTGTAAAGCGTTGCCAATAGAACAGAATGCTCCGCAGAACCTAATTCGAGTGGTATTTGTGATCCAGAGTTATTCATCCAACATTAGTACTTGACCTCATTAATGCTCTTGTGGTTGCAAATTCACACAGCAATGTTCCAACATCTATTTCAAAGCCTTCTGAGAAGAGCAGTGGCTGTTACTAGAGTAAAAGGAGAGAAATAACCCTTTTAAGACCATGTGTTTTAGAAGAAACATTGGACGAGCAGTTTCCAGTCCTGGACTTTATAATCCTTGGTAGGCATGACACCACTTCGCCAATCAATTACATTAACATGTGGTCCTGCAACGTGCAGTCGTCTGCCAATGGCACTGACACTAACAGGGTGACTCATGGAGGGCATCACCACCCGCTCAGTGTCCACAGTCGTGGCTGTTGGGTCAATCCGTTGGTTGTCCCTCTCTGTTGTCTGTGTAGGTCTCCTAGATCCTTCATGTTGCTGGTGCGTGCCTTCTTCTTCCCACTGCTGCCAACAGAGTGCTATGATAGTATTTGCACGACCAGTATGGCATGCAATATGTTGATAAGACCATCCTGCTTCCCGGAACCCTACAATACAATCCCTCTCCAACTCTTCCAACTGCTCAAATTGCTTTCAAACTCTTCTCTGAGGCATACTTCACTTGTAAATGATGCTACCAACACAACAGAATGACTCAGAATGGAAAGCACGCACAACAGGACGACCTTATATAGTCAGTCAGGTACAGCTATAAGACCTGTTCTTGCTCACGTCACATATGCGACTGAGCGCTAAACCTGAATCATTCGCATTTCTCACAATCTCAAACCTACCCAACAAGTTTCATTCCTGTTGGTTGATTCCTTCTGGGTGCAACTATTTTTTGATGACAAGCGTATGAAAACTCAGAAGCCCATATTTCACAAGTCATTTTGCATGGACAATAATATTTAGAATAATTATTTTTGGCAATTGCAAAAATTATTTGTTTTTGCATTGCAGACATTGTGACTGCTGATTCTTATCCCCACCACAGTACAGAAATATGTGTTGGTGATGCACCTTTTCACGTCAAACCATTCAACAACTGAACTAGCAGAACTTTAGAAAGCTTGGTGGAATTCCCCTTTAACCACGACTCCCTGCTCCTGACAGGCCCATGAGGCAGAGTCACCTCTGTTTCTCAGCAACACTCTTCACAGCCAACATCATGAAAGTGTTGGTAGCGATTTTGTCTCCTTTTTTCTACCTCAGCTGCACATTATGCTAATAAGTGTCATTTTTCTGTCTCCTCACTTCATTTTCTCCCTCAGAACAGCCACCAACGTTCCAAAAGCCCCAATGCCACTGAAACAGTGATATCAGTCAATGACAAACTGTGCACTCTCAGAGACGTTGTTCTGTTAAGCATGTGGCATTTTAATAGCACCATTTCAGCATTAGTAGGTGTCACTATAGGCCGCATGCTTACAGTCGTTTTTAATGCAGGCTGTTTAACCTTACCCGCTTATATTTACCTGCACTAAACATTAATTCATTGACTCCTCTTAGATCTGAAGTGGTGCTCAGGGTGACTACAATCTCGCAATGTGTCATTTTCTGATTGTAGGCTAGTGAGGTTAAGATGTATACAATAGACGCTTTGAGGTTGTTTGCATAATTGGTAAAGAGCACTTAAAGCCATCAACGCTAACTGAAACTGAAAGAGGGTCCTTAATAGTCCTTTTGACTCAAACTCTCTCTACTGCTAAAGGTTAGAGTAAATGTCTGAAAGCTGTGCTAGCTCTGTATGGGTAATGACGGTCTACGCACTTGTGTTTCTTGCTTGATCGTGAGGCATAAAGCCCCCTATTGAGAACCTGAACAATGCTGCAGTTAGGATATTATTATGCACATTAGCCTGGTACACAGAAGGCAGCTTTGAAGCATTTGTGAGTCTTTTACATCTTGGCATTAAAGTAAGTTGTATGCAGAACATTGTTTGTTCATTTGAAGTGGAAAACAAGGAAGAAACACAAGCTCTGCAGCAAACTACACTCATCATCAAGAAAATAGTTGCACAAATAGTTGCACCAAGAAGGTATCAACCAACAGGAGAGAAACCTGGTGGGTAGTTTTGACGCTATAACACATGCAAACAGTTTGATGCTATGCTTTTATGCTAAGCTGCGCATATGACATAAGCAAGGAAGGGCCTTATCACTGTACCTGAATGACCCAACAGCCACTGTTGCGGATATTCAGTGAGCGGTGATGCCTCCATGAGTCATCCTGTTAGTACCAGCACCACTGGCAGACGGCTGCATGACGAAGGACTACTTGCATGGAGAGTATTATGACGACTGGCCACATTGCCAAAGACTGCAATGGTGTCGAGCCAGACTGTCATGGAGTGACTCAGAATGGCAGCAGATCTTCTTCAGTGATGAGTCCTGCTTTTGTCTTGGTGGAGACGACGTACGAATCACGTGTGTGGAGGCACCGTGGTCAGCCCCAAGATGAACAGTTTGTTGTTACGTGTCACATGTCCAGAAGGCCTAGTGTCACTCCACCTCCACCCCTACCACAAAATCTGCAGGAACTGTGTGAGAATATTCAAGCTGCATGGGATGGATTATCACAGGACACCATTAGGAACCTCTACAACTCCATGCCGAGACATCTGGCATGTTGCATTAGCAAACATGGTGGCCTGACGCCATACTGAGAAACACTACTTCTGCCCATATCAGTCTAAATTTATCATCATGTATTGTTCCTGGTAACCTTTATCTTCCTTCCTAATAGCATTGCAATATGACATTTCCTTCTGGGTGTGCTTACTCTTTTGATAATGTTTACCGCTACTTGAGCGTGTACACCTATGTACAACTTGAAAGATTTATTAGGGTTGTTTTCTCTAGCTCAACCCCAATTCCCCAAACCCCCGGTTCTACCCATTGCTGAAACCAAACTGTACCAAACACAGCAATTACAGTGCCGCTTCTCACACTAAGAATACCCAGCAGAAAAAATCCCCAGAAAACATGGACGTCCACCCCAACTATGACATTTTGATGCAAATGTTAATGGGCACTTCCTGTATATGTCCTGTATATATATCAGTTAATGTGTTGGCAGAACATACAGTGTGGTTATCTTGGGTGGTCTTCGAGTTAGATTAGCCTGGCCAGAGATGTTATAAATGAAGAGACCGTGGTTAGAGATCAGTGGTTAGAATATGAATAGGAAAGCTCATAATGCTGAACATGGAGTCCATTTATCGAGAAAACAGGCCATGAGCTTCGAAGGGTTGATGATATTGTAGAGCTAGTGAGGAAAGCTTAATCCTTATTCTTTTTTGTGCTTGTCTTGCTATCCAGTGCCAAACTGAGGAGGATGGGTACCCCTTTGTTGGTTCCTCTCAAGGTTTCTTCCTCTTACTCTGAGGGAGTATTCCTTGAAACTGTTGCCTTTGGCTTGTTCATTGGGGGCATGGACCTGGATTTTCTATAAAGCTGCTTTGTGGCAACATCTTTTGTAAAAGGCGCTATATGAATAAACCTGACTTAGTGAGCCGAATGCTACAAACCATTTATGAAGTTTTGTGTCAGATTTCATCCGGGGTTTCAAATATGTTTTTAAAACCGTAACTTGGTCTTCAATTTCCAGTATTTTGGTGTCTTTCCATTTAAAGAGAAAGTAGCCTGGCTGGAAATAACTGCCCAGCAGAGTTGCAAAGATGCCCACAGAGTGAACAGACTTACCTATAAAGACTTTGCTTGCTACTCAGAATACTGTGTAACTGACAGAGGTTGAAGAAGTTTACAGTGTACAATGTAGCTGCTGAGCAGTGACCTGTTAGGTTCCAGTGTGCCATCGAGCCATGATTTCAGGCCCACGTAAAAATCCTGAATGCAAAAATGACAAAAAAAACCCCAAAAAACAACAACAACAACAACAAAAAAAGTCCAGCTCCACAACAAATCCCTGAACAAAGACTTTAACTGATTCATTAGGACTGGATTGGCAAGTCAGGAACTGTCAGCTGATGGAAACTCCAGAGCCTAATAAAGTCTTTGACTATTCAAGCATTGTGCTAACACTCAACAACTGTGGGCTCCTCTAAAGAGCTGGCTGAGGATCTGAAAATGAAGCTGATTGATGCCTACAGCAGGGAAAGTCTATAAAAAGAAATCACAGCACTTCCAGCTCACATTTTCCACTGTCCGAAATGTCATAATGAAATGGCAGTTAAGGGGAACTTTGGAAGTCAAGGTAAGAAGGAAGACCAAGAAAACTGCATCACCTCCATCGAGGTTCCAAGTGAGCTGAGCTGATACTAAAAGGGGAAGTAAAAATGTGGCAGACTGCTGACTGGTCAGAGATGATCATCGTGTATGGTTGCTGGTGCTCAGCAGATAACACTACTGCCCACCAGGGAGCTATCACTCCATGTGGGAGATTGGGGTTCAATCCCTAGTCTGGGTAACTATGGGTGACTAAGTCATTCTGGATAAGGTAAATGTCATCAAGCTAAACTCTAGCTGCAAAGTTAGCGCACCCGCATGTGTCACCTTTTGGTTACAGAGGCTGTTATCAAAATGGCATACTATATACTTCTTGCATACTAAATCTGCCTAAAAGTAGTATGTAGTGCATCCGATTATGCACCGCAGCCTCAACAGCTCAGCCTCTTTCAGCCAAAGAAATGTAACACTAGGGAGCAAAACGAAACCAACTCTGAGTATAAATGTGGGTTGTGGGTATAGTGACTGTAGAGGGGTATGTTTTCATCAGAATGAACCTCAGAAATTTAAAATATAAAGGTCTGAAGTTTAACAAAAGATCAACTCGCTTCAGCATTTCAAGTGAACTGAGCAGCGTTAGCAGCAGCTACCTCTAAACAGTGTATACAGTAATAACAGCTCTGAGGTAAATGTGAGATAACTGGTCATGTGACTGTATTAGTATTCTACATTGAAGGTCAAAACTTGTTACTGTACTGCATACTACACACAGGGGGCAGTATACAGTATGCAGTACATACTACTGTAGTATGCAGTACGTAGTATAGCAGTGTGCCATTTTGAATACAGCCACTGACTAAAGTAAAGTCAGTTTTGGCCCCTGTACTGCTATCTGTTAGGAGTTTGGACAGCAGCAATAAACTTTTAAAAAAAGTCTTTAAGCTTTATAAGAAGGGATTTAAATCACATACCTGTTATACTTTAATTATGCTAGAAAATGGCAAAAAGATTATTTATCATCCATCCTCTGTTTTGAGTACAGTACCAGTAAGCACTGTTAGAAAAAAAGGTTCCTACATGGTTCTCGGCTTAGACATACATTTCAATACCTTTAATTCTTTTAGAAGTTCTCGATTATGTGGAGGTTTAAGGTTCTTCACACTCACCTGTCTTATTTACAGAAATCATTCTTTAAAGAGTCATCCGCTGAGAGGTTCTTTGGGGAATTAAACCTTGGTTGTTCTCTAGCATCACTCCAAAGAACCCTTTTTGGCACCCTGATTTTCAGTGGCGTACAAAGCTTTATGAGTGTCACATAATGGCAGGAACATGGCGGAACAAGCGACTTAAATTGGTTGGCTTGCCGCCGTTAGCATTCAGCTACTTGTTTTATTTGCAGGCTGAAAGCAGATTGTAAAGTGCACTTGTAAGACTTCACACTGATGCCATTTAGATCCGTTCTTAACACCAGCACAACCTGCTAAGTGCCATTTTTCCCCCTAGATGAGAGGAACGGCTGGTGGCTTCTTTTCATCAGCGGAGTCTTATGTCTTCGGTGTGCAAAGGGAATGAAAGGAGAGCCTGAAAAGTCTCAATGGTGGCAGTGTTCCAGCAAATTATATCATGGGAGAGTCTCTGAAGAGAGCAGGCAGAAGCAGGCATCATTAGCGCCGAGCATGTTTGCTAAGCCCCACTCCCTGAAGATGAGGCACATGTGCTCAAAATCCCTCTTGCGCAATTTTTGACCTGTTGGTGTGTAATTATCCAACAGTAGTGTCTGATCTATTCCTGGCCTTTCACTACCAAATGAACATCAGCTACATAGACACAGACCACGTAATGATATCTGATTTGGACTTTGATACAATGCAGTGGAATACACACTGACAGAAAAGCAATCTTTTATGACCTGTAAAATTTAAGGGTTTACACACACATATATATATATATATATATGCATATTAATATAAATATTGAGGCCTGTACTCTGGGGTTGCCTGTTTATTTATTGCCTGCACACCAACATTTTTTTTTTTTGCAAATTGTAGAGTGTCTTCTCACAGTGGAAGAATGGGCAGAAACACCTGTGGATCTGAAGCAAGAGGGGCTTGATTTTCTCCAGCTTTATGTGCTGTTTATCTGATGGTGACAGATTCGGTGCGCTAGCAAGTCTTGCATGGTTGCTAGGAGTCCCTTTGCTCTTCCTGTATTGGAAACCTCTGTGCTTATTGGGCTTATTATTCTTTGACTTCTCAAAAATTCTCAGTAATTGAGTCCTCAACACTCTAAACAGATTCATTCAGAGTGATTTAATTATAGCGATTGCTCCATTATATATATATATATTTACAGGGTGGCAACCAGTGGTCATGATGTCTATAACACAAGTACAGCCATTCTATTTACTAACCAAAGCCACCAGTCATCATACACTTGTGTTTTTATGTAATGCTGATGATGTGGCAAATGTGAAATGTGAAAAAAATTAGTTGCTTTTGTTTTAAAACAATTGTATTAAACTACATTTTGAGCCAAAACAAATAAATAAATCACAAACCTATCATTAAACAATGTTTCAGACATCAGGCAATGTATATATAATGTATATCATGTAATAATGTTCTGTAAAGTAGCTTTCAGACGCATCAAACTCTTTAGACATTGGGTTCCTATCACCTAACACTGTGAACTCCTGTCCTACCGAATGGAGTCCTTTACACCACTCTGAATTACTTTATTTACATGTCGTCCATTTATTAAGTAGCTTTTGGATAACTGAAAACTTTTGGAATATCATTGAAGTTCCCCTTTAATGATTGTTTCAGCTGGAAATAAAGGAATGGTGGTCTTTGACCTTTGCATGGCACCGTACATCTAAACCAAGAACCATAAAGTCACTGTCCAAAGAAGAACAGGTTTCTCCATGGCAATAACAAGGAGAGGTCAACAAGTTCTGCAATTTCAATGTACGGTAATGCAGAAAGAATATATCCCAGTCAATTTTGGAGCATTTCTTTTTTGTTTGAACAAACAACACCTAATTTAAACCTAATTTTGGTGCTTTTCTATTTGTACAGTCATCAAGAAATGTTCACACAATGTACAGGGTGGCTGCTGAGCTCAAATGATGTAGAAATGATTTCTTTGGACAGAGATAATAGAAAGTTTTTATTTTGAATTATACAGAGCCCCATTCTGAATGATCACTTCACCATAAGCTGGGTTAGAAACTGAGAGATTTCATTCATCATTCCTGCTGGTCATGCTGCGCAATCGCTGTCTGAGACAAATACCCGCAGTTCCCTCTTGTTTTGCTCGTGAGTGCTGGTCTCTACTGAGGGGAAGAGGCGGATGCTTTCCCGCGAGGAGCCCATAAGATGTTTTTCTCTCGCTGTGATGGAAAATGACCAAGGCAACAGCCCTCAAGGGGACATATAGTCGTGGTCACATCTTCAGCAGGATCTCTATGTACTGGAGAGGAAGACGTTTGAACTTCGCTCCTGACAAGCTAATTGACTATTCAGCGTCCTCTGTCTTAGCTTGACGTCTTGTATTTGTTGATGCTTGTTGCCAGGCTTCCCTGTACCGCACCAGCCTTGTGCCTGTCATGCACAAAGGTTAAACACTGATGTTAGTGTCTGTGTACAAGGTAACAGAAAGCACTGCGAATATGAACTGTAGATCTTTAATCTACTTTCAAGGAGCATTGTCCACTGGAATGTCTACTAAAAGATTGCAGTATTTGCCATTTATGGAGGCATTATTAAAACATGAATCTTGAATATTTCTCAGTAAGATATTTTAAGTAGTAAAGTCTTAAGATATTACATAACTGTGCTTGCTTGTGGGCAGTAATAGTTTGAAATGTGCAAGAAGGGGATTTTTAATTAAGGGATTTGGGACATCTTATTCAACTGAGTAGACCATATGGATAAGTGCATAAGATAATTAAATCATTTCTAAAAGAAGAAATTCCACCCTTCTTTCAAAATATCTGCATATTTCTATCTTTGAGATGTCCACAAAGGTATTCAGATTGTTCTGATGTAAAATAGACGATTGTAGAGAAACTGACACCAGGATCACAATGTCAACAACACAAATATAGCCTTTTTATGTACTATCCAGAACCACTGCTGTTACACCTGTTAATAATATACTAGTTAACTAGTTAATTATTCTTTATGTAGCTCATTAGTTAACAATGCGGTTAAGCTGTTCTGATAAATCACATTATAATCTGTGATTTCTGATCACTTCATTCAGCTAAAAAACATTCTGTGCGTTTTAGTATACAGTGCATGTAAATACTTTAGCACCCACTTTATGGCACCATGCTAACAGCTATGTCTGCTCCTACAGCTCTGCTCGGAGTGTGTTCACTGCAGAAGAGAGGAGCTACAGGTGGCTGCTGCCAACAAGGGTAAGTTTAGTGATGCTGCCACCTCTTCAGCTCCTCAGCTTGAATGTCTTGAATGGTAGTCTGAATGATGACAGTATAATGTTGCTTAACACAAGGATCAGATTCCAGTGCTAAAACCTATATATGCTAATTGATTAATAAAGACATCATCTAAATTTGTTATTTTTGCAAGAAGAAAATGTGAAATTAGCATGAGAATTAGTGTCTTATTCATTTCAATGTACAATATAAGCTTACATGTTACTGTTGCTCCATTTAAAGTGGAAGCTGGTGAATGGGAAGCCAACTTCAGCCTCATGGAAAAACATGAATCACAGCAGCTACTTCTCCCCACAAGATTCATGCTAGGTGCTGATTCTGAATGACTGAAACAAATAATTAGCATTGTACGAAAAAGCTAATTACCGATCTGCACCCCTATTTAGCTGCAGAGCCCATCCCTATTCAGATGTAGACTGTACACCTATCTTGTTGTAGAACCCCTGTCTGCTCAGTGATAAACATGGCACTTTTTCTATTCTTTTTCTTTAAAAAATGACTCCCTTTAAAAAATGTATCCCTTTACCAAGCACTGTTGTCTTAAAAAAGCAAGTCACTCTAAATTATTATTTTGTACAAATTTATCTTGTTAATATCTCTATCAGTGCCTTGAGTTTCAATAGATCTTTGTTTTCTATTAGTAAATAACCAGCTTTACTGTTTGCAATTTAAACTAATTTGGTAAAACTGTCCATATGTATGTTCTAGAAGTCCTAATGATCTACTCAGAACAGCATGTCATGATGTAATTACAGTAATGGTACCGTATCATATCCTCCTCCCCTAGAGCAGGTGAGGCACTCATATTTCACTATATACTGTATGTAAAACTGACCTATTTTCACCACAAGGAACAAAAAACTATGTGTAATGGGGCTAAAACTCAGCAGCTGAAGGTGAAATCTTACAGAGAGCCAGAGCAATTATTTTCCTCTGCAGTTGTATTGATCAGACCGCTATGACCCGTATAGCAAAGGCAGCAATAGCAGGCGACTGTTTACATGAGAAAAAACTGAACCAACTCCCTCAGTGCAATTAATATCACTGTCTGGATGGACAGGCTCATGCAGCAAATTCACAGAATCATTTTTGGCACATCAACCAGTTACTGTCATTGCTCAGTACTGTGCACTGTACTTTTCCTCATTATAGGTGTGGACATGGGTAGCTGCATCAGATCAGCTTGAGTTCCTGGAGAATCAACTAACAAACCATGTCTGAGCCATCTCTCACTAAATGCTGCCTGCTTCTTGTGGGTAGTGATCTGGACCTGACTGAAGTCTGTCACCTTCAACAACATATTACGATTATGAATTATTTTCCCCCCAAATACGTTGTATTTCCAAAAGTGTATTAAGTCAGTTTAAGATGCAGGGGATCAGTTGCACATTCGCAGCTTAGATAAGTTTCATAGAAATGCATTGATAATAGAATGGGATGCTCTGGAGCAGTCAGACATGAGCCTATGGTCACCATGCGAAATGCCATGAATCAGCTAGACAGGTATAAAGCCACCCAGTACTGAGCTTTGGAGCAGTGGAACTCCATTCTCTGGAGTGATGAAGCTTTTGTCTGTGAAGAGAGTGGATCGGCGATTGGCAGAACAACTCTCCAACATAGGGGGTATTCATACGTTTGGCCTCACCATTTGCTGGGATTTTTGATGGGTGAAGGGCCTAGGGAACACAAGTGTAGACTTCAGCAGCAAAACTTAAGCAGCAGTACGTAAATTATTGTGACCATTTCAAGACCTAAAAAAGTGAACAAAGCTGTTTCAAAGCCAGTTTAAAGTACTAAACAGCACTTGACTGTGTTTGAGGTAGCAAACGATTCCAACTGTTATACATGATTGTTGATGCCATTGTTTCCTTTCCTTGCTAACCTGCTAGTTAGCATACCATAGCTAGCAACATCAAAAAAGAAAGGCACTGCACCATGGTTTAAACCAAATAGTACAGCCAGACATGCAATGCATACAGGCCCATAAACGGCAACCAATTTACTGTTATTTTGGTTGTCTACCACAATATATAAATCTTAAAGAAATAATGGATATGAGCTCAAAGTTCAGAATTTCAGCTTTAATATTGGGGTCTTTAATTTTTTAATCATGTTTACACAATTAATTTTGTAAAAATTAGTAAGTAGGAATAAAACTAAAATTGTTGTCACGATCTCCTCCCATGTTGTCACAATCCCACATTTTTAAGGGTTCAGTAAGTGAAATGCTTGCTCAAGAATGAGTGTCCAAGAATGACATCTGAATATTTATGGTCCTGACTGTAGCTATAATTCACAGAATTTCTATATGATATGTTCTTGCTTCTCAAAATAATAATTAGAAAAACATATTCCAGGGCAAAGTTTGCATGATTAGCTGTATAGCTCACTGAGGCTAACCTAGCTGTAGGCAAGTGCATTCTTATTGAATAATCCACATCTGTACTGTGAGCAGTCACTTATGTTCTGTAGGTATGACGCACTTCAGAGTGCCAAGTCAAATTTGGTGATGGCGTGTTAAAAAAAGTACTGACACACACGAAGTACATCTATACTGGCCTTTTCAACTTGTGAAGATACTCCCTGTGAGATGATCAACTTCATTTTCTCTCTCACTGCCTGTCCACGAAGGGTTGCAGAAAGCCAAATATGTGCAACTGATGGAAGAAGCAAATGCATTAGCATCCCCGATAACTTATCCACCCACTGCCTTCACTGAGGCTAAATCAGTGCTGTGCTCTTAAAGCACTGGACGTCCGTCAGTAAAAGGCCCACCTTGCCCTAAGCTCCACCAAGGGAGTGTGTTTTAAAACATTTCACATCGCCGAGGCTTGCATTAGTCTCTCACTCTACAGGAAAAAACATAGCATGTCTACTTTCATCTTTAATGCATGTGTAAGCTTAGTTCTTTCTACATGCTAATGCTGTTTTTACTAACAAACAGGGGCTTATTTGGGCTAAAAATAGACAGGGCAGAGTGTGTTTTCAGAGCAAGTTGATCTTTTTGTTTGGCATGGAGATGGTGGTTAGTGTAAAACATTAAATCTGTGCAATGTTTCAAACAACTATTTCATTTGTTTTCAGTCATATTCATTGGAAAGTTATGCAAAATGCTTTAGTTAGTTGGCAAGAACAAAGACTTTGGGTAGAGTCAGAAATGTGAAAGAAAGGGTCATTATGAGCAGTTTGTACATTTTGAGCAGTTTGTAGTCCGGTCTGTCTTCCATATGCCACCTCTTAGCAAGAAACTTACACTCTTCAGTATAAATGTGCCAAGAATGTTTTTGGAGCGGTACCAGAGAAGAGCTTCTTCCGATTCCTTAAAACCTTTTGATAGCTTTAAATGAGATGTATGAATAGGTTTGAATAGTACTTTACTAAAAGCAGAAGATGATAAATCATTCCACTAATTATCATTCAAAAACATTTCTGCATAAATCAATGATTGAGACATTCAGATGATGTGAAATGCTACACTGTAGAGAAACTTAGCAACTCAGATTTCTTTACAGTGGTTATAGGAACCAGAGGTTGTAATGTCTACATTGTCAACAAATCTTCTTTATATTTATTTACTATCCAAAACTATCAGTGTACCTACACGTTTCTTCTGATTTTACATGTAACGTTTCCATGTAAAATAGTGGTAAATCTGACTTTATAATGTCCTCCATGTACATCTCCATCACATGAGGTACCAGGAAATGCATTCATCTAGTAACTTTCTGTACTGTAGATTTTAGAGACATTGAACTCCTCAGATGAGTTAGTCTAAAATAGAGCATTTCACATCAAATCTCTCTGAATTACATTTTATACAACGTATACATTTGATTATGCAGATATTTCTGTATAGGATATGGGATACACTGATGGGCAAAAATATTATGATCATTCGCAGCTGAAGCAAAGAACATGCAGTGAAGCGATTGTCTTGTGACAGTGACGCATGTTAAGTTCTGCTATGTAATAAAAAGTAAGAGAACAGTTGGTTTTCATATCCAATGTGTTGGATGTGGGAGAAATGGGATGGGTATGAAGCTCTGAGTGACTTTGACAAGGGCCACATCATTATTTTCAGACTAGTGTTTCTTAACCCTGGCTCTGGAGGCCCATTGTCCTGAACATTTTAGTATTTTCCTTGTCTCAGCAGATCCACTTCAACTCAGTAAAGCATTGAGCTGATTAGCTGGATCAGGTATGTTGTGAGCAGGGAAGATAATAAAAGGTGCAGGGCTTGAGAAACACACTAGATGGAGCATCTCCAAAACTGTAAGTCATGTGGGATGCTTCTGGTCAGCAGTACCTACTGACCGTGATCTGAGGAGGGACAAATCCCAAACTGGCATCAAGCTGATAAGTGCTCAAGGCTCATCAATGTGCAAGGACAATATAGGCTATCCCATCTAGTCTGAAATGACTGAAAGGCTACTATAGCACAAGTCACAGAATTTTTAATGAGGGTTATGGGAGGAATGTGTATGTCGCTGCTTAGCTACAGACCAGTATACAACTCATTTCACTTTCAAAGGTGCATGCAAAGGACCTTTAGGCAATGAAAGAAGGTCATCTAGTCTGGGTCATCTAGGTTTCATTAACATTACAAGGATGGCCAGATGCGTGTGCACTGTTTACCTGACCCCAGAATGCACTGTGGGAAGACGACAATGTTCTGCACACGTTGTTTGGGAACGATTTGAGGAACATCATGATGAGTTCAAAGGGTAGCCCTGGCCTTTTTTCCAGATCTCAGTCCAATCAAGCATCTGTGGTATGTGGTAGAACAGCAAGTATGATCCATGGCAGCTCCACCTAACAACTTAAAGGATTTAAATGATCTGCTACTAACGTCTTCAGAGGTCCTCTACAGTCTATGCCTCTGTGAATTGGAGCTGTTTTTAAGGCACGTGGAAGACCAAAGGTATATTGGTCATAATGATTTGGCTCATTGCTACATGTGATCTAAATTCCTTCTCATTAGATTAAAGACTTCTATGTTTCTACTTCAATTCAAGACTTTCTGTATTGATTATAAATGGTAACCCATACGCAAGTGTGGCTCTTCTGATTTCTCATCATGCTTTCCAAAGGCCCTGGTGACCTGACCGCTTCTGGATTTGCCCAAAGGAAGTGTTGTTTTAATGCCACAGATTACAGGATGATTTAGACTGTAACATTAGCCTGCAAGAACTTTAATGTCTACAGAGTTTTATTTGGCATTTGGATGTTGTTATGCCGTTCAGTCCCCTATGTGAGGAGCAAATGCATGTTGTTTTATTTAGAATGTGTAGCCAAGGTGGTCCAGATGGAGACTCCCACTATGATGATTATCACATGAAAGTGGGCATGTTGGTGCAGAGAGAAGAGGACCCCAAAGAATACAAAGGCAGGCTAGTGCCAACAACACTGTACTGTGCAATTGTGATAATAGAGAATCAAAATTAAACAAGTAATTGCTTCAAAACAGATTCATCATGCATAGGTGGGATTTATCAATTTGTTTTGCTCATTGGTCGTGCTGTGGGTGCACTTCAGCCATCTCTTCTGTTTTTACTCTCAATTTAATCATAGCCAATTCCCAGAACTGTAGATCTCTCCAATAGAGCATGTCAGCAGCACCAGATCGGGAGGGTGAAGGCAAATGAACGCCTCCAACAATCTGTATGAAGCGTGCATTTTTGTTAAACTGCTGGTCACACAGCACTGCCAACCACCTGAAAGCACATAGAGGAGAGTGATTAGGGCCTTATAACCATGTAGACAACCGATTGGTTAAGAGAGAGGCACTCTATTATCCATCCCATCCAATTGTTTTCTCGACGGCCTCAAGCCATGAGGGAAACATGGTACAGCTGGGGTTTAAACCCAAATCCAATATTATAATGACAATGGCCTTCTTGCATGCATTAAACAACATCTCTCAGACCATTGTTTTCGAGATGGTTTATTGCCTGGATGAAAAGAAGACTCTCTCTGACTGACTAATGGTTGGGGTTTTCTCTTTTTGTCAGTTTCTTCAGTCGTGACAACAAACACAAGTTTCTCAAAGCTAACACAGTACTTCTGTAACCAACTGCATTAACTAGACAACTAATGCTATTAGCAGTCTACTTGTGACAATATTCGTTCTTCTAGCCAACTGTCTATGTATGTATGTTATTTTTTCCTCTCCTGATTCCCCCTAATTTTACACTGCACTTAGACTCCTTTTGGATCCAAAGCAAATACACACTCATCATCAAAGAAATTGTTGCAACCAAGAGGAAGTGTTGGATTGCTATGATATTGGGAAGGAAGATCAAGGTTACCAGGAACAATTAATGATGATACATTTAGGCTGATATGGGCAATATTTATTGAGCTACACATACAGAATTAGTGTCTCTCAGTATGGTCGTCTTGGCATTGAGTTGTAGAGGTTTCTAATGATGTCCTGCAGTAATCCGTCCCATGCATGCAGCTTGAACACTCTCATGCAGTTCCTCCTGATTGTGCGGTAGGGGTGGAGGTATTGATACCAGGCCTTCTGAACGTGTGACACGTGGCAACAAGCTGTTCATCAGTGTGCTCTCCATGGTGCCTCTGCACACAGATTAGTTGGTCATCTCCACCAAGAAAAAAGTGGGACTCATCACTAAAGATCCGCTGCCATTCTGATTCATTCCATGACAGTCTGGCATGACATTGCAGTCAATGGCGATGTTGACGTGGTGTTAAGGGCAGTCATCGTACTGGTATGTGTGTATGTAGTCCTGTGTCATGCAGCCGTCTGCCAATGGTGCTGGCACTAACAAGTTGACTCATGGAAGGCATTAGTGCTTGCTGAATCTCTCCAATTAGTCAGACTTTTTGAGATATGACATTTGAACATGTAGATTTATCCATTGACTCTCACATGGAGTTCGGGCAACGATTTGCAGCACAGTGTGAAGTAACACATGGGTGGCGACACCAAAACTAATGTAACTGACAAAACAGTTTTTGGAAGAGGAACAGATGTCTACATTTTGTCTGTAATACACATGCACACACAAAAATAACATATACACTATACATAAAATTATCATAATAAACTGAAATCATAGTAATTTCCTGCCACAAAATTACTATGACTATCTGTTAGTTCTGAGGAACTCAGTCATTACTCTTTGAATATGATGCAACCTGGATATTGATTTCAGTTCATTCTCACAGCTAAACAGCTTTCTCTATTATTATTAACTCATATGCAGCTCTGTTCATCATCCAAAATTAGTTTGAAACTTATGGAATATTAGCATTAGCATGGGTTTAGGATACTAAATGGATGTGGTACATACTTAAAATTATTAGTTCTTCAAAGCAGTGGATCTATGTAGAACCATATACATGCCTAAACTGTTCCTTACATGGTGAAATGGTATTTCAGACTGATGCAGAATGTGTTGGTTCTAAACTTTTTAAAAAATGGATTGACATGATAACAACACCAGAACCCGTTTAGGTGCTGTATAGAGCCATTTTCAGACAGGATCTACATAAAACTTAGATCTTTTTTTACAGCAAATCTTTTTACACAGAAAATCTCATTGCTCATTTAGTCAACAAAATAAGCACCATAGGCAGTGGAACATTGAATATTACTTGGAAAAGGTCAGTTTCTAAATAACAGTGTAGTTACGAGTTTAGCTGGTGTAAGTATGTTGCAGTTACAGTTCTTCCACTGTCCGGGCATCAGCAGATGTGTTGGGGAAATCCTGGAGAAGAGAACAGTGCACACTTGGCAGAACTGGCTGGGTGGACATTGCCCATGGGACACAATCCTCATTGCACATGACTGACTCGTATTAGCGTTTCTTCTGTGAGCCGGTCTCACTCCCAGCTCTAACTGCCTCGCAGGCCTTTTGCATATAAGGACAAGCTTTGCCACAGGCTCTGTGGACTTGCAGGATGAAGAAAAGTACAGATTTTTGACATCATACATACTACAGGCTACTTCTCAGAGTGTAATTAGATTTGTGTTGAGAGCGTCATTAGGAGACCATTTGGCCTCTCTGACGTTTTAGAGAAACTTATGTAGAGCTAATTAAGACACTAACTGCACACTGCAAGTGAAGACTTTTGATAAGCTTGTGAGTTGTTCTAAAAGTTGGAAGATAAAGCAAAAAGCTACATCTGTTGGGATGGGCAATATGACAATAATTTAACCTACCATCCTAAACTTTTTGAGAGTGTTAGTGATGAAGGATGACGAAGAGTGTTACATGCACATGGTGGAGAAACAAGACAGGTGTGTTGAAAAGAGTGGACAGTAAGTGGACACAGTGTTTACAAACTCCAGCACTACTGAGAATGATCCATCAAAGAAATAGTACCTGGTCTGTGGTGGTCCCATAATGGTCTTCTTTTGCTCTGATGGACTGAGTGAAGTGCAACTTTGTTTTGTAACAAAACATGCTTTAACCAGGGACACCCACACCTTTACCTGTAACTATACGTACATAGTACAATAAGTTTACCTGACCAATGAGTCAGGAATGTCTCATCTGGTGTTTGACCTTGAATACACTCTCATCATCCAAAGAATAGTTGCACCCAGAAGGAAGCGTTGGATTAGCAGTGCTATTTGGAAGGAAGATAAAGGTTACCAGGAACAATTAATGATAATAAATTTAGACTGGACAATATTTATTGGGATGCACATACAGAAGCAGTGTCTCTCAGTATGGCGTCAGGCCACCATGTTTGCTTACTCAACATGTCAGACGTCTTGGCATGGAGTTGTAGAGGTTCCTAATGATTTCTGCAGTTCCTGCAGATTTTGCGGTAGGGGCAGAGTGACAAACCGTTCATCATGGCATCACACACGGATTCTTTGGTCGTCTCCACCAAGACAAAAGCCGGACTCTGTAAAGAAGAGTAACTCCTTTACAGTCGTGCAGCTGTCTGCCAATAGTCCTGTCACTAACAGGATGACTCATGGAGGGCATCATTCGCTGAATGTCCGCAATTGTGGCTGCTGGGTCACTCCACGCATGCTGGAAAATTCGTTGGTTCTCTCTCCATGGTGTAGGTTTCGCAGATCCTTCATGTCGCTGGTGCATGCTTTCTTCTATATACTGCCACCAACAGCATGCTAGGGTAGTATCTACACAGCTGGTATGGTATGCAATACGTAGATATGACCATTCTGCTTCCTAGAGCCCTACGTTGCAACCCCTCTCCAACTCTTCCAACTGCTCAAGCTACTTTTGAACTCTTCTCTGGGGCATACTTCACTTGCTAATAATGATACCAACACAACAGCACGAATCAGAATGGAAAGCAAGCACAACCTTATATAGCCAGTCAGGTACAGTGATAAGGTAAGTCTTTGCTTACTTCACATGTGCGGCTGAGCGTTAAACTTGAATCATTTGCAGATCTTTCAAAGTCAAACCCACCCACCAAGTTTCATTCCTGTCTGATGATTCCTTCTGGGTGCAATTATTATTTTGATGATAAGTGTATTTAACTATGAGGTCATGACATAGACATACATCCTACACACAGATCACGTTTATCTAAATTTACTCAGTGTGACCTTTAGTTTTTAGCTTGAATAACTCACAGGACAGGCTTCAGTACACAGAGTGCAGTTCTCTGCTAGCATCATGAAAAACTGTATTTTAATAGTGTTTGACAAAATGGTCAGGTGATATTCCCCAGTGTGCAATGATACTTTACATTACATGAAACAGATCAATACAGAGGCTGACATGGAGCGCCTCAGGGAAGCACTGCAGTCCAGCGCCCTCCTCACTCTGTCACTCCTCCCAGAAACATACAGTTTGACTACTGGTAACAGAGTGTCATAGAGACATGTTGGAAATGTCACACAGTGTGTATGAAGAATTTTTCTTGTCCTGTCATGGTCATTTATTAAATGTCTCCTAATCCTGGTTTTGGAGCAGGGACATAGACACAGACAGGCCTGATCACAGGCCTGATTTCAAGCCTACCCAGTCAAACAGGGAAAGAATTATTATTAAGCTGAACGTTTGAAGACATGGTCAGTCATTCATTATACTGTCTGCACAGCCATGCCTTCCTTTCTCAGTCACTGCTTAGCAATTGTCTGCCGTTGGTTCAAGCCTTCAGCTTTTATCAGCGTTGCCAGGTTCCCTGCAAATTCAGTGGATTTTGGTTAGATTTGGTGGGAGAAGTGCGCTTTGGCTTATGATCATTTGTCAGGATGGAGGATGGTTTGTCACAATATTGGCAAAATTTATAAAAGCATACAAATATATATATATATATATATA